>OW679194.1:181102149-181470469 GCA_940337035.1 Agriotes lineatus | reverse complement strand
CTGCTCAGGTGAAATGCGAACAATTGCTAAGTTGATACCCAAATAGTCATAGTTCTTTTAAAGTCACAATCAACGACAACATGGTGATTCAATATTTGATCCAAGAATCTGGCCTGTAGGAGCTTTAGTTTTTTTTCATGGAAACCCGACACAGTCAACCTAACAACTTAAAGATTTTTAAAATTATTCATGCCAATATTCAATTCATTACAAACAAGCTAACTGCATTCGAGGAACAGTTTTTAGCAGCCTTGTACATTTTTCAAACAATGGGCTTCATTGTTCAATTGGTAGACAATACCATCCGACTAGACACCTACATCTTCAGGTCTCGACAAGTCTGCATTCCCAGACGATAACTCACATCCGGTTGAGCCTGGGAAATATTTTGATAAGCGAAAACTTTCAAAATTAGACTTTTATCCCCAAAATTCATCGTGGAAATCTTGTTAAAATTTCAAAATTAAACTTTTAGCCCCAAAATGTATCGTGGGAATCTTGTAACATTTCAAAATTATACTTTAGCCCCAAAAATTCATCTTGGGCACCGGAAGTGCTACGTGACCTCGGTGAGGCCAATGACCTCCCCCTTGACCTTCGGTTAGGTCAACGACCTTGACCTCTTCGTTACCTTAAAAAATTTCAAGGTCAAAAGTGTCCCAGAACCCGTCTAACTACACTACTTGCATCTTTTAGATCTCCCAGAGATCACCATGCGTATTACGTCCGCGTATTGCTGCGTAGCAGTGGGTCTGGACGCCGAAAGGAGGTGTGCACGGCACGGTAAAAACTTTGAGCCGAGGTACAGAAATGTGGGCTAGAGAGTTTACTCTCGAACGGTTACTCGTCTACGTTTACACGAATACTACTGGTAGTTAGCGCAAGATCCGGATGCCTCGGCAAATGACATTTCGATGCCCGGTGTATAGGCCCCCGAAGCAGGACAACTCGGCGCCGCCATCTCGGCGCCGCCACTTCGGCACCGCCATCTCGGCGCGGGGCCAGCTCGGCGCCGGTACAACTCGGCGGGGAGCCATCTCGGCGCCAGCCAACTCGGCGCGAGGCCATCTCGGCGCCGAATTCAAATTTGCAAAAACTACATTGTACACTACGTAAGAAAATTATTATCAAAAAATAATAAATAAAGTGATCGCCAAAAAGCTGTCATCAAATGAAAAAAAAATTATTGAGAATTTCTTGGTAAATCAAACACTGACGACCAGAGGTGGTTGCAAAGTGATTACAAATGCGCCAAACAAAAGTAGTCACATGACTTCCGTTATCAGTAAAATTTTACGTTTTTTTAAAATAATTACGAAGCATGCATTTACTAGTCAAGATAGAGACACATTTTACGAAAAAGAGTTTTCTGGCCTTGAGATAGTTCAGTCAGCTAAAACTACCACACAATAAAAAAATCTCATTGAAATCTTGATTAAATTCCGAAAAATAGCACTTTTTGGATTTACACAATTTTGAAAAACGCCATTTTCTAAGTAAAGTGCTTTTTATATGACAAATATTTCTTTAATGTTTATTTTCCAAATCAAAGAATTTTATTTTTAACAATTTTTTTTATTATGAAATAAAAAACTTATTGAAAAATTTTTGTTTTTCCATAGCCGTCCTTGTTAAAAGTAAAATTCTTTGATATGGGACCTAAACATAAAAGATAATGTGAGACATCAAAGTTGGCAGAGGATTTTGAAATTTTGTATAGAAACCTAGATGTTGATTCTAAACAACTTCTCTTAATAACTTTTTGTCGTATAATAATAATAAACTTTATTTTCTAACTTTTATAAATATAGGTAACAATACAAATTTTAAACTAAAAGCCAAGTGTAGGTTAGAAAACCAAAAGGCGAGGTTCAGATGAGCAATGTTCATTGCTCCCTGTTCTACCACCTAAACCTTTAGTATTTTAAACAAAAAATAATATAAAAGCAATTCCTATTTCTAAATTCTGCGATGACTAACCTAGAGAAAAGAAACTATTTGATATCATATCATATCATACTGCTATCAAAATCACAAATACAAGAAATAAAAAATAAATAAATCAATCAATTAAACAATTCAGCTTCCACACTGCTCCTGAAACAATTCCAAACGAAGTTTGTCTTTAAATGTTTGAAGACTGTATGTCTTATATATATTGGATAGCTTATTATATAACATATAAATTTGAAAGGAAAATGATCTCTCATATAAGGTTAACAAATGGTAAGGTGGTGATATAAGTCCCCTAAACCTTGTAGAAATATTGTGAACATCGGTGCGAAACGTTATTTTATCATATAAATAAGGTGGAGTTTTAGTTAGCAAAATTTGGTGATAGAGAGTAAGACACTGCAGTATCCTGCGATTTTTCATTGTGAGCCAACCAGCATCTACAAGTTTATGTGATATGTGATCAAATTTTTTTATACCGTAAATGAATCGTAAACATGCGTTTTGGAGTTTCTGTATTCGTTCAGCGGTCACTTTGTCAAGTGCTCCATGATAAACAGGAGAGCAGTAATTAAATTGAGATAAGACAAATGCCTCACAAACTCTTTTTTTAATTTGTTGATTTAAGTAAGACCTGTGAGGATAGAGTTGCTTTAAGTGTTGATATCCTTGACAAATATATTTAGTAATTTGATCACGGTAACGAAATGAATTATCAAGAAATACCCCAAGACTTTTAACTTTAGTGACAATTGGTATGTTTACATTGTTAATATGTATGTTTATTACGGAAGATAATGTGCTACAAGTGTTTCTATTACCAAACAATAGCACTGCTGATTTGTCAGGATTTATTTTGAGTGAATGCTGAACGGATGCCTCATAAATATATTTGAGGTCAGAATTTATCTTCTTCACAGCTTCTTCCCACTGCAGTGGATTAAACGAAAGATAGAGTTGGGTGTCATCAGCGTATATGTGAACCTTAGAAAACCTTAATTGATTCATGAAAACTGATGTATATATAGAATATAATAAAGGCCCTAAAATTGATCCCTGAGGAACCCCCTGACGGACTTGTAATGAACGAGAATTAGCACCTTCTAAATTAACGGTTTGTAGTCTGTTGCTTAAGTAACTGTTTATTAAGGATAATGCATTAGCTCGAATTCCTAAATATTTTAAAATGGAGATCAACGTGTCGTGATTAACGGTATCGAATGCCTTGCTGTAATCTAATAAACTGCTCAAGTACAGGTCTAAAGAGTAGCTTCAGCACTGCGAAAACATTAAGTATTATAGTGCACCCAGAATGTGTAGTTCAAAACGTGACCACCGAACTTCTGTAGATGGCGCCAAGTGGACAAGCCGCCACTGTGCTACAATCCTTGGAAATTTTGCAAAGTGGAAAATCGCCACCTTTCGTCAAATCCAAATAGCGCATGAAGGTGCTCGGGACCTTAGCAACAACTTTGCCCCCTTTCAAAATTTCGATATCTGTAGCCGTTCGAAAGTTACAGGCGATCCAGATAGACAGACAGACAGACAGACGGACGGACGGACAAAACGTTCGCATAAGTACGCTGAAGCTACTAATAAGACAAGTACAGTAACGTTTCCCTGATCAGTCGCACCTAGAATATCATCAGTGACCTTTAGTAAAGCCGTCGTACAACCGTATCCCCTCCTAAAACCAGACTGTACCGTAGGTAAAAATTTATTTTCGTTAATATAGATACTTAATTGATTATGAATAATTCGTTCAAGAATTTTAGACAAAGCAGGAAGTATGCTGATTGGTCGTAAATCTTTAAATTCTGTAGGTTGCTTTATTTTAAGTAAAGGTTTAACCAACGCATGCTTCCAAGGTTGTGGAAATGTATGCTCCAATATACAAGAATTAATTATATGAATAATACAAGGTAAAATAAAAGGACAACACATCTTGATCATGGTGATATTAATGCCATCACAACCAAAAGCATTTGATTTAAGTTTATTAATAATTTTAATTAAATCTGATTCATCAACAAGAGAAAAGTTGAATGCTAAATGTTGATTAACGTTAGTGTCATAGATTTTTACAGTATTTATCTGATTATTGGTTGGGACTGTATGAACTCTGGGAATGCTGTTTATAAAATAATCATTAATGATATCCGGACTAGCAAGATGCCTAGGTACTGTAATTTCATTCTTAGCGCCTATTCCAATAGTTTTTAATGTTTTCCATAATTTTGATTTATCATTTCTGTTAAATATGAAATTAAAATAAGCTTTTTTCTCGTTACTTGTCGTTCGCGTTGTTAAATTCCTCAAGGATTTATAATACTCCCAATGATGAGGTAATTTAGTTTTTCTAAAACGAGCTTTTGCTTTGTCGCGCAATTTCATGAGAAACTTAAGCTTGTCAGTTAGCCAAGGAACATAAGGTTTTTGAAAACTGTGTCTAATTAAAGGAGCATGTCTGTTAAATAAATGTAAAATTAATTCGTTAAAATAATTCAATTTGTCGTTAATATTAGTGATTTTAAAAATTTCATGGAAAGGCAATGACTCTAAATCCTTGTAAAATGACACCAAATCAATTTTATTAAAATTACGAATAATTTTTGTAATAGGTTTTATTGGCATTTGATTCGTGATAACATCACAAAAGATAAGATCGTGATCAGCTAAATGACAACCAACAACACCACTATCGCTCACCAATGAGAGGTCAGAAACCAGAATAAGATCTATAAGTGAAACTGAAACATTTGTAATTCTGGTTGGCTGATTTATAATTTGATGCAAGTCGAATGACGCAAGATTTCTTGTAAATAAAGTGTTGATGGATTATCAGATTTTAAACAATCAATATTAAAGTCACCGAAACATATTATATTTTCCGAGTATGGTAAACAAGCTGTTAAAGAATTTTCAAATTCATTTAAGAATGTTCGGTAACTGTGTTGATGCGGATTATAAACAGGGCCGACAATAAATTTTATTTTATTTAATGTAACGATAATCCAAATTTGTTCTATGTTGTTATTAACCATATCAACAACAGAATAATTTAATGTGTTACGTATGTATATTCCTACACCACCACCTCGACCATACCGATCATTTCGTAAAAAAATAAAGCCTGTGATATAGATAAGATCAGTAGAAATATTTTCATTAAGCCATGTTTCAGAAACAGTCAGAATATCAATTTTTTGTTCATAAATAAACAACCGTAAGTTATAAATTTTTGGCAATAACGATCTTATATTTACATGAGCTGCTCTGATGTTATTTTGCGGCATATGAGTTATATCGCTATAATTCCAGACATACATTTAGTGTTGGAAACAAAATTTTGATAGCAGTACAATACAACTAAATAGATAAAGTAAATAAAACCTCTTGTCACAAATATACAACCAACAGCTGTGAAATACAAAATAAAGGACAAATAAAATATTCTATAACTAATCTGCTACGTTGAATTAAATAATATTATTTTCTGTAAATCCGCAAAAGAAGTAACTTTATTAATTGTGTTATTGCTTTTAACAAAAATATTTCCATTATTTGTGAACACATTCTTATTTCCAATTTTTGCGGTAGCTTCTTTAACGATTAATAGTCGCTTTTGAGTAAGATCCTCCCTTATTACAACTCTTGTACCCTTTAGGCGGGATTTAGCACGAAATACAAGAGTTTTTACATTCCGACGACAAAATTTTACAATTATTGGCCTATGATCGCCTACCTTATTTTTCAAGCGGTGACTACAATCAATATCATTCACAGTATTTGCTACATAAAAGACGCGCTACTCTACAGTAATAGTTATTTACCTAACAAGTTCGTAATTTTCCCTTCGGTCGTGCTGCATGTAGTGCGAATTCGGGAAAATTTTTCCCGAAGGAGTTAGGTACAATGTTTTTTGTAACGAATATCTGAAAATATTTTAAAAAATTTAAAAAATTATTATTTAGTGTTTTACTAATTTACTGAGTTGACAGCACAAATCACTAAACTTTTATACCTATCCTATGCACCTGTTAGTTTTTGTTGACGTTTACAGCGCCTCTGGTGTTTGCAGGCGCAATTAAACCAACGAGGGACAATCCTCTATATAATAAAGGAGAACGATCCAGACGTGTGTGTCCCGAAGGCCCCCTTGGAGAGGGGCGGAGCCCCTAGAGCCCCCTTAGATATGGGCGGAGCCCCGACGCCCCCCTTGGAGAGGGGCAGAACCCCGAGGGCCCCCTTAGAGATGGGCGAAGCCCCGAGGGCCGCCTTGGAGAGGGGCGAAGCCCAAGGGCCCCCTTGGAGAGAGGCGGAGCCCCGAGGGCCCCCTTGGTGAGGAGCGGGGCCCTGAAAGACCCCTTGGAGAGGGGCGGAGCCCCAACGGCCCGCTTGAAAATGGGCGGAGCTCCGAGGGCCCCCTTGGAGAGGGGCGGAGCCCCGAAGGTTCCCTTAGAGGTGGGCGGAGCCCCGAGGGCCGCTTTGGAGAGGGGCGTAGCCCCTAGGGCCCCCTTGAAGAGGGTCGGATCCCCAAGGGCTCCCTTGGAGAAGAGCGGAGTCCTGAAGGACCCCTTGGAGAGGAGCGGAGCCCCGAGGGCCCGCTTGAAAATGGACGGAGCCCCGAGAGCCCCCTTGGAGAGGGGCACAGCCCCGAGAGCCTCTTGGAAAGGGGCGAAGCCCCAAGGGCCCCTTTGGAGATGGGCGTAGCGCCGAGGTCCCTTTTGGAGAGGGGCGGAGCCCCAGAGGCCCATTTGAAGATGGACGGAACCCCAAAAGCCCCCTTGGAGATGGGCCAACGTAATAGGCCTAAAAATGGTGGTAAATTGAATAGAATAGACCGGGCAATAGCGCGCGCAGCCCCGTTTATTATAAAAATTTTCAGTAAACATAATTTCCCTAGTTTTTGTTGAAAAGTAAAAAACACCGCAGTGCGGGAAACTTTCGGCGTATCGGGAATGACCGGGAAGTATGAATTTTGAAGTCATGAGTACATAATGGCTATTTTTGTATCTAGAATGCGAAATGCTACTTTTGCGTTCAAGAATGGAAGTTATTTTGCCGAGGTTTAGCGAGGCAAAATACCCATTCGAGAACGCAAAAGCATTTCGCATTCGAGATGCAAACAATGATTTTTCGAAAACTGCAATAAAACTAAGTACGTAGTATGAGAATAAAAAAAAAATAAAGTAGCTGTCAACGTTAATTGACAATTTTATATTTCATAAACAATTAATTTTTGAACCACGGCCTGCTGAATTGTTTAACAAACGTCAAAGTGACGTATAAATTTAACTCACTGCAATATCGGCACCTTCAATTTACATGTAGTACAACATAAATTAGTCATGTTTATAATAGTTTATAATAGTTATTAGTATCTATTGAAATTTTAAATTACTTAATATAAAACTAATGTGGGTTACTTAATTAATAAAATCACAAATAAGTTCCTAAAAAATTACAAATTTTTGGACATTTCTTTTATGTTCTAGAAGTAAGTGACAAAAAAGAATCACTTTGCTTACTGAGGATTTAACGAAAATGTCAACATTTGATGACAGTTTTCGAAAAAATAGTTTTTTTGAAAACTTTCACGGCATATTTGATTTTTCAAATCTGAAATGTTGTTAGAAATTCGCCTTTAACCAAGCAGGGCTGAACCCCAAAAAATGGAAATTTAAATCGAGAATTTTTTACCTTTTACAAGAGTCGATTCACCTATCCGGGAACACACTGTATATACAGGGTGATTTTTAAGTTGATTCTTTCCTTTTGCCAGGATATAAAGCTAAAAAAAGTAAGCTATTTACCACGTTTGCGAAATATCATAACTAACGGAGGTACAAGGTGTTAAAGTTTCAAAGTATGAACTAAAATTACTTAACGAAAATTAAACTAAACTTAATCTAACTTAAATGATTAAAATTATCAGCATTCGCTTCTACACACACATTCCGCGTATAAGAGCAATGCGGCAGCGGCATTTTGACGACACTCCCAGTAAATAATAAGCATATTCACTCATTCATTATTTTCATAAACATGAGCCATTATTGCAGCAATAACATTAAGAAAATTACAATGGAAAACTAGTTGACAGATCATTACTTGACAACAGAGATAAACAAAAATAAAATTGTCCAGCCGCCTTTGCGCCAAAGTTTAGTTTTTAATTTGAAACTTTAACACCCTGTACCTCTGTTAGTTTTGATATTTCGGAAAAGTGGTAATTAAAAAAAATACTTATTTTTTTAGCTTTATTTCCTGGTAAAGATAAAGTAGTGCGTGACGCATATCGTTCGATTGGTAATTAAATTTTCTGTTTAATGGCAAGATGGCCCTTGTGTCTTTTTCTTAAAAAACGTGTTTAGCAAATTTTGTTCTTTTATTAAGGGTTTGTTATTGACTTCATTTATAAAATAGCTATTATTAAGAGTTGCTAAAGTCAATTAGAATAGATTTTTCCAAGTCAAGGCCTTCTATGGTATAAAATAAAAACTGAAAAAAATTTTTTTTTGTTTAAAAAAATTCAAATTTGGCAAGACTGTTATGTGTAATTTGACTCGTACATTCAGAAAAACATAAAATATACAGGGTATTCCATTTAAAAAATTAAAGTTGCTATTATTTCCGGTAAAACCGGAAGTCAACCATTTTGACTATGTCTATCGACCAATCAGAAATTATGTCTAGTATCTTGGTATAAAATTTTATCCAAATCTATTCATAAATAAAGAATATATAAGCATGGCCCTAGTCTCATTGTCACCCGGTATATAAAAAAATATTGGTAATGTTTAAATTTCACTTTATATAGGATGGCAGCTTGTCCGAAAACCTATTTAGCCCGTATTAGATATATTGAGTGATTTTTACTTAGTTAAAAGTGGCGTTTTTCGAAGTTGTGTAAATCCAAAAAATACAATTTTTCGGAAATTAAGCAAGATTTCCATACGATTTTTATTATGTGTTAGTTTTAGCTAACTCAACAATGTCAAGGCTAGAAAACAACTTTGTTTCGTAAATGTTGTCCCTATCTTGGGTAGTAAATTCATTTTTCGTAATTATTTTTAAAAAATGTTGAATTTTACTGATAACGGAATCACGTGACAACCTTTGTTTGGCGAGATGGCGGCGCCGAGTTGTCCTAGAACCATAGGCCCCTGGCTTTCTGAGTGAGGAGAGGACGGATTCGTACTGGCAGTGGTTGCCCGTATGTTGGTCAGCAATCTGCAAGCGAAAGGGAATGATTTATACTTTATAGCTCAGTGCATCCTAGTCTTAAAAGTCAGACCAATGGTTGTCTTAGTTTCCTCAGCCAGTTTTCTTTGAACTAGGAGCACGCTTGCCTTCTATTTTTCGTCAGTATGAGTTTTAGTTTCAATTTTTCCTTCGCGTTTCTTACCTCTCATGATGTATCCGAGGTAGTAGACTTTTATCTCGTTTATTATGATGACTATTCAACTCACTTGTCATTTATCAAAAACTGACCGATAAAAATACAAGATTTGACGTCTTTGAGCCAATAAAAATTAACTATATTGACAATTTTCACTAGTGAAAATAATCGACAATTTTCACTAGTGGTATAGTGAATATTTTAAACAAATTTGATTTTTATTAGGAAAAGTCAGTATTAGTGTTTTGTTAATATAGAAATTGCGTAGTTTCGTGCTAGATTTATTGAAAACTAATTTGAAAAAGTGCTAGATTTACTGAAAACTAATTTGAAAAAGTAGTTTGGTTCATTGAATAGTCCCTCGAATGACATTCTTAGTCAAAGTTAAGTAGAATATTTTTGCGGTGGTATCACTACTCATGTCCATTGCGCTTAGGATTAGCGCAATGGACATTCGTGATACCACAGCAAAAATATTCGACATAAGTTTGACTACTCATGGTATTATAAGTGAATATTTGCCGATATCTTCAAATTTTTTAACCCCTCGTCGTAGACGATTTGCGATGTCTAGAGTATTTTTGAAATGTGCCCACATCTCGAATACTTCACCAATTTAATCATGCGAATTTTTAGAGACCAAGGCTAGCAATAATGGACATACTCAGGGAGTTCATAGACCCATTCTCAACATGGGAATCTTCTTATTATGAAAGACATAGATTTAATTGAACGGGATGAAACACCCTTTAGATAAAGTTATACCAAATCCTCTACATAAACTTTGGATATTTAACGTAGTTCGGGTGGTATAGCAATGAAAGTATTTTTGTTATTGTTTAAATTTTCTTTTTGCACTTCCGGGACTAAAGTCGATACTTTAGTCCCCGTAAACAGGTACTAAAGTAACTGATTTAATCCCTAGGGACTAAAGCAAAAATGATACCGTAACTATGGTAAATTTATGTACACACGAGGTTAGTAGGTTAGGTTTTGTTTGTCATTTGACGCAAACTGACGCAAAACTTAACCTGCAAATCTCGAATTTGACATATACTGACAATACACTTCAGTACTGCCAACTGATTCAGGCTATACAGGACCTGCTGCAATTCAGTTTTTAATAAATTGTAATTGTCAGTTTCCAAATTGACAGATTCCAAATTTTGGAAACGTTTGATGATAATGTTTCCAAAAGTGCAAAAAATAGCGTATATACCTCCGGACTAAAGTGCCTAAATCCCTTGATTGATTGTTGCCCTCGGGCTTCGCCTCGAGGCAACAAACTCCACGCGTTGAATTAAATGGTGCTCTCATGATATAATATACTATTATAACTCGTCTATTTTAACAAAAAGTCTAATTTAATTTACACCTTTTTAACAGAAATTCAGCGGTGTATTTAATTTTTGAAAACTATTATCGTAGTTGAGTTACAATGGTCAACCATTTTTTTGTTCTTATATGGCCCATAGTTGGCTGTGACATCTTTGAAAAGAGAATTTCTAGCGCTTTTTAAAAATGTACGATTTGTTATACCTAATATGAAAATTAATGGTGAAAAATCAAAGCATATCTTACATTGGCAGGTGAAAGCATCAGCCTTGAAGTTTGCCCATTAAAGACTTTGGAAAGAAACAACAATTATTGCAATTATTTGTTATATAGTTAACATTTAGTCTATTTTGTTTGCAATTTAACTATTTAGTAAGAAAATAGAGTAATAACATCTAAACTACCGTTTAAATCTTAAGTTTATTGGTTATTTATTGTTAAATCATATTGATGCTATGGAGATGTTTAGTAACTATGATCGCGAAAAAATAACCTTTCGAGTTTCGACTTCAAATTTTCACTCTTCAAGGTCCCTAGATGACGAAAAATATATTTATTATTATTCGAATTTGCTGCTTAACATTTTTTATTTTGACTGTACTACTAAAAACTATCCCACTTCACGCCCGTTTTCAATTTTGTAAGCTTGGCAGAGCTATATACAGGGTGTACTAAAAATTGCAGATAATCTTCAGGCAGAGCTTCTTTGATTAATTCTGAGTCGAAAATCTTAATACTAAAATGTTGGATTTGTCTTCATAAGCCGTCACAAGCAGTAGATAAAAAATACTTTTTTCTCAGGTAAAGTACCTTTTTTGTTCCAAATACGTCAAAATGTCATCAAGGAAAGTTATTCAAAATGTAAAATTGTGGTCCCATGTAAAATTTCAGAAATACTAGAACTCCCATTAGAACTACCGCAACTTTAAAAAAATTGCTACCAGGACTTCGTCGTTTTCTAAAAGTCTTAACTAAAAATGTGGGTTTAGTTTTATTTCTGAAAATCGTGTTTTTGTTACAGTTCTAGTAGCACCCCTACGAGTTCTATCAAAAAGTGTTGTCACACTTTTCAATAAGTACGACGGTATAATAGTTATAGTGGTATTTGTCCGAGAAAAAAGGGAAACTATTTTTAAAAATAGCAAGAAACTCTAGAACTCCTTAGGGTGCAACGGAAACTTTTGAAAAAACTAACATTTTTTGGTCTTGTGATCCTAACTTCACAGGGTGCTCGTGAGGGCTCATGAAGACCAATTCAACATTTTAGTATTAAGATTTTCGAATCGGAACTAATCAAAAAATCTCTGTATCTGACGATTATGCGTCATTTTTAATATACTCTGTATAATTAAATCTATATCTACCATCGCCTTCATAGAAACTTGTACGGCCATATTTGAGCAGATGTAATTGGGCTGTAATATAACAAATTCAAACAAACTCATGTCCTATGACACTGACACCTTTACATCAATTTAAGCTCAGAAAGCAATAATTCTAACCAGATTGCGGAATGGCGATGGCGTCGCTATTTAAAAGAACACGGTCTGCGACATGGAACAATTAGAACAAAACAAGGCACAATTACACTACTAAAATAAAATAATAAGATAGCTTTATACTTTCACTGTCTTAATTTTCTATAAAGGAGAGGGTACCATTATCGGTTTTCCAAGGATTTTGCAAAGTGAACATTGCCAAAATTCATCACACGACTTGATATATAAGAATTCTATCACTTGGAGACTGAATTTTCTCGTATATATTGCAGTTTCAACCCAATTTGTTGTAATGATATAAGAAAGAAAGCAACGTACGATTTAAAGGCTCTCCTGGGATGAATCAATTTACTACTGCGTCGATAGCATGCTCGTACCTTAGTTGTGTTATATTGGACGCCCACAATACCTAGCAACTCCAAGAATAGCGAACTTAATTAAGTCCAAAGCTACTCTTTCCATTTAGACTATTTTAAATGAAATATTAGTAATAAAAAGTAAACGGCAAATGCAAACTTGGAGTTTAATTTATGCAGGCATTGATTTATTTTTTAAGAATATCTTAAACCTAGTTTTTCATACGTAACTTTTAAAATCAAATGGAATGAGATTTTTCCAACAAAAATTTTGACCGAAAACACGTTTTTTTAAGCAAAAACGGTGTAAAAAGTTTTTCTAAACTTACCCGAAAGCTATCCATTTTTGTAAATGTTGAACCTATATGAAATGAAAGAAGATAAAATTTCCTACGTTTTATGTACTTGAGGTTTTTTCTCCGACCAATCGTTCAGCCACGAAAGCACCGCGAAGTTATAGTCCAGTCAAATAGTAGAAAATAGGGGAAAGTTTTGGTGGAGTTTTGATATTTGGTTTCTATATGTTTTTTGGGTCGATGAACACGAATATCAGGTTTTCCAACAAAAGTGTTGACCGGAAACAGGTTTTTTAAGCAAAAACTGTATAAAAACCGTTTTTTTTAGTTTTTCTAAAATTACTCCAAAACTATCTAATTTCGTAAATGTTGCACCTATATAAAATGAAAGAGGATAAAATTTTCTACATTTTATGTACTTGAGGTTTTTTCTCCGATATATCGTTCAGCCGCGAAAGCGCCGCGAAGTTAGGTGTTAAAAGCAAAAAAAGGAATTATCGCAGTTTATTTTTCGAAAACTATCCATTTTTCGTAAATCAAAAAATGGTATATGAAATGAATCTTTATAAATGAAATGTTGGCAAACGTAGTATTTCCGTACAGCAATCCAAACAACACACAGGAACCAAATATAAAAACTCCAAAGCTTTCCCCTATTTTCTACCATGTGACTGGACTATAATTCCTTGGCGCTTTCGCGGTTGAACGATAGATCGGAGAAAAAAAACCTCAAGTACATAAAATGTAGAAAATTGTATCCTCTTTCATTACATATACGTTAAACATTTACGAAATTGAATAGTTTTCGAGTAATTTTAGAAAAACAAAAAAAATCGGTTTCTTACACCGTTTTTGCTTAAAAAACCTGTTTCCGGTCAAAATTTTAGTTGGAAAGCCTGATATTCGTGTTCAGCGACCCAAAAAACATATAGGAACCAAATATCAAAACTCCACCAAAATATTCTCCTATTCGCCCTTTTTCAGCACCATTTGACTGGACTATTTACCGCGACATAAGATTACACAATTTACTTGCAAGATCGCCAATACCAATAGAGGTATTTATATATGTAAATTTAAAGAAAATTATGAAGTCTCGATATTTTTGAGAGAAGTGAACTATTTACGTAATTATTGTCCGAATCTTCTTCGTTGTACAATTATTACATATTTCATGGTTTACTTCATGTAGAGAGAAAATTTACCGTAAATTCATTTTTTTTAGTGACAGCACATTTCAAAATACTTTATTTTGGACATTTTTGCCATTATCGCAACCGTAAAGAGTAGTTATAAATTTTGTTTAAGAAAAGAGCTTGATGTCATTTATAGTAAAACAGAAAACAGTAGCATTTTAAAAAATGTATGCAAATACTATGCTTTTATTTCTTTTGAATAAATCTCAAACTTACTATATAAAAACTATTGATTTTTCCAAAAAAATTGAAAAGGCTAAAACAATTTTTAAATAAATTTAACTTTTCAGTATGTATAATCATATTCTTGACTTCAAAAAAATTTAATAAAACATTTATAATGATTGTTAATTTCAACATTTTAAAGCCATTGGTAAAATTTTACAAAAATTCATAAATAAGCCTTTTATTGGTATAAAAAATGTGTTAACCAAATAAAGGTAAACATTTTTTGAGAGTTTTCTTCGTTTGCACGCAAATTGTTGCTTTCTTGAAAACAAAAACTGCGGTAAGAATTCCGTAACAGTTTTTTGTTTCGATAAATTTAAACGCAATAATTAGCATCTAAATAAAAGAAAATACCGGAAAGGTGATTCAACAATATAAATGTAGATATATCACATTTTCCACTGTTAATACAATTCTTCCAAAACGATTATTATTAATTTTTAGGACGAGGCCGAGTTGCAAACTTCACTTTGACGTTTTAGCGAAATGTGAGTCAATGGCTACTCACTAAATTGAATTAATTAAAACCAATCGTAATCACGTGAAAACAATACGGCACTGACGGCCAGTCTTATAGACTAATAATTTGAGATTAACTTTAATTCTTTGTTAAACTACACAATATCACATCAAAATGTTAATACTTATGACATTTTATTCATTACTAAACAAATTTCAATGCGCTTTTGTTTATTTTAACAAAGAACTAAAGTTAATTCCAAATTAAATTTTTTTTAAGACTGTCTGTATTTGTTTGGCTTCTTTGGCGATCGTTCTTCTCCAGGTCATATTTGGTTTGCCTCTTCTGTGATTTCCCTGTGGGTTCCACACCAGCGCAGTTTTTGCGATGTTGTTGTCTCTTCTAAGTATGTGGCCAATTTCTTTATTTGAGTTTCTATTTCACTTTGGTTCGGTCGCTGCCACAGTTCTCTGTTTGACACATAAGTTGGGCATAGACAAACATTCAGAGCTGGGCAGTAATTAATTACTTTGTGATTAAATTACTAATAAATTCCTTATTGTTTATTTGCCTTGGAATTGAATTACTTTTCAAAATGCGGTAATTGTAATTGGGAATTTCCATTTTTGTTAAAAAGTACTTGACAATTTTTGAAGATAATTAATTACTACATTCAATTACTCAATTACTTTTGTGTAATGAAATTACTCTAAAGTATTTAAATTACTTTATTAGTATTTTAATTACCTGTGGTAATTGAAATTACTCCCGGAATTTTAATTACTATATGGTAATTCAATTACAATTACTGACTTCGATTGGGTGCTAAATCTCCAGAACTCAAAAAATACGATAAGGTTTTATTAAGTTACATATCAGGCAAATCGGTATAGGGTTTTTCCGGCACAATATAAGCCTAACTTATGATTTCCTCCGACGAGTCGAATAACAGCAACTTTTGTGCATTGTGCAACAGTCGCGTTTTCTACGACGCGTGCACTAGCAAAGAGTGCATTGTGCGTGTATGTAGATATGTGATATGTAGTTTGTAATAGTAAAGCTAATCTTTATTGTGTAAGATGCTAAACTTATATTTGCGGTAAGTACATTACAAATTACAATACCTGCGGTAAAAATATAATTTAAAATGGCTTCATTAGACAATATTTGCTTGTTTTAAACGATGTACTAGCATAGGTCCATACTGCCGTGCAAGTGTAACAGGCGTTAAGTCCAGAAAATTACATTTTTGAGTGAGGAATTGAACTAAACGGTCAAAATCCGATAACAACATTTATACAGCGTAAAACGCATAAATCAAATGTATCTAATTGCAAAATTCCATGCCTGGTTGAAGGGGTATGGTACTAATACAATTTAAAAATGCCGCATAGGTTTACCGCTTTCTTGTATTGAACATTTTATAAATTATCCATTGTTTATCGCTCTCTTGCCTTGTAATGCTCATATGCTGATTTACGTTATACAGGGTGTTCCTTCGACGAACGAAACATACAAAACCCCCATGCTAATTACGAGACATTCAAATATTGGCTTTTTAATGATTTAACACAAAGTTCTATTAATTTTTTTAAAAGAACAGTGCATAGTGACCCAATTTATGTAATTTCAGATATTTTATTGTACTAAGCTTAAAATCAATAGGTACTATTAAATATGTTGATAAGATTTTGAAATTTGAAGTAAAAATATGAAAGCAACCTGAGTAATTTATTTTTTCCCGTTTTCTTATACGGTGTGTTCAAAGAGATATTACATAAGGGTCGGCCATAGAATATAAAAGCAATGTTAATAGCAAGCTTTAGAATTCATTAACTGTCATCACTGTTGTTATTGTAAGTTTATATTATACGTTGATATCGTCATTGCTGTCTCAAAAGCTTGCTGTCGACATTAGTTTAATTTTCAATGACCAACCCTTATGTAATTTCTTTTTGAACACATAGTATAAAGGTCTCTTGAATGTAAAAATGACTTCATAGTTACGTGCTTGAACAAATGTCTTGTTTTTGTATCTGATGTACCAATTCTTATTTCAATCAGCCGTTTTCAACTAGGTTTTGTCAGTCACCTGTCAACTTTCAACAGTCCCTGATCAACACCAATTTAATATTTTGTTTTATAATATCCAAAGTTACCTAACACATTTTTATAGCTATTTGTATTACTGGGGAGAAACATGTATCATTCCTTCCCGCAGATGTAGTTTAGTTTTCCAGCGTTAGCGAGAACAGTACCTAATTAATTGTAATAATGCAAGGGCGGAAATTACATTTTAGATCTACATATGACATTTTTACATTTTATGATGAGACTATCTCTGACTATCTCAGTATTCAAAAATAATTAAATATGAAAATCAGAAGGCTAGTTGATTTATTATTAATCACATTGTCTCCCGTCTCTAATGGCAATGGGAGTCAATTATATTCACTCTCACTGCCATTGGAAACCGACCAGGAAACCAAACGTATATTTTCGAGAATCCCCTAACAAGCGACAGAAAATGTCACTTTCGTATAAAGGGGTAAAAAAGTATTTTCGAAATAAACCAACAAAAATGTGCTGACGTTGCTCCAATTGGATCGCCATGTAGTGTTCTTTACAAAATCTAAATAGAATTTTGAATTAAGAAATCCAATGCTGCACCCTGTATACTTAGGTGAGTTACATATTTTCGTTATTCAGCTTCATGTTAGGCGTATTTAATAGTAGATTGTTCTACAAGTTAAGAAAAGTGAGAGTTTTTCGACATTTAATTTACGAGCGAACGATGCAAAGCGAGTGGATTGATTTTACACGAACATGGAAAAATCACTTTTATAACATATTCAGCGTGCTATTTTTACTTCCTTCGTCTTTCAGACGGAGGAAGTATTGTAATCACGAAAAAATCACCTTTTGAGGATTCTTCAAATCTTCACGTTTCAAGGTCCTTAGATGATGAAAAACAGGTTTTCTCAAATCCGTCTGTCTGTCTGTCTGCCTCTCTGCCTGTTGGCGGTATAACTCAAAAACTATTTGTCGGAGGAAGATGATATTTTGGATAAACATTATATATATACCTGGAATAAAACCCGTACAATTTCAGACAAATACAGTGTGTCCCCGGATTGAGTTCACTATAGGTATAATCGACAAAACATTTTACAATTTTATTTTAATGTTTTGGGATCCCTCCCTGCTTGGTCTGAAAACAATTTTAAGCAGACTTTTAATTTTTAGAAATTAAGTCGGCCATGAAAAATGTGAAAAAACTATTTTCTATTTAGGTACACTACCCTTTTTGTTCATGATACGGCAAAATTTTGTTAAGAAAAGTTGTTTAGAATGATAAATTACGGCCCTATGCAAAATTTCAGAAAGATCTGTCGACCGTTATTTTTTAGATAATTGTATTTTATTTTCTGGTAAACTACTCTTTTTGTTCAGGATACGGAAAAAATTGTATTAAGAAGAATTGTTCAAAATGAAAAATTATGGCCCTGTACCAAATTTCAAAAAGATCTGTCGACTTAGATTAAACCGTTATTTTTTAGATTAAACAAATTGCATTTATTAAAAATGACGGTTTAATCTAAGTCGACAGATCTTTCTGAAATTTTGCATAAGGCCGTAATTTATCATTCTAAACAACTTTTCTTAATAAAATTTTGCCGTATCATGAACAAAAAGGGTAGTTTACCTAAATAGAAAATAGTTTTCGCGTCCCTGCCAAGGCCTACTTGTTTTTCAAAAACTGAAAATATTCAACAGTAATATCCCAAGTGCATTAAAATAGCCGATTAAATTTTGACGTTTTCTGTCAGAATGTTTTGCTAAGAAATTTGTCAAGTAAATTTGCCGCTCAACAAGAATCCCGAGTGCGCAGCACGAGGGATTTTGAAGCGGAAAATTTACGAGATATATTTCTTCAGAGCAAAACATTCTGACAGAAAATAGTCAAAATTTATTCAGGCTAGTTTACATGCACGCGGGATGTTCGGAGTGATTATTTCCTGAATAAATAGAAAAAATTCAGTTGGTGAAGCACCTTTAATAATCATGTTAAAATTATGCACAAGCGATTAAATTTTGACATAAATTTAACCGCGGTTAAACTTTGACGTTTGAATTTTAGTCATTATTAAACTGACAGAAACCATGGTGATTACGCATTATTATGGATATGAAGGAAATAATCACATATAATCTCATAAGAGCATTAATTCTTTCCGGAAATTTTTTGAGTGTGTTCCAACAACGTCGTATTAATTTGCTCGAGCGGGACGCGAGAGCAAATTAGGACGTTGTTGGAATGCAGGAAAAATTATTTCCGGATATGAATTAATGCTCGAATGCAGATTCGGTAAGAAAATCGTAACGACCCAAACCCTCACAGTTAGGTTGGTCTACCTACAAAAAATTTCCAAGAAATTTTTTAGTTGTCTTGGTTACGGCTCGTGAACTAATTTTTCTATTGGTCATTAATGAGTGTCGTACGATTTTCTTAAAAATTTTTTTCAAACCAAGCAGGACTGAATCCCAGAACCTTAAAATAAAATTCAAAATGTTTAGTCCATCTCACCTCTTGTAACATCAATCCTGGGACACACTATTGTATTTTCTTTTCAGGTAAACTACCCTTTTTGTTTATAATACAGCAAAATTCTACTAAGAAGAGTTGTTCAGAATGGGAAATTATGGCTCCATACAAAATTTCAGGAAGTTCTACCTACTTAAATCAAACCGTATTTTTAATAAATAGGTACAATTTTAATGGTTTAATTTAAGTAGGTAGATCTTCCTGAAATTTTGTATAGGGCCATAATTTATCATTCTGAACAACTTTTCTTGGTAAAATTTTGCCGTATCATGAACAGAAAGGGTAGTTTACCTGAAAAGAAAATAGTTTTTGCTTCACTGTCAAGGCCAACTTGTGTTTTCAAAAACTGTAAATATTCTTAAAATTCTTCAGGCCAAGCAGGGCGGAATCCCAAAACATTAAAATAAAATTGTAAATTTTTTTGTCAATTATACCTATAGTGAACTCAATCCGGGGACACACTGTATATACGAGGCGAGCACCTTAAAAAAATAAAAGTTTGTTTATTTTTGCGTTAATTTTGAAATAAAAAGAAGTAATAATTTTCACATAGGTCAGGCTTTACACTTACCGAAAATAGGACTCAACAGATAGGATAATGTCACAAGAGTCGAAACGTTTTAACAATAAGACTGTGCTTTTCAAGAGAGGTGCGGCCGCACTCGTTCCAATGTCTCGATGGCGCAGTCGAAAAGTCGATGTAGTTACGATTTGCTTCGCAGATGCGGCGGAGTTCAAATCCCCCCAACGGGCTACATTTTTTTATTTGAAAATGTATTTAATGTATTAGAAACGTGAAGATATTTTTATTCCTAACTTAATTTTATTTTTAAAACTATTTAGTGTAACTATGTCGACGAAAGAAATTCTGGGTAAAGCCTTTTACAGATTTTTTTCTAATACCATTACAAAATCTAGCCAAAATGAAATTCGACGTTTCCGCATATTAAAAAAAAATATTTTTTTGAAATCGGCAATAAAGAACGTCGAAAGTTCGCTTTTATTCCTCATGTGGTTTATTTGCGTTGACCCTACGGGCCTCGGCAACTAAACCCACATTTGTGATAAAAAGCTCAACTTCGGTGATTAATATAAAAATTAAAAAATTAAAATTAAACTTCCAAGTCCCTATAGCTTCTTAATGAAGGGACTTTGTACTAAAGTATATTTGGTTTAATCGGTTTATGGTAACCTAAGGAATCTATGACCAATCGGTGTTCCATTATTTTTGGGACACCCTGTATAATTGTTATCCTTGACTTTATTTATTTACTTACATCTTACATCAAAACAAACTAAATACTTTTGGTTTTGGTGAATGGTGCATGTAGCTACAAGATTTAATTATCAAAAAATCTTTAAAGTGATCAAGTATGTAGGTTACTATAGTTAACAAAACATAAAAATTAAGCATTTTTAGATTACGTTTACGAATCGACACGACACTAATGATAGTCGCAACTTGCAAGAAAGTCCTTCGAAATACAACTATACAGGGTGATTCAAATGCGAGGCTAACCATAGGGATTTCGAAAACAGTAAGCGTTAGAGGGGTGGTTTACATTTGGAGAAGTTGCGCAATTTAGTACACAACAATGTGCTGCTGAGCAACCATGAAAATTTTATTTCGTTTTCGAGATTTTTAAAAAATTCAAAATTTGTCAAATTCGTTTTTATTTTTTCCTGATCTTATTTACGAAGATATTCAAAAATTAATAATACATTTTTAAGGCAACTTTTACCGACCTACAATATGACGTTAACGGATTTTTAATACGACGTTTCGTCTTCTGCCAACCATCATCAACTTTGTTTTTTTAATTACGGCCGCCATCTTAGATTTTTAGACCACTGAATAGAGTTTGTTTAGGGATTTCAAAAATGTATAACTTACCTACCTTATATCAAACAATTAGACTAATATTCACAAAAAACGGAAATTATTCTTAAAACACGTACTTTTGAGTTATAAGTAACCTAAATTTGAAAACAAACCGCAAGGAATAATAATTAAAGGAAAAAAAGGTAAACAATAAATCAAAATTATAATAGGTGTTCAAAAAGAAAACCATTTTGCTGCACACACATATGAGCTCTTTTGATAACACTATGTATTGCTCGTTGAATACATCTTCGGGGAATATTTTGACGGGCAGCTATAAAACTGTTGCGAAATTCTCCGATGTTTTCGTAGCATTGCTTATAAATGGTATTTTTTAATGATCCCCATAAAAAAAGTCTAAGAGTAAGGTCCGGACTACGCGCGGGCCATTCGATAACCCCTCTGTTACCTTTCCATGCATTCGGAAAAATTTCATTTAAATAATTACGAACTAAAACACCGTTATGTGGTGGGGCACCATCTTGTTGTCATCAAAGTTGTCTTAATTCGTTAAGTGGAATTTTACCCAAAAATCCCAGCATTGGTCCTCTTAAGAATTGTAGGTAGTTATTTGCATTCAGAGTATCCTCATAAATGAAAGGTTTAGTTAATCCGATCCAGACGTTAAATGCAAAACGAGTTTGATGCCGGACTTGCCTATTCTCTCTACTCTACTCAACTTTCAGTTGCCCATACATGTTTATTATTGCGATTAAAAACGCCTAAATTGGAGAAGCGACATTCATCAGTCCAAATGATTATTTCAACAAAATTCTCATCGCGATTTGTTTGATCAAGTAACCAATTGCAGTAATTAAGCCGCCTCTGGCTATCACCGGGATGTAAAGCTTGACTTGTTTGTATTCTATAGGGTTTAAAATTTGATAGATTCAGTGTTCTCCAGACTGTTGTTTGCAGAATATTCAAATTAACAGATATGTCTCTAGTAGAAATGAATGGGTTTTCGTTCACTTGAAATTAAGTAATGAATTGATTTATGGCAAAAACATAAAAAAGGACTTACTGCCTGAAGAATTGCCTCCCGATTTGCTAAAGGGATCCTACTCCCGTATTTTGGTCTCGGTGCATTAAATTGTCCATATTCTGACAAATTTCGGCGAAGTCTTAAGAAATAACTTTCGTTCGGTTGATTCCTTTCAGGGTACATTTCAAAATAGACATTTGCTGAATCTCTTGAGTTTCTGCCGTTTGCGTAATAGATTTGCAACATATCGCGCTTTTCGTTGTATGAAAAAGGCATTTTTAATACGACTAAGTATACCTAACTATTCTAATCACACCCTAACACCCTTGACAACAAAACACAATTAAAATGACAGTAGCAGCCATATTAAATAAAATAATAGTTATTTATTATACAAGACGATAAAGTTAAATTTTATCCACGAGTGAATCGTTTAACGTCGAGACGAAGTCGAGACGTTAATGATTCAAGAGTGGATAGAAAACGAGACTCCAGATAGCTGACAACCAGGTTAGAAATTAAAATGCCTCAAATCGCATGCAAGAAGTAGGTCAAGTACAAAATCCATAGAAATAACTTTATCGTCGTGTATAATACAATTTTTTTTTCTATAGCAAGAACTTTAACAATTTGAAAAGAAAATAAGGACTGTCAATCACATTTCAAAATGTCACTATCTAGATTGGGTTGCTACGATAATACGAAGCTGTCATATTTAATTTGAACAAAAGTTAGAAATTTTTTTTTAATTACAGCTTATGCCAGGTCAGTCTTCAACTGGGGGTATGTCGGTTTCTCTTTGAAGTTGAGAGTTTCTTATAAACCATTGGGCATCTGTTATTATTCGAAGCACCTTATTTTGAAGAATTTGGAGTTTGCGTTTATTTGTTTAGGAAGTTGCGCCCCAGACATTGCAACCGTAGGTGAATATCGGTCTTATTAGGGATGTGTAGAGTAAAATTCCACATTTTATTTTCAGAGGCGATTTTTTATTTAGTATAGGATAGAGCATCGCTAATCTTGTGTATGCTTCGCTTAGTTTTTTATTTACGTGGTAACTCCAGGTTAAACGACGATCCATGTATATGCCTAGGTATCTGACTGCGCTGTCTTTTGGGTTCCATGGGATTGGGTTGTTATCAATGAGGATGTTCGGTGGATCTGGTGGACGGCGCAGAGTGAAAATCTTAGTTTCGCACTTGCTGGCGTTAATTTGTATGCACCATTTTCGGAACCAAGAGTTTAGGACTTCCACACTCCTTTGGAGGCTGTTTGCTGCTTCCTTTATGTTATAGTTTTGGGTTATAATAACCGTGTCGTCAGCATACATGGCTCTGTCTGCGTTGGGTAAATTAGGGACGTCAGCCATGAAGATATTAAATAATGTGGGACTTAGGATTGATCCTTGAGGAACACCAGCGCCGATTTGGCGAGTAGAAGAGGAGTGTGCGTTTATTCGCACTTGAAATGTCCTGCCGTCTAGAAAGGATTTGATAATGCTCCATAGGTAGTCGGGAATATTCATATTTTTTAGTTTGAAGAGTAGGCCGTTATTCCATGTCCGGTCAAAGGCCTTAGCCACGTCGATGAAGGCGATGAGGGAATGCATTTTATTTTCGTATCCCTTCTCTATGATTTCTGTAATCCGCAGGAGTTGATGATTGGTTGAGTGGGCACTTTTGAAACCAAATTGGAATTTTGGTAAAGAGTTATTATCCAGGAGGAATTGGTTCAATCTAGTTTGGATGGTTCGTTCGAGCAATTTTGATATTACGGATAATAAACTAAAGTTAGAAAATTAAATTACTTTATCTACTCCAGTGGGATAAGTAACGCATTACGTCACTCATTTGACACTATTTCAGTTAGGTAATGAAGCTCATTACACCACTCAGTTATGTATGGTTTCATTACGCAACTGAGTTGTGTAATGACTTCATTAGGTAACTGAAATAGTGTCAAATGAATGACATAATGACATTTGCCTACTAAAATATTTTTGAAAATGACAGATCTGACATTTCTCTTAATGCACTTTTCTCAATTTTAGGCAGTCGTAGATAAAATTTTGTACAATACTAGTGTAATAATGCATCATTAATATACGTGTGTGTAAGTTAATATTAATGATGCTGTTATCCCACTTGTATAGTAAATAACTATTATCTATATCCTTGATGTTAAAGTGCTACTTTATCTATACCCTTGCTGTTAAAGTAAAACTTGACCTTTTGTTTCGAGTTGATAAAAGCACACTTTAACATGTGCTATAGAAAAAAGAAAAATAATTTGATTCAAACGTATCTTGATAATAAAAAGCAATATCTACACTTCTACGGTGCAGTGGTATCTAGATCGTTTTTGTTTGATTCAATAATAATTTCCGTTTTTTGTGAATATTAACCTAATTGTTTGTTATAAGGCAGGTAAGTTACCCAAGAAAAACTCTATTCAGTGGTCTAAAAATCTAAGATAGCGGCCGTAAGAAAAAACAAAGTTAATGATGGTTGGCAGAAAACGAAAAGTCGTATTAAAAATCCGTTATCGCAATCTTGTAGTCGGTTAAAGTTGCCTTAAGAATGTATTGTTAATTTTTGAATATCTTCGTAAATAACATCTAAAAAAATAAAAACGAATATGACAAATTTTGAATTTTTTCAAAAATCTCGAAAACGAAATAACATTTTCTTGGTTTCTCAGCAGCATATTGTTGTGCACTAAATTGCGCAACTTTGCCAAATTTAAACCACCCCTCTAACTCTTACCGTTTTCGAAATCCCCATGGTTAGCCTCGAATTTGAATCACCCTGTATAACAATAATTTCTATTGAAAGTAATTGAAAAAGTAATTGATGTCGTACAATTACAATTACTAAGTAATTACTTCGACACGAAGTGTACGAAGTATTGAAATTCCCTCATATCGAAAACCATTCTGAGTCAAATATCTCTAAAATTCGAGCCAACCGACTAATGAACCCACTATATCAAATCTCCGTCTCGGCGGTGCGGATCTTTTGGTGAAGATCCCAGCCCACTAGATCAATCCCCCGTATTAGGGGGTGCCTAAACGTGCTGTGCGGGGGATGTATGTTCGTATGTGTACAAGATTCCTGTCGCCAGGAACCTTCCTGAAGTCTTGGATCGTTTTCATACGATAAGTTCTCCGAAAATGAAGGCAACATCAACTTTTGAGCTATGGTCGTCGGCAAAAAAATTTTTTTTTGTTTTTTTGTTTTTTTTAATAAATAACTGGTTTATAGCATTTCATTGTATTAGCGAAACGGAGTGATACTGAGTATCGAAGTATTCTTGGAAAGCACGGAAGGGCGCTTTTCTTGGGTGGGGGTACCGTATATTTGTAATTGAATTACTATTTCATGTGAGTAATTGAAACCTCTGGTAATTCAATTACTTTATTGGATGGTAATTGGTAATTAGTAATTAATTACTTTTTTAAAGTAATTTACTCAGCTATGTAATGTAACTAATAATAAATAATTAGTAAGGAGATATCACTGCAATCTATATGATTTTTTCTTCGAACGCATGTTCCAATTTCCAAAAATTGTGTTTTAGGAAATCATTATAGTGACTCTAGATGTATGTAGTGACATTTTATTTAATTTCCAAATCAACATAACGTTGTAAAGCTTTGGTGTGGTATCCATGGTGACAAACACAAATAAGGGAGTTAAAAAATATTAGCTCCCGCCGAGAGTTAATACGTTGCCCCCCGCTGGCGCTGGTTGGAAATTGACAAATTTTGTTTCCTAAAACTAGGGCGCAAAAGCCGACTTTCTATGCAGTGAGTAGAGAAATAGTATATTATGATACTAGTGTATAAGTACGCCGTTAAAGCACGTGCAACGAGTTTAAGAGCACGACGCGCTAGCGGAGTGCTTTTAACGTCGCTAGTGCTTTAATGGCACTTATACACGTGTATCATACGCTATTTTTTCTACGATCGTAACAGAAATATAAAAATTTAGTGCGATGACACTTTTTCCGTCACATCGGGTTAGATATTCTAGGTTATGTTGACAGTCAAACTTACGGCAAAGCGTGTTTTAATTTAGTATTAAAAAACGCCTCCAATGGCAACGTGCGAGTAAGATGTATTTCGGGCGCTAATATTAAGAGTGCTGCAAACGTCGCTTTTGACACTAGAAACAGTGCAAAAAGTTGTAATTTTGACACGATCGTAGAAAAAAATACTTTTTTAGGCCATCATTACAAAAATGGCGATTCTCTGGCCTCTTTTGCCGACGTAAAGTTTTACTTTTTTGTACACATCTGTCAAATGTTACTTTTTTTGTACATTATTTTGTTTTACTGCATCGAGAAGCTTAATTTCGGCAGCGTTGAGCGGCCGAAAACTCCCATTTTCTTATACTAGTAACTTTTCTTTTTCTGCAGTAATAACCACAGCAACAAAAAGTAACAACGATTGGCATTGGTCAAAATCAAAATAGACACTCTCAATTTGCGGTATGATCATAACCTCATCGACTTCTCCCGACTTTCTCGATTAAACTGTCATTTTATAATTAGAAGAAACGCTTCCAAAGCAGTAGAATGCAAAATTATGTATGTATGTATGTAACTATGTGCCTTGCGTTCGCTTGGCCATAAACTGCGGCTCGTCCAAAAAAGTCCTCAATTTCGTACTAGTAACATAAACAGCTATTTATTTATCCTAGGAACTAAAAGTGATGCAGTACAATATACAGTGTGGTCCATTAAGTGTGCAACAAATGGGACTTTTTTTTATTAGTTGTACAATCGAAATTTAAATACGGCCACAAGTTAGTGCATGTTCGATAACCATATCAAATGCCCTTAGAATGGCTTCAAGTTAAACAATATACAGGGCAGGACAAAAATATGAAATTCGTTCAAGAATAAAGTTACCTTACTTCAAAAAATATTGCAAAATTGTATTGAGAAAAGTTGTTTAGAATCAAAAGTTATGCTCAAATACAAAGTCACGGCCTTCTATTCGAATTTTGATTCTTTTTTGTAAAATTTTGTATTATCCCCGTATGATACATATTTTTATTATTCTGATTTTATTAAGAGTTTTTTCATATGTAAATTATTATTAGTAAAACATTTGCCTTGTTAAAAAGAATATTTGCGAAATTCTAAAGTTCTGTTAAATATCGTTGCAACAAACATGAAGTGGACGCTTACCTAAAAAAATATAAATCCAAGTAAATTTTACAAATACGCTTCAAGTTGATAAAAGTTATTTAAAAGTGATGTGGTTGTGGCTACTTTATATACATATAAAATCAGAATAATAAAAATATGTATCATACGGGGGTAATACAAAATTTTCAAAAAAAAAAAAATTCGAATAGGAGGCCGTGACTTTGTATTTGAGCATAACTTTTGATTCTAAACAACTTTTCTCAATAAAATTTTGCTACATTTTTTGAAATAAGGGTACTTTATACTTGAACGAATTTCATATTTTTTGTCCTGCCCTGTATGATGTTTGACTTGAAGCCATTCTAAGCGCATCTGATATGGTTATAGCACATGCACTAACTTTTGGTCGTATTTAAATTTCGTTTGTACAACTAATAAAAAAATTTCCCATTTGTTGCACACTTAATGGACCACACGGTATACCTTTTGCATCAGTAAGAGAAAAAGTCAACTTCAATGACAGATTTTGGAATTAAAAGTCATTACTTTTAATACCAAGATACAGTCAGACCTCGCCGTTCGCGGGGGTTACGTTCCAGAAAAATGCCGCGAAGCGCAAAACGGCGATGCGCAAGTAAACACATACATGATAAAAACGGGGTTAGGTTCCATACACTAGATTTATTTATATTATGCAACCCCAAAAAAATCAAAAATTTTCTGCGTTTTTTGTCTGGCAAATCTGAAGCAGAAACTTTACGCTTTGACGACATGGTTTTCTGTGTTTTAAAAGTTAAACTCAATTGAATTTTTAGCAGAAATGCTCGAAAAGACAGTAAAGCTTGCACTAAAATTCCATACGTCTGCCACATGAATCTAGAGTTCGAATGCCCATTTGTTTATTCAAGTTATAATTTTACAATTTATTTCACGTCCCATTTGGTAATACGAGATTCAAAGGAATAGGCTCAATAAGTGTGTTTACTAGTTTGTGATAAATAATGTTATTTAGGTGTTCATGACATAAACCGCATACGTCTGCTTTATTTACTTACGGCCGGTCTTATGAAGGTCACTAACCTGACGTTAACTTTAAATCGCTGTTAAAATAAACAAAAGCTCATCAAAACGTTGGCGCTTATGACATATTATTCATTAGTAAACAAATTTGTATGGGCTTTTGTTTATTTCAACAGCGAATTAAAGTTAACGTCAGATTAGTGGCCTTCATAAGACTGGCCGTTAGTGTGTGAAAGTTAAAACAGTTAACTTTGGCTATTCCTTCCGCGAACGGCAAAGCAAATATTCGCAAACGGCAAAGAAAAGGGAGCACAAAGGTGCCCCGCGTAAAATCAAATCAGCGAACCGCAAAGCCGCGAACGGCGAGGTCTGACTGTATATATTTGGAGTTGACGTTTCTCTTACTTATTCTAAAGCATGTGCGGTAAAGCTCTAAGAAAGGTTAGTCGCTGTCCAGTTTTGTAATTATTCACCATATTCTACGATATAACTGTTTTTTCAGTTCTCTATACTTTCTTTCCGTTGGTATCCGTTGTCTTGAAGTATAATGCAAATAATTCAAATGTGTTATTTCAATTTGCTTATTTAGCCCATTCAAAAATGTCCACATAGTCGGATGGGCAGATTGAAATAAAGCTTGGAGACCATAAAGTTAACCTTCGATACAATTGGTGGTACTGTCCGGCGTTATGACCAAATTCTGAGTTGGGGTTTGTGACCAGTGGGCGTTGTGTCCAGGCCTCCAGAATGAAGGTGTTTTGTTTGCAGAAAACACTGAATCCTTGGATGCTAGATTTTAAATCATATATGTCTATTTCTGTCTAACTCATACAAAGCCCATAAACTGTATTCTAACTCATTTGACTACCTATGTTCGCATTCTGTATATTAGCACTGTAGAGGTACAAGGGGAGGTCCATAAATTCGCTCCCTAAGTGTGAAAAAAAGGTTCTACAAAAACTTCAATATTTTGATTTTTCAATATAACCCCCTTTTACTTTAATACATTTATTACATCTACCAATTAATTTTTCTAAACCTATAAAATAATAACTTTTATCTTTATCTTCAAAATGGCTGTTTACAGCAGTAATCAGTTCTTCATTGTTCGAAAATCTTTGTCCCCTTAGCTCCTTTTTCAAATGTGGAAAAATATAAAAATCACTGGGGGCTAAGTCGGGACTGTAGGGTGCATGGTTAATTTCTTCAAATCCACATGCCTGTAGTGCGGCCATTGCTACTCGAGCTTTGTGTACAGGGGCATTGTCATGCAAGAGCATGGCCTCTGGCTAGTTTTTCATGGCGCTTTTCTTTAATGGCCTCTTTCAAACGATGTAGAATGTTGGCATAGTATTCTCCTGTTATCTTTATATCCTTTTCTTTGTAATCAATTAATAGAATTCCTTGTGAGTCTCAAAATATGGTTGCCATAATTTTTCCGGCCGACTGCGCAACTTTAAACTTCTTGGGATGCTCTGTACCCTTCCGGTGCCACTGCATCGATTCTTGCTTCGACTCTGGATCATAAAAATGAACCCAGGTTTCATCCTCTGTTACAATCTTATCAATAATTTCTGCTGGATTATCCCTACACATTTCCAAAACCTCTCTACATTTTGTCACGCGCGCTCGTTTTTGAACAGTGTGAGTAATCGGGGCACCCATCTTCCAGTGATCTTGGACATACCGAGATGATCATGAAGAATCCGCAAAACTGTTGTTTCTGATATGCCACATATCTGTGCTATTTCTTTCTTCTTTAATCTTGCATTTTCTAAAATTAAATTTTCCAATTTTTCCACATTTTCTCCTGTGATGGCTTCAACAGGCAGACCAGAGCGAGGGTCATCTTCTAGAGACTCTCTACCCCATTTAAAAAGCTAGGACCACTTTTTAATTGTGTAGTCCGAGGGAGTAGAATGGCCATATACTGCCAACATTTCTTCCCGAATGGTTGTCGGACTTTTTCCCTGTTTTGTCAGAAACTTTATTATGGCTCTGTATTCAATTTTGTCCATTTTCTACTTTTTTATGCAATTCACCTCACACTTTTATTTATTAAAATTAAACTAATTACACGAAATGGTTCAAACTTTCTAATTACCGTTATGACAGATGTGCAAACGGAAAACATTCAGTTTTCTTTTGTTATCTGGCCTACTAGATATTCAGGGAGCGCATTTATGAACCTCCCCTCGTAGGTACTCCTTGAATCAATTCGCGTAGTTGCATTAAGTTGAGATTGCGGAATTTCAAGCGATGAAGGTTTAGTAGAATCAGAAGTTTGTTTGCAATACGTAAACGGCATTATTAAAGAATATGTCGAACTTGGTTTAGATGATGTGGAGTTTGAAATCAACGACAATGTATTGGTGAAGAAACTTAAGTGCGGTTGGATCGAATGGAGCACATTGCAATCGAAAACTGGCATTAATGCAAATCCATTTTTCAAACCAGATGCTGCCCTAAAACTGAAGGCGTTACTACCCTATATTCCTCTATGGACAGGCGTTATGCGTAACTATTTCAACGTCATGAAAGAAACAGCAACGTCATCAAGCGTAAAGGCCGAATTTTCTGCATTAAAGGCTCATGTCTTCAATGGACAAATTCCTATGCGCATTGACAAATTTGTGTTGAATCACATTAAATATCTCGATGGTAGAATAAAACTAGCATCACCTGATCAGTTAGACATGTCTCAGAAGCAACACCGCACAGAAGAGAAGTACAGTAGAATCGAGGCCAAAGATGACAATGAACATTACTTATTGAAAAAAGATTTATTGTAAGATTTCTTCATTGAAAATCAGGTCGTAGGGTACTGCGCTGAAAGTTTAGATGAGGAGACGAAGTCATCGAACGATTCCCGCTATAATCTTGATGCATTTGAAAACTGTAAAGGTCTTCAGACATTGTCAAGTACAAAAGTGCCTGATAAAGAAAATAGCATATTAAAATGCAAGTTGCAGAAGGCATCTATTCAAGCACGAATTTGAAAGTCCGAAACGAGCCGCATAGCTGCGAGTTGAGGAACAAATGAGTGCTTGAAGGACCTTCTGCAACGAGTGTTTTATACTATTTTTTTCTATTTCGCCGCTTTATACCATTTTATAAATTGAAAAATAAAAAAAAATCTATTTTGCGTTTAGAATAACTCCATTTTAGCACCCAAATGACGTCATTTGGGTGCTAGAATGGAACTATTCTCAACACAAAATAAAAAACAGTAATTTTTATATTAAGTGCGCAAAGAAAAGGTTTTTTAAGCTTGAGAATGTTAGGTTATAAATAGTTTAAAAAAGTAAAAATAACAAGAAATATGCATATTTTAGACACTAACTGCAACGTCGCACATTTGACAGAATACTTGTTTTACGATGTCCCAAGCTGTACAACTACGAAAAAGTGCATTAATTGTGACCACCTAGTGGAGCCGCACAAGAGTGTCGTTTTAAATATAAACGTCGATATTTTGATACAGAACGGTCTCGCGGCAGTACAGGAAGTAATAAACGACAGCGTCGAAGAGCGTTTAAGTTGTCGAAAATGTGGACATGATATGCAGTGCGTTTGAGAGTATGGGCCTAATGCAATACTATATATGTATAGACACGAGCGTGCTAACAGATCTGAACTACATGAACGATTTGAATGTCGGAACTCCTAAATATGCTTTAGGAAATATAACTAAGATGATCAATTTAGGTGATCGTATTATATAATCTTGCTGGAATAATATCCTACACTGGAACAGACTCCGTCAGTATAGGCTATAGGACAGTATACTGCATACGCCCACGCGTATAATAACGATTTACCAAAGAAATGTATCAGAACAGATACCAATGCTGTGGTTGTTCCAAATGTCATTATATATGTAGTAAAATAACGATATTTTGAGATTTTTATAGTTCAATTGTTCAAGATATTTGGTTTTTCAAGATTTACAAATTAAAGTTAAAAAGGGAGTTGAGTTACGGCCGGTAAAGTGAACGGACGCGACGAAAACGGCGGTGTTTGCAAATCGAAATTTCGATCAATACCACGTCTGAGTGCGTTGTATTGGACTAATTTTGTAAACTGCATAAATAGTGTACGAGTGTAGATAAACATAAAAAGGTAGGATAAGAAAAAGATTAAAAGACATTTAGCAGAGGTCAAGTGCGAGTGCTAAAATACCGATAAGCGCTGCATGCAATGTGTAGTGAATGAACAAAATTCAACAACACGAATTTCGAATGTAAACAGGTATACGAGGGATACTCGTAAATCTTCGGAAGCTCGGGATTTTGTAACTATAAAAATTAGAAATAGGCAAAAAATACACGCCTAAATTAAAATACAGACACTGGAAGGATTAAAGCTATAAGATATAACAAATATAAAAGCTGAAAATGGCCAGTGGCGAAACAATTAAGAAAACACTAGTAACAGGATACGAAAGCAGCAGCGATGACAATGGAAGGAAAAGAGATAGAGAATGAGATGAATTATTTGGGAAAAGTAAATTAACAAAGCGATCCCCGACTAAACAAAAACAAGACAAGGAGGAGATGCTACTAAGTATGATGAAAGAAAAGATGTCTAAAAACGACGAAAGAGATAAAAAGAAGAAAAACCTGGTGATTAAAGGAAGTCCAGTAAACACTAATAATGAGAAAATCTTGAAGGAACAACTAGAAGACTTTATTAAGAAGAAACTAGGAATAAACATCGAATTAAAAATCACAGGAAGATTAGGAGACAATATATCTGTGATAGAGACAGAAAGTCTGACGGGCAAAATAAACATTCTCAAGAATAAAAATAAGCTTAAAAACACAGAAGATCACAAAGTATATAGGTATAGAGACAGACATGACCAAAAGAGAAAGAGAAATACAAGCCCATCTTAGAAAAAAGGCAAAGGAAGAGAAGAACAAAGGTAACCAGGTAAAAGTGGGATATATGAAGTTAACCATAAATGGCAAAGAATGGAAGTGGGAAGACATCGACTCAAAAAACGAATACTAACAGGAAGGACGGAAAATAAGATGACGAACCAGGCAAAGATAAAGGACATGAGAAAGGGCAAAAACGGTACAAAACAAAAAAGGCTGCGAAAAAGCTAAATGTATCCCGACCCGGACGCAGAAAAGGAGAAGAATAGAAAAGAAAGAATATAGTAAAATGGGAACATGGAACATGAAAAGTATGACAGGAAAATAAGACGAATTAGTAAATTATTTTCAAGCTACAAGTATAGAATACCTTGGAATAACAGAGACAAAAAAGAAAGGAAGGGGGATCATTAAACTGACAGAAGAATTTTGGATGATATGGTCGGGAGTGAAACAGGATGAACATGCAAAAGCCGGAGTTGCACTAATCGTTAAAGAGAATAAAATGAAGTATGTGAAAAACGGAAAATTTGTAAATGAAAGAATGTTAACGGTAAACATAAAGGAAGTACGAGAAAAAAAGGAATACCCAATAATTATAGTGTACGAGCCAAATGAGAATGAAAAAAAGGAGGAAAAAGATAAATTCTACCAAGATGTACAACGAGAAATAGACGACAGCAAGTGCAACGTAATAATGATGGTGCTAAGGGAAACAAAGCGAAAAAGTCAAAAACACAAATGGAGAAAGATTGATAAATTTCTGTGTAGAAAAGATAACGAGGGAAATAAAGAGCAGACAGGAAAAAGCTATAATAGATTATTTCATAGTTAGTAAAAACATCCGGAGAAAGATCAAATACGTTAAAGTTAAAAGAGGCCCGGAAATCGGCAGCGATCACTTTTTGCTAGTGATGAAATGGGAAAACGAAAATAGCAATACATAAAATTGGCAGAAAAGGAAAGTAGTAAATAGAAAAATCAGATGCTATAAACTGAGAGAACCCCAGAAAAGAGAGATATCAAAAAATACTTCAACAAAAACTGAAAAACGTCAAAACACAAGAATCAACTGAACAAATATGGAACAATTTTAAAAGAATAATTCTGGAAACTAAATTGAATGAAAAATAAACAAAAATTTGTTTTTAAGGTATTCATCCTGTATATATTTGTCTGAAATTTTACCGATTTTATTCCAGGTATACAGTCTGTTAAAAAAAAGGCCCCGCCTTCTAGCTACTTTATTATTTATTTTAGACCCAATATCAAATCAAATGGCACATAAAAACCTACATTTTAACACTATCAAAATTTTTTTATCTTTAATCGTTTCAGAGTGGTGACGTCACATGCAATTTTTTTAAATGACACTGTATATATTTTTTTACATATTCTGGTAGAGATTTTTTTTCTCTTTTCAACAATATAAATATTTTATGCCCTTACATCAGAAAATTTTCGAGAAAAATTAAAAAACTATTTATCGGTGGGAGGCCACGATACAAAACTATAAACAAAAGTGTAACTCAGAAAAACAAAACAATAAACACTTTAGATTATTCTGAAATCTGACAGTTAAAGCGTTTGTCTACTATTTGTTTTGTTTTTCGGAGTTACACTTTTGTTTACAGTTTTGTATCATGGCCTCCCACTGCGAAAAAGTTTTTGTAATTTTTCACGAAAATTTTTTTATGCAAGTGCATGAAATATTTATATTGTTGAAAAGAGAAAAAAATCCTCTACCAGAAGATGTCAAAAAATATATACAGTGTCATTTAAAAAAATTGCATGTGACGTCACCAATCTGAAACAATTGAAGATAACAATTTGTTGATTGTGTTAAAATGTAGGTTTTTATGTGTAATTTGATTTGATATCAGGTGTATTGGGTCTAAAATAAATAATAAAGTAGCTAGACGGCGGGGCCTTTTTTGTTGAACAGACTGTATATATAATAATGTGTATGCAAAGTATCGTCTTCCTCCGACAAATATTTTTTGAGTTATACTGCCAACAGACAGACAGACAGACAGAATTGAGAAAACCTGTTTTTCGTCATCTAGCGACCCTGAAACGTGAAGATCTGAAGAAATCTGGGAAGGTGATTTTTTCGTGATTACAATAATTCCGTCGTCTTTCAGACGAGGTAAGTAAAAAATCAAGCGATTAAGCTCCCAGGAGAAATGTCTTGCATTTACGATACTATAATTATGTTTTGTTATTAGTACGTTGTGTACGTGGCTAAAAAAGCCAAAAAGCTGCACTTTTTTGGTGTACCCGACATAGGTACTATATGTGTTATGCGTAATCGAAGCGCGCGATCGGAAAATGCCTTGATCAGATGATTAAAGTTTGTGTATCACCTACACATCAACGTGCTTTCCGGTAGATGGCTCCATGCCCTCCTGACAAATGTTCATGTATTGTGATTATACTTGTAACAGGCAAATAATAAATATACGAGATCTGGATCAATACCACGGTCTGCTCTAATTACCGTTCTTTTCGATCACGCTCATCAGACTATTGTTGTAAATGTATTACATTTCCTTCCATTTATAATTGTTTCTAATGTAATAAAGATAGATATCAGCGTTTAAACTCAGCTTGTCTGGCATAAACCAAAAGCTCTATCATCGAACCACCTTCAGTGCTTCGAGTTACCTCCACTACAAGTATCATTCTGTATTGACTTTGGTTTAGAAAAGCTACGACGTTTACAATACACTGAGAAGTTTATAAGCAACTGAGCCAAGTAATAAACAATATCAGTTTTCTTTAGGTTGAAGTCTGTTAAAACACTTATATCGCAGATTGTAAACTTTTGGAGAAATGTTTTAGAGTTTGAAGGGGTTTGCAAGCTGACATCAACCTATTCTTAGTTAAAATTATTAATATGTAGGTACAGTTTACAGTGTTTTCGCTTCGCTCTTCTTTAGGATAATCTTTAATTTAATCGGAATAATAGCAACCCATGTATTTCAGTTAGTGGTGAAAAGTAGGTTACGAATGCTAAAAACTATATTTTTACTAAATTTAATTGGTAATTTATACAAATAACGTAATAGATATTTGGCACCTACCACAGCTAAACAAAAAATGACCTACACAACTTAATTTACATTAAAAAGGCAAATACTTATTGGTAGCATAAATAATATCCATTGCCTTAACAAAGCCTCTGTAATCCACTTCATCTCTTAAACCTCGAGCAAAGCCAAATCCTTTGCATATCATGTCGAATTCGGTCTTTGAAATCAATGTATTCATTCCTCTTACAGTTAAGGCTTTCAAGAAGTGCTCTTGTGAGACTGTTCCACAGTGTGTACGATCGTAATCCTAAAAAAACAATTATCGTTAATTATCTGTACTTCCCCAGTTTCTTATAAACTAGAATTTTAGCAGCTTTGTTTTTAAAGCAAATATTTTCGTTTCCTGGGTCGTAACGTTGAGCACACATTACACAAATGATGCAATAAACTCTACTGTTAACATACGAGGCAGTATAACCAACCTTCATTAACTAGACCGTATTATAAAGTTATATTTATAGGAATGGGCTATAATATTTACTTGAAGAGTTTTATCAACTTGAATTCTAAATCTAACAATCCAATATGGCGGCCAATATTTAAATTGTCAATTATGATATGACTTGATCAATTTTTAGTTTAAACCTGTATTTTCAGATGTTGAAGAATATGAATTCGAGGTTAATACTAGCATTTTTTAATTAGAAATTCCTGAAAACCAAGGGTTCGGCTATAAATTATACTTCATTTTTAGTTGTGATTCATTGATAAGGTCAAAATTAAATGTTACCTTTCTCGTCTAAGTTATAAACAAATGAAAAATGTTTATGTTGGTTTAAAGGGGCATTTTGAAAATAGTCGTATCACCTACATTTTAGAACAAATTGTAATGCATATTTTAATCGACAAGTAAACAAACACACAATAATATATTCTAACACAAGTTTGGAAAGAGTGCCAACGGAAAACGCATGTGAAAGATGGAACAAGAGTGCTAATGAGTATTTCATTCACATAAGTTTTCCACTGGCCTTTTCATGTGTTAAACACTACACACATGATCAAAATTATTGCATATCGCTTGTTACGGTCTTAAACTGACTTTACGACACCGCACCGGCTCATACAATAACGAAACGGCCGGCGCGGGCCGTAAGGGACGAAATCGGGACGAAAGTTCTCCTAGGCCGCTACCCAGCCGCAACAAGTTAGGCCGGCTAGACTTTCAGTGGAGATGAGCGGGTCCTTTAACGAGATTATCTGAGGGTAACGGCCAGAGGGTCGGTAACTAACGGTAAAATAATGAGGGCGCCACCAAGCCAGGGGGGAAGAGGGGCTAACATAGCCTCACTAAATCATGCGAATTTGGAATAGTTGCCAGCCCCTGCTACGTCGCCCACGCAGTCGTTGGCTGCGGTTAACACCTGATAAGCAAAGCACAAAGCCCTCGCAAACATAAAAAAAGAGCTCGAACAGATTAGGGCGCGCCAGGCTCAGCACGGCGAGGCGTTGATTCCATTTATGTATTAATCGGTACAATATAGCGAAGCTCGCGCACCTAACGTTACTGACTTAAAAGTTAGCACAAACGTAGCACCAAAACATAGGCGCAGAGTTCTTTAGCTCTTGAGGCGATGAAACGCGAAACTCGCGCACATGAACTTACTAGTAGACTACCAAAGTAGCGTCATGAAGCATGGTGGCCTCAAACCGGCATTAAAAGCCGCGACAAGCAAGCAAGGGGGCGGGAACGCCGCGAAACGGCACACTCTGCGACTTCTTCGATCAACGGCCCTCGGCTGACTGCCCCGCAAGGAGCGTTACGACGCTTGAAGTGGCGTGAGCCAAAACGGCGTTACCACGTGACCCTCGACAGCCAATGGCGATGCGCTCAATAAAACAAATAAGTTCCGGTAACGAAGACAGCACGCCTCAACGGCGTGATTTCTAGAAGGTTCGGAATTCTTGCGAGCGATAACACCCGGCCGCCAAAGTACCAGCAAAGGGGTGCTCCAACTGACGAGAAATACTGCGTTTGGGGCCAAATATGTGCAAAATCATTATTATGGAATTAGGCGATGGAGCCAAATAAGTAACCAAAAGGGTTTAGCATACGGTCACGCTGCCCTAAAGCCTAGGTGGCTAATTAAAATACCAAAATGACCTGACACGCTATATATTTTCACTCCATGAAACTTTTAACGACGTTATCACATGGAATCGGAATTCTCAGTGTTAAGTGAGGGTAAATTTCTAAAGATTGATCAGAAATGGTGTATTTAATTTGTGAGCATTTTATTCAAGAGATTAAATACAAAATTCAAAAACGATCATAAAACAAATAATAAAAAACGAAAATATAAGTTTATTAATCATCTGTGCGTCGTCCTCGGGCACCAAAACATGTCTTGTACGGTTTTCCATACTTCCAATAAGATTATCAATGTGACTTTGTGGAATAGCATTTCACTCCCCTTGAGCAGCATCTTTCAAATCTCGCATAGTTAAAGGTGGATTGTTTGACCATCTATTTCTAATTTTAAGCATGTCCCAAGCATGTTCAATGAGGTTTATATCGGCCGAATTTGCTGGCCACCACAACCTTGTGATATCCTCTTTTTGGAGAGTTCCTTCAACTGCAAAGGTGCGATGGGGCTTTGCATTATCATCCATGTAAATGTAATTTTGGCCCACTGCACTCCGAAACAGATGTATAACATGAGCAAGGACGTTCTGAATATAAAAATTGTCAGTATTCCTTCGATAGCCACCATTCGCCTATCGCCTCTCATTATGCCTGCCCAAAACATCACGCTACCACCTTGAAACGGAAAACAAGGCTGTACTGTGGATAAGTGTGCTTGTCTTCCTGGACCTTTCCAAACACGCATCCGTTTTGAATCGCTTACTAGACCAATTATGGTTCCATCTCCATCCCCAAACAGGTCCGTATTGCAATATTTTCTTATGGCCAACGCAGACGAGTGGTTATGTTGTGTTGCTAAGTTAGTCCCGGCACATAGACTATTTCCAAAATGTAAATTGTTTAAATTCAACCGCCTACGATCAGTGTGTCTTGAGATTTAATTCCTTTCATTCTTTGGAATTCTCTGTATATGGCACTACATGACAATGTGCAGTTTCTTCGGACTATCATAGCCATTTGACGACCTTGTGTAGGTGTAGTACCCTTTTCCTACCCGTTTTTCGCATATCTTTGACATTATCAGTCTCCCTGAATTGTTTAATAAATTCTTGAGACATCACTTCTCTTTGTGTGAATCCATTCTGCAAGAGGGTCTCTATTGTCACTTTGTCAAAGTACGAAGTCTTGTTTCGTGCCATTTCGTTATTTATAAAATACCAGATTTATTTAATTTGATTATTTAAAACTTTAGTTGCTTAGTAATAACTCACATCAGTTGTTTTGCTTTTATGTTTTGTTGTAGTGTGCAAAAAGCACTGGAGTATAATACAATATGTAATAATTTTGATCATTGTGTATTTTTCTACAACGGCTTCGCATTCTACAGAAAATTTTGTTAAAAAGAAAGACATTTGTCAAAAGAATTCGACATTGTTAGTTTTTGCCAATCAGATGATTGTCACTTGACATTAGAGTGCATTAAGTGTAGACATTAAAGTGCTGAACGTGGTCACTTCCTGTATGCAAATGCGTGCGCATCCAAGTTGGAAAATAACGAATGCTGTTTTTCAAACACTTTTAACCTTTTGCAAATGATATAGATAATAAAGCAACAAATTGTCACTTATAATACCATGAGTAGTCAAAGTTATGTCGAATATTTTTGCTGTGGTATCACGAATGTCCATTGCGCTTAGGTTCGATTAGGACGAGTGCGCTAGCACGAGTTCTAATCTCAAGCGCAATGGACACGGTTCAATCCCGGAAGTAGTAATATACCGGTTGTCTAAAATTGTACGGAATATGGCAATTCTATGAGTTGGAAAAGGGTCAAATACTATGTGCCATAAGAGTAACCGAAATAGAAGTTCGGGAACTTCATTCCATGTAGGAACTTGCCTGAGACAAGGGCGAGTCAGGGTCGCCGTTAACGGCGTACTGGGTGATGTGGTTAGCATCAAGCCTTTGACGACTGCCTTACTTTCCCTACTTCCACAACTGTGGTTTCGGTACTCAATTTTTAAAGCGACTGGGTGGGCCGCCCCGCCAGTTGCCAGATGTAGGGATTGAACCCGTACCGTGGCACCGTGGCCTGACGCCCTAACCGCTCGACCACGCTGGCGACTAAACGAAATAGAAAATGCAATAATTACTTTGGTAGCTAGGAAACAAGTAGCTGTTGTACCTATTTGTTGCCCAGGTTACCAAAGTCATTATTGCATTTCCATCTTATGGGGGCAAATAGTATTTGAACCTTTTCCAACTTATGAAATTGCTATTTCCCGTATAATTTTAGGTAATCCGTATAAATATTAGTTCGTTACACACGAACATATAATATTATCATCATTAAACAGCACACTTAGGGTATAAACATCATAATTGTAACCCAGTTTTATTTGTCACGGTAAAAAATTACAACCAAATTTTAAAAATTTTATTGACAGTTAGTGAGTGTGGTACTTGTAACAGTATCAGAAAAACCCTTATATATACTATTTTTTTTTCACGGCCGGAGCAGAAGCACAGAAACAATCATTTTCATTCTGCAGTATTTAGTAGTCTTTGCATTGTGTTTATGTTATAAATACCATGGAAACATACATTTCTTATATTGTTTATAATGAAAACCACCTGTAATTTTGTCAGCTGGTAAGCTAAAAACTGATTTCTACTTCCGGTCGTAGAAAAAAATGCATTTTACGCTAATTATAATCAACAGTAATATCCCAAGTGCATTAAAATAGCGGATTAAATTTTGACTTTTTCTGTCAGAATGTTTTGCTAAGAAATATGTTAAGTAAATTTGCCGCTCAACCAGAATCCTGAGTGCGTAGCACGAGGGATTTTGGGACGGAAAATTTACGAGATATAATTCTTCAGAGCAAAATATTCTGACAGAAAATCCTCAAAATTTATTCAGGCTAGTTTACATGCACGCGGGATGTTCGGGGTGATTATTTCCTGAAAAAATAGATAAAATTTACTTGGTGAAGCATCTTTAATAATCATGTTAAAATTATGCGCAAGCTATTAAATTTTGACACATATTTAACCGCGGTTAAATTTTGACGTTTGATTTTTTTTTCATTATTAAACTGACAGAAACCCTAGTGATTATGCATTATTGCGGATATGAAGGAAATAATCAATAGAACATAGCTCTATAATTAATAATATACACGTTTTTCCTTTTAGACCGACAGCTGCATTATTTTTTCAGGTCCTATTTTATTTAGAGCAAAAACTATGACAGATAAATACGTTGTCATCATCTTGACCGCAATCTTACATTACGAACGTTTTTTTGGAATAGTGCCACAGCTTCCATCCTTACTTGTTTTTATCTTGTATTTATACTCACATTGATCTTAGTAGCTTAAAAAATGGAAGAGATCGAGGTTATATAGTGCGTTGGTGCAATATTGGCCGCCATATTAGATTTTCTCTTCCGGTTAAGATTTTAAATTTCGACTTTGTATTCAGCTGTGCATTTTTAAATAGAACATATTGTAACAACAAACGCCTGTTTAAGTGATTGCTGGTTGGTAGGTCGCAAGGATTGATTTAAGAAGTGCTCGAGTTTCGAGAAAAATACCAAAAAGTTTAAATATTTGCAACGGCTTTAAAAGTGCAGTTTTAAATTATTCGTAGTTTTGAATTTCAAATTTCATTGTAAATTGTTACTATAGTTTTTACTGTATACGAGGGTAGCAATGTAAAAAATGTCTGAAATTTAATAAAGCAAAGGTTTGTTGCAAAAATTATTTTTATTATTGTTTTCAAAGTATTCGCCTTTAAACTCTACACATTTACGCAATTGATTAAATCAATTTTCAAAACATAAATTCCACTCCTTTTGAGTCACTTAGAAACAAGAGTTTTTGAAGCTTTTCACAGCATCGAGTTTCAAATCGCACACCAAACATTTTATTCTTTAATCTCGGAAATAGAAAGTAATCGGAAGGTGATAGGTCGGGACTGTATAAAGGATGACTTAGCAATTTTAACCCTGAAGCCTTTAAAAATTATTTTGTTTTATGTGCGGTATGAGTTAAAGCATTGTCATAGTGCAGAACGATCTCACTTCTTGGGCGCCGTAAACGAACTTTTTGAATAACGTCTAGCAGGCGTACTGTTGTGTGCCATTCTGCGGTGACCATACGTTTATTTTCAAGCACGACAGTTGTGATAGGTCCTGATTTTGAAGAGAAGCAATCAATCATTTCTTCTAACTTTCGAGATCGCTTAACTTTACCTGGATTAGGATCTGTTGGAAACACCCATGTCGCAGACTGCCGCTTAGATTCGGTTTCAAATGCATTTATCCAGCTTTCGCCACCAGTTATGATGTTGTAAACTGCTTTAAACCTACCTTCATCATATTTCTTAAAAGGTTTTTACACCATTCCACACGCTGTTGTTTTTGTAATTTTTGTTAAACTGTGTGGCATTTACCGAAAACAGACTTTTCTTACACCCAAATGATTATGTAAAATCTTGTTTATTGCAGTCATATCAATGCCCAAGGTGCTGCTAATAATAATTCTATATGTGACTCGATTGTCCTGCTCAATCATTCTTCACACGGCGTCTATGTTTGTTTCGGTAACTGTTGAAATTGGTCTTTCTTGGCGAAATCGTTGTTGAGTGACACTCGTTCAAATTTAAATTTCTTAAACCAGCTAGAAACAATCCTCTGCGAATGCGCTTGGTCACCAAATGAAGCACGTTGTTGTTCTAAGCTTTCCTTTGGAGATAGGAAACTTTTAAAGTGATAGTAAACATGGCACTAAAATTTTCTCTCGTTAAATTCATTTTTGCTGTACAACACTTACTCCGCAATTAACTTGTATAATAACTGTTGCAGTTATTACAACTAAATTTGAACTGTCAAACTAGAAAACAACAAACATTTGTTTTATGACAAGTTCGAATTCCATGGAGCACTTGAACTATTTCCACAAATTATAGGTGCTACCCTCGTATAAATAAGATCGTGTAATACATTTCTTAAACTAAGTTTGTTGTTTATGCAGCCCTTATAAGCCAATTAACCTAGCAATATTAATTTTGTTAAATTTTAATTTTAACAATTTAAAATAAACGTTACCTCGAAAATTGACATTATATTCATTTGCAGATCTGGTTTCTTCGAAAGTTTTTGAAGGGCTACTGATAATATTCTTCTTCTTCGAAATTCAAGAAATTTCTTTCGCAATCTTTGGTAGGAACATGCTGTATTGGAACTATTAGAGGAGCTCTTTCTAAGCAACTCTGCGTGAAAGCTTCTTCAACTACATTCGCAAATCGTTTATAGTCAACGCAGTTGCAACGTTTAATGGATCCAAACCTACAAAATGGAAGAGTTGTTGATAAAAATAGAAATACTTCATGTCTTGTAATGATAATCCTAAAGTTGTATATTGTTCATCAAGAGAGTAATATACGTGTTTTTCCCCGAGTGGTGACATGTGCTGACGCATGCACAGCCGATTTTATTTATTATATTTTAAAGTTTCCTTTATTATTATACAGTGTGTTCAGGATTGATGTTACAAGAGGTGAGATGGACAAAAAATTTTTGAATTTTATTTTACGATTGTGGATTAGGTCCTGCTTGGTCTGAAGAGAATTTAAGAATAATTTCAGGTTTCGAAAAACAAGTCGGCCTTGACAGTAAATCGAAAACTATTTTCTTTTCATGTAACTACTCTTTATGTTCATGGTAAAAGTTGTTTATAATGATAAATGATGGCTCTATACAAAATTTCAGGAAGATCTACCTACTTAAATTAAACCTTTAAAATTGTATGTATGTATTATTGTTAACCTCGTTTTACCTTTCGGTGTAGAGGTTGGTGCTTTATGTGCTTGCATCTGGCGGTACAATGCTCAACTTGCCCTGGCTTCGGATAAAAAGTTGGAGCGTGCCTTTTGTGCTTGCACAGCAACCATTGTGTGAAGTGTTGTCATGTTGATGTGTTGACCTTATTACTCTATCTCTTATGTATGTGGATCTGAGTAGAGCACAGTTATTTGGTGCCCAACTGTGAATGGTCTCACCCAGCCCAATTCCAATCGCCAAGGCTTCTGAAATATTCCGACTTGCTTTCTAGCAAGCCTAGCGCTCCCCCAACTGCGCTACCCGGCTTCTTTTACCGTTAAAATTGTATTTATTATAAATGACGGTTTGATCTAAGTAGGTAGAACTTCATGAAATTTTGTATAGGGAAATCATTTTTCATTCTGAACTTTTCTTAGTAAATTTTGCCGAATTATAAACGTTTACCTGAAAAGAAAATACAATTTATTTTTTAATCTAAAAATAACGATGATCATGAAAGTCGTCTCTTTTAACGAAAAATCGTATTGAAAGTACCACTTTTTAACGCAAAATCGTGAAAAAGGTACACTTTTTTAAACTATTTTTATAGAAATGTCAATTTGTTGTAAATTCCGAAGTCCTTTTCTACTAAATTTCGAGTTACAGAGATCACTATGCAAAAAACTACGTGTACAATACGTTTTGCAAGGGTCCCTTTTTTCATTCATTTACTTGATTAACGAGAGCGAAACCCTCGTATTTAAACTGCAAATTCATGAAAAAAAGTATGACTTTCAAAAGTAGTTTGTACAAATTACTATTTTATACTCGATTGTAGCGATGTTTTGGAACGCTTTCAATGCTTTCTCCTTCAATTGCTACTTTATAAATAAATATTGTCAAAAATATTTCGACTACTTGTAGTATTACCCTTGAGTATGTACCTATAAATTGTGTCGGCATTACGTAGAATTTCAGATGTTATTTGCTGGTCAGCTATTCTGATTTATTTTTCAGTTAGTCTAGAGTAGCAGATGTATGTATTATAAACTATGTTTTCCCGCTGCTGATCATGTAAGTCAGTGATACAGTCTTGGTGACAAACGTTGTAAGTCGGTGATTATATTTGTTTGCTGCTTTCCTTGACAACGGACTTAGACGTTTTGTTTATAATTGCAAGTGTTTATGGGTAACAGGTAACACGCCTCACGAAAATGAATCCTGGTGACAGGTGACAAACCAAAAGATTTTTTCAAAAATCTAGGAAATTTCGATAAGCAGCGGGAAAAATATAATAAGAAACTCGGAATGTATCGCCTATTGACATTTTCGGCAGGCAACAATCTGCGGCTTTGCCTTGGCTTGTACTTGCCTACCTTAAATGTTAATAGGTCCTTACATTCCTTTTTACTTAAATAGCTATTTTCTGCAACCGTCCTTAAGAGTCATTACTTTTAATTCCAAAAATCTGTCATTGAAGTTGACTTTTCTCTTACTGATACAAAAAGTATAGTATGTATTCCTATGCAACACCTGTAGTTCTACGTGATTAAAAGGACTTTTGCTTCATATGAAACTAAAAAGTTGGTTCTACTTGGACGGCTATGGATGCAGTTGTCCTAATGCTTTTTAAATTGACAAACGTCAAAAGCAATCTATCATTTAAAATTTGAGTATTTTGTACTTTTCTTGCTTGTAGAAAAATACTATATTATTCGGGTTAAAAGTAGCCCTGTTTGACTCACAATTTTTGCATTCGCTCGGCTACGCTGCGCTTCGCCTTGCAAATGGAAACATAACTGCTTGTCAAAAACTACCACTTTAAATCCTAATAATACAATGTACTATTTTTATGAACTTTCAAACAAAATTGTATTGCACAGCCCACTTGATACTTTCTTTCTTTGCTTCTACGGTATTATTTGCCATTTAAAAGAAAAATGACGCTATACTAAATGTAGTAAGTTTTCCAATTCTCATTTGTTTTCGAAGTGACACGCTCTATTGTAAACAGTTGGAAAGAGTGAAAACACAAAAACTGATAAAATAAAAACTTTGTTAAAAATATAATAGTGGATATTGCTTTTTTGAGGTATAAGAAAGAGAGATAAACTTTCATTAAAAATAACATCAAAATCGGAACCAAAAAAAGAACTGTTTTGCCACTTAAGCAACACATTTTAATTATATGTGGTAATTATTGGGTTAGGACATAATACATCGCACTTTTAAGATTTGTTTTGAAACATAAAGTATCTCGCAATAGCCATTTAAAACAATGCCAAAGACTGGTCTTTGACGATACTATACTTGCTAGATTACTAATTTGCTAATTGTATGTAGTTTCTACTTACACATCTACTAGCGTCGCTAATTCAGCTGGAGTTAGATCTAAGCGACAATTACCCAATCCTCTTTCAAAGTCAGCTTTGGATATTACTTCTTCGTTGTGCAAGTCAAAATCTCGCAAAAATTCCAAAACTCTGATTCGTTCCCGTACTACTTTTCCTTTAATTTTTGCTAACACCATAACAATGTCCTTTTCTTTCTTTCGGGTTTTTTCGGTGGTTTTTGGCGCATGATCTTCCTCATATCGTCAACAAATCCACATACTATAACATAGTTTCAATAAAGCGTGTGTTACTCATTATTAAACTTTAATGAAATGTTAGGGGCTTGTGAAATTTTGAAGAAGTTATTATGCACAACAAACTTCAGGTTGGCATTATAGATAGTTTTATTAATTGGTCAAAATTAAAAATGTCCACTTCACTTTTGCTCAGTGCATGTTATAGTATTTTTTGCTCTACAAACAATATTTGTCATATTCAGCGTTAAGCGTTAAGTGTCTTACTGGAGCAGTCCTCAAGAAAATAGCACAACTCGACCCTTCGGGTCTCGTTCTTCTGACTTTTTTTCGGTCTGTTCTAAGGCACTTACCGATCTTGTAACGTAATATACTATAACGGTGTTAGGCCGACATTGAGCATATTAACGAACGATGATTACTTATGTGGTCGAGGCCGATTAGGCTGAGGATAATAAATTTTACGAATCAGTTGTGCGTAATATCAGCCGAATGTTGTTTAATAGTTTTCATAATATCTACTAAAGTGGGCCAATTTTAGATATGATTTAAATTTAAATAGTATAAATAATACTTTCTAGTAACCTGCCCCCGCACTAATTTGATAGTGTAGCAACGGATGTTTACAAATTCGTTTTCAAACAAGTCAAAACAATGCACGTAATTTAGTAGTGTAGCACCGGTTGGTACTTACATAACGGCCGTGGCTGCTATATTTTAAAAGCCTTGGCTGTCATGGGTGACATTTGTATCAAGCATACAGTACTGATATAGTACGATATGAAGGTATTATGAAAATTAATCAGTCAATTTTTACTTAAACTAAATTGTACGTTAACATGCTAGAATATAGAGTAGCCTATATACTCTTTGATGTTGTAAATGGTGAACATTAGAAAATACGCAATTGTCTGCAAATTCGCAAATTCCACAAGCCACTTTTACAGAAATGTTTGTATACCAAAGCTTTTTCATGTTTCTTAGGTTCAACTTCGCGTAAGAACCAATAGTAATTAAAACCTAAATCATCATTAAAGCGTTCTTCTAGAGCGTACAATCTTCATCAGATAATAGTATTCCATTTGAAGACAAGCACTGACGCATCTGAGATCGAGAAACATGGCCGTTGTTATGGCTGCAAAAAATGGAAATTAAAACAAAATTATTCTATTGCCTGGAAACGTTCTCTAAAGTTTCCTTTTTACCACAAACGAAAATATTGCAATATTATTACATAACTTTGTTATTCTACATTTTAGTTATTACTTCGTACACGTACGTGACTTTTGCATGAAGAACAAAACATTAATTGGAATTGTGTAATTTATTCAGAACTTACCCTTCTGAGTCGCAACAGTATTCATATTTGTATCATACAATGGTTATATTGAAATCTCTTCATTGCACATAATTTAATTAAATCTTAAGAAAATAATGGATCCATACTTATTTACCTGTCATAATCTCCAAATGCTGGCTTAAGCAAAATAGCGCGTTTCATGATTCTATGTTTAATTTTTATTACAGCATCTTCGCATAGATCCCGTTTAGAATTATCAACACTTTGCCATCGTTTTCCTCCTTTATTGGGAAGCCTCCTCAACTTCTTGTGGTGGGGAGGACTACATCCAAAACAAGGGCATTTTTCTAATTCCTAGCATAAAATAGTACGATCTATTTGTGCTTTGTACTAATACTATCACCGTTTCTCACTTTAATAGTAAATACTTGATCAACATCGTCTTCAAATGTTTTCCAACATACTCGAGACGGATCACAAGGATCTCGATACTGTATCATTAACGCTTCTATCTCTGGTAGAGATAGCGATAACCTATTAAGTCCACTTATTCCTAAAGCATCTAAGCCACGATGAAATTGTGAAACCGTAATTTTTCTGTGTGAAGAGGATCAAAATCCTAGGGTATGTTAATTTTATTTAAAAAGTTATTTAATTGAAGTCTAGCAATTACTCTAAAAAATTCATTAACACGCAATCTATTTTGTAGTACATGTTTCTGAATACTTCGTATTAAGCTAATTAGATCTTGCGATTGCTTAGGCCCTTCTAAAGCAGGATGGAATATGGTGTGCTTGCCAAAAATACTGGAAGCAAGAATTTTTCCTATTTCGGGTCTTGGTAATTTTGGAAGTTCAGCATCGATTACGGCTCCAGGAAGTTGTTTCAATACATCCTAAGATAAAACTGATTAGCGATTTTTTTAAATATAATATAAATAAATTACTCCTCCCAAATCCATCATTCCATGGCGATCCATATAGGAGCGGTAGCATCAACAGCAGCTACGAACGCTACATAGTTAAGAGTGTAGCTATCCTTGACATATTTTTTAACTAATAAATTAAAATCTTCTGCAGATACAAGAATTCCCAAATAAGCTAAAATACGGGCAAAATGTGCAATAGTAACGGTGCCAGTGTTTTTTGCTACCTACAATATGTTTTTCAGTTTATCAGGTATTTAAATTTGTATGCACATAAACTTATTACTAGCTCATAATCTTGAAAATAGGGTTTTAATACTAATTTCCGCATATTAACAATAACGGCGATTTTGGTTATAAGAAGACTTAATCGTCTTTCTTCACTGATGCTGAGGCGATTAACTTGTAGAGGATCTTCCCACTCCAACCCTGTCACTAGGGGTTCATTTTGAGCAAAATCCGGTACTGAAATGTAGTTATTCAGCTAAATTAGTTATATTCATTTCTACACTCCAATTACTGCTATCATGAATGACTTCACAGAACTGTGTGTATAAAATTCTTCCATCTTGAACTCGAAAATAGTCAGCTAGCTCCCCTACTTCTTGATCCGAAAGTCCAATAACGCCTTTCAATGGTCCAGCCAGTACAGAACAAAATTGTGATTCTGAAATGTGTAAAATGAATAAAAAAGTCTTTCTTATAATGCAATAAACTATAAAATGGTAAAGTACGATCAAAAATGATTTTCATCCAGTAGGGATATGGAGTAGTTTCTAATTTATTAATGCAACTACTTTTATACTTACACTACTCAAAAATTGAATTGAAACATCCAATAATATAACAGATTTTGAAGTATTCAACTGGAAAATCACCTATCTCACATCAATGGACATTAAACATATAACAAAAATGTAACGTTTGAAAACAATTGCAATAGCCGTTTTTGAAAAAATCAAAAAAACTGAAAAATCACAGAAGTAAACACCATACTTTCGGTTATGCGATTTTCTTCAAACGCTTGCTCTCGCATCTAGATAGTACACTAAACATATATATGAAGTTTCACTTTCAACGTCATACCTATTTTCTTTTTTGAGATATTCTGTTAACACACACACAGACACAAAGGCTGACAGACAGACCAATGACCAAAAACATGTTTTTTTGGGTTCAGGAGACTCTAAAACGTGAAGATCTGTTAAAAACTCAATTTCGGATTTTTGAGGTGAATCCAATACTTCCTTTATAGTAAAATGAAGTAAAAATGGACAAACGAGAGTTTGTGTGTAAAAACGGAATTTTTTCACTTGCGGGACTAAAGTTGGCACTTTAGTCACTTATTTCAGGGACTAAAGTAGCTCATTTACTCTCTAGGGACAGAAGTAATTACTTTAGCCCTTAGGGACTAAAGTAAAAAATGTTACTGTATCTATGGTAATCTATGGTAAATTCGGGGTTATCAGGTTAGGTTTCGCGTCAGTTTTGACATAAACTGACGCAAAACCTAAGCTACTAACCTCGAATTTGACATAATTGTGAGCTCTTGTCATAATGACTTACAGTGCCACCAACTTTAAAATTTACCAAAGGCTACTAATTTTAAAATAATTGTAACTAAAATGTCAATAAATGACGTTTAAAAAAACGAGTTTTCGTTTTAAATCTTCCTGCAACGTGAAAAAAATAGTATATGCAACTCGGAGAGAATGCTATTTTGCTTCAGTGCAATTTCTGACTCTCGGGCTTCGCCCTCGAGTCAGAAATTGTACCTCAGCAAAATAACGCATTTTTCTCCCTTATTGCATAATCTACTATTATACGTAAATGTTAACCTTATATTTTGGAGATGTGTCAAGTTTGGTTTGTAACTAAATTTGTATACTTAAAAATAGCATTCTCAAGCCTGCTGTGAATCATATGAAAATCAGACAGAATAAAGTCAAAATTATACCCATTCGGAGTCACGTCACTTCATCTTTAGTAAAATAGATGAAATGGAAGAAACTCGACTAAAAAAATAATTGTTTTCTATAGCACATGTTAAAGTGTGCTTTTATCAACTCAAAACAAAAGGTCAAGTTTTACTTTAACAGCAAGGGTAGATAAAGTAGCACTTTAACATCAAGGATAGATAAAGTAATTTAATTTTCTAACTTTTGTTTAAATCAAATATGACAGCTTCGTATTATCGTAGCAACCCAATCTAGCTACTGACAGTTTGAAATGTGATTGACTGCCCTTATTTTCTTTTGAAATTGTTCAAGTTCTTGCTATAAAAAAAAAATCGTGTTATACACGACGATAAAGTCATTTCTATCCACTCTTGAATCATTAACACGTTAAACGATTCACTCGTGGATAAAATTTAACTTTATCGTCTTGTATAATAATAGTAATTTATTATACAAGACGATAAAGTTAAATTTTATCCACGAGTGAATCGTTTAACGTCGAGACGAAGTCGAGACGTTAATGATTCAAGAGTGGATAGAAATAACTTTATCGTCGTGTATAATATAATATTTTTTTCTATAGCAAGAACTTTAACAATTTCAAAAGAAAATAATGACAGTCAATCACATTTCAAAATGTCAGTAGCTAGATTAGGTTGCTACGATAATACGAAACTGTCATATTTAATTTAAACAAAAGTTAGAAAATTAAATTACTTTATCTATCCTTGATGTTAAAGTGCTACTTTATCTACCCTTGCTGTTAAAGTAAAACTTGACCTTTTGTTTTGAGTTGATAAAAGCACACTTTAACATGTGCTATAGAAAAAATTACTATTTTCTCCAACCACTCTAGTAAGACGCCATATTGTCGAATAATTTTATATAAAAAGTAAGTCATTTCGGGATGTTCACCAATTACCTTGGCAACTGTACACTTTTCGATTCATATTTGCACTAATACATAAATGGACGCAAGATAGGGTTTTACATGGTAAATTTTAAATAAAACACAAACGATTCGTCAATATTCGGCAATCACCGTCGTTGTTGTTTAATTTCCCCGTATAGTGATTGTTTATTTGCGCCATGACAGTTCTACAATATAACCTACAAACTTTAATTCTAAACAATAAGTCATATTACCGAATTTATGAGTAGCTGGAGAAAAAATAGTATGTTTCACACGCACAAAAAATGCGTTTTCGGGACGCGTATATTTTTTGTACTAAAGAAACAAATAACTATTAAAATGTTATGTTTCTAATCTGTCAAAGTATATTTTCGTGTAAGTTATCGAAATAAGGGTAATAAATAATAGTAGGTTCTTCCGGGTTATGCCGTGGTCGTTGATTTGAACTTGATGTTTCGCTGCTCATGCTGTCAACTTCTTCAGAAGTTTTCTCAAGTTTCTGATGTTGGTGCCTTCTGCTCCTGGTTATATACCGAGGAGTTGTTACGGTTGACTGCCCATGTAGATCTTGTATGTTATTCGGACATGTCGCTTTTCCGCTTGGTTGCACAAGTGAAACTTGTTTATGGTTTGATTGGTTTTGCAGAGCTACCTTCCATGTGTTACTAAGGCGGTAGCCGTCTTTTCGATTGAAATTGCTTAAATGCTTAATAATATCAAGGAATTCCCGAATAACACGAGGGAAGTATTTTTTAGTCCCGACTAGTATGTTCATGGAGTCGTAATGTACTCTGCTGCCCCCTGGTCCTAATAAGTGTTCTGCGATGGCTGATTTTTGTACCTATCCAAATCATGTGTGGCTCCGCCGTTCCCTTATTCGACATTGGATATTTCTTCTCGTTTGTCCAATGTAAGATTTGCCACAAGTACATTGGAGCTGGTAAACTCATTCTGTCTGTAGCGTGGACAACGAATCTTTGTTGGAAGGCATCAATTGTTTGACCTTTCTTATTCTACCATAGCGAACCCTGATGTTTTTCTTATCTAAGACCTTTTTGATTCTGTCGGTTACTCCGGCGATGAAGGGAAGGCAGGCGTAATTCATAGCTTTAAGTTTAGGTTCCTTCGGTTTTATAGTGTATTGGCACGATTTCCTGATGCCTCGTCGAATATAGCCATTCCGGCGTAAAGCTTCTTCTACATGTCTTAGTTCTTGTGGTTTACTGTCCCCGTCACAAATAGCGTTGGCCTGATGAATAATAGCCTTGATCAAAAGAATCTCTTTTGTTGGGGATGATGATGAGACGAAGCATGTAGATAGCGGTCAGTGGGAGTCTTCTTTCGCACATTGTATGGCTTAATCTGTTGTTAACCGTTTGTTTCACAAATCGTCCAGGAAAGGTAGGCGCCCATTTTCTTCAGTTTCTACAGTGAACCTTATTTTGGCATGGTGGTTGTTTAAGTGTGCCAAGAAAACTTCAAGAGCTGCTTTTCCATGGGGCCATATAACGAAAGTGCAAAAGTCATATATGAACTTGAGGCTGATATTATAAGTGTACGTAGTACTTTGAAAGATGTTTAATAGTAAAAAATCTGACAAACTGAAATTTTAAACTCCTTTTTTTGGGATATTGGAGGTCAAGGAAAGTTGAATTTGAAGTTTTCCATTAAGATTTTCTATGAAATATAATGATTCTAATACTGTAATGAAGTTTATTAGTCATTTATGTAATAGTACGATACATGAAATCAAAATTACGCGCCGACTTGACGACTTTGATCCACTCTACAAGTCGTAATTTTAGTAGCATTTGAATTTATAATAGGTCAAATTGTAGGTATTTTTAAGCTACAAGTTTTATAATAACTACTTTTTCGTTAAAATACATCGGGAAACGAAATACAAGCGAAGAAGCGCGAAAAAATCTCGCGACTAATATCACTCGTACGTGGAAAAGTAATTACACATAAATTGTAGAGCACAAAAAATTCTAAATAAAAGGTCCACTTTATTCTCACGTGCCATTAATGGGAAGCGAGGTATCGCAAAAAAAACGTACTTTTTTTTAAGATGGCGGTAATAGCACATAGGAAATCTTGGTCAACAACTTGAAGTTATGCTTTGCTGGACCCCCCAACACTCCAAAAAAGAAATTTCAAATTTCGGTTCACTTTCAAGCAAAAATGACTGGACTATATGTTTTCGTTAATACGTAATAGTTATGTACGGGTGTCCATTTTCGACATTTTTATAGGGTATCTCCGCAATTGTTAGTGCTATCAAAAAAGTAATATAGGCGTCATGTGCTCTTTTTCGATCAAACTTAAAATGGTGAAATCAAAATTTGAAAATTTTCGCTCGCTTAAGAGATACGAGGGAAAATCAAAAAATTGTCAATTTCGGAATAACCCTATATTTTCTTAGTTAAAAGAGATACAGAAAAATCTTTTAAACAAAAGTTTCTTTATATTGATTTTTGAATAATCTGCCGTTTTCAGAATAATTATACGGGGTCAGGTAAAAAGTTATCGGAGCTATCCTCATTTTTTTAAAAGAACACCCTGTATATTTTAATCTAAAAAGATAGCATATTAAATTCTCTTTTCAGAAATAGAATACACCATGGATCATATTGGTTTTCTATGCGGTTTATTTAAACTTTATTACTTTAAACCACAGTAGGCTACGAAACAAAAGCTAATATCCTAGATACAAAACTATGTTGACATTATAGTTGTTATTAACATTTAACGTCGATTTCACATTTACATATTCGTTTGTGAAAATGACTTATCAACATTTTGAAAAATTTGATATGATATCAGTTTATATTGAAACTGGAAAAAACGAAGAAATGGCGCAAAATTTATATATTGTTCGCTACCGGAAAGACGGCAACCATTTAAGCACATATTCCGACGACTAGAACATAATTTAAAAACATACAGCTCGAGATCAAAAACTTATAATAAACAAAACAAGGAAAATGAAGAAATAAGCATGTTAGGATTTGTCGAGGCCCATAATCAGGTAAGAATGGTATATCCTGTGATAGCTTTGAATAGTAGTAGCTCAACTTTTATTGAAGTGAAAACTTCTTTATGCGCGCTTAGCACTTTTTGTGGGCATTGAATGAGACTGAGCCGTCAGACTTGGCTATGCAACGCTCATGATGCAGTTGAGAAAAAAAAAGCCAGATACTAAAATATGACCAAATGCATAGTGTATTTGCTTTTTATGGATCGATTATAGTCTTGAATTTGAGATTTGCCGATGTTAGATTGTGAAAGGTTAATAGGGAATCTCGTCTTGGTGAAGTTTTCACTTCTGTTTTGTCGTCTTAAGCACACACTCTTCTCTTCTCTAAAATCACTTTGAAATTTTAGGAACAAAACTCTACCTCCGTCAGAAAAATAGAAACTGAAACTGGAATTTCAAAATCTATAAGCCGCACAGAATTTTTACGTCCAATAAATATTTTCCCTATGTTGTTAATATTACGCAATATTTGCACCCTGGTGATGATGTGATAAGATTAGAATTTTGTCACTGGTTTTTAAATAAATCTAACGAGGATCGTTCTTTTCACAAAAAAATATTTGGTCAGATGAATGTCGAATAACAAGTTGCGGTATTCTTAACCGACATAATGAAAGACCTGTTCGTCAACAAGGTCGATTTGGGGTAAATGTAAGTTGTTTTTATTTCAAAATAAACTGACGTATCGCTGCTTTGAAGACAATTTAAATGCTGATAGATATCTGGACATACTCCAGTCAAACCTTTTCGATATCCTTGATGATGTTCCTTTAAATGAAGTAATAGAGATTTACTTTCAACAAAATGACGCCTCTACCCATAACGCTCTTTGAATAAGAGAGTATTTAAATACTCACTTTAGAAACCGTTGGATAGGAACACATGGACCTATAAGGTGGCCACCACGATCTCCGGATCTAAGACCTCCAGATTTTTTTCTTTGGGGAGTATTGGAAAATAAAATTTATAAAGAAGTCATCTTAACCCGACAACAACTTGATCCAACACGTCATGAGGCCTTTGCAGAAATAAAACCATTACACATCATGAATGCCTTAAAATCCGTTCGAAAAAAATGTCAAGAGTGCATTGAAAACAACGGAGGGGCTTTCGAACATTTGCGATGATTCCCGTTATTTTTTCCCTTAATCTGAATCTTTTATTTCGTTTCAAAGTTTCTATAGTTTTTTAATTTACTTTCTTGTGCCAACTATTTCTTCTACTCTTTGTCTGTTAAAATATATTGTGTAATGTCTTTCCAGCTAGAATGTCAACATAGTTTTGTTTCTAGGATATTAGCTTTTGTTTAGTAGCCTACTGTGGTTTAAAGTAATAAATTTTAAATAAATCGCATAGAAAACCAATATCATCCATGATGTGTTCTATTTTTGAAAAGAGAATTTGATATGCTACTTTTTTAGATTAAAATATGCATGGTGTTCTATTTACAAAAATGAGGTTAGGTCCGACAACTTTTTTACTTGATCCCGTATACTTATTCTGAAAACGGCAGATTATTCAACAATCATTATTTATTTATTTATTTATTTATATCGCACTCAGCCAACAGCCGTTAGGCCAATTATAGGCGTCGCTGTGCATTTATGGGGACTTCCAACCGCACTGACGACTGCCATGATGTTGTTATGACCGCCGGGACCAACTATTTTCTTGACAGCCGTATCACGAGGTCCCGAGAGATGCAGCCGTGGAACTCCCATCCAAGTTCTGACCATAGAGAGCGTTGCTTAACTCTGCTGATCGAACGTAGAGACGCTTGTTCAAGCTACACCACCCGGGACCTATTATTATAAAGACGATTTTCTTTAAAAGATTTTTCTGTATCTCTTTTAACTAAGAAAATATAGGGTCATTCTGAAATTGACAATTTTTGATTTTCCTTCGTATCTCTTAAGCGAGCGAAAATTTTCAAATTTTGATTTTACCATTTTAAGTTTGACCCAAAAAGAGCACATGACGCCTATATTACTTTTTTGATAGCACTAACAATTACGGAGATACCCTATAAAAGTGTCGAAAATGGGACACCCTGTTACATTATAAGACCGTTATATAGAATTTAACTGCGAGCATGTTATAGATATTTATCTTCATCAGTGTTGTTATAGACTCTTAACCAAATTAATTTTAGTATCGTTAAGAGCTTCATTGCCGCGCTCTTTTTATATTAAAAAATACTTCGAACCAGAGTTTATTGATGAAGATAAAATATTGAACAATACACGTTTGCTTATGGCCCTTAACGAAACTCGTATGATTGTCGCAAAACTCGGCTCACCGCCTCGTTTTGGCAATGAAACTCGTTTGGTTAAGATGCTCATAATCAAACTTATATCGTTAATATCTATAACAATACAAGTTTTATTATGACAATCTTAACGATACGAGTGTGATTGCCAAACATAGGCGGTGAGCCGAGTTCAATGTATTCTTTTAGAATTGAAATTCTTCCTAAAAACCCAAGAATTTCGAATTCTAATTTGGAAACTAGGTCACGAATTTAATCAACATGTATTTTTTTACATAAAAAGGGTACGGTAATGTCCATTGCTGCTCTGAGTGCGGTAATGAAGTTCTTAACGATACTCAAATTAATTTGGTTAATAGTCTATAACAACACCAATGAAGATAAAATCCTATATCGGCGAATATTGTATAACGTTTTATATTATCCTGGAGCTCTTTTCATTCAAAAGAAAGAGAATAAACTAATAAATTGTACTTATGTATTGATTATTTGTATAGAAGAAAATCTAGTGGCATTTTAGGACAGCAACTGTGTTTACCTACCAATTGCTAATGTTGGTGGCGATTGTTGAAATAATAGACGTATCGGTAATGTATCGGTAATAGTTATTTACGTGGCAAGCTTACTAAATTTCCCTTTATGGGCGAACCGGATAATTTGCAGGGTGAGCGACGTAGGAACGAGCCCTGTAATCCGGTGAGTTCCATAAAGGCTAATTGCACCTTTTATATCCTCTTGCTGAAAATCCTTAGTGATTAATAAAGAATATGTTTATTAGAAAACAAGGTGTATGTAAAGTCGCCATGATAACATTTTACAGGCACCATGCATGTAAAGACTCCTTTACCGGGGAAATTAAAATGTTTACCGGTCTAGTCCGTTATGGACATTTTTACTTATATGGGTCATCACTGTTAATAGTAATTAACGCATTTAGAGGGGTAACCCAGTCTTAACATTCGAACATATTTTTACCACTCTAGCGAGCGTAGCGAAGAAAGAGTGGTAATTTATGTGAGAAATGTTAAGACGGTTACCCCTCGAAATGCGTTCATTAGTTTATTGTTCATTGAAATGTTAAACAGTGTTTAACATGATCGCGTCCTCAAATGTTAAGATACATTTAACATGCATCCACTCGAAGGGACAATTTCCTCCGTGGCGCAGGCGGCAATCTTTTTAATTTCATCCAGGATAACAAGGAACTCGTTTTGCGTTTCCATTTTAAGATTTTTATTTTGTTTACGACAGGCACTATAGCAACATCACACATATTCATGATAGTCCAATTTCGATTTAGCAGTTTTTCGTAATTATTATTGATTCAAAATTATTGCCTCAATGAACAATAAACTAATGAACGCATTTCGAGGGGTAACGGTCTTAACATTTCTCACATAAATTACCACTCTTGCTTCGCTACGCTTGCTCGAGTGGTAACAATATGCTCGAATGTTAAGACTGGGTTACCTCTCTAAATACGTTAATTACTATTATTGTTAATTGAGGCAATAATTTTGAATCAACAATAATTACTAATAACTGCTAAATCTAAATAGGAATATCATGAATGTGTGATGTTGTTATAGTGCCTGTCGTAAATAAATAAAAATCTTAAAATGGAAACGCAAAACGAGTTCCTTGTTGTCTCGGAGGAAATTAAAAAGCTTGTCGCCTCCGCCACGGAGGAAATTCTTCCTTCGAGTGGATGAATGTTAAATGTATCTTAACATTCGAGGACGCGATCATGTTAAACACTGTTTAACATTTCAATGAACAATAAACAGCATTTACGGTTCAAAATAACATAAAATCAGTTTAATTTCATATAAGAGAAAAACCTGTAGCAACCTTGTTTTAGAAATTGTCAGACATTATTATAGCCTACAAAACAAAATGTCATTTATTGCCCTAAAATTGCATTTTTAAGAATGAACATACATAACAGTCACTAGATTATCATGTCACACAGAATGGTTATAAATATGACTATATAGTTGTGTTTTAGTTTAAGTGTTTAGCTATTTAATAACTTTTTGTTCTACTGCATCGAAAGTTTTTCGTACCTACTACTATCTTTTACTTTTCAGCAGTAATAACCATAGCAACAACAACTAACGCTGTTAGTCGAAATTTAAATATACATTGCCATTTTTTTATATGATCGTAATCTCCTCGACTTTTCCCGACCTCATTGATTAAACTGTCATTCTTTAATAAGTAAAAACGTTTCCAAAGCAGTAGAACAAAAAATGATCTATGTAACTCGTATGAAAGCAGACTTTTAGAATAGCCTTATGTATATGCCCCACTCGCTGCGCTCGCTTTACTATAAACTGTGCTATTATTACTTAGGTATTTCCCTGGATATGTGTTGTTTATTAATGAGTTCTATTACTCAGTTTAGTCTTATTTTTACTTCCTTTTACAGGAAAGGAAGTATTGGATTCATCCCCAAAATTCGAAATTGAGTTTTCAACAGATCTTCACGTTTTCGAGTCCCCTGAACCCAAAAACATGTTTTTAATCCGGTCAAGTTAACTCAAAAACTAATGCTAGGCTTACAAAAATTCGCAAAAAGCTGAATATTGCTACAAATGTTGAGAACACCATTATAAACAAATTGTGGAAAATCCCCATCGAACCCACGTGTGCTAAAAAATTTATTCAAGGTCAAAGTTCGCAAAAATTGGTTTTTTGAAATTTTCAGCCAAACAGTCAGTTTTATCATAAAAATATGTTAGACAAAAATTGTAGACCATGCAATTATCTACAAAAATTGTTCTTACACTTTTTTTCCTAAGAATTGCCATTTCTGAGATATAGCGATTCTAAAAGTTGAAAAAGTCTTGTTCTCCATAATATGCACGAGTACGCCGCCTATATACATTACGGGACCCGTAGTGTAAGTTAAAATATTGATCTGTCAAAAAAATGTTTTGCTTCATTTGTAATAAACATTTGAATGAAAGTGAAATTGTTACTATTGATCGTGACATGAAGACGTTGTTTGATGCAAGTGTTGAAAGAGATGATCGATTTTCTGAATACTTGAAAGACCAGAAATATTAAAGCCGCAGAACAACATCGTGGAACTACAAAAACATCTTCATCTTCTGATGTCATTTTTGATAAATTCATGACAGTTCCAACAAGCCAACAACAATTTTTTGCTAATACTCACAAGTTTTGTTTCATTTTAATGTTGAAAGAAAAATTTACCGCTGAAAATATTTTAGTCAGTCAAACAAGCTAATAATGATGCTGATGTCCTCATAGTTGAAACAGCAATAGAACAATTCAACCCAACAAATACAAATATTGTTATTGGTAAAGATGTTGATTTATGTAATTACTTACTGCTCGAACTCCAATCGAGAAAATTATTTATTTTTTCTACTCACTAAAGTCGAGCTTTAGCGCCCTGTTTTAGCCCTAGTTTTAGGAAACAAAACTGTCAATTTCCAACGAGCGGGAGCCAATTTTTATTTGCTCCCGGCGGGAGCCAATATTTATTTGCTCCCGCATTTGTGTTTATGTCACCATGGATATCACACCAAAGCTCTTACAATGTTATCTTGATTTGGAAATTAGACAAAATGTCACTACAGAAATCTAGAGTCACGGTAATGATTTACTAAAGCAAAATTTTTGATATTTCGCGCAATAGAACATGCGTTCGAATATATATATCATTCACTGGAGCAAAGGTTCATTTCCTCCCTTGTGTGTTTAATGCCCTCCGCTAACGCGTCGGGCATTAAATTCACACGCGGGAGGAAATGAGTACCTTTGCTCCCTAGATATATAAATAGCTATTTAAAACCTAGGAAGGCTGAACAGCGGTCGGAAATATTTTCCCTCAAAAGTTTATCCGCCTATCCAAAATGCCAAAATCACATCCTATTTTTGCTTGCAATTACTGGCTGCGATACGACATCAGCAATTTTCAGGAAGAGTAAAACAAAAGTTTTTAAATTATTGGAAAAACAAAACTTATTTGATTGTGTTAAAATTTTCGAAGAAATTAATTCTACTCCAGAAGCTTTAATTACCAACGAAATTCGCTTCCTTCTTTCTATATATGGAAAAAAAACCTGCTTAGATAAGTTTCGATATAAATCTTTTGTAAAACAGACTCGTAACAAGAAACGAGTACAATTAGCTTGTCTTCCCCTAACCTCTGCTTCTGCTCATCAACATCTTTATCGAGTATATTATCAAGTTCATGTGTGGCTTGGTATTCAACTGAACCCAGAAGACTGAGGTTGGAAGTTAACTAACGATACGTTGGAACCAATCCACACTTTACTTCCACCTACACCAGAAAAGCTCCTCAATGGTATTTTTTGCAACTACAAAAAAGGGTTTACTTCTAAATGCGGCTGCAAAAAAGTCGGATTGTTTTGTTCAGCAGCATGCACCAGTTGTCAAGGCCGGTCCTGCTCCAATGTTGAATCTCCAACAGAAGAGGATTCTTACGACATCAGCGACGAGACAACTGATGCTTCGCTGTTACAACAATTCATTTGTACGCAGCAGGAAGAAGCAGAAGCAGAAAAAGAAGAAGCAGAAGAAAAAGAAGAAGAAGAAGAAGAATGAGAAGAAGGAGAATGAGAAGCAGGAGAATGAGAAGAAGGAGAATAAGAAGAAAGAGAAGACAACACTTGAAGTTCCATTAGATAATTAGATCGTGGAATAGGCCTACCCAGGAAACCACCTTAAAAAAACGCGCCAAGTACACTACCTCACAGGTGGCGTGGAAACGTGTGCATATTATGGAGAACACGACTTTTTCAACTTTTAGAATCGCTATATCTCAGAAGTGGCAATTCTAGGAAAAAAAGTGTAAGAACAATTTTTATAGATAATAACCTTGAATGTCTATTTTGACCGGACTATTTTGTTCATTGGTATATTTGTCTGTGTGTCTGTGTGTGAAAAGAATATCTCAAAAACGAAAAGAGATATTATGTTTTTTGTGATGCTACAGCAAGCTTGTGAAGAAAATCGCATAACCCGAAGTATGGTGTTTACCTTTAATTTTTCAGCTTTTTTCGATTTTCTCAAAAACGGCTCTAACGTTTTTTCAAACGTTATATTTTTATTATATGTTTAATGTGTATTGATGTGAGATAGGTGATTTTCCAGTTGAATACCTCTAAAAAATTGTTTTTTGTTTTACTTCCTTTTACGATAAAGGAAGTATTGGACTCACCCCAAAAAATCGAAATTGAGATTGCAACAAATGTTCACTGTGTCTGTCTGTGAACAGAATATCCCAAAAACGAAAAGAGGTATGGCGTTGAAACTTCATATATAAGTTTTGTGTACTATCTAGATGCGACAGCAGGCTTTTGAAGAAAATCGCATAACCGGAAGTATGTATTCTCGTGTGGTTTTCCAGTTTTTTGAAATTTTTTCAAAAACGGCTCTAAAGATTTTTTTCAAACTTTACATTTTTATCAAATTTTTAATTGTATTGATGTGAGATAGGTGTTTTACAGTTGAATACCTCTAAAATGTGTTTCTTTTGTTTTTTTTAATGTTTTTATTAACTCCTATTTTAAATAGAACACCCGGTATATTATTACATTTTTGAATTCAGCAAAATTCTAGAGAAAATGTATTTCTTCAACTAACGCTCTATTTTCTACGGTTTCTATAGAATTTTCGAATAATTAGCACTGTAAATGGAAGTTGTGTGCTTGTATCACACAAGATTTTTTCAAACTTTTTTGTGAGTTCAATGATGCACGTAAATGCTTGCTTAAAGTATTGTACTCAATAGGCTGTTTGCAACGAATCAATCACCGTCTGTATTGACTATGCATGAAAGGTATGTGTGGTTTTGAAATCAACTAAATTTTAATTTTTCGATGCTACTGTTCCGTTTCACATTCATTAAAAAAAACGTTGCCTTATAGTTCTTCAAACTTCAATTTACTCTATCGTGCAATTAACAAATATATTGATTTGTAACCATCGATGGAAACATGTCTTTTAATTAATTGTTCTTTCTCAATATTTGCACATAGGTTGAAAAACGCATTTGAAGCTTTAATTGAATTTTATATAGCGTCGTTTCTCTTACCTGATATCAAACAGTTTTTTCCGGGATCTAAAGGCAAATAGTGCTCCCATAAGTTCAGACCAACACGAAATATCGCAGCCCGGATTTTGTTGCACGTCCTCCATACATCGCCCAGTTTAATTTCCTAATAAAATGAGTAATTAGCAATGCCACTTTGAAATTAATACATAGTTAAATACCTTGGAATGCATTTTACTTTTCAAAATATGTTCATGCGCCTTACCAAAATTTATAAATGTCAACTCAATTAATTACGGCAGTAAATGACATTGTCTAAAACAACGGTTTAATTAGACCTGGAAAAATATCATAGCGAACTAATCGAAAAGTCCTGACTGCATGCAGTATAAAGCAGTGGTACAGTCGTGTGCAAATAAATCTGGAACAATGGTTTTTTACTTCCTTTTACAATAAAGGAAGTATTGGATTCACCCCAAAAATTCGAAATTGAGTTTTCAACAGATCTTCACGTTTCAGAGTCTCCTGAACCCAAAAAACATATTTCTTTTTATTGGTCTGTCTGTCTGTGTGTCTGTGAACAGAATATCTCAAAAACGAAAAGAGGTATGGGGTTGAAATTCCATATATAAGTTTTGTGTACTATGTAGATGCCACACCAAGCTTTTGAAGAAAATCGCTTAACCGGAAGTAGGTCTTAAACTTCTCATTTTTATTACATTTTTAGTGTGTATTGATGTGAGATAGGTGATTTTCCAGTTGAATACTTCTAAAATGGGTTTCTTTTGTTTTTTGTTCTCTTTTTTTTTTATTAACTCCTATTTTAAATAGAACACCCGGTATATTATTAGATTTTTGAATTCAGCTTAAAATTCTAGAGAAAATTTGTCTCTTCGCCTAACGCTCTATTTTGCACCGTTTTTGTAGAATTTGTAATTTTTGAAAATTTTTGACAAATGCTTAAAAATTTAAAATTAAATTCTTGGCTAATTATAAGATCACTGTAAAAGGAAGTTTTGTGCGTGTATCACACCAGATTTTTCATATGTAGGTTGAGTTGAGAATTGAAGAATATCTCCATGGATTTTCTGCTACCAGAAAGAGCTACATTTTCATTTACTGGTCAAAGTTTAATGTAACTCTTTCTGATAGCAGGAAATCCATGGAGATATGCTTCAAATCTTAACTCAATTTACATATGAAAAAACCATTGTCCCAGATTTATTTGCACACGACTGTACATCACCTTTTGCTTATAAAGGAAAATTGCCCAGTATCAATATCAACGTATGAAACAATAGTATTAGATTATATTATAAGTGAGAGAAATGCATCATTATTTGCTAGTGAGTGCCCCAGTACGAGCGATACAATTTCTCACGAGCTTATAATGGCATTTCGTTCACGTGTGATATACGACGTTTTATCTTACAGTAAAGTACATTTTTTTTCTATAATAATTTTCAAGGTCAACTTTCTTGGGGATAAGTTGCATTCCTGCAGGGTCCCTAGTTTTAATAATGTTGGTACATAGATTTTTAGTTTTTTTCTTCCACTAAAGAAATGATTGTCATTTTGATAGATATTTCATAATTTAATATCGCTTGCTTCATTTTTGCATTTAAAATATTTCTTGGTTTTCTTTTTTTATCCGATTTTATTGATGATGATGATGATTCCATGTTAAAAAAAGAAATTTGTCAAAAGTTCAAATTAAGAAACTTTGACATTCAAAATTGACACATAACCATAATTTTGAAAAAGTTCTACCAACACAAGGTATAAAAATTTCCTAGCGATTTAATCATATATCAACCAACATTGTAACACTTTGACAGTTATTATAGAAAAAAAACGTAGTTTAGCAATTCTTGTGCCTAAATAGTTTGCGCAATCAGAATATGTCGCGAAATAAATTTATAATTAGTCGCTTTTGATTTGTGATATACACGTTTGACAGTACTGAAGTGTATTGGCAGTACTGAAGTGTATTGTCAGTCTATGTCAAATTCGAGGTTCGTAGGTTAGGTTTTGTTTGTTATTTGACACAGACTGACGCAAAACTTAACCTGAAAATTATGAATTTGACATAGCTTAACAGTGCTGTGTCAAATAACAAACAAAACCTAACCTACGAACTTCGAATTTGACATAGACTGACAATACACTTTTTTTCTGATAATTATAATGTTTTCCCCATTTTACAACCCCCAAATCTACCTGGCCCACCAAATTCTTACCTCCCAAATTCTCTTAAAAACTAAATTCGGCCAGTAGAAAGTCTCAAAACAGCGCATTTCACACAAATAATAATTTTACAATTTTTCTGATAATTATAACGGATTCCCCATTTTGCAACCCCTAAATCAACCTGAACCGAAAAATTCTTAAAAACCCACAAATTCATCCACATACTACCAAAAACAAATTCGATTTTTTTTCTTTCTCCCTGTTTAAGCGAACTTCCAATTTGCTACAAATGTATCTCAGCTTTCTACCCCTGTAACTTCGCCCCCGTGCATTGCAGACGCCAAAATCCAGCGCGGACGATGAGCCGTGATTTATCCCCTTTCCAACCAGCCCCAAATCACATTTCGATCTTTCAAAAAGTATGCGATGTAACAGCACCGAACGCTTTCGTGTCCAAAAAATCGTTTTAATCCCCGTATTTTCGTCCCCTCAAATTGTACATTTTCAGAATTATTCCAGAAAGTTGGCTCTTCACGAGATTTTCAAAATGGTACTAACAACATTCACCTGCAATACGTACAACTTGCAAAAATTCGCGAGAACTGCGCATTTTTCAAGCGTCACACAAATCGCTAGAAGAGCCCCGTACTAGCGTCACATCTCCAATTTGTTAAACATTTTCAATGTTAAGACATTTAATAAAGACATAATGACAAACATACCTGCGAAGTTCTACTGCATAGCAGATCAGTACGTACTACAATTTTGAACCTTCTCAGCATCTTGTGCAAGTTGTTTTGAAGGATTTCTAAGAATTAAATGCCATCCGCTCGGCGGCTCCACATGTTATTGTTTATAGTTTAGTTTGTTGACTCCTGATACGTGCTTTAATAGCAAATATAACTTGAATAAAGATTTACTGCTTTTATTAGGTGAAACGGGGCAGTATAAAATCGGGATTACATGCGAATAGATCTTGAAGTTGTTTAACCGATATGTATCTTTAGTTTTGGGTTAATTGTTCAATACATGAATTTTAAAAGGATTTGTTGATTGGGGAGCTTTTAGAGTGTCTAAACTAAATAACTTTGCATTTTCCGTACATATATATATCCATCTGTATTTATATTTTTAGAGTCTCTACCAATTTTTTCTATTACATTCTCTTACAATCTCTTGTTATGTTTTAGTACAAACAGCTGACACTACATTCCACCCCTGCCAGTGGCCATCTACGACTGTACCAACAAGTTTAGAGCGACAATGACATTCCCACGAAATATTATTCATGTTAGAGAAAAATACAACTCGACATTTTGTTAGCATCACACCATTTAATATATTCTTGCAAATTTAAAATTTCACAAAGTGTCAGAATCAAACAAATCGCACATTTTCCTTATTTAACCATTGAGACAATAAGGCAAAACATTTCCTCCCCCACCCATCCCTCACAACTCCAAATTCTCTTTTCTATTAAAAAAATAGAATGGACCAGTAGAATGTCTCCAAATAGCGAATTTCACACAAATATTGATTTTAAGGTTTTTCTGATGGACTAAAGTAGCTCATTTAATCCCTAGGGACTAAAGTAAAAATGATACCGGAACTATGTTAAATTTATGTACACACGAGGTTAGCAGGTTAGGTTTTGTTTGTCATTTGACACACACTGACGCAAAACTTAACCTGCAAATCTCGAATTTGACATATACTGACAATACACTTCAGTACTGCCAACTGATTCAGGCTATCCAGGACCTGCTGCAATTCAGTTTTTAATAAGTTGTAATTGTCAGTTTCCAAATTAACAGATTCCAAATTTTGGAAATGTTTGATGATAATGTTTCCAAAAGTGCAAAAAATAGCGTATATACCTCGGGACTAAAGTGCCTAAATCCCTTGGGTGGTTGTTGCCCTCGGGCTTCGCCCTCGAGGCAACAAGCTCCACTCGCGGGATTAAATGGTGCACTTTAGTCCCTCATGATATAATATACTATTAAGGTTTTTCTGATAATTATAACGGTTTTCCCCATTTTGCAACCCCCAAATCCATCTGAGCCGCAAAAGTCTTAAAACCCCACAGATTCACCCACATACTGCCAAAAACAAAATTCGACATTTATTTCTTTCCCCCTAATTATGCGAACATCCAATTTACTACAAACGCACCTCAGCTTCATACTCCTGTAACTGCGCCCCAGTGCATCGCAGACCCCAAAAACCAGCCAGTACGATGATCGTTGGTTCATCCTCTTTTCAACTAGCCCCAAATCACATTTAGATCTTTCAAAAAATATGCTATTTAACAGCACCGAACGCTTTCATGTCAGAAAAAATCGTTTTAACCCCCGTATTTTCGCCCCCTCGAATTTTACAGTTTCACAACCTCTCCAGAAAGTTCGCCATTGACGAGAACTTCAAAATGACACCAACAACATCCACCTGCAATATGTACAGCTTGCACAAATTCTTAAAAACTGTGAATTTTCCAAGCGTCACACAAATCGCTAAAAGAGCACAGTACTAGCGTCACATCTCCAATTCGTTAAACATTTTCAATGTTAAAAGTTGGTCAGAATGATAAATTATAGCAGGATACAAAATTTCAGAAAGATCTGTGGACTTAGAAAAAACCTATATTTTTTTAGATGAAACAATGTAAATTGTATTTTATTATCAGGTAAACTACCCTTTTTGTTTATGATACGGCAAAATTTTATTAAGAAAACTTGTTCAGAATGAGAAATTATGACCCTACACAAAATTTCAGAAAGATCTGCCGACTTAGATTACACCGTTATTTTTTAGATTAAACAAATTGCATTTATTTTACAAGGTGAGCACCTTCAAAAATAAGTTTTGGTCTATTTTTGCTTTAAGCGAGGAATAGATAAAAGTAATCATTTTCACATAGCTCAGGCTTTACCTTTGGCGAACATGGCACCCAACAGATATAGGATAAATGTTATAAAAGAAACCAAATGGGCAACAGTAAACATGTTGTATGTAATCTGTCTGCCGAATGCCGCGGCAGTACTTCTCCACCTTTCTTAACCTATCTTCCATTCCCCACACCTCATTTCTCACATCAATCCTTAAATTCCCGTTATTGGCTGACACAAGGTCCCTATAACATTGAAATACCGTAAACCTTTACCTTTTTTGCAGATGCGAAACAGTTTTTCGTGGCAGAATGGGACCAATGGGCGTGTTTTTCGTTGTTTGGAAATGTTATAATTTGCATTACCAAGTATTTCTATGGAAATAAATCGTTTATATCTATCTACACAATGGGCCATTAAAATAGTACAGATTTTGTAGCCTCGTATGTTCGTAAGTCATGAATATTTTTAAATGATGATTATATGTACAATGGAAAAGCTCTATCTTTATAGATAAAAATTAAGCATTTTCGCCTCCAACGATATAGTATTATTTCAAAGTTGTGAGTGGTTAAATTAAGACATGCAAAAAATTCTGTTTTGGAAAAATTTATTATTTACGACAACAGTTAAAAAAAATTATCTAAATAATTATTAAATATGCTATTTAAAAATATGGTCCAATATACCAACCATCTTTATCAACAATTACTTGCAATTATCTTGACCATTGCCCCATAGCAAAAGCAATTCGCCTTTAAGGCAGCTGATTTCAACACTCAAATATTTTCTTCAAAACCTCGATTCATCAACAATAAAAACTAAAATGATGTACTCAGTGACGTTGACCAAGCAATCAAACAAAATAACTAAAAGTCATTGCCTGCAAATTTTGTTACAGATAATTTCACATTAAAGCGACGCGATGCAACGTTAATAAACACTCCCATTTTCCCACGGCCTTCATTAAAGTGTAAACTCGATTTGAAACGTAGTATTATTGTAAATAAAATATGTTTTCAATCTTTAAATTATCAGCATTTGGTTTTTAGAAAAAAAAATATTTGAATTAACTAATTATAATCGAAAATACAAATATTTAAATTTTGTACGGTATCTTTTCTCACTCTGTATATGTATATACTGACTGACATAAATAAATGAACACCCAGTAAACGTTGATAGATTTGGATGATATTTTCAGGAAAGATGTATTATTTTATTCGTACTAAGAAACGATGAAAATTTCCTCAATAGATCAATCAAGTTACCGTAGGCAACGACGTAAAATGTTTTTCTTTACATTACTTACTTAAATGTCACTATAAGGTACACTGGGCCTAATTAGTCTTGGTAGAGTGTAAAAATGTCTTTTATTCAATAACGTGCTAATTTTCAGCAATTAACCGAGTTTGAACGAAGAAGAATAATGGGCCTACGAGAAGCCGGATTAATCCATTCGTGATATCGCCGATCGTGCTACAATTTCTCTATGTTGGCGAAGATGGATAGAAATTGTGAGGAACGACGACGTTTATAGCCTGGACGACCCAGATGCACCACTACTCATGAAGATTGTGCTCTTCGGCTCGTGGCTTTTCGGGACCGTTTTTCGTCAACAAAGGAAATTGGTGTTGGATGAAAAGGTTTCAGTAACAAATTTCCATACGATCAATCTATCAAAGAATCAAACTTCTGGGTTTAGATGGCACCGACCATTGCTTTGTTTATCTGTAACTCCACACCATAAAACAGCGCAACTAGAATGGTGTAACGAAAGGTTGAATTGGAATGAGGAATGGAAGCAAGTCACCTTTAGTGATGAATCCCGATTTTGTTTATGGATTCATGACAGTCACAGAATAGTCAGAAGACGCCTTGAAGAAGAAGAAATTTACAATTTTCCTTACAGCAACATACGGCTCTCAAGGTGTGATAGTGTGGAGGGCTATCTGACATGGAATTAGATCTCCTCTCGTAGCTATTTCTGCAATATTAAATGAGATTCCTTAGATCAATACTGTGCTAGAACCAGTGTAAATACCATATCTTCAAGAACTGGTAAATTCCATTTTTCAGAAGGATAATGCTCGACCACATACCCCGAGGGTTACTATGGAGTTTCTGAATAATGCTAATATTGATCTACCTTCTCGGTCGCCGAACTTATCACCAATTGAACAAGTATGGGATATGGTAGGACGGAGGATGAATGATTTACAGTCAATAAAATCAGAGGACATTTTCATGTCTCAGCAATTTATCCCTACATAAATAATGCATAATCATTTTAGTTAACAAATTTTGAAAGAATTGTCTTGTATAGAATAGATTAGAATTAGTTAATGTTAAGTTTTAATAGAATTTAAGTTGCCAGATCAGGAAAATTAAAAAGAGATTAAGACAAAGATTACATTTGTGATAATTAAAAAAGGCTACGCATGCAAACCAACGTATCTAAAGAATTATCTAATATTCATGCGTAGTGATTTTAATTCTCAAAAATTGGGGGAAACATGTAATGGTATTTTGATAGCAGCAATTCTGGTTGCATAGTTAACACACGAACATGAAAGAAAGATTCAAATAAGCCCCAGAATTGGTAGTCTGTTTATTGCAACGATAAATTAATATTATACAGTAATAAGTACACATGATGATTAGCAATAACTGTAATTTGATTGACAGAGGTTAGCATGAGATAAAACAGTATCGAAAGGGTTACGTTTAACTGATTGTTTATTAATGGTGCTCGTTATGGCAGATGCACTTAATTTATGCTACTGGTATATTTGACATTGTAAAATCAAGACAACAATTGTGAATTTGATAAGATATAGAGTTGTTTGAAGAGTTACAAAAGTTATATGCAGCGATAGTAGTTAATTTATGAGGCCACCAATCGGCAACGCAGCTGAAAAATAAGAAGCAGTGTAAGAAAGCATAGAATGCAAAGAGCATTGATAAGGCACCTACGATGGGGGAAAAATAATAGAGGAATGCTAATTAAAACTCGTGAAGCCAGTGCTATTAAAAAAGCAGAGATGTGAGGTTAAAAGCGCTTTGATTTGACATTTATCCAAAAACAATTTAGTTTCTAAGGAAAACATTGTAAGAAAGCTTAGTTGAAAACAATTGTAATAGTTGCTAGGATACGAGGTGTTCTTTTATTGTTGTTGATAACCCAAGCCAAGAAAAAAATAGCTGTGTGTAAGATTGGCTCGTAAAATTTGTATTATTTTGAATATAAAAAGTTATCTATTTGAGTTCAAGTTGGGTTTTATTTGTTCACCAGTCCGCAGAGTGCCTTTGTGAAAAATTTCATCGAGTAATAAAGTCCCAGTGAAGAAGGAAGTGACCTGAAAAGTTCGCGCATTTGAATTCAACTTCTGGGGTTGTTTTCGAACAGTTTTAAGGCATAGGGCACCTGAAATTTATGTGCAGATTAGACCTTCATTGGTATCCCCATTCAGAATGCAGAAGCCGAGAGTTTTTCAGAATTGAATAATCGCCGTGGCGTCCCTTAAAAACGTATCCAGAATATCAAGCCCACATTTCGAGGTAGATTTGACCAGCCAGGGAAATTCGATGGGTCTCCAGAATTGGGCAGAACGTGGAACAGACACCGTACGAAGTCCAGAACGAGATTCCAGCTGCCGGGATTCTTACAGATAAATGCAGCATCAGAAACAAAATTGAACGTCCGCGTGACTTCTCACGTCAAGGAAAAAAGAAAACAGGTTAGCCATACTACGTCCTTCAAATCATCTTTGTTTTTGTAGTCAATTTCGAGGTTAAACTGTCAGATGCAGAAAAGTCGAGTATTTGCCATACTTGTGTAAAATTTATACTGGGTGTTACAACATAACCCTGCAGATTTCTGAGTTTTTATGCTAATCCGGAGCATTTATTTAAATCAGTTGCCAATAAATAAAATAGGAAAGGCAATAAACCATTTATTTTGTTAATAATTATTACAAAGCATCATTTTAATAAGCCCTGAGACAGCACAATAATTTTTATTATACCAACTATTTAATTTTGTTGATATTTTTCCACATTTATATATATTCTGTCGAGGCAGTTATTACAATATATTTAGATCGTTAGTAACATAATTACTTTTAATAAGTTAATGTTTTACGTTTCAGGGTTTCAGTAACGTGATGTAAATTCACCTATCAGAACACATAAATAAACTAAAATATACAGCTCACAATAAAATCAAATGACGCTCAGTAATGCAGAAACATATTCTGCAAGATTCAAGGCGCTTGAATAGCATCGCTAATATTTAACGAACGGGAGATTTGTTACTAAATCATACAGTAAAAGTTCTGACACTTCAATTAGTATGGCAAGTAATGGCTAAGGCATCTTAAAATAAAAATCCAGAAATTACTAATACCTAGCATAACTAAAATAATAATTAAATAACAGAACGGGATCTTTACGACCTTTGAGTTAGAGCTGTACTCTGGTAACGACGTATACAGGATGTTCAATAATTGATGCGCCACCACATTCGAACTAGATCGGGACGACAAAATCAACACAGATAGGCCCACTCTGAACGTGGCAGTAAGTAGGCTCAACTTTCTACTTCTGCCTTAGCACAACTTGAGGTAGCAACTGCAACAGCTGATTCCAACCTGCCTTACATTCACTTACACCCATTAGATTTCCTGTACAAAACATAGAAAAACGTATGCAAACACCAATGAAAAACGATAAACAATTAACAATAAACTATTAAAATAATAAAGTATGTATACCAATTGACCATGAAAATGTTTAGTGGTTACAGTTACAAATAATGGGCACAATGGGTTAGTCAGGTTAAAGACGCAATGTTTAAACTAAACGCAAGTAACAAAACGACGACAATAGACATGGTTACATGTAAAACAGCACTAACGTTAAATTTTATCACAAAAACTACTTTACAAGATCGAAATTAGCAACAGTCACTCAAGTAGTGACATGACAACAATGTTTACTTAAACTTTCAACGCAAGGCGACATATAGGCATTAAAATTTGACGATTACTAAGAATTCACTTTAAAACGGTAGTTTCTGTTTGACATCTTACACTTTAAACAACAAAAGCATTACTTGACAGAACTTCACTTCAACAGATACCTTGATAGGGAGTCTGATGTACTGGTTACTTTGGTTCTAATCACCTGCAGGTCACATCCCCAGGCTACTGCCACGAATAAAGGAAACAACTGGAAACTGCACAGAGCGGTATTCAAGCAGACGTGACGATATAAATCCCCGGAAGAGAAGAATGAAACACCCTACGTCAGGTAGATGCGGTACGGTACTTGTTGACTTCACTACTTTAATGATTTAGCGCGTCCACGGGGGTTTTCACTTAGTAATCCGTCATAAGCGTAAATTCGAAAATACCAGCTTCACGGTACAGAAAAGGACCATTGGCTAAACATTTTACGACACTAACTTGAGTAACTTGACGACGGCTAACATACAGTTTCACTTCTAACAATTTCGACTTTCGACGGGGCCAGAGTCCCGCCGGAATCAACGGCGTCTCATCGACTCGAGCACTGGCCGCTGATTAAAGCTCCGCGCTAAGATGCGCGTACGTAATGAGACCATGCAGGCGTGACTTAACTCGTTCCTTGTTCAACTCAGCATAGGGTTGCCATGGGATGAAATGACGAAACATAATTTCACTTAAAAAGGAATATTCCCTATGGACCATACAATCGCCTGACTGGAACCAGGAACTCATTAAAACGCGATAAAAGCAGATGACATTACCCATGCAGCATGCGAGAGCAGAACAAAAACAAGCTTACGGAGAATTGAATTTCGAAGAACATAAAGGAACTGCAATGCGTTAGCATATAAAATAAGCGGAAATAACTACCGTATGGACTGAAATTTTGAGTACACCACTTAACTATGAATTTGACTTTGAAAATGCTAATATTTAGGTTCAAAATACGGAAAGTACAAGCTTCGGGAAATTGTTCCAACAAGATGTAAGAATTATACATCACAAAATATATATTTAGAAAATAAATAGCCAGAGTTTTATGTGCGAATAAAATGCATTAATCAACTAAATTTAAAGTGGCTATCTAATGGCATGCCTTGTCGCTTCCGCAAAGAAAAACTAGCTCAAGAGTGCAGCATTTCATTTATTGGGGAACTGAGTTAATTTTAACTTCAAATTAAGCAGTTTATATCTTCTAACTAAAGAACTGATAGACTGAAAGAGAGGGCTTTGGATAGTGCAAAATGGCACCTGAAAAACACGCACTTGCGTAGATTGTTTGGAGAGTTAAAAAATAATAGCAATATGCTAATGGTTAGAAGTAATTTAAAAGACAACAGAGACAAAATCAAACTGATGTACTCAGACAGACGGTGATAATTTTCTAGTACATAATAGCAAATACAAGAAATAAGAAAAGAAAAATATTAAATCATAAAAAATGAAAAATGCTATGATTAATATTGCGAATATCGTGTTTCTGGCGTTATAATAATAATAATTGTTATAAAATAAATTGAGAATAACTCTTTCCAAAAGAGGTCGATGCGAGATCAACTCGGGCTGATAGGTGCGAGTAATCGCGAGAACTGCATTGGCGATTGAGAACAGGGTCGGGATTCAGTAATTATCCTTATCGGATTTGTAATACTTAATAATAAAGGTTTAGAAAGGACAAGTGAAAGCCTAGTATTAGTAAAACGGTATTCGCGTAATTCACAATGGAGAGCACAGAAGGTGATTTGTCAGATGGAGATCGAAAGAAAAGAGTAATAAGTGAAATTAATAGTGGAGATCTTCACCATAGCAAGGAAGACAGGCAGATCTTCAATTAAACAGAAACAACAGATTGAAGATAAAAATGGATATAATATTAAATGTGCTGCAGAGGTTGACATCTGAAGTGAACCAAATAAGACTAGATCAGGCTGTTAATTACAAGGAGTTATTAAAACTGAAGAAAGATAAGGACGAATTAAAGACAGAGAATATAAACATAAAGGAATGTGCGGAGAGAGAAACTGAAACAATTAGATAGATATATATATATATATATATATATAGAGAGAGAGAGAGAGAGAGAAAAGAAACAAAACATAGGTATTAATATCAGGCCCTCTTATAAATACAAGCAAACCAATAGTAATAAAAGAAGATAAGAGAAGTACGGGTATTTATTTACAATGCCTTTACAAAATAAGAAAGAGATATCGATAAACAAATTCGGAAGAGAGCATGCGAAGAGACAAAAGTAGGTCGACAGGTTAAAACTGGTTACCAGAAGCTGATCATTGATGGAATACAGTGAAAATGGAACCAAACAAAGGGAATGTTAGAGGATCCAAACAACTAATATATTGCACTGGCTACACGTTGCTGTGCCTTTAATATGTACTGAACTTTCAAGTATTGATATTGATTAGGTTTTTTAATTACAAATTGCCCTACTATGTATTTTAATGTCAATAATTACTATTATCTATAGCTCCTGAAAAACTCAACAGGGGTGGATTCTTTTATCTAGTTACTTGCTTTCTAAAAGATTGATTTTCTAATATTTTAGATATCACATGCATAAGTCAATACTTATATCAACCAAATGTCAAAAAACAGATTTGAAATTCAAATGAAAAACGCCAGACTACCTTTCTATTACACCACAATATTAGAAAACACAGTAAGTAATTCTTTGATAACTAATTAACTTTTATAGTCTTTTATTTGCCTTTTCTAGTAATTACCTTTCAATTAATCTCCACAACGTCTAGAATGCAAACCAACCCGCTCTTCTCTGCCTACAGATACAAGCTCCTCGCTTCCTACTGCTCCAAGCTCTGACGTACCTTCCAGCAATGAAAGGCCTCTCCTATATACAAGACGTCTTCAACTGTCCCATATCAGTAACTCTAACCTTCCCAGAGAATGTAGCCAACGGACCAAATCTGCTGATGCTGTCTTTCTTTACTGCTGCGCCAAACCTCCTTCACCGCCGCTTCCAAACTTCCTTGAACGTGTCCTCTTAACTGATGGTGCTTCTCTGGAACTCTGCCTTATTACTGAACAGTCGGATGCAATCCAATTCAATTAATGTTTGACGTTAAATGTATTTTTCCAATAAACTTGACTTCATATTCTTCTCCAGTTATTCGCTTTTATGGATTAATTCTGCTTGCTTATTTTAACCCACATACTTATAACCATCTTTAGTTTTATATCTGTTATTCTTCTTATATCTTAACCACGCAAATTTTAGTATTACCCTTTTATTAATCCAAACATTTTTATAATAAAATAGAGCTAATTTTAGATACTTTAATGACTCCAAATTAAATTCGTTAGATTTTTTCCAACTTGTTTATTCTTAATAATCAGAAACAAATTTCTTAACTAGGTACTACTTTCTTTTTATACACTCTAGTCTTATCTATTTGAGTTAAACCTACTTTATATTATTTCAAATTAAGTATTTGTCATTCGTTTTCAAACTGTATTATATCAATATTATATTATTTTCAAATCCACCTGTTTTTCAAATAGCTATGTTTCATACACATATCTGCCTTATCCTCGAATAAATCGAAACTATATCCAACCCAATATAATTTCCCAATTTTAACTAATTTAATTCAAACCATATTAGGGTGGTATCATAACAATATACAAAAACGCGACACAAGTTGACAAACATGATAATGGAAAAGGACTTGAAAACGGAAAATACAACACATAACTCTATTATTGAGGAAACACTAATCAGAGGACTAAAAATGTGAAAAATGGGCCCCTTACATCTAGTTTTACTTTTCAAATTTTTTAGACAAGAAAAATATATTATAAATAATAATAGGTAACTGCAAAATTACAAGTTGGTGTGTAACATATGGGAAACATTTTTACAAAAGATGCAATTTACCAACCTTTCTTAATACATTGAAAATGAATTTTGCAAATTTTGCAGAAAGTTTGCCCTTGACGAGATCTTCAAAATGACACCAACAACATTCACCTGGAATACGTTCAGCTTGCAAAAATTCGCAAAAACTGGGCATTTTCCAAGCGTCACACAAATCGCTTCTGGAGCACCTTACTAGCGTCACAGCTCCAATTCGTTAAACATGTTAGAAGATGGAGAAATTAAAATTATAATTCGCTTCCACAAAAGATAAAGAATTCTCCGTCCAAGTTCCAATATCAAATGTTTGGGCTTCGCCATGCATATTGTATGTGTAACTTGTATCATATTACGATTTACGATCAACTGATTGTGCAAACTAAACAACAAAATCACTTAATGCACTTAATCACATATAAATGAGGAGGTGATACGGCGGTAATGAATACTTTTGCTTGCGGAAATAAAAGTAAACCAATAAAGTCGGAAAAAACAAACAAATTAATGTTAAGCTCAGTTACCCTTTAGTTGATTGGAGCAGTGCTGCCAATCTGCGGGTAATTACCCGAAATGCGGGTATTTCAGTCATTTGCGGGTAGTTACGCGGGTATTGAAAATTACGGGTAATTTCGGGCATTATGAAGCTGGAGCTACCCTTTGCTTTATTTCTTCAAGAATTCAACCGTAAAAAACAAAATTAAATAAATATCAATAGCTTTCTACCCCATTTTATTCTAAAATGAACATTTTACATTTGTATTACGTTTGTAATGTGTATTGATGTGAGATAGGTGATTTTTCCAGTTGAATACCTCTAAAATTTATATTATTTTGTACGGTTTTTGTAGAATTTGTAATTTTTGAAAAATTTTGACGAATGCTTGAAAATTAAAGTTTTGGCTAATTATAAGATCACTGTAAAAGGATGTTGTGTGCGTATGTCACACCAGATTTTTTTTACTTCAAAGGATTTATGTTGTATTTTTAATAAATAAACAGAAAAATAATTAAAACTTGAGTTTTATTAAGTTATGGAGTATTAAAATAATCAACATTAAAAAAAAAATTATTTGAATTCGCGGGCTTTCTACTGTTTTGCACTTGCGGGTAAAATCGGGTATTTTCGGCATCTGTTGTGGGTATTCGGCAATTTTACGAACGGTAGCGCTGGATTGGAGTTCTCTTTTATAAACGCTCGAAAACGGTGTGTGTCGTCTGTCCTCCCCAGTTTAACTTTGTGTAATATACCTTATATTTATTTTTTTGTATTTCTAATATTTTTCTGTGAGTGGATACCTACTATTCATTACTGTGTGTGAAAGTGTTTAACTATTAATCATTATGTCGCTACCTACGAAAACATTTAAAAGTGGTTCTCAAAAGAGAAAAGCTAAATAACAACTAAAAGATGCCAAAAATTGATCAGTTTAAAAAAAAAATAACTTCAGAGCCCCCAGGGAAGGCTCAAATATAGTTGTTGAAAATGATTTTAAAATTAACCCAGCAACATCAGTTGATAATATCTTAATTAGCATAAGATCGTGGAGATTTTGTTTCAGATATTAGTTCGGAAATGAAACGATCGATCACTTCAATCAATAGGATGCTGTCGACCTGAAGATCCATTTCCAAAAGATGAAACGCAACGAGATAGATCTTTTTCCACACACAATTATTTTAAAACATCCAAGGCAGGCTTGCAAATTGTTTGTTCATGGCGTTTGTATTCTTCTTCTAAAGACTAAACTGCATGTTGTGAGCCATGTTGGTTATTCGCTGACCGCAGCGCATCTTCTTTTAATAAAGCTTGGGTTAAAGAGTTAGAGGTGTTCGCGATTAGAAACATTTAAGCGAAAGAATTAAAACACATGAATTATTATCTAACGAACATCTAAATGCCTGTCTAACTTTACAACTTTGGCGTTCAAATAAAAACATCGATATTCAATATGAAAAAGAAACATAGTGACTTAAACATGTCTGGAAAAATGTGCTAAATCACCTAATAAGTACAACAATTACTTTGACAACATGTAATTTACTGTTTAGGGGACATCGAGAGTCAATTGATAGCCCTAATGGCAGTAATTTTATTTTGATAATTCAGCTTCTGGCTCAATATGATTTGGTATTAAAATAACTTTCTAAGAAAGAAAAAGTTTCTCAAAAATAATCTAGCCATCAAATTCAAGATGAAATTAAACTAATGTTAGTCAAAAAAATTGAAGAAGATATTATTAGAAACAAAAAGCGAACCTTTTTTCTGTAATTGTGGATACTACATAAGATACCTCCAGAATTGATCAGATGTCTCATATATTTCGATATGTTAGCGTTTTGACTGATCATCCCTTGCAACATAAAAATTAAAAAAATATTTTTAGGTTAAAGTTAAGGAAGAAATACTGAAGTCTATTGAAAAAAAGGATACCCTTTTTAAAATGCCGTGGACGAGGCTACGATGGTGCCGCTAATATGAGTTTCTGGAGTGCAAGCCAGACTGCGCGAGAAAGAACCAATGGCTCAATACGTTCATTGTGCAGCACATAATTTAAACTTTTATGATATGGTGGAAGAAACATATACATTATTTGGACATAACATTAAGCGATGGCAGACATTAAAATAATTCTCTTCGATATCTGAAAATATTTCAGCAGTAACTTTGAAGAGATTATGTCCAACCCGATGGCTGCCTTAAGGTTTCGGTATGTGGATGTCCTTAAAGGATTAACAAAACTAAGTTTGCCTACAAAAAAAAACAGAAGAAAGGAATCAGACTCTTGCCCTTCGCAAACAGAAAATTCTTTTTTATGTTGTCTATTGATCTGTCAACATAAACTTTGTTTAGCAACCCTACAAATTCACGTTTTGCGATTCGTTTTTCGGGTTTAAACGCTGCCATTTTACTAGCTTTTTATCCTACTCAGTTTTGAAGGGTCCAAATATGGTTACACCCAATGGCTGTAACACATGTGTCGTGTGGGGAGGTAGCTTAACAATAGCTACTTCATTTTCCAAAGCAATTTTGCACAGTTCTGGAGTCGTAGCAAAGATGAAAGTGAGGTTAAAGAGACTCAAAAGCAAAATAGAATCCAAAAATATGGACATGGAAAAACTAAAAAATGAGGAAATAAAGAAAAAAGTCACAAGTGAAATCAACATAAAAATAAGAACCGCAAAACTAGATATTAAAACAGATAACAACATTGACAGTAAATGGAATAGTATAAAAGAAATAATTCTAAACGTGAGTGAAGTTAAGCTAGGTCCAGAGAAACTCCGAAGAAAACAACCGTGGATGACACAGGAGATTTTGGAGTCCAGAAATTATAGTACTAGAAGAAATACAACTCAATCAAAAACACTAAAGCTGGAAAAGCCGTCGGCCCAGATGAGATACCATCAGAATTAATAAAGTTAACTAAAGATGTTCAAATAGATGTTCTACTAAATCTGTTTAATACTATCTATAAAACTGGATTAATCCCGAAAGAATGGTTACTGTCCATATTCGTAACGCTTCCCAAAAAAGTAAATGCCAGAGAATGTAGCGATCATAGGACGATAAGCCTAATGAGTCATACACTGAATATACTGGAGACTTGACGAAAATTTAGCAGATACACAGTTTGGATTTAAAAATGGAGTTGGCACCAGGGAAGCTCTATTTAGTATGAACTTCCTCGCACAATGATGCCTCGATATGAATGAAGATTTATATGTATGGTTTGTAGACTTTCAAAAGCGTTCGACCAAGTAAGACATGATAAGCTTGTAAATATACTCATACAAAAAAACGTTGACATGTGTGATATTCGTATTATAACCAATTTATACTGAGAGCAGAAAGCGAAGGTAAGAATTGAAGGAGCAGTTGACGAAATAATGATTAAACGTGGGGTCAGACAAGGGTGTATTTTATCACCGTTGTTGTTTAATATATACTCCGAGAGTATATTTAATTAAATACTACATCAAAATGATAGTGGAGTAATAATCAACGGGAAAAGAATAAACAACATACGATACGCTAACGACACCCTGCTACTAGCTCAGAACATACAAGATCTACAAGAAATAACGGAACGATTAAGTAATAGTAGCGCTCAATACGGTTTAAAGATGAATCTGCAGAAAACGAAGTTTATGATTTGTACAAAAAAACATAATTTACATGCTAATCTAATAGTAAACAATAAAACGATAGAAAGGACATATTCCTATAAGTAGTACCTAGGGACTTGGCTTGACTCCACCGGACAACAGAAAAAGGAGATACGAATAAGAATTGAAAAAGCCTAGGAGCTTCTCTAAAAATGAAAAGTTTGTTAACTAACGGAAGTCTAAACCTAGAATTGAGAATGAGAATGGTTAAGTGCTACATTTTATCGATATCAATGTACGGGATGGAAGCGTGGACATTGAAGAAAGAAGACATTGAAAGATTTGAAGCGGCAGAGATGTGGATATACAGAAGATATACATCATGAAAGGACCAAAGTATGCAGTGCTACAACTAATTGTCCAAGGAAAATACAGGGAAAAAGGAATATAGGAAGAAGAAGAACCTCCTGGCTACGCAACCTCAGAGAATGGTATGGCTGCAGCACCATTGAACTAATTAGAGCAACCGTGAATAAAGTACGAATAGCTGATCTGACTGCCAGCCTCCAGTAAGGAGACGGCACCCTCAAATAGGAGTAACATGTGTACTGTGTCTGTCATAAATCAAGAGTATTGAACTGAAGAAATATTTGTTAAAAACATTTTTTGGGCCAGTTAAAAAAAAATCACTTTCCATCCAACCCCGTTTTGTGGCTGCATAAGATGTCTGGTATTGCACATTTGGGCTTATCAAAGATTCCGTAATTTTCTTACCTTTGAAAATAACCAAAGGTAGGTAATTTTGTGCCCGATGCTGATGTGCAAATTAACACGGAGGTGTTTTCTCTTCCTGCCGAACTTATCATGCGAGTACTACGTACTTCTTTTGCACCCTACCACTTTTGTTTTATTTGGGTCTTGGCAAAAGGAAGTTTCATCCAAATTGAAAATTTGGTTGGGGTTTTCGTGTAGGATTAGATTATCAGCTGTCTTACTTAACAGATCGAAAAATCCGTACATAGATAACAAAATGATTTACTTGGGCTTTTTAATCGAAAGTTTATTTCGACGAGCAAAACAAATATAAAATCCTCACCGGGCCGTCCGTTTTTAAATTTAGTTTTCAAGTTATTGCTCCGCGTATACATCTGTACGACATCAAGAACCTCTTGTCGCGATAGTCCAAAACCCCACCTTTCCATTGTTTTTTAAAACATTTTACCAAGCGTTGTTCATCGTGGGCTGGTAACGAGTATTTACTACCATCACCTTTGCCTGCAGAAGAAAAAATTTCTTTTCCTCGAGTCCCCCGAATGTAATGCTTTAGTGTACTTCTAGGAATATTGTAGGTTTTGACAGCTCCTCGAACAGTCATTTTTCCATCAGTGACATCTGCTATAGCAGCCTGAAGTTATGCTCTACTATATCTACCACCATCGGTCCCCTTAGTAGTCTTTCTTTGATATGTCCTGACCATTCTACCAAAAATCCGTTTTACAGTAATCTTACAATTAGTTACAAAAAAAAAGAAGAAAAAAGAACCCATTTTATAGGTGTTCAACTGAAAAATCGCTTATATCACATGAATACCTACACATTAAGAAAGTAATAAAAATGTAACGTTTGAAAAAAAAAACGTTAGAGCCGCTTTTTTTGATAAAATCGAAAAAGACTGAACAATCACAAGAGTAAACACCATAGTTCTGATTATGCGATTTTCTTCAAAAGCTTGCTGTCGCATCTAGATAGTACACACAACGTATATATGAAGTTTTAAAGTCATATCTCTTTTCGTTTCTGAGATATTCGGTTCACACACAGACAGACAAACCAATGAACAAAAACATGTTTTTGGGGTTCAGGGGACTCTAAAATGTGAAGATCTGTTGAAAAACTCAATTTCGAATTTTTGGGGAGAATCCAATACTTCCGTTATTGTAAAAGAAAGTACTAAAAACAGAAGAAACTGTAAACAAACGGCTAACTGGGCATTATCGGGGTAACTTGGCCAGTGAGGGGCCTAGTCACCTCATGCTGCCGGATCCAGTTACCCCAAAAATCCATTTCTAGGGAAAACTGGGTCATTTTATAATCATCAAAATAAATAACAGTCACAAAACAACTAAAAATATACACAATTTACTTACCTCTTTCCATTAGGTTTAAATTACAACTCAAAAACTTCAACTTTTACTGCTACTGTGAACATTTTATAACAAAAGTTATAATGCACTGTCTCTTCTCACAGTAAGGCGGCCAGTTACAATGCAAGTAAAAATGTCACAACACATTATTTGCACAATGGATTACTTCACTGATGATTTTTCGTATTCGAGAAAATTTCGGTAAAATATCTACAGGGCGAGCACCTTAAAAAATAAAATTCTGCCTATTTTTGCTTTAACTCAAGAACTATTACTTAAATGAAAGTAATAGTTTGCATACAGCTCAGGTTTTTACTGTTGACTAAAAAAGGCATATTTTAGACCAAACATATACAGGGTGTTGTTTATTTTTGTTTTGACTGAGAAATAGATAAAAGTGATAATTTGCATATATATTATCTCAGGCTTTACCTTTGACGAATATAAGACGCAACAGATACCTACAAGGTAAATGTTGTAAAATAGAAAAGAAGGGTCAGCAATAAATGCATCTCACCAATGCGAAGGGTCCTCGGTGGCCGAGTGCAGCGAACTGCCGGATAAAATGCCTCTTTATTCATTTGCACCATACATAACTATCCCTAAAATGTAGCAAAATACGGATGGGGCCATAATTATACCGATGGGGCCACAATTATACAGGGTGTAGAAATGCTTTACGCACCATAGGGATTTCAATAGTAATTTCTTCATATGAAAATATTTGCTTCCCTAATTATTTTAGAGCAAACTTCCATGGAAGTTTTTTGTAGAGAAAAAAATTCTGTATCCATTTAAGCCAGAATTTGTCATTTTACATTTCGGAAAACCAAAAATTTAAAGAAATAAAATACCATTTTTAGACAAATCAGTGGTGCCTTGAAATTACTAAATCATCTCAAAGCATCAACAAATTAGTTTGCTGTTTATTTGTTTGCACCTGTCAAATGTAACGGCATAATTAATTATTTTATTTTTATAATATGAGTGACGCGCATGAGTGGATTAACGACATTTCCATTGTCCCAACAGAGATTCTCATTGTCCCAACCTACTATATAGATGGAAATTTCCGATCGGTCGGCGATAAGAGGTAAAGGCAGATCGTAAATATAAAACGAGTTACAAATTTGATTTTAATATATTCCTGAAATACTAGGTATGAAAAGGTCTCATATAATATTATTAAATTATTTATAAAACCGCGGCTATTATCCATTTTTCATATTTGAAATGCTAGAATATGATTAATTTTATGCTGCTATGCGTAATTAGAAAAGACGTTATAGCCCCGAGGAGGGATTTTTATTTGTCATCCTTAATTGGCCTAACAGGTCGTTGCCTGTCGGCGTTCAGCTCTTTGTTCGTTTAAACATCCTTGGAGACGATTTTGCATTGTGCGTCACGGAATACGATAACATGAACAAGAAGATAATACGTATTGCTTGAGTAAGAAAGAGATAAACATAGTAGCAAATATTCGAGAAAGCTTGACTCTTAATTTAATTATGACATTTGTCAAGTATAAACATGCCTACTAATATAATTTTTGTATGGCTATCTCTTTCTTACTCAAGCAATACGTATTATCTTCTTGTTCATGTTACCTCATTGCTGTTATATATAATTATGGCCCAGCAGTATATCCAAACGTGCACTTTTTTAAATTTTTGAGAACTCATGCTAGTTCAGTTTCAAATTCTCTACAAAAACAGTATTTGGCGTGGATAGGCATCGATATATCTTAATAATTTTCAAACTACGTAACTCTAACTTGTTGCAATTTTTGTAAGATTTGAATAAAAACACAATTTCGCTGAAAAAGTTCTAACCAAAAACTACAAAAACAATATTTTTATACAACTTTCATTGAAAAATCTTCTAACACAAGCATTTCTAGAAGCTAAATTGCCGTAACGTAGACTCGCTGTGCATTTTATTACAAAAATTCTTATACTTTTGATGAAAATATATGCATGTTGACTACAAATTAACATAAATTTAAAATAAAAACACGCACTTTCGCTGAAAAATGTTCTGTTCCACATAATCTCACATAAATTTTTACAAAAACTGACATTATGTCACTTGAAATTATACAAAAAACGACATTTTTACTCAACACACGACGAAAATTGAACAAAAATCACGCATTACACATCATCTCACGTAAATTTTTACAAAATCGACATCATGTTACATAAACTATGCATAATTTTGCAAATGTTTTACACTTTTTTATAAAATGCATCGCTCAAAATTCAAAGAAATCGCAATTTCGTTGACAAAATCTACTACCACAATCATTTCGATAAACAAAATTCAAAAATTCTTGTACTTTTGATGGAAATATATGTATGTTGACCACAAATTAACATAATTTTTGAATAAAAACGCGCAATTTCGTTGAAAAAATGTTCTGACACCATCAAAACACGCAATTTAATTGAAAAATCTTATACCACAAGCATCTCGATAAGCAAAATTTCAGTTACGTAGGCTCATTGGTCATTTTTATTACGAAAATTAACTCAAAATTGAACAATTACACACCATCTCACATAAATTTTTACAAAAATCGACATCATGTCACATAAATTATAAAAAAATGACATTTTAATTCAACACACAATGAAAATTTTATAAAAATCATCCAATTACACATCATCTCACCTAAATTTTTACAAAAACTGACATCATGTTACTTGAAATTATACAAAATATATGTATGTTGTCCACAAATTTACATAAATTTGAATAAAAACACGTAATTTCGTTGGAAAAATTTTCTGACCCTGTCATTTCACTTAAAATTGTCAAAACTGACATCATATCACTTGAAATTATACAAAATATATGTATGTTCATCACAAATTAACATAAACTTGAATAAAACACATAATTTCGTTGAAAAATTTGCAAATGTTTTACACTTTTTTATAAAATGTATCGCACAAAATTAAAAGAAATCACATTTTTTTAAATTATATCACGGCATTATGAAATCGTAGATTGATTTTTGAAATTTTACACTTTGTAACTGTAAAATAACTTCAAATACTAATATTTTAGCTTTAGATTTTGTAGTTATTGCAGATTCGTGAAAAACAAAATCAGAGTAGAAATTAAAAAAAAACACACTTTGTAATAAACAAATATATTGTTCTTATTTCGTATAATACTTAATAATATAAAAATAAATGTACAGCTGAAGGGCTAAAAATTCGCTAGCAATTTACAAAACTGTAGTTTGAAGTGCACAACATTTCAAATTAAAAAGGCTGCAAGTAATAAAATCAGAATTTCATTGTGTCATTTTAAAGTTTAAGATGCTCCCAATCTAGAATTTCCTTCGTTTTTGATGATGATGACATCTGCCTTAGAGGCATTTTTCTAACGGCCCTTTTTTGTAGGCGTTTCCTTATCGGCGTTCTTCTGACTGAATCTTTTTGATGTGGACTTGGATGAGTAGCTGGTGTTTTTAATTTATATTCTAAATCGGACTCGCAGTTATCAGTTTCCATTTCGGTTTTTCCTGTAGTACCAGTCGGGGCTGGCACTTTTTGCTGCTTAGGTTTAGGCAGCAGCACATGAGCAACGTTAAGGTCTTTGATGTAATCAGCAAACTGCAGGCGTCCGGGTGGATTAATAGTTTTTCGAGGCCTCAGAGTGTCGTGAACTAAATCGACTATGTTAGACGCCGGTAAAATTTCACTCTTTATAGTAACGGTGCCCTTGTGATCCCAGCTCACATCGTTTGAGGCACTCAAAATGTGTAGGAAAACTTCAGCTTTTTTCTTAAAAGTTTTGGGAAGTGTAGATAAAATAACGGCATTTGATAGGCTGTTACTGCTTGATTCAATAGGTATTTTGATTGGCTGCGGTGCCTGGTTTGTGAAATGAATGAATCTTTGTAACACTTGGTTGTACTGCCCCCATTTATCGTGATCAGTTAATTTGGGCTTTAAAACTTTTTGCATTTCGTCATCAAGCTGTGATAATATATTTTTCTCCGTATTCTCGCCAGACTTAAGACGTTGGACAAATTCCGGCGATACAATCAACATCTTCCGCTCTTGGTCCATTTTAGTCGAAAAGGAGCTCAGTCGTTTGTTCTGGTAGAGCCGTCGTGAATAAACTAACTTAAAATCAAGACTTTCATAATAAATATGTATGTATGTATGTATTATCTCTAACCTCATTTACCTGGCGGTGTCGAGACTGGTGCTTTATGCGCTGGTATCTGGCGGTACGATGATCAACTTGCCCCGGATTCGGGATACAGAGTTGGATCGCGCCTTTGGTGCTTGCGCAGCAACCATTGTATGAGGTGTGTGTCTTGGTGATGTGTTGACCTTGTTACTCTATCTCTTAGGTCTGTGATTCTGAGTAGAGCACAGTTAATTTGGTGCCCAACTGTGAATGGTCTCACCGAGCCCGATTCCAATCGCCAAGGCGGAAAAATTCCGACCCCCGCGGGATTCGAACCGAGGACTTGCTTAATGCAAGTCTGGCGCTTACCCAACAGCGCCACGCGGCTTCTAATAAATATATATAAAAAAAATATGGCAGGTACGGGAATCGAACCCGTATTCTCTCTCGAGATCAGAGCTTAAATCTGACGCCTTAACCATTCGGCCAACCTGCCTCCCTGTATAAACGAGCACTCTCTGCATAATTAAGAAAACATCTAGTTTAAAAGCCTTCTATTTGCAATTTCATATAAATTAAGCCATGTACAAATATCTAAACTGGGTTTGATATATATTTATCGAAATACTTGACCCTCAGCTACCATTTTATTATTTGTCGTGATTCGTCATCGCTGAATTTTACAAGAGCCATCCTGTCTGCGATGTGACGCACGCAGTGTTTCCATACCTTTTTATTTTAAAATTCTATAAAATCAGAGGTCCAAACTGCTGCCGCACCAGGTAACAGAGTACAATGGTTTAAAACGAGTTAGTGCGGCATCAGTCGGGCCTCTGGTTTTATAAAATTTTAAAATAAAAAGGTATGGATACATTGCGTGCGTCACACAGCAGACAGGTTGGTTCTTGTAAAATTCAGCAATGACGAATCACGACAAATAATAAAATGGTAGCTGAGGGTCAGGTCTTTCGATAAATATATATCAAACCCAGTTTAGAAATTTGTACATGGCTTAATTTATATGAAATATTGTATGAAATTGCAAATAGAAGGCGTTAGAGTTCACTGGCCGAGAGAAGTGCGCATGCAGAAAACCAAGATGGCCGACACCCGGGAAGATTAAATTCAAAAAATTTAACTTAGAAAAAAATCTAAAAAATTGAAATTAAAAGGCAGTCGAGAGAAGTGCGCGCGCAGAAAACCAAGATGGCCGACACCCGGGAAGTTTAAATTCAAAAATTGGAACTTACAAAAAAATTTGAAAAATTTCAAATTCAAATATTCTCGCGAAAATAAAATGGCTGCCGCGTAATTCCAGAAACAAATTAAAAATGCCCGCAGCGTAATTTAATCAGTAGCACATATGTAAATTACATATCAAACTTCATATGTGATTAATTAGATCAAACCGCGAAATTAATTGGGTCAATCCGCAAATTAAAATTAAAACCGCGAAATCCGCGAATAAATCCGCGAATTAAACCGCGAATCCTCGAATTAATTAAAAGTGGTGGGGGAAAGGTGCCCTTCTTCTACTTAGGTATGCAACTAAAAAGTAGATACGTAGGAAAAACTTGTGTGTTGTATCTTTTCTTTGGTGGTATACATTAGGATAACATTTAATTGTCTTTTTGACAAGTAATAATTTCTATGTTAACTCGTAAAATACACGCTCTAATCTATTGGTATCATTTGTAACTATGGAAATGACCTGTATGATTAAATGGTGGCATAGAAACGAAACGCTTATGTTAACTATTAAAATAAATTCCCTCTATATAATTGTGGCCCCATCGGTATTTGTGCTCAGTCTTTTGTCACAGTTATTGTAGCCCTTTATGGGCACCCAATATGAGTGTTATTTTGTCATCTGACAACATTTCAGAACGACCTATTTCGAATATTTTTACTTCATTTTACGATAAAGGAAGTATTCGATTCACCCCAAAAATTCGAAATTGAGTTTTCACCAGATCTTCTGTCTGTGTGTCTGTCTGTCTGTCTGTGAACAGAATATTTCAAAAACGAAAAGAGGTATGGCGTTAAAACTTCATATATAAGTTTTGTGTACTATGTAGATAAGACAGCAAGGTTTTGAAGAAAATCGCATAACCGGAAATAGGTGTTAACTCTTGTCATTTTTGAGTTTGTTTCGATTTTTTTCAAAAACGCCTCAAACGATTTTTTTCAAACATTACATTTTTATTACATTTTTAATGTGTATTAATGTGAGGTAGGTGATTTTTCAGTTGAATACTTCTAAAGTGGGTTTCTTTTGTTTTTTTTCTATTTTTTTTATTACTTCTAAAAAACACCCGGTATTTTATTACATTTTTGAAATCAGCTTAAAATTTTAGAGAAAAAGTGTCTCTTCAACGAATGCCCTATTTTGTAGTTTTTGAAAATTTTTGACAAATGCTAAAAATTAAAAATGAAATTTTTTACTAATTATAAGATCACTGTAAAAGGAAGTTGTGTGAGTGTATCACACCAGATTTTTTACCTTAGTAATTTTTGTAGTGGTATACAGTGGTACCTACTATAGGTATCTCCAAAGCTATAGGGGGTGAATGACCTATACACTACAATTATTATTTATCTTATCTAATTATTTGTAACATGTAAGCAAACGAAAATGAAATCTAGCTTGTCTTTGAAAATTGAAACATACCTATGTTGCTTATTAATTCACATTAGGTTGGATATGGACTATTATAATAACTTGTCACTTATAATACCATGAGTAGTCAAAGTTATGTCGAATATTTTTGCTGTGGTATCACGAATGTCCATTGCGCTTATTAGGTTCGATTAGGACGAGTGCGCAAGCACGAGTCCTAATCCTAAGCGCAATGGACATGAGTGATACCACCGCAAAATATTCTACTTAACTTTGACTAAGAATGGCATTCGAGGGACTATTCAACACTATAACATATAAGCCAATCACATTGCAGACATTTGCTTTTTTCAACCAATAACAGCAGTATATCACTGCATATTGGGCACCATGCAAAATATCCACAAAACAATGTACGTACTCAAAAAATAAATAGCCTTGTTGCGAAGTATCGCTTAGAAACGATGTTCTGTCCTTAGTGATATCGCTAGGTTACGTAACACTAAACCCCAACAAACTGTGTGGCTTGTTTTAAAAATTTTAAAATGCTGTGTTTTGGAAATATTCCGCTGAATTTAATTGAGAATGAATAATTATATTAATTGTTGGATTATTTTTCAATAAAGTTAATCGTTATGTATTAATATTGTTAAATAGTCGTCCCAAATACCACTCGAAGTGGATATATATATTTTAAATATTTTGCCAGTTCCATAGAAATTATTGCAAATTTCACTCAACAAAATCACATTTAAATGTCACTCGCCTTCGGCTCGTGACATTTTTGATGTGATTTTGTATCGTGAAATTTAAACGCAATAATTTACATGGAAACGACAAAATATTTGTCAAAAATATATCCACTGCTTGTGGTATTACCCTTGACTATTCAATAAACCAAACTACTTTTTCAAATTAGTTTTCAGTAAATTTAGCAACAAACTACGCAATTTCTATAGTAACAGAACACTAATATTGACTTTTTCTCACGACCTGCTGAATTGTGTGACAAACGTCACTGTATACGGCCTGGGCACAGTATATTTACGCAATGTGTAAGTATACTGTGGCCTGGGCATATGTGAAGTTTCGCGATTCTCCGCAGAGCGCTGTATACCCACGAGCGGGAATTTCAAATTTGTAATGTAACATCAGTTACTACGTTGACTACAATGCAAATATTTGATTAAATTTTACGAAGTTTCTTAAAATTTTACAACAATAATATAACCCTCCCGTGTATTTTTTACTTAAGATTTTCTATTGTGTTTTTTGATCAGTTTCCTGCTAGTTTTTTTGTGTATTTTCTCATTTATATTATTTACGTTCACAGTATAATTTCTTGATTAGTTTATTCGTTATTATTGCTTATGATTTCGTTTGATATTGTTAAAATAGAAAGCGGTTCTACTACGTACAAATATACCAATTGGAGAAGATTTTATCATGAATTTACCTCCAACTAAGTTTTACGAAGGAAACGGTCTGAAAGCTAAATTTAAATTATCGTACTGGTGCTTCAAACAACGTACCTTTTTAGCGATTTCTATTTTTATTTAAATAGGTGTCCATAAACAGCGGGAAAGAATTGTTAGTTGTAGCTTTCAAAAAAGGTGTTTCCGAGTAACTTCTTCTGGACGAAGACTATAAAATAACATTGCACTTCCTTTAGTACATTTTTAAGTACTACATTTACAGATAGATATCTAATAAAACAAATAACTTTTAAATGTTTAATTTTACATTTTTACAATAAATTACACATAAACTTACAACCTTGCAATAACACACAGAATAAAATACTTCATTACTATTACCACCTAGAACATTGGACCGTTTTTGATAGATGACAAGTGAGTTGAATAGTCATATTTAAATTTAAAATATCAGAAGTAATAGACCACATGACTTAATTTTTTCAAAGCCAACCTTGATTTAGTTTTCATTTGCTCACATCATATAAATAAAGGAGAACGATCCAAACGTGTGTGTCCGTCACGACAATTGCAGACGCAATGATCCCCATTTGCGTTTGTTTGCATTTCCCCGTCGCTCCCATTTCGTGACCGGGGCGGAGCCCCGAGGGCCCCCTTGGAGAGGGGCGGAGCCCTGATGGCCCCTTAGAGAGGGGTGGATCGCCGAGGGCCCCATTAGAGACGGACGGAGCCCCGTCAGCCCCCTTGGAGAGGGGCGGATCTCCGAGGGCCTCCTTGGAGAAGGGCGGATACTCGTGAGCCCCCTTGGAGAGGGGCGGAGCCCCGTGAGCCCCATTGGAGAAAGGCGGAGCCGTAGCCTCACTGGAGAGGGGCGGAGCCCCGAGAGCTCTCTTGGAGAAGGGCGAAGTCCCAGAGCTCTCTTGGAGAGGGGCGGAGCCCTGTGAGCCCCATTGGAGAGGGGCGGAGCCCCGAAGGCCCCCTAGGAGAGGGGAGAAGCTCCGGAGATCCCTTGGAGAGGGGCGGAGCCCCGTAAGCCCCCTCGACAGGGGCGGAGCCCCGAGAGCCCCCTTGGAAAAGGGTGGAGCCCCGAGAGCCCCCTTGGAGAGGGGCGGAGCCCCGCAGGCCCCCTAGGAGAGGGGCGGAGCCCCGAGAGCCCCTTTAGAGAGGGGCGAAGCCCCGGGGCCCCCTTGACGAGGGGCGAAGCCCCAAAGGCCTCCTTGGAGAGGGGCGAAGCCCCGGGGCCCCCTTGGAGAGGGGCGGAGCCGCGTGAGCCCCCTTGAAGGGGACCGGAGCCCCGAGAGCCGCCTTGGATAGGGGCAGAGCCCCGAGAGCCCTCTTGGAGATGGGCGGAGCCCCGAAGGCCCTCATTGGAGAGGGGCGGAGCGTAATTTGAGCGGAATTGTGATTAAATCGATGTGATTTTAGAAAGGGATACTAACCAATTCGCGTTTCTTTTTGAAAATGATGAGCAAAGCTTAAAACTACTTCTCAGTGGTGACACATAAAATGTGCTAAGCAGCGCATACGAAAGTACATTAGGATAGACCGCGCAATAGCGCGCGCAGCCCCGTTTATGTTACAATAACTATTATCCATTCACAAAACTCATGAACTGTCAATGTCAAATTTTTTAAATATTTGCTGAGTGTACCTGGAAATTACAATTTTTTTGGGAATGTACTTCGGATCTAGCGATTTCTAGTAATATTTAGAGTTAAGGTTATGTTACATGTGTCAAAACTGTCAAAAGTCAAAACTATTTTCTTCCAGTTTTTCCTTGTAATAATCAACTATAGCCTTTTTTCCCTTTCCAATATTAAAACCCTCTTTCGTTTCTGTTCCATTGCAATTGAAGTGTATGCACATATATTAAAGAGTTTGGGTGATTATTTTTTTACAAGAAAGTGTGACATAAATGAAGTTTTTAAATTTCAAACATTTCAGTGCTGCCAAAATCAGCAAGCAGAAGTTCCAAAACAGAATTTAAAGAGGGTACCAACTTGACAGCGTTTTGACAGTTCACGAGTTTTGTGAATGGATAGTATAGGCCATTCAGTAAAACAAAAACATATACATTTTTTTGAAGTTGGCATATACGTAAAATGTGTCTGCTAGGAATTCTGTATTTTGTTTTGCAAAGGTTTCCATACCTGCATAATGGTGACTTTGAATTTAAAAATAACAATTAATAAATATCATTAATTCAGTGTCAAAGTACATCCTATTCTGGAAATTCTTGCCTGAACTTTTATAAAATGTAATAAAAATACTTATTAATAAATGCTACATCAATAGTATCCAACACAGTACCTATTTGTTTAACATCCTTAAAAGTAGTTATGACAGATGCTAATTAAATGTCACACTTTTAACCTATTTGTTTTAGTAACTTTTTGTAAGTACATTCCTAGACAAAAGATGCATTTTGGAAGTACACTCATGAAATTTTAGAAATCAAAGGCTACTTTGTGTTTTTATGTGTAGTGAACAGACTATTTTAATGACGTGCATCATCTGAGGCAAAATTGATATTTCCTGTTTTGGAAAATAGCACAAGACAGATAAAAATCGATGTCAACCAATTACTGTGTGGAAACAGCAAAATTTCTAAAATATTTATGCACCTGCTTTAAAACTTTCGAAGTATAAATTTGCCTTATAAGAGTTATAAGTAGCTTAAATGCAATTAGATGTTATCTATTCATATATTTACGAACTTGATAATTATTTAAAGCACCATGTATCCCCTGCAATTTCATTAAAAATTATTTGTTATTAATCTATAAAATGTACCATGTCGGAATGTTTTTGGCCTCACGTTGGTGTAGTTTGCGTTGCCGGCAGTAGTGTGAGGTGGTATCATAATCACCATGATTATTATTTATTATTTGTTATCTGTCGAAATGCAGCTTCTGACAAGACTGTTAACAAAATTAAATGGTTAAGATGATAATGTATCAAATATTTTAATTATGTTTTCAATAGTGTAGAAAGTGATTTAGATATTTATTTCGTTGGTGGCCGTGACCATACCTTTGAATTTTTTGATAGCAGGAGTGCTATAACCTCACTTTCGACATGTCGACCAGAAAAAGAAGCGGCTCGGGTTCTAAAAGGCAACTAAAAGAGAAGGTTGTTCAGATTTATGAATTATTTTTTAAGGGTGACGATTTGTCAAAAAACAATCCATCTTTCTGGGATGAATTCTTTTTACTCAAGCCAAAGGTCTCTTATTTAGAAAACGAGATACAAAAGCTTGCACCCGATCAACTGGGTACAGTTAAAGATAACTTGAATTTATTATTTGCCCAGTGCATCGAAACATTAAGTCACGAACATAATATTAGAGTTGTCTATGCAATGCAAACCCTATGTGCATTAGTATCGTCTGTGTATAAAAAGGCTACGGCAGAAAGTGGTTTTGATGTGATACAATTACTAATGGGCTTCCAAACTGCAGAAGAAAAAATGCAGGAACTGCTAAAGCATTGTCATGTATTTTTAACCAGTAAGTTTACATTATATTTACTTAGTTTACTTTTAACGTATTAACCGTACTAACCAGTATTGCTAATAATTGTGCTCTAATCACTGAATACTTCATCTTTATTTGTTTATTTTTCAATGAAAGTATTGATCTATGTATAGTCTCAAACAAAGTTGTGAGAAGTGCAGTTTTCCATATAAAATATTCAAATACAAATACAAACACAATTGAAGATCGACCTGCAAAAACTATTCTGTAATTATTTTAAATAAGAACTAGGAGAGTATTATACTATATACTTATATAAATGAATATTGCAAAGTGAGGAACAGACTAGATAACTGTATAAACTATAGTACATTTAACAAACAGATTCAGTAGAAGACTCTTTCATAAATGAGCGCTAAATTTGAAAAGCATATTGCTTCGATAAACCGGTTTACACAGTTCAATTTTATTTGAAATTAAACCATTTTTAAATTCTTGAGTTTTTTAAACTGCAACATGTAAGTAAAATTAGTTTTTGCACAAAACCGACCCGGTAACATTATTGCTGAATCTGTTCGTTAAATATAGTATAGTGTTATTGGAAGAAATAAAAAATATCCTACACGTATGACTTGGTTTCAACCATAACAATTTTAATACGATTGAAGGTTTACAGAATCATTTAATATTTACAACTCACAGTTTACAGTATCTTTTTTTAGAGAAATGTGTAGTTTAGTACAATTTAGAAATGTTATTAAGCATGTAGATAACATTTCAATTCTTAGCTATACTACATATTTAATTACATATGTATACCAATGGGGTGATAATTATACCGATGGGGTCATATTTATACGGGGTGTCCATTCTTAAACTTAAACATATAGGAACTTAACATGTACTGAATGCTTTTTCTGATTTCTGTTTGCTAATTCAACTTACAGGAGAGGTAGTAGTGACAATAGAAAGATACAATTTTTGCTCATCAAATGATAACTAATAATAATATTTGCTGAGGTAATGTAGAAATAATGGCAAAATACCTAAAATTCGAATGCACAATGTTAATTGCCTATGTTCGACTTTGAGTGGACGGAGATTGGCAGTGGATAATATGAACATAGGCAGTCAAATGAGCTAGAATAGAATTCATCCACTTTATAATGTAGTATCCTAGAATTTGGTGTTTTGTAAAAACAAAACACCTTGATTCTGCAGATACTAGATGTTAATCGCATATTAGTCTCTTTCTGGCTGACACATACAAAGTCCATAAACTATTCTGGCTCATTTGATTTTGTATGTTCACGTTACCAACCACCAATCTGTATTACAGCAATAAGATAGCATGAACAAAAAAAAATCATTTTAGTAGGCTTATTTTAGGTGCGTTCGTTAAGTACATCACGGAGTGGTGCGTGAGCAGATCGAGTTTCAGTCACGAGGCTAATGAACATCGAATATCTGGAAATACTTGCCGTACAATTTTAGGCAACCTGTATAATAGCAATGAGGTAGCATGAACAAAAAAAAAACAATGCTTGTGTAAGAAAGAGATAACCATATAAAAACATTGTTTTAGCAGGCTTATTTAGTTGACATATATGTCATAATTAAAACAAGCTGTGTAGCGCAGTTGGGAAAGCGCTAGGCTTGCATTAAGCAAGTCCTCGGTTTGAATCCCGTGGGGGTCGGAATTTTTCCGCAACCTTGGCGATTGGAATCGGGCTCGGTGAGATGATTCACAGTTGGGCACCAATTAACTGTGCTCTACTCAGAAGCACAGACCTAAGAGTTAGAGTAACAAAGTCAACACCATCACGCAGACACACACCGCACACAATGGTTGCTGCGCAAGCACAAAGGGCGCGCTCCAACACTGTATCCCGAATCCGGGACAAGTTGAGCATTGTACCAGATGCTAGCGTTCGAAGCACTAGCCTCTACACCGCAAGGTAAATGAGGTAAGCAGATAATACATACATATGTCATAATTAGAATGGACGTCAAGCCTACTCAGGTATTGGTTGCTGTGTTTAATTTATCTCTTTGTGTCTTCGCATTGATTCTGTTTTTTTATTTGTTCATGCTATCTCATTGCTGTTAAAGTACAGTGAATTTATTTTAAGGCGCAATGTAGTGTTGTCTTCTCCATGAAGATTTGATTGTTACCTATTGGTTTCTAACGATACACGCCACGCCCACACCATGTAATTATTTTAAAATGCAATATAGAAACGTTACTGAGGAAGGAATTCTGTTGATCAAATGGTATAAAGATTTTAGTTTACAGTATATGAGTAATGTATTACATGTTACATTCGCTGTTGTTATTTGTGATACTTATTGTTCCATAAAATTATGGTTCATATATGTATTATATTTTAAAACTAGCCAAATGTCTCATTTAAAAAAACAAAAAAGACCGTTTTTCAAATAGAACGCGTATTAAATAAAAACTGTACCCAGACCTGGAAGGTGTCAAAGTGGTTGCCTAACCGATCGAGATGTGAAAGCGCAGGGGGCATTGGAACATTCTGGAAGCTGTCAAAGTGGTTGCCTAACCGATCGACGTTTTAAGGCGCAGAGGGTCGCAGCTCCGTTTGGCTGCTGAAACAGTTTTTATTTAATACGCGTTCTATTTGAAAAACGGTCTTTTTTGTGATTTCTCGAAAACCGGAAGTGTCACGTGACTGAAATTCGGTTCCTGACCTGACATGACCATTCCAAACATATAACTTTAATAACTTTTTTCTCTATCTCTTACGGTTTGGCTGCTGAAACAGCATCCTGGACAGACAAAACGGCGTCCAGACAGACAAAACTGCGTCCCAGACAGACACGTCTATTAGATAAAGAATAATAGTTATTTATGAAACAAGTGGGTTATATCACAAATGATCCACAAGAAAAAATTTGAAAGTTTCTCAAGTGAATTAGTTGTAATAACACACGCTTGCCATACAAAATGTTATCCAACAGCTCAATAAATATCTAAAAAATTTAATATCTAAAAAAAGTAAATTTTGTATTGACAGCCGTGAAAAGTTAAAATGACAAATTAATTGAGAGTCAGCTAAAGTACCGAGAGATCAAATAAATTTATAATTAGAGTCGCCTGTAATTCCTGTTATACGTTTGGCAGTACTGAAGTATATTGCTGGTGGCACTGTCAGTCTATGTCAAATTCGAGTTTAGTAGGTTAGGTTTTTATGTATTTATTTATTTAATTCGCACTCAGCCAACAGCCGTTAGGCCAATTATAGGCGTCGCTGTGCAGTTATGAGGACTTCCAACCCCACTAACGACTGTCATGATGTTGTATGACCGGCGGGACCAACTTTTTTCTGTGATAGCCGTACAACGAGCGCCGAGAGATGCAGCCGTGGAACTCCCATCCAAGTTCTGACCAGAGACAGCGTTGCTTAACTCTGCTGATCGAACGTGGACGCTTGTTCAAGCTACACCACTCAGGACCCCAACCAATGTGTTATTTGACATAGACTGACGCAAAGCCTAACCCGCAAATTTCGAATTTGTCATAGCCTGACAGTGCTACTACCAAAACAGTAGTGAGTAACAAGGTCTTTATCTGACTGGTGGGTTATGGTTTTTACCTCACTAGTGGGTTATGGGCCACTTTAGAAGTCTAAAATTGCTCTAGTAATAGCGTTACAACTAGAAGGTGTTGTATAATAGTATATTACGCAACTAGTTTAGAAAAGTGATGTTTTGCTGAACAGGTATGGCTAGTTTGAATACGCGCATGCCTACTGAAGTGTGTTGTTGGTGACACTTTGAGTATATGTCAAATTCAAACTTAGCAGGTTAGGTTTTGCCTCAGTTTTGACACAGACTGTCACAAAACCTAACCTGCTAACTTTGAATATCACATAGATTGACAGTGTCACGCACAATATACTTTAGTATTACCAAACACAAGACAAATCACTGTTGCTATTATGTAAAATACCACTTTACTCAATGAATTTGAATGTAGAAACTAGGGACTGACCGATATCGGTCGAATTAGGGATATATATTTCCTTTCAATATTTAATATTTTAATATTTATTATAAGAAATGAACAATATAATGTAAACAATGTGGACTTAAAATATAACTACTATCTAATATTGAAAATTCCATCCTTAGTAGAAAGGTTTTACATTACCATATGGAATGCGATAAATGCATTTACACATTGTGTGGGCGTGGCGTAGTCTTAGAAACCACTAACTATTAATCAAATCCTCATGGAAACAACAAGACCACATTGCGCATTAAAATAAATTTACTATACAGTGCGAACGTTGGCTGTGGAACGCTCCAAATAAAAAATTCCCCGATCATCTGCGGCCAAAATCCTCGGACATGTCGATATTTATTTTTACTTGCGCATTTTTTGAAATAAAATGCATACATACAGGGTGTCCCGCGTATGAGGTATGACGTTATCAATGTTTTTTTTTAAATGGCAACCCCCTTTTTTTATTACGGAATTTAAAAGAACGCATCTTTTTACTTACGTTAAGCTAATTTTTGAATATAGATCAGATGATCAAAAATAAAGAAAAAAAAATTTAAAATTGCAAAATACTAAATTTAGTTGCAATAGTAATTTCAATAACAACTAAATTAAATGTACAAATTGTGCAACGTTGTCTGCCTGACAGTAACTAAGACGACCGATATGTTTTTATTGATTGCTGTCATTGATAAAATTGTAAAATCATACTTCTTAAAATCAAAATTAGTATTTTCTAAATTAATGTTTTTTCTTAATTTTTGGTAATGTGACCTATACACAAAAAGTCCCTTAGCATAAGAAAAAAGATGCGTTCTTCCAGATTCCCTAATAAAGAAAGGGAGTTTCCATTAAAAAAAAACATTGATAACGCCATACCTCATACGAGGGACACCCTGTATGTATGCATTTTATTGCAAAAAATGCCCAAATAAAAATAAAAATCGACGTGTCCGAGGATCCTGGCTACAGATGATCGGAGAATTTTTTATTTGGAGCGTTTCACAGCCAACGTTCGCACTGTATAATTATGGCCCCATTGGTATGTTAAAAATAAGTTAATGTAGCAAAAGGTTCATCTATTAGTAGCTTGTTAGCTTATTAAATCATTAAAATGGTATGTAGAATCTAAACTTGTTTTCTTTACCATGATTTCTTAAGAAGGAAGCAAGCTAGGTATTGAAAAATGTATTTAAAAAAGAAAAGAAATTTTGATAAAGATTATAGATATAAACAGCTAATAATAACTGTTTTGCATAATACAAGGTCATGCTAGAATTTAAAGAAAGGCTGAGGTTATATTATTTTTTTCCCGCTGCTGATCATGTAAGTCAGTGATACAGCCTTAGTAACATAACGTGTAAGTCGGTGATTATATTTGTTTGCTGCTTTCCCTTGACAACGGAACTTAATATTATTATTAAGTTCCTAGGATAATAAAATTCGCAAAGCAAGATGCAGATTTAGACATTTTGTAACTCGGAATGTATCCCCTATTAAACATCTTCGGCAGGCAACAAACCGCAGCTTTGCCTTGGCTTGTACTTGCCTACCTCAAATGTTAATAAGTCCTTACATTCCTTGTTACTTAAATAGCTATTAAATTAATAAAAAAACTTGCAATATGCACATTTGTTATCTGCCATCAATTTCCCATTATTTACTTTCACCATTGTAATTTAATTATTTAATCTTTTTGTCACAAAACAAATGTTAATTTCACGGGTGTAAGTATATTAAAAAAAATTGATTTAAAGAATCTTTACTTATTTAGAGAATTGTAACAATTGTAATAAGTGTCTAGTGTGATTTATAGATCCAAAGATAAGGAAATTGTCATTACGCAATTTTATGGCCTACCTATATAATATATCCTTATTGAATTTAAATAAAAAATAATTGTTTGGTTTTCACTTTTTTGCAAATTTGTGTACCTTTATTAATAACACAGACAAGACATTTGATTCATGATGAAGTAATGAGAGGGGTGGTATAATTCAGGAAGAAATTTCTAATATGAATTGCTTAGCAGATATATGATTATTCTAATCAGTCAAGGGGGTCAGACTTGTTACTAAAACCAGATTCTTATATAAACTACTCACAATTATTTTGGATAGGGATTGGCCATGCAAATCTGACTTGTTTTGCATACAGAGTGCTGCACTTACGGACGCAAAATGCACATTTGAAAGTATTGACATACTGGTTTCTCTAATGATTTTATAACAAATTCCGTTTAGGTTTGAACACTTTCAAATGTGCATGTTGCGTCCAACTTTGTACTATTGCGATTATGAGGTCATGCATCGTGGTTAAGGGTATATTCTATATTGCCAGTGTTAAAACGTATCATTATTTGGAAATAATACAAATCACAATTAGGCAACAAAGCCCCATCTAATTGATGTGACCAACATATTCAAGTTAACGAACGAAACAAACAGTTTTACAATTAAGAAATTTAAAGAACTCGAACACCTATCTTAAAAAATTACATCATAACCAACTTCTATCCAAAATAAACACTAATAGCTTATAGTTTTGTTTAAATTAACGCTCAAATTCTATTATTTTTGTTTCTATATTTTCTATTTGATGATGGTAAACAACGAATTCAATTCAGTCAATACTTGTGTTTTATTCTTAATAGAGTATGCATATAGAGTGTGTCCACGGATTGACTTTGCAATAGGTGTAATGAATCAAAAAATGTTTAGTACAGCTTTTGTCTTTTGCAGTGTAGGCCTGCTTGGTATAAAGTGGATTTTTACTAAATTACAGTTCAGATGGGATCCAGTTGGCAGAGTTAGCTTAGAATATAAATCATTGTAGGTAGTGTTTTCTTTTATTTTACGCAAAAATGTTGTTGAAATAAAATAATCTAAAATAAAAACTATAGTATTTCATTACATTTTCATAAAAAAGTAAAATTTTACTTTTCAGCTTAAACATTAAAAAAAATAAATAATTGGGGTCATCTGGTGAATAAATATTATTGTTAGGGTGGGGGGGTTTTAATTGAAATTGTTCATTATAATTAAAAAATAAGAGGTTGTGTACGTTAATTTTTAATATTCCATTTTTCATGCTAATGTAATGAGATTCGGTGTATCATTATACGAGCCCTGTCCCATCTCAATTGGCCCACCAATATTTTTCTTTATAAATAACATCATGCTAATTCACGATAAATTTAATTTAAATGTTTATTTTTATTATCATTAAAAACACCATTTTAAACAATGTAAAACATTTTATTGCAATATTTAACTTTAAATTACATATAAGTTGTCAAAAGCAAGGAAAACATACAAAATCCAAAAATCTTTACCACTGTGTGACACATCACCTTTATTTTTAATTACAGCTTGAATTCTTTTGGGTAACGTACTTACTAAGTTTTGACACTCATCTGGAGTGAAAGTATCCCAAATATTTTGAAGTTTGTGTTTTAATTCGACTACGTTTCTAGCTGGCTGTATTCGTATCGTTTTTTCATTATGTGCCAAAGGGTTTCTATTGGTGACAAGTCGGGACTACTAGCTACCCACTCCAAAAGTGGAATATTATGATCAGAAAGCCATTTTGAAGATTTTTTTGATGTATGGCAAGCCGCTCCGTCTTGTTGGAACACAAAATTATGATTATTTTGCAATGCATCTGCCATTGTTGGAAGCAACGATTTTCTTAAAATCTCTAAATATTTATCGGTGTTTACAATTCCATCAATGAAGTGAAGTTTTCCAACACCTTTAGAAGACATTGAACCCCACACCATAACTGAAGCAGGAAATTTTACTTTCTTTTTCAAACAATCTGAATTGTACGCTTCATTTTTTTGACGAATAACTCTGCTTTGATTGTCCCCAACACAAACTTCAAAACGGGACTCATCACTCCAATGGACACTATTCCACTAGTCCAATTAATGTGACATTTAGCCCATTTTAATCGTTTTTTCTTTTGTTTTAATGTTAGGAGTGGCTTTTCTTTCGCCTAAAGAAAGTTAGTAAAATTAGAGAAAACTTTTTTTGGATTAGTTGGAATAAAATTACCTTGTAAGTTTTAAAACCTAACTTAAGGGCTTCTCTATGGCACGTGGATCTTGAAATACTTCGCCCCACAGCATCGCTCCAGAGAGCAGATAATTCACCGTAGTTCGAACGCCTGTTTTTTCTAATAATCCTCTTCAAAGCCCGTCTATCAGCATCTGATATTTTGGATTTCAGCACATACCGAGGTTTTGTAGCAATTGTACCAGTTGTTTTATAAACTCGAACAATATTTCTAACAGTAAACTTTGATAAACTAACTAGATTCCCAATTTCCGCGTTTGATTTTCCTTTTTTAAATAAATTGATAATAATTGTGCGGACTTTTTCATTAACAACCTCTCCACGAGTCATTTTTACTAATTGTACGAAACAAAACAAACTCTCTTTTGTTTAGCAAATGCGTAGCCACTTGATTATTTCACATATGCAAAGGTTCTTAAAGAAATATAAAAATTTGTGAAAAACAAAGAAGTAAAAAATTTCCTAATTTTTATTTTTATATTAAAATTAAATTTAACTTTATAAATTTTGAAATGTAATGACGATTTAAGTTTTTAATGGTTGATATTTTGTTGAAATAATTGAATTGTAGCATTAGCATTGTTTTTTTTTCGTGAATTAACAAAATTACGTATTTTTTTACAATGGGTTAATTGAGATGGACAGGGCTCGTAATTTTTAATTTAGAATATTTTAGTATAATAAAATGTTTGATTTATATGCTTCATAAACTAGAGCAAGATTTGAATGAGAAGACATCAGTAAGTAATATCATATGCGTCGACGGCTATCATTAACCTTCAGTCATTGGCAGCGTTTATTTGTTTTTGAAAAGTGTCACAAAACATGAAGAAATAGGTAATTACATCAGATACAGCCTCTTAATTACTAGAGATGGGACCTTTGTTAACATAACAGAGTTACGTATGTTCTGATTATACCAAAATTCGTTTTGAAGAGAAAGCTTTAATATGAGCCTAACTTATTTTTACTCGCAATTGTGTGATTTAAAGGCATAACTGGTGCTCGTGCTTCTGCTTCTTGTCGCATAAATTGTGCAACATTATGTACGATCTGAAAATTTTACTGGTATATTTCATAAATGTACGTACCTCTCTACCTTCTAAACTAAATGAAATGTCAGTGTCACACACACACACGAACAAAACAAACAAATATACACTCGCAATTCACAAACTTTACAAAAACTACAGAATAAAATACACGTGCCACACTTAATCGAACAAAGCTCACAAACAACACTGAGAAAACAGTAAACAGTCAATGTTTCAATGTTGCTTTGCGATCCAGGTAGAAAACTTTATAATACCGACAAATATATTTAGCCGATGCCAGAGCTGGAGTAACTAGTAACTAAGTTACGTGCAAGGTTCTAAGTTACTTGAACGTAACTTAGTTACTGTAACTTAGTTCCTTTTTTAACTTAAAAGTATCTTGTACCCAGTTACTTTTACGAAGTAACTTGTAACCGTTACTTTGGAAAAGTAACTTAAGTTACAAAAAGTAACTTTAGTTACAAAATGTAACTTCAGTTACAAAAAGTAACCCGCCTCAGACTGGCCCGTCGCCGACGGCGCGGTGATCGCATGAAAGAAACTTATTTATTGTACTAGATAAATCTGGCCAACTTCAAAATAAATAGTTATTTGGTCAATTTGGTGTTTTTCGGAATAAAATATTTTGTTTATGTGTGAAATAATTCATTATTAAATTTCCATTTGTTTTAGAAATATTTTCATTTCTATTATTATATACACTTGTGCTCATAAAAATGGAATACACTTACTGTTGCACTGATGTGAAAAATCGTATTATTGGCATTATTAAATAAATTTTTTATACGTTATCTTTATTTAACTATTTTCTTGTAACTTAATTCAACAAACATTTTCACTTTATCGATGTTTCAAACCAACCGGTATTACAAAATAAAATATTACAAAAATCAGTCAACAGTAAGTGTATTCCATTTTATGAGCACAAGTGTACATACTTATAAACTAGTTGATTTACTAATGTTTCGCCAGCTCCAGGCTCCAGCTCCAGAATATATAGGATAACTAACTATATAGGATATAAAATAATAGGTTATGATATGTTTTGTTGTTTTGACTTTTGTCTATTATAGCTATTTTATCTAGAGTTTGGTGTTACATTTTATTATATAATCCTCATTTGCTTTGTATTTTAGCATATTTTGGCGGTGCAAAGAAAATCCTGATTTTTTTATTTTGAATCTTTTTGGTTTAATATAAATAAGAAGTAACTTAGAAACTGTAAGTTACTTTTCAAAAGTAACTATGTTACTTTAGGAACTTATATACTTTTTTAAGAAAAGTAACTTTTTCCAAGTAACTTAGATACTTTTTAAAAAGTACTTTTAACTAGTTACATTTTCAAAGTAACTATCTCAGCTCTGGCCGACGCTACTGACCGCTGTCAAAGAGAAGGTTACCCCTTTACTTACGTAATGGACTCGTCAGACACAAAATCAACTACTGCCCAGCTATGACGCTGGTGTCTTTTCATTTCAATCTTGCTCTAACTCTGCCAACTGAATCCCATTCATAAAAATTCATTTTATACCAAGCAGGCCTAGACTGTAAAAGACGCAAGCAGTATTAAAAAAAATTGTTTCATTACACCTATCGCAAAGTCAATCCGAGGACACACTGTATATAATGGTTACATTTTTTCTACTGATTTATTATATCCTTCAGCTTTGCAAGTGTGTGTATTTTTTTACCTCTCGTATCACTAGGAAAATATGGATCTATCAATCTGCAGTAGAACGAAACATGAGTTACTACTATGAATATGAAATTAATGTGTAATGAAAAGTAACAAATTGCCCTTTGAATTTCATAATAAAATAAACAATTCTAGATTTTGGCTTTGGTTCATTAAAAAAAGTCAAATAAAGTATGTAGTATGCAAATCGTATTACTATTATAAAACTTCTCACAGTTGAGATCTATACTAGGTATATCTTAAAACTTGTAAACAACTGCTTTTCTTATTTAGATTTTTTCAATCTTATTTAATAAAATAAATATAACATGCATATTAGTGCTTTTCCCCTTTACAATCTATTATGCATCTTGTAAGAACTTCTCCATGTAATCTAGATTTTTCAGCACATTGTCAAAAATTAATTCTATTCCTATTTTAGGTGATACTCCAGAAAGCTTAAAGAATTTATGTTTAAAACTTCTACTGGTGTTTATCACAGGAACAGATAATGTTAGTCAAAACACATTGATAGAATACATTATGTTTACATCAATGTTTGAATGTTTGATGCAACTATTATGTGATACACACTCAAGGCAATTGCATGGACACGATGTAGTAATATTACTAACTTTATTAGTAAACTACAGGAAATACGATGCAGCAAACCCATATATTGTCAAGTTGTCGATATTAGATGACGAATTAGCTTTGAATGGATATGGCCAGGTTATTACAGCTGCACTTACAGAATTTTGTAGGCAGTTTAATTTACAACACATAGAGGCCCAGAATGCATCATGGCTATCTTCTTTAACGAATATGGTTGGAAATATGTTCATTTCCGAAGAAGGGGGTGTAAGAAATCAACAAATGAGAGCCAATAATGCATTATTGTTAGCACTGTATGAAGCAATACATCTGAATAGAAATTTTATAACTACGTTAGCTCAGACCCAAACTGATACCAGTTCTCCACCTTCTCCAAGCAATACTCTAAATGCAGCACAACCAGTTCCTGATCTGGCTACGATGACTATAGTTGATATTATGGCACAACCATCGAATTTGCTTGTTACGTTCTTTCAGTATTGGTAAGCTTACTTTTTACCGTTTCTTATTAATATTGGCAACAAATTATTATATTATTTTAATGTTTGTCTTTTATATGTGCATTTATTAATGGTATACATATATACAGGGTGAATCAGGAGGAATAGACCAAACTTCAGGAGTGTATTATACACGTGAAAATAATGTAAAAAAATCAAATCTTGTTATTTGATTTGCATTTGTTTTCAAGATACAGCGCCAAAAAAATATCCCATACGCACTATTTTTATTTTAGCCTTTGTAATAAATGGTGCATTTCTTGATTGTTTGCAAATGATTACGTCTTAAATTAACAAAAATGTCGATTTTTTTACAAAAACTCAGTTAAGTTCTCATAAGAGGTTTTTGTAATGCTGTAATTTGAAAAAAATTAAAATCGGATAACAACATTTGCGTTTTTTACTTCCTTTTACTACTATAAAGGAAGTATTGGATTCACCCCAAAAATTCGAATTGAGTTTTCAACAGATCTTCACGTTTTAGAGTCCCCTGATCCCAAAAAACATATTTTTTTTTCATTGGTCTGTCTGTCTGTCTGTCTGTCTGTGTGTCTGTCTGTGTGTCTGTGAACAGAATATCTCAAAAACGAAAAGAGGTATGGCGTTGAAACTTCATATATAAGTTTTGTGTACTATGTAGATGAGACAGCAAGCTTTTGAAGAAAATCGCATAACCGGAAGTAGGTGTTTACTCTTGTGATTTTTCAGTTTTTTTCGATTTTTTCAAAAACGGCTCTAACGATTTTTTTTAAATTTTACATTTTTCTTACAATTTTAATGTGTATTGATGTGAGATAGGTGATTTTCTAGTTGAATACTTCTAAAGTGGGTTTCTTTTGTTTTTTTTTCTATTTTTTTTTATTAACTCCTATTTTAAATACAACACCCGGTATATTATTACATTTTTGAATTCACCTTAAAATTCTAGAGAAAATTTGTCTTTTCAACTAACACTCGATTTTGTACCGTTTTTGTAGAATTTGTAATTTTTGAAAATTTTTAACAAATGGTTAAAAATTAAAAATGAAATTTTTGACTAATTATAAGATCACTGTAAAAGGAAGTTGTGTGAGTGTATCACACCAGATTTTTTACATTATTTTCACGTGTATAATACACTTCTGGAGTTTGGTTTGTTTCAAAAGGTATAGTTTAGACTTTAGGGGTCGATTGACAATTGATGATTTTCTTCGTTTTGGTTCTCTACATTTTAATCAGATTACCTTTGAAATAAGGAAAACAAAACAATATGCATTTATTTCTTACATTAAAATGTGTTCCAAGCTTGTGTTGGTATGGTTTTCAGTAAACCTGGTGATTAGAAATAGAATAGTGGCTCAATAATTTTAATCAATTAATACCTGTCCAATTCGGAACATGCAAACAACTGAATATGTTTAATTAAATATAAAACAATAAAATTAAGAGCCAAAATATCAGTGTCAATGCCTGGACGTGATATTATTCAGGGAACCAAATTTGTGAAAATTGATACATAATTATGTTCCGGTGTTTGAATGATGATGCAAAGTTTGACATCATAAATAAGTGCGTGATAATATGCATGTGCGTATTAGGAGTGTATGACATTAGAAATGAATAATTATGGAATAAACAAATTGTTGATTTTTGCTTGTTTCAAATTGTTTTGTTTTTAATAACAGTGACAATTTAATGCATACACTAAAAATTCCATAAGCCCCGTTTTTTTTTGTCACTATGACAGCGGCAAAGGTTTGCCCTAACTTTTCCAGCGACAAAACGGAACCTCACTTTTAAAACAGTCTAATTCGAGTAAGCCTAGTAAAGTTGCTAAGGCCCTAATACGTAAATTAAATATGTATTCATTAAATTGTCGTACCGAATTACACTCGAGCTTTTTTTTTATCGAAGTAAACTTAACATTTATAATTCGAGTTTCCTTGCCTTCGGACTCGTAATTTTTTCAGAGGCAGTTTTTTTCGTTAAATTGCCAAGCAAACGAAATTCTCACTAAAATGTCAAGTTTACTTCGACAAAAAAAGCTCTCGTGTAATTATAAGTGACAAAATTCTTAATTCGTATTTTATCATTTTACCTCATACTGTTTTGTTTTATGTCACTGATCGTTGCTGCTCAAGCACTGTATTTTAACGCAATTGCTTTTCCAGTAATTCCGCTTTTAAGTTTGTCTAACATAGCCACTTTGTGACATAATGATAACGTTTTGTAAGCACATTTTTGCAATTTTCAATTTAAATATCATTTTTGACTGGTTTTAAATAAATATCAGAAATCCTATGACGGGCAGTTGGGAATTGACATTTTTGGTTTCTTTTAGGATCACATGAACATGAACTCTTAAAGTATGAACCTTACGTTTTAAAATACCTTGTAAAAATGGCATGTCAAGCTTGTGTACAAATTCGACTTATGGTAGCAATTTTATTTTCATTATGAAATAAATTTTATTTTTGGTCCTCTACGCGGTCTTGTTTCTATTGGTGTCCATTCTAGTAGTTCTCTGCTTATGTTTCCTTTTCTCTTTGCATGATATGCCCATAAGGGTGTCCCATATAGCAAAGGAGAAAATCTGTATGAATTAGTTGAAAAGATAGGTGGTTTGGGAAAATTTCAATTGAATAAGGAGTTAATCAACTTTATCACCAGGGTGCCCACCAGGCAATCAGATTCAATTAAATCTATCATTGTGCATTTTCACAAGCGCTACGACAAAGAAGATTTTATAGCAGCTTTACGTAAGATAAAATCACTGAAACCAACGGACATTGGCCTGAGAGGGATCAACAATATTTTTGTAAATGACCATCTTACTGAAGATAACAAAAGACTGCTTACTCAGACAAAATTAGCTGCGAAAGAAAAAAATTTTCAGTTTGTTTGGGTAAAACACTGCAAAATTCTAATAAGAAAAAATGCAACTTCCCCTATTATTTCTATCATAACAGAAGAAGATTTGCAAAAAATTTTCTAATTCGTGCGCGAAAATTTGTCTTCGAGTTAAATTTACGTTATAATAGAAATTATTTAAGTTTTGCCATGTGTGCTATTTTCTTGCTTCTTAGAAGTTTGAGAGCCAAACTATTTTTTATCGCTTGCTATTGTGTTTTATGTTCGCATCGCTTGGGTAAAAACTGGATGTATGTTTGTCTAACTGCCCTAAAATTACTTTTCCTTTAATAAATTTGTACCTAATGTTGATGTACCATTGGGCTATTATATGTGGGTGCGTCAGAGTGTTAAGCGCATTAGTATTAATGTTTACTGGATTTCTTGCATGTTTATTTGAGTTGGACGTAGGTTGTGTCATAATAAGTTCACCAATTTGTAATATTCATTTAAATAATTTAGTACAGATATCTATCTCACCTGCTAATAGCCGCAAACTTATATACATATATCAGCTACTTTGTACTTTAGCAATCGTTCTTATGAGGATTCCATGTTTTAATTACCTGCTATTAATCTTTCATTTTGGTATACTCTTGAATTATTTAGATATTAATCAATATTACTGCATTCAACTTCCCTCTTAGCATTTATTACCAAAATGCGAGAGGGCTGCGTACAAAAACAACTACATTTCTAAGAAACGTTTTACTGAATTCTTACGATATTATCTCAATTACCGAGAGTTGGCTTATTGACGGTATCAAGAATGAGGAGTTGTTTGACGATAGATATTTAGTTTGGAGACGGGACAGAAAATATGCTGCTATGGGACAATCGTTCGGCGGCGGAGTCATTTTAGCCGTGAACCGGCGACTTGCTGCGGTCGAGAGGCCTGAGTGGCGATCCTCCGCTGAAGACATCTGGGTAACGATAAGTTTTCGCCTGGGCCCACCGCTCTTATCCTGTGACCTACACATTTGTACTCTCTATCTGTGTGCTCAGCACTTGGGGAATTCCTTCGCAATACAATTAAAAAACTATTCTGAAAAACTTTCCGAAATATTTTTATCTAGTCCGTCCAGTAAGTTTATCCTAATGGGTGATTTTAATCTGCCGAACATAAATTGGGCCCCCCAAAGTGACACCGGTATGTTTACTCAACAGGTGAAACGCAAACTAATTTTTTTGATACAATTGATCTTTGCTCCTTTAACCAGTTTAATGGGATTAGAAACGCGCACGACAGAATTTTAGATTTAATATTTTCTAACGAATATTTGAAAGTGTGTAGTTGTTGTGACCCGTTAGTACCGGAAGACCCGCATCACAAAGCCTTGTCGATTGAAGTTGATCTCATTAGTCAACCATCTTTGAAGAAGCAATGTAGAATGAAATACTTCTACAACTCAGGTGATTATGCGGCAATTAATGAAAGTTTAAACAACATCGATTGGGCAAGTAACTTGATGTCGGGAACTATAGACGATGCCCTACACTTTTTAAATTCTGCTATTTCAGATTTACGCGATAAATATATTCAACACAAATTGCAGTTTAATGATAAGTTTCCTCCATGGTATACCTCCCCTCTGAAAAAAATGATGAAAGAAAAATTAAAATACTTCCGTAAATATAAAATCTATGGTAACTTGTCCGATTACGCAACTTTTTCTCTACTTAGACAACGAGCGAAACGTCTAGAATCCCAGTGTTACAAGTCTTACACTGCAAACATCGAAATTTCTATCTCAGAGAACCCTAAAGCATTTTGGTCATTTATCAAACGTAAAAATAATACGAATGCAATACCAGCTGTTATGACGTATGGCAACCAATCGGCACAAACGGGGGAGGGCGTATGTAATTTATTTTCCACCTACTTTCAATCCACCTATTTGGAGATAAATTCAACAAATAACATCCAAGTTGATTATCCTCCTAGCATAAGTCCTACTAGCATCTCCAATATTGAAATTAATCAGGATGGAGTACTAAAACTACTCAAATCTATTGACACAAACAAATCTGCTGGACCCGACGGAATTTCGCCAATTTTAATTCGTAATTGTGCTGATAGTCTGTCCGTTCCTCTTTTTATACTCTTTGATAGATCCATCAAAGAGGGCATCATGCCCTCAGTTTGGAAATCGGCTTTCGTCTCCCCCATTCACAAAAAAGATTCTAGAAACAGAATAGAAAATTATAGACCCATATCAAAATTGTGCATTTTTGCCAAAATATTCGAAAGAATCGTATATGCTGAACTATATTCAGCGATGAAACCAATATTTAGTCCTGAACAACACGGCTTTCTTAAGCAGCGTTCAACAGTAACTAATCTGCTAGTATCAAATGAGTATATATCCGAGAACATGGCAGTTCCGGCCCAAGTTGATACAATCTTCACGGACTATAGTAAGGCATTTGATAGGATAGACCACATTATCCTTCTCAATAAACTTCATAGGGCCGGTATTCACGGAAATCTTTTCAGGTGGTTTAAGTCGTACATTGAAAATCGTTCTCAGGCAGTAGTACTCAATGGTTTCACATCTGGGTGGACAACTGTCCCTTCAGGTGTTCCGCAAGGGTCTTTAATGGGCCCTTTACTCTTTATTTTATTTATTTTGGATATAGGAAAATGCTTTCTTTTCTCCAAATTTATATTATTTGCAGACGATATGAAAATCTTAAAACGTATAGATAATACCTCGGATGCAGCTGCCCTTCAAAGCGATTTACTCAGGCTAGATCAATATTGTCTCGATAATAAGCTTGACCTTAATGTGTCGAAATGTTACTGTATAACGTTTACTAGAAAAATAAACTTTCTAAATTTTAACTATTATCTCAAAGGCCAACTTATCAATAGAGTTGAATTCATTAAAGACTTAGGTGTAATCCACGATTCAAAATTATTATTTGACAGGCACATTGATCACATCGTCTCAAAAGCATCAAAAGCACTGGGCTTTATCATGAGATCATGTGCTGACTTCTCTCAAGTTAAAACTATAAAAATTCTTTACTGTGCATATGTACGCAGCCTTCTCGAATACTGCTCGCAAATATGGAATCCTCGATACGAAATCTATATTTCCCGCATTGAAAACATCCAAAAAAGGTTTTTACGCTTTATCGAATTTAAAAGTCGAGTTAGAGATTCTGATTATTTGTCAAGGTGTAAGCGACATCATATTCTGCCTCTCTCAATACGCAGGGACGTCACTGATATTACCTGTTTAATGAATATTGCAAACGGCTCCATAGATTGTCCTCAATTATTAAGCAAAATATCTCTGTGTACTCCAGTATTCATAACAAGAAATCCAATTCTTCTGTCTACGCCCAGTGTACGAACAAGCTATAGGCAAAATTCTTTCATCCACAGAGCTAGCGATAAATTTAACAAAATAAACAAAAATTATGATTTTGATTTGTTCTTCACGAACTCTGCTTCGGTAAAAAAACGAATATCATCAGAGTTCCTTGGCTCTTAAGCTAGTATGTTTTATAGAGTAACTAACAATTTTAGTTTAATATGTTTTCTTTATTTTTCTGCAACTTGTGTTGCCTAATATTATTATTATATCATTAACTATAGGCGAAAACTGTAAAATGGCTACTAGTTATTGCTGATTCTACATATTTATGTATACTAGCTGTAAGTTTTCCAAAAAAAAAAAATAAATAAAATAAATAAATACCATCTGATCCTTTGGGCTTTGGTTCTTCTAACTATATTTTCCTTCTTTAATATGGTGTTGATTTTGTAATTTATTTTCTTAGGACCCATAGTCTTCCTTATAATTTTCTTTTCGAAACCCAACAGTTGTTTCTCCTCTTTCTGCATCATGTTCGCTGTTGTGACGGCATATAATACAATGGGTCTAATAGTTTATGTATATCTCTATTCTCGTGTTTTTACTCAGTTTTCCGTTCGTCAGTGTTTGTCTGTTTGCGAAGTATGCTTTATATCCTAGTTGAATTATTTGTTTGATTGATTCTCTTATTCTTTCTATGTAGTAGTGCTTTTAAGAAGATTTCCACTTCTTCAAACCTGTACTTTCTTATTGATACAGCTCGGTTTGTTATTGATTTCTCCTTCCTACTACAACGTAAATATTTGGTCTTTTTCACGTTTATTTCTAGCCCCCTTTCTCTTGTTTTCTCTTCTATTATTCTGAAGGTAGTAGGAAGTAGTTCTTTCAGTGTGTTTCTAAAATGTCACTGTCATTTAGTTTCCACATATCTATATTGCTATAGATGAAGCTATAATATAAAAAAGTTTTATTACATATAGTTACAGTGTCCTTCAAACTAACTTTTGCAAAACTCTTATCCCATGTTTGAATCTAAGTTACATCATCAAGTTACTAAATTATTCTTAGAGTATAATTTCTTGAATTTTGTGCCAGTCTCTTAAACGTAGGACATTGGCCATTAGGACCTTCTACCATACTGACAATATAGCGATTTGCTATTATCAATTTGGTACAAGCTAACTTGGTTTTGTTTCACCTGTCAAATAAAATAATTTAAAAGAGTCGGTTGATTTTGTAGGTTATGTTATGTTATGATTAGAGAACGGATTTTATGCAAACTGCATATCCTATAATTTATGCATGTTAGGATAATGATTAAAAATGTGGGCGAATTAGAACTTTTACAGTTAATTGACACTAATTAATTAATGCATAATTTGCATATTTAAACATTTCTTGCATATGTTAGTAGTTGCGTGCATATTATAGCATAAATCTATATTTTTTTGGGGAAATTGCCTATGATTGTTTTCAGATATTCGGAATAAAAATTACGTGATAGTTGCTGACAATTTTGAAGAAAATAAGCAAATAATTTTCTTACAAAGAGTGGTCAAAATGTGTGTAATAAATTTGGATTAAATACGTAGGATAAATGACGAGCTTTTAATTTCTCCAACGCAATATTTTAAACGCTAGGAATAACTATTTGAGTTTTGAAAATTCATGCAAAAGTGTAAAAGGCAAGTAAGAAGTAAGTGCTTAAATTTTAGAGAGAAAAAATCAGTAATGAAGGAAACCCCTGGTTATGCTATATTAAGTAATATAGGCCACGTTTTGAACGGCTAATTAGTTGAAGAGCTTGATGTAGCTCCTAATGTGATTGCAAAATTTGTAAATGCTCCTTGTACATCTATAGACGTTGAAAAGTCGTTTTCAATAATTAAGTACATGTTTTCAGACAGAAGACTTGTTCTTGAAACATTTGAAAATAATTTACTTGTAAGATGTTTTTATGACAATTAATGTACGAATTTTGTTTGTATTGCCTGTTTTTTATTAAAATAATTATTTAATTTTGTTGTAAATCAGGAGTAAGAATTATTGAAAAGGGTAAAATAAAACAAATACCATTCTCTTCTTTTAAAATTTTATTATAAGGTTATGATTAATCGACCATTAATTAAAACGTTTTTAAAATTTGCATAAAGTAAATAAAATGTCATATGCATATTCATATTTCTAAAATTTCTGAGTATACTTTGCATATTTACGCATATTTAAAAAAATATATAGTGCATATATATGCGCATATTTTGGTAATAATGGATTGCATATATTCCGTTCTGTAGCTATGATCATTAGCATTGATACTGAGGTAAAAATAAACTTGTATTACAAATTTTTTTTAATATTTAGAAATAAAAGTTGTTACCCTTGTTGCAATATTAATTTTATTTAATGCCAAACTGTAGAACAAAAAAATATATATCCTTACAACTGATTTTAGATGGCGCACAAATTTTTGTAGAGTAAATTTGGTTTAGAAATCAATAATAAAAATTAATTTTAGGAATTAATTGTGCACATTATATAAAAATCTAGTACAGGGTTCGGCAATGAAACGGGAAGATTTCGTAAATAATTTTATTGTTGAAGAATTTTTTTTTTTATAATTATTAATACATTAATGGGAAATAAAAGAGTAGCCATTTGATTTACAATGTTAAAAAAAATTATTGTTTGAATACTACATCTGCCAAATGTCCTCCGTTGACATTAAATTTATGCATTCTTGGAGTCGAGCCTGAACGTTTTGCATCACTCTTCGTGGGGTTACCTAAAAACAAACGTGTTTGCAACTGATCCACCCAGGACAATTCCGACTGTGATTCAGAGTAGGGTGGGATGATTCTTAAAATTTATGTAAAACTGTAGACCGTCTTTATTCATACCAGGTAACATGTTTCAAAACTGAACATAGAAAAATCATGTATATCAAAAGGTTACTAGAAAAAAATAATTTAATTTAAAAACATGGTTGCCTAGATCAGAACTTTAAATTATGGAGTTTGGGGGGAGGCTGAAAGTCCTTAAACATCAATACGTTAGACATATCATTTATTTACTAAAAAATTAAAAACTTGCTGTTTTGGTTTTTAAACCACTTAGTATAGGTATTACTTGTGACATCTAAGAATAGTTGACATTTATAAATGACATTTGGCATTTGTTTAACAAATGTGTTTGTACAATATAAAATCAACAAAGCCTACTAGAATCACATAGAAAATGAACAGGCTATACTGCACTTTGCTTTTCCAGTCCCACTTTCCAAACCCTTCAGTCATGTGTCATTTCTTTTTCTAATTCCCGATTTCTCATCATCTGCCTTATTTTACTCTCCACATTTCGTGATCTACGAAGTCTTCCTTTTTTGTAAACAGATATTTCAGCCATCTAATATCTCCCATGCATAATTAATGGCTAAATCATTTCCGGCTGCTTTTTTGTAGTCTTTGGACAACTGTATTTATTTTTCCTTCTAGCCCAAACCTCGGTTCTGCAGTTATTTCGACCATAATGTGATCTATTCCCTTTTTATTGTTCTTGTTCACCAGACTGAGTTCAGGGATCCTATAATTTACTGAGCATTTTGTATTTGCCAATTTTATTTACATATGTATCATCATGCATATTATCTATATCCGTCCCTCTGCAGGAGTGACCAATTTATAATGCAATTCTGCAACGATATTACATAACATCAGTGATCTTCTACTTTTCATTTCCCCGACACTCTTCATTAATTCATATACAATGTTGTTCGTTTAGGCTCATTATCAACTCCTGTTTCTGTTGTGTTGTTTAGAAAATTTTTCACTTCATTCATCTAACAAGAAATGTATAAAGGCTGTTTTTTTTTAATCCACCACCTGCTGCATTACGTTGGCGAAAAAAATAAACAGTAACTTCTGTTTCACTAAATATGGCAGCGCTTATGCAAAAGTAATTTTTGTTGTCAAAGTTCTTATTATTACACATGCGCATCGCTAAGTTTCAATATAAATTATTCTGTATAAAGGAATTTACTTAATCAAAAGTTGAAAGACACAAAGTGGAATCATCTGCGAGTCTCAGTGGTTGAAAGAAATTGAATTTTTATGGAGATAATGTTTTGCGATAGCTTGCAAAATTCTTGACTACAAACGAAGAGGAGGACATTTTAATTTAAATGGTTTGTTACATTTCGCTAAAGAAAATGTAGATTATACTGGGTCACGTTCATTATTACATCAAATTTTGAACTTGATCGGGTACTGATACAAAATTTAGTGAAACAACTTCGTATAATATTACAAAAAATGTAATTTCTCAAAACTTATTTAAATATAAAGAAGACTACTCCAATATACAATACATTTTTATTGATGAGACCCGGATTTACAGAAACCGTGTTCTTACTAAATCTGGGACTGGCGACAATTTTCCCAAGAAATATTTCAAATTGAGGAAACCAGAAGGTGAACGCTTCATGCTGAATCTTCTGATGGCTGCCTGGGCGGCTGTAGTTTATTTTTAAAATCCATAAGCGACAGGGACTACCATAAATAAAACTACGGATCATAAATAGCTCCATCAATGGAGCAAAGGGCGCCCATGGGGCGTTTCATTAGCATGTAGACATGTCTGTGATGAGGATGCTGGTCTCACGTACTGTCTTGAGTCCGTCTGCATTTCACAATTTTGTTGATTAGCGCCTTCCATCTTTCTCTATTTTCTGCAGTCCAACTTTTTTTAATTCTTTTGTGATTGTTCTCGTCCAGGTATTATTTGGTCTTTCCCTTTTTCTTTTCCCTGTTTGGTTATAGTCTAAAGCTTGTTTGGTTATGTTTCCCGTTGATTTCCTGAGAGTATGGCCTATTCACTTCCATTTACGTCTCTTGATTGTCTCTTCTATTCTTCCGTCATCTTCCATAGGTCTTCGTCTTCTGCAAATAATTCAAAGGCATCCATTTATAAATGCAATTTTTTATATTGTTTTTTCCTGTCCTTCCACGTCTCCGCTCTATATAAGAGTGTACTTTTTATATTACCATGAAAAAGCCGTAACTTAGTTCTCCTGGATATGTTTGTTGACATCCACATTTTGTGTAGTGCTTTGATGCCTTCTGTGCTAAGTCCTATACGTCTGTGTATATCTCTCTTTGTGTCGCCTTTCACATTCACCATGCTTCCTACATAGCACACCTCTTCAACTTCCACTACATTTCTTCCCTCTATTTGGACTCCATTATCTTTGTTTTTGGCTAGTAGTTTGGTTTTATTTCTGTTTAGTTGTAATCCTACTTTCCTTGCATTATTATTTAACGTGGTTGTTTTCTCTTGTATATGTTTTTTGTTGGTTGTCATCAAATATCGTCGGCAAATTCCAAGTCCTCCAATTTCTCAAACACCTTCCAACCATTGTCGGTTTTTTTGTCCTCCGTCTTTCTCATTATCCAATCCATCACTATTATGAATAATAGAGGAGAAAGAATACAGCCCTGTCTCACCCCTTTCTGTATTTCAATTATTTGGGTGAGTTGTCCTTCATGTTTTATGTATGCTGTAAATTAATTTTATTATTTGTATGTATTTATTTGATATACCATACAGCTTCAGTATCTTCCCCATTTGTTCTCTCTCTATTGTCAAAGGCCCTTTGAAAATCTATGAAATTAACAAGGATTTCTTCATTCATTTCCACTGTTTGTTCTAGAATAATCTTAAGGTACTTATGTGGTCGACGCAGGCTCTGTTGGGTCTAAATCCTGCCTGATTCTCTCTTATTTTTTTGTTAATAGGTTCTTTTATTCTTTCTAATATTATCCTTGTCATTATTTTGCTACTTCTACTAAGCAGAGTAATTGGCCTCCAATTTTCACATTTCGTTCGGTTCCCTTTTTTTAGTATTTTTAGTATTATACCTTCGGTCCAATAATCTGGGATTTTTTCTTGTGTCCATATCATGTTAAGTAGAACATAGAGCATCTCTTTACATCTGCTTTACTATTTTTTAAGCACTGCAGTGCATGTCTCTTTTAATTTCTGGAGATTTCTTCTTCTGGAATGTTTTAATATTTCTTCGGGTTCTCCTAATTCTTATATTTCTTCCTATGGTCTTGCATTAGGTTTATACATTTTGGAGAAGTATTCCACACATCTGGTCTTGATTTCTTCCTGAGTAGAGAATATGTCACTGTTTTTTCTTTTTAATTTAGTTGATAGTGTTTTGTTTGGTCCCATTAAAATTTTTGTTATCTTGTATAAAATTCTTGAGTCATGTATTCTTGCTGCTTCCTCTGCCATATCAGTCATTTGGAAGTTCCTTTTATCTTGCCTTGTACTTTTTTTAATTTCTTTATTTTTTTTTGCATAGTCCTATTGCCTTTTTTGATTTTGATTTCTCTCTGCTAGTAGCCTCGCTTTTATTGATTTCCTTCTTTCAATTATCTTTTTTGTTTCTGCCGATATCCAAGGTTTATCGTTCCTTTTCTTGTAGCCTATCGTTTCTATTGCATTTTTATGTGTACATCTCCCAAATCTTTTCAACATTTTGTGTTGATAGATCATCTGTAGTACTGCTTTTCTTTTCTAATGTCTCTTTAAAATTCTGTATAATTTCTGGATTTGCCAAAACTACGGGTAGTCAGCTATTATTTATTTATTTATCGTATTGCAAGGGAAATGCACAGTAAAAATATCAAAATTTAAATACAAGGTTAAAGTTTAAAATCAGTGTATAACATAAAATGTGTGATGTTTCCAGCATTCTTTGTCGGGAAGCCCTGAGAAGGACTTGTGTATGTCAAAGTCCTTCTGTGCATTTTAGCCAGAAGATCCTATTGGATGGTCTGGCTACTTGTTGTGCTAGTTCTTTAGCGCTATCCAGGGTACATGTGTAGCCTAGCTTCTGCTATGGACGTGAACTAGCTATTTAAAGAGTGAATACAATTAATTTCAGCTACCAGTGCAAAAGATAACGTCATCAGCTTACCAGTTGATGGCTTTAAAAATATTATTATTTTTTACAATACCCCATATCATTCTGTCCAGTTAAACAAACCTCCAACTCGTTATTCAAGCAAAACTGCAATGTGCAATTATTTAATAAAGTGTAACGTTTCATTTTTTTAAACTTACATATACAAACCCATTTTACCAAATTCGTCGATAAAGTATGAAATTGATACAATTTGTTATCAACATGGTATAAATGTGTAAAGACTTCCTCCATAGGACTACTAGTACAATCCCATTGAACTGGCCTGGGCATTTTCTAAACAATACTGCAACAAAAATGTAAATAGTGTCAGTAAAGATAAAAATAGAACAATAAACTTATGGATAGAAGCAATACCTAATTTCACCCCTGATATATGGCAGAATAGTATTCAGCATTGTGAAAAACTAATCTATGAGTTGTCATAAATATGTGGGCAGTTTTAGTATACAAGACAACCACCCTTTGTAATAAATTTAGGGGAAGAGTCAGACACAGATTCTAATTTTGATATCACTTTCTCAGCTGTCAATTCAGATCTTAACGAGACGTAATCTAATCTAAAATATTATTTATTAGTTATTCTAATTTGAGTAAATAAATGTATTGTTTTCATCCTACCTCTAATTATTTCAACTATATGCTTCATACCAAAGTGTTCGAGTTTACGTAAACTCTATAATATTTATATTATTTGTGAAAATAACATATATCACAATTAGACATTACATTCGACGAATGTTCAACTCACTTAAAAAAAAACAGAGTTGCCCCTAATACTTTTGAAAGAAGTTACGACATTGGTGGCTTTAAAAAAAACAGTCTTTAAGTAGCTTATTCGTATATTATACTAATTACAGTTTATGTACATATTTAGATTGTTCCAGTTTATAAAGCTGTTGCAAAGATAATACATCCCTGACAGTGAATATTTCTTGCGTGGGTGTTCTATGATGCAATCCAAAACAAGTTTTAATAGCTTTATTTTGTAATGTTTGAATTCGGTTAGTCAAACTTGTCGAGCAAGATAAGTAAATAATAATTAAGTATCTAAATATACTTTCTATATAAGATATACAGTCTGTCCAAGATAAGGAGGGCCAGTATGGGGATCTCGGTAATGGTAAGAGATACAAATTTGGTTAAATGGGAAGAAAGTTGCGCTATTAAAGGACTAAAAAAATGACGTTGTAAAAACTATTACATAACTTTGTTTCAATTATTTTATATTCTTGTCTGTATTGTTAGCGCGCCTACCTTTGCATAATACAACTTCTTTAAACATAAAAATGGATTTTTCCCTTAAGCGGACGCGTCTAATAACCGGACAAAAACGTTGGCACCGTGCGTGTCCGCTTATGGGAGATTTCACTGTATTTGATTGACAGAAAGCAATTTGTTACATGGCAAAATGAGAGAAGTGAAATGAAAATAGTTAAGTGTGGAGTGCCTCAGGGCACGGTTTTCGGCCCATTATTGTATCTAATATATGTGCTCAACTGTAGAACAGGTCTGTTGGCTAAGTATTTTACTTTTGCTGACGATACTGTCCTTATCTATACACATCAGGAGCAGAAATGTTTAGAATATTCGATAAATACTGATCTAGACAGGTACAGAAAATGGCTACTGAGGAATAATTTAAAACTAAATGAAAAAAAAAACTTTTTATATGACGTTTCACGTCAGAAATACAACTTACCAGGATATGCAAATATATATAAAAAATTGTGAGTTAAATCAAGTGGAGTGCCATAACTATCTTGGACTAAAAATTGACAATAAGTTATCTTGGGAAAGCCATTACAGATATATGTGTTCTAAAATTACACCTCTATGTAGAGCAATATTTCGGGCAAATAACTTGTTAAACAAAAACTCCAAAAAAAATGGTTTATACAGTGTGTCCAAGATAAGGAGGGCCAGTATGGGGATCTCGGTAATGGTAAGAGATACAAATTTGGTTAAATGGGAAGAAAGTTGCGCTATTAAAGGACTAAAAAAATGACGTTTAGAAATTCTTGATATGATTTTTCGTTTTTGAATTATCTCAAAAAAACCGAATTTTTGGAATTTATTTTTTATTTTTTTCTGGCGTTAATATTAAAGTTAGAGCGAAACTGATTAAACTTCTTTATAGCAACTTTTAGTGGACTTAATGATTACGTTATCAATTTTTTTATCCGACGTTTCGTCTTCGAGAAACCATCGTCAACTTAATTTTTTTAAATACGGTCCTGGTTTTTTGATGCCAAATTTGCAAAGCCCTTGTAACTCTAAATTCAACAATGTACCACATATTATGGTTTAATTACGTTTCGAGCTTTTTTCTGATCATCAGAAAATTTTTTAGATACGGACCTGCATTTCTCAATTTTGTTAAAATAAGTTCATACAGTAAGTTAGACCTTTTTACATGCCGTTAAAATATTAAAATGCACATCATAATGTCATAATTCTGATACATTAATTTAATAAGCAACCAATAACTATTAACAATAAACAACAAATAAATGAACAAAAGATAGGCAGAAAGAATGAGAAAACGAGCCTTGAAACAATGTAATAGGTATTTAACGTTTTGAAATAGAAGAACTTAGAAGATTGGTTCTTGAAGCCTTTCAAAGTATAACGCCAGTATTGCTGAATAATGTTTTAGATTCTACAGTTAGATGTTATTTATGCATAGAGAATGATGGCAACCTTTTTGAATACCTTCTGTAAATTTAATACCTATTAAATGGTTTCGATGTTCGTTTTGTTATTCTTTCTGTCTATCTTTTGTTCATTTCTTTTTTGTTTATTGTTAATAGTTATTGGTTGGTTATTAAATTAATGTATCAGAATTATGACATTATGATGTGCATTCTAATATGTTAACAGCATGTAAAAAGGCCTAACTTACTATATGAACTTATTTTAACAAAATTATGAAAAATGCAGGTCCGTATCTAAAAAATTTTCTGATGATCAGAAAAAAGCTCGAAACGCAATTAAACCATAATATGTGACACATTGTTGAATTCAGAGTAACAAGGGCTTTGCAAATTTGGCATCAAAAAACCAGGACCGTATTTAAAAAAATTAAGTTGATGGTTTCTCGAAGACGAAACGTCGGATAAAAAAATTGATAACGTAATCATTAAGTCCACTAAAAGTTGCTATAAAGAAGTTTAATCAGTTTCGCTCTAACTTTAATATTAACGCCAGAAAAAAATAAAAAAATAAATCCAAAAATTCGGTTTTTTTGAGATAATTCAAAAACGAAAAATCATATCAAGAATTTCTAAACGTCATTTTTTTAGTCCTTTAATAGCGCAACTTTCTTCCCATTTAACCAAATTTGTATCTCTTACCATTACCGAGAGCCCCATACTGGCCCTCCTTATCTTGGACACACTGTATAAACCATTTTTTTTGGAGTTTTGTTTAACAAGTTATTTGCCCGAAATATTGCTCTACATAGAGGTGTAATTTTAGAACACATATATCTGTAATGGCTTTCCCAAGATAACTTATTGTCAATTTTTAGTCCAAGATAGTTATGGCACTCCACTTGATTTAACTCACAATTTTTTATATATATTTGCATATCCTGGTAAGTTGTATTTCTGACGTGAAACGTCATATAAAAAGTTTTTTTTTTCATTTAGTTTTAAATTATTCCTCAGTAGCCATTTTCTGTACCTGTCTAGATCAGTATTTATCGAATATTCTAAACATTTCTGCTCCTGATGTGTATAGATAAGGACAGTATCGTCAGCAAAAGTAAAATACTTAGCCAACAGACCTGTTCTACAGTTGAGCACATATATTAGATACAATAATGGGCCGAAAACCGTGCCCTGAGGCACTCCACACTTAACTATTTTCATTTCACTTCTCTCATTTTGCCATGTAACAAATTGCTTTCTGTCAATCAAATACAGTGAAATCTCCCATAAGCGGACACGCACGGTGCCAACGTTTTTGTCCGGTTATTAGACGCGTCCGCTTAAGGGAAAAATCCATTTTTATGTTTAAAGAAGTTGTATTATGCAAAGGTAGGCGCGCTAACAATACAGACAAGAATATAAAATAATTGAAACAAAGTTATGTAATAGTTTTTACAAAATCTAAAATACTCATTTGACGTAAATGTTTTTCTGACTGTTTATTATACTTTCCGCATGTATTTCTAAATATTTTGACAGTTTGAATACTTTAAAGTCATTACTTTCTTTAGCAAAGCATTTAAAATTGTTCACTGTTAATGCTTCCGTGTGGGTCTTGATTACATTCTCACAAATTTCTAAGTCTCCATCATTTTCTAATTCTGCCCACTGCACATCAACGGCAGCTGATTCACCTGAAATTTCGGTTACATCATCGTCCTCGATTATTTCCTTGTCAATGTTTATAAATTCGTCAGGGTCGAGGTCTTCGATTTCTGGGATATTCCAATACAGTTCAGCCATTACTGATAAGGATAATTGTCCTCTGGTTCGAGTTGATTACAGTGGCGTAACTTGATACCCCCAGACTCCGCGGTCGCGGGGGGGCCGAGCCTAGTTTTCTTATTCTTTCATTCCATAAAAGCAAGCAGGAAAAATTCTTGCTATTTTTATTTTTATCATAATAGGCTGCCCACGCAAAAGGCAAAGTAGTTTTGAATTGCAGGCCTCTAAAATCAAGCGAAATGGATTGTTTTGTAATAATATCGCGCATAGGGTAATTAAAGTGTCGAATTTCCTGCAGTCGTAACGATGATTTCAGTTGACTTAATACCGCCCGTATTGCAAAAGAATTCTATAATTTAACAACATGATCATTAAATGTTGGATTTATGAATTGTTTTGACGCCTCACGACATTAGCTGGGCCTGCATTTTGAAGTGTCCGTACAAGAGAGATTCACAGTCTAAAAACTGTCGAAAAATGGTGTCCGTGTCCGTTTAAGAGAGTGTCCGTTTAATAGAGAAAATTTTATTAGTAAAGTTAATGCAAGCAAGTTGGTTCCCAACAAAATGTCCGTGTAAGAGAGGTGTCCGCTTATTAGAGGTATCCGGTAAGGGAGATTTCACTGTATGTTTAAAAGATGTTTAATACATTGCCACGAAAACCTATCTTTTCAAGTTTATTAATTAGTAGACTATGATCCACCACATCAAATGCTTTCTTTAGATCAATGTATACTACAGCTACATATTTTTTTGAGTCCAAACCACTGTATACTTCGTTCAACATATCTAGTACGGCACACTGTGTATTACTATTTTCTAAAAAACCATATTGCAATTTGTCCAATAGACTGAATTTTAACATATAATTTAGTGTTCTTACTTTTAAGATTTTTTCTATTATTTTAGAAAAAGTACAGGTATTTATTTGTAAGTGGTCTGTAATTTTCAAATAAATTTTTTTGCCCAGTTTTAAATACTGGTACAACTTTGCCTTTTTTGAGTACTTTTGGGAATGCTCCAGTATGTAACACTTCATTTATCAGTTTTAGTAATGAGTATTTTATAATGTCAAAAACCAGTAGTACATCTCTTGTAGTTATATTGTCTGGGCCCGGTGCACAATTTAGTTTTAGGTCACTAACACTAGCAGTCAATTCTTCAAGACTAACATCATCACAATAGGAGTTTTCACCGTTTATTTCTTCAAACAGGGGCATATTGTCTTCATTTTCTGATTCCTCTTTAATTGACTTTATTATATCTTCCCCAATGTTCACAAAATAATCATTAAAGCCATTTGCAACTTCTTTTGGTTTTCTTACATCTCCTTTATCTGTTTTAAATGTGTTGGCCATACTTTCTTTACTTTTATTATAATTGAGGGCTTCATTGATAGTGTACCATATTTTCCTAAAGTCGTTTCCTGCTTTATACAGTGACTCTTCTATTTGCTGTTTTTTTAATTCTGTGGATTTTTTCTTTACCAAGTTTTCCAACTGCTTATATTTTCTTTGTTCAGCGATGTTTTGGGGGTATTTTTTCATGTGTTTATATGCTTTATCTCTTTTCTTAGTAAGTTCAATGAATTCATTATTATTTATCCAATGATTTTTATGCCTTTTTATATAGATTATTTTCGTTGCTTCCTCCTTTGAACTGTTAAATATTTCAATTAATTCCTCAAACTTTGTAACTTCTTTATGCTACAATTTCTCTCTCAGTATATTTTTACTTCCTTTTACAATAAAGGAAGTATTGGATTCACCCCAAAAATTCGAAATTGAGTTTTCAACAGATCTTCACGATTCAGAGTCCCCTGATCCCAAAAAACATATTTTTTTTCATTGGTCTGTCTGTCTGTGTGTGTGTCTGTCTGTGAACAGAATATCTCAAAAACGAAAAGAGGTATGGCGTTGAAACTTCATATATAAGTTTTGTGTACTATGTATATGAGACAGCAAGCTTTTGAAGAAAATCGCATAACCGGAAGTAGGTGTTTACTCTTGTGATTTTTCAGTTTTCGATTTTTTCAAAAACGGCTCTAACAATTTTTTTTACACTTTACATTTTTACTACATCTTTAATGTGTATTGATGTGAAATAGGTGATTTTCCAGTTGAATACTTCTAAAGTGGGTTTCTTTTGTTTTTTTTTTCTATTTTTTTTTATTAACTCCTATTTTAAATAAAACACCCGGTATATTATTACATTTTTGAATTCACCTTAAAATTCTAGAGAAAATTTGTCTCTTCAACTAACGCTCTATTTTGTACCGTTTTTGTAGAATTTGTAATTTTTGAAAATTTTTGACAAATGGTTAAAAATTAAAAATGAAATTTTTGACTAATTATAAGAACACTGTAAAAGGAAGTTGTGTGAGTGTATCACACCAGATTTTTAAATTTGCTATTATCTAAACACCTTTTCTGTATCTTGCAATTTTTCTTTTTCGCTACTTTGTTAACATCAACTTAAATTTTTAATAATTTATGATCAGAAAAGCTGCATTCCTCTGGCGTTACAGTACAATGGATTTCTCTATTTACTAATACATGGTCAATTATTGTTGCCGTTTGTTCTGTAAACCTGGTCGCATTTTTTAAGTCTTAAATTCATTTTTTATTTCAAAGCCATTCGACACTATACAGTTTTTGTAATCTATGTTTCCAAATTCATTTTCAATCACATTAATGTTTATATCTCCTATGATAATGCTTTTTGTTTTTTTTTTTTGGTTAATAATAAGTCCTCCAATTCCTCAATAAATAGTGATTTTAAATAATTAGGCGGTCTATATAAAGCTGTAATGTCTATTTTGTGTTCATTAAGATTCACAGAAATAATATCACACTGGGTAGCTGTCTGTATTATATGCTGTTCATATGATATATCACTTTTTATGTAAACTGCTACACCTCCTCCTTTTCCATTCCGACATTTAAATATAGCATCGTAATTCAGTATCCGAAAGAATGTTATTTCACCTTCGTCTATCCATGTCTCTGTAAGGATAATAATTTGGGCATGTTGAATTTTAGCAATAGTTTCTATCTCTTCAAGTTTATTTCTAAGGCTTCTAATGTTGATATATACAATGTTTAGGCTGTTTTTGTTTTGTTTTGTATTATTTAGTTTTTTTAAACGTTTATTAAATCATTTTGGTTTGCTATTTGCAATATTTCTGATGTATCATCTTTTCTTATGTAAATTTTACCCCATTTTGTCCATGCATATTTAAATCCTTCCTTTTTTAGATCTCTTGCCTGTTTAAAAAAAATCTGATTATTTTTTGTTAAATCCTCATTAAGATATATGTATGTATTTGGGCCACTAAGTTTTATGTCTTGTGTTTGTAGCTTTCAATGTATTTTTTTCCTTGTAATATTTTATTTTTTACTTCTGAGTTTTTGCATTTAACTATTATTGGTATGTATGCCTGAGGATTACCTTGTTTATTTTTTAGAAATCGTGTTTCTTCTATATCCAGGATGGTTACCTCCGCCTTTATTTCTTTCAATATATTTTCTACAAGGATATCAGATGTTTGCCCTTCTTGATAAGCAATGCCATTTATAACTATTATTCACTAATTTAGTTTGTTCCTGTTTATTGAAGTCGGTAAGTTGCACCTCAATGCAGGAAATTCGGTTGACGAGGTTTCTATTCATATTTTTTTAAGAGATCATCATATTTCTTATCCATTTCCTTTAGCATATTCATTACATCTTCTAATGAGTAGTTTGATGTCTTTACTTCTGTTTTTTTGCTCTCAGAACCATGTGCATTATCTGACCTAACCATACTTTCCTGACATGATGCACAATACCATAACTTCTTATCCTTTTCATACTTTTTCTTTCCTTTTTTTGCAAATTCCTTTATATCACTAGGCTTTAAATTTACACATGTTGCATGAAACCAGTTTTTACAATTTCCATTGCACCTAATACTATATGAATTTTCTTTAATAACACGACTGCATTCACCACAATCCACCATTTTGCCTACTTATTGAACTATATCAGTACTGTCTGCTTAATCAAAATGTCACCTATAACAGCCACGTCGGTTAAAATTTACTAGCCGTTGCCGTTATAACCATTGCTGCACTACCAAAGTACGTGCATTGTTTTAATTTCTTTAAAAGGGGAATTTGTAAACATCCATTGCTACACTACCAAATAACATGGGGGTCGGGTTACTAGTAAGTTTTGTTTATATTAAAACAAATATTAGCCTTTTTAGTAGATATTATTATGAAAACTGTTGAACAATATAGGACTGCTATTATATATATCTTACTCTTATAATTTATTACTCTCGGCGTAATCAGCCTCGGTCACAAAATGTATCCTTGTCTGTTATATGCTCAATATAGGCCTCGATTTTGACATACGTCAACGTCAAATATCAACAAGAATATAGTTTAAATGGTGAACCTACTCAGTTTGTTCACTTGTTTTCCATCCATATAGAAATGTTACTGAAAATGTTAGGAGTTTCTTATATGCTATATTTGTTCTTCAATTGATTTTTTTACTTCTTTAAACATGGGTTATTTATTGTTCTTACTCTAATGTTTGCCCTGCTATTTTAAGTATAGCATTTATGTGTTAATTTTTTCCGGCAATATTTTCTGAGGTTGGCATATTATTTCATTCATTTTATAGTTTATGCTTTGTTGATGCAATAGATATAATTTATATCGTTTCATAGATACTGTGGTGGCATTGATATTTGCTGCTGGACCTTTTTGAATTTGTTTTGAGTCGAAAAAAGATACCTATATGTATTCATTCGGCTGCTAGAAGGTAGTGATCAGATCTACAGTTTGTGTCTCCCTTCACTCTACAATCATACCAACCATTGATAGTTTTTCGTAAATGGGTCGATGAATGTCCTGGTGCGCAAATTATGTTCGTGAATTCTAATTCATATTGACTACATAATTCTAACTTTTACTGTAGTCATTTTGTACTTGTACAAATTTCCCAACTACTTCACATATTTTCTAAATTGACTACATTAAGTTGCCACTGGTGATTATATGTTGACTGATTTTAGTGCTGTGTTGTACATTTGGTAATTCTCCATAAAGCCATCTTTCATTTGCTTTTCTGAAACATCTATAGGGGCATACACTTATTTTTCTTCTTTCTCTCTCCCATTTATGCCTTACGGAGTTCTCTAGCCATATTCTCTAATTTCATCACTCTATTGATAATATTCTTGTTTCCTCAATCTTTTTTCCTCTTTTCTTCGCTGCTATCTTGATGTTAACTTCTCATCTGATTTGGGGTCTCCTGTTTCCTCTTCTTCCTGCTGTCCCCATTTCGTGTACTTTCTTGAGATAAATTTGGGGTCTCATACAAGTAAGATTTTCGTACTAATGTATAATTGCTTTTTGTCCATTTCATTTACCACCTATGCTTCTGTTTCTGATCCTGTCTCTTCTAGTCTTTTCCACTGCCATCATCAGATATTTTATTTCGCCCGCTGTGACTTTGAATTTATGTTTCCTATGACCCAGGACTCCACTCTATATAGCATTATTGTTCTTACGGTTTTGTATTTATTTTCATGGTCTGAAAGCTGCTGACAATTAGAAAATTTGTAATGGGTGTTCATTAGAATTTGTGGTTTAGTCGGCTTTGGAACTGATGAAGTCATGTCGTGCATTAAATCATATGGCTGATAACTGACACTGGTGACACTGTGGGCCGGTTGCAGAAAGCTTTGTTAAGTCTGGTGTTAGCTAACATCGCGTCAAAGTGAACAAAAACGAATCAAATCTCAAATGCTTATGGTAACTAATACATTAGTAAACAAAATTTGATGCGATTTTGTTCACTTTGACGCGATGTTAGCTAACACCAGACTTAACAAAGCTTTCTGCAACCGGCCCTGTAAGTCTATGTCAAATTCGATGTTAGCAGGTTAGGTTTTCTGTCAGTTTGTTAAAACTGACGGAAAACCTAACCTGTTTACATCGAATTTGACATAGACTTACAGTGTCACCAGTGTAAGGATCGTGTTACTAATATTTACATATATTCCATATCTTGTAGCTAGAGTTTTAATAAATTTTGATATACCGATGGGCTCATAATTAACGATTGACCTTGCATGGGAGAAACGGAATAATTATTAATTAGTTTTTGACATTGATGACAAAACTTTATAATAAAATCACAATGTGCCTATAACTGAAATTTTGCATATACAGCAAGCATTCGATAACGTAAACACCGGATAATGAAAATATCGCGCTAATTAGGGTTGCCAACACTGTCATTTTGACCCGAAGACTTCAGGTTTGACAATCATTCTTTGGGCTTCTGGTTTTCAATAGAATTCTTCGGGTTAACTAAAGGTTCATACATACATGGATTACGAAAAATGTAAAATGTAAAAGCTCCAGAGCAGAAGTCATTGGTAGAAAGTGCCCAAAAAATATAATTGTAGAAAATAATATTTAATTTTTTTCAGAAAAATGTAGTTTTGTAATAGTTTACGTAACTTCTAAGATGGATTTTAAAAATTTTATTTTTTGGAATATAAAAAGTAATTTTTTTCCTTAATTCTTGATTTACAAAGATCGAGAATTATGCTGTGTAACGGGCTAGCTGGATCCTTCACCGATAACGTTTATTTTTATGCTTAAACATAGAAAGCAAGTTGTATTTCTTATGTTTTATTATTCAGTATTGTATTTTTTTAACCAAATGTTCGCAAAGTCGGTTCTGCGCTGGATGTGTATTGTGAATTTCGGTTTTCGTGATTGCAGCAAGAAACACAAGCTGTACGCGGGATGAGGGGATTTTCAACTAGTGCAAATTTAATAAAGACGATGGCGACGATGGCTGTTGCACGTAGCTGCAAGCTCTGTGGATTTTCTCGAATAAAAAGTATAGCACGCGAATTGGCCCAAGACGATATAACTTAATTCGAAGGGGTCTGATGCAACGGTTGCTACAAACAGTGTTAAAGTGCAGCAAGCCAACGTTTGTAAATTCCTAAAATGCATTTTCCGAGTGTACATGTAAGTACACCAATTATGCTATATATAAAGGCTCATTTAAAGCATCCGTTTTGAGAGACGCTAGCTGAACTGTCATTGTAAGGGCTGCACGCGATCGGGGGTTCCCAGCATCACGTGCGCCAAGAGCGGGGTATGCAGCAGCTAGTTCCAAGTAAAATGTGTGATAACGTTGCGTTTAACTGCGACCTCTTTCAAAAGCGAAGGAATGTGTTTTATCAGCGAATAATGTGTGTAGCTTGTACGTGAATTTAAACAGGGCCGGACTCAAATAAGCTTCAGCTTCAGGCAATTTTGACATTGAGTTTTTGGTAGAGATATTTTGATATTTGCATTCTTTTAAAAGACAATTATTGCAACGTTCCCTTTGATGATATTTTACGTTGTTCATGTATGTTTGCAACATGGCAGCGAGTAGCCTTAAGCTATATCACACGTAGATTGGTTGAAAATTCAATTTTTTTCCTTTATTTCTTTTGTGTTTTTAAACTTGTCTTTTTTGTGTCTTTTATGTGTTTTGAACTCAATAGATAAGGTAAACAAATCGGCTATTCTTGTAAATTATTTAAAGTTAGTTTTTAGTACGACCAACCCTACAAGAAATAACCAGATTCCTGTTCTGGCAGATAGTGATTTTTTATAAGCCACTAACTATTAAGAGAGCTTTCACGTTCATTGAGCTAGCTAAGGGATAAAATGGGCAAATAATTATTTAAATGTTAAGACGTACGAAGAGGTAAAAAAATTTCGCTTTTCATATACTACTTAAAAAATATAAAATAATTTTTGGAATCACACCTTTATAGTGTAAAAAAATTATTTTATCCTGATCTTTTTTATTAATTTTATCACCCACTTTTCTTCCCCCAAAACTATTTTCTTTGGGTCAGCATCGATTCAATGTTGGCAACCCTAGCGCTAATGTAAACACAAAATTCATACTATAGGTTCAAACAGAACACCCGATAGCGTAAACAACCTGTACAGTTCGATAACGTAAACAGTTCTTGGAGACGGTTAGTCACCGATTTATGTAGGGGATTCCCCTCTGCGACACAGCTGAATCGATCGGATGGGTGTTTATGAGGCGTTTGCATGTCATTTTAGTCATTGTTGAACATAGGCGATAATTTGTGCAGAATAAAATAGCAGCTTATTTTTCTTCTCATTAAAAATGTGTATTACTTATCACTTCATAATATGTTTTGTTTTTTATTGTGTTATTAAGCGTTTCTTTTAATAATGTGTTTATTAATAAAATCACGCTTGCTAATGTAAACATTTCGACAATGTGAACACACTTGGTTTGAATTAGTTCACGTTATCGAGTGTCTGCTGTATGTGTTTCTTTCTATTTCAAGTAGTATTTTTATTCACTCCATCTCACTTATGTTATATCTATTGCTATTATGTACGTTCAAAAAAGAGTGCGGTAATGACATTCTTAACTCACTCAACATGAGTGGGATAAGTGGCATTTATCTCACAGGCAAAGATAAATTCAAATTACAGTAGCAAGTCCAGTAAGTCGTTGCGTAGTAACTGATATGTATTTACCGCAATAAAATAATGTAATTACCACATAAATGCAGTAAAAAGGTGACCTGATGATTCTTAATCATTTGTTTAAGTTACATTAACTTTTATCCAAAAGTCAAACAATGTTTAAAATTCGGTCATTTATGATACGATTTTGGGAATTGTAACAAAACTAATTTGTTTTCTTTTTATGGTCCTGCATACTTTTAACTTAAATATTTTGTTGTATAGCTCAATTGTAATGCAAGATACCAAAACAGATGCTGGAGCGAACACTGTCAAGTTATGTTTTCTTATATTAAGTTGCATTTCTGAAGACCAATATGCAAACTCCATTATGCATGATGTCAGCCTTACCTTCAAAGTACATTTACATAGGTTGCCTATGCGTCATCGAAAACCTTTCACCGATCGTACCACATGTTCACAACCTCTAGCATCTACACTTTTAGGTAAGGCTATATGTTCTATTTATGTTAGTTTTGTAACCACAATGTCGATAAAAGTTGCAATACTGGTTGTACATACCAACCTACTAATAACGTAACTGATTAGATGCTTGAAATTAGATTAACCTACTAATCAAAGTTTTTGTGTGTTGAATTATATCATACTATAATTACAATGCACATAATGTGGAAGTGTCATTTTATTACATTTAAGAAGAAATGCTTGGATTTCACATTTCTTTCAATCAGATTAAATTACTATTTTGTGTTCAAATAAATAATTACTAGATTTAGTTTAAATGTGGTTTTTAACATGGATAATAATTTGGTTGTACCATTTATATGTATTTAAGAGGTTTATACAGTTTATTTAAGGGAGCTTTACCTGATGTCATGTGCATATGGAGCAAATATGCCAATAATCCAGAATGATTTCTTCTCTAACAAGGAGAAACTGATTCATCCACAATTTTAGTTTATTTTCATGATTACTGCATACACATGATTTCTGGGAAAAGATTCCTGGGGCAAAGTGTGTGTGTCAATTTTAGTAAGATTTATGTGTTCATGTAAACTTAATAATCAGTCTAAAAAACATGAATAATAATTTAAAATTTGTATAATTTTTCAGATCTGCTTGTAGAATTCATAATGAGCCATATGATGAAAAAATTGCCTATGGAGTTATATCTTCTTTGCTTGGGCGTAATTCATCGTATTTTGTGTTATCAAAAAAGGTGTAGAATCCGTATCAATTACCCATGGAAGGACCTCTGGACTGCATTGATAACTCTCCTACGATTTTTAGTTCAAAATGAAAGCAACCTATCGAAGAAAATGAATATATTTGACCTATCTCTGCAGGTTATTAATATCTTCAATTTATTTATTACTTACGGAGATACCTTTTTGCCAACACCAGGCAGTTACGATGAGTTGTACTATGAAATTATTAGAATGCACCAAGTGTTTGATAATGTTTATTCAATGGGTACGTATAATTTTTTTAATCTACTCCAGTGGGATAAGTAACTCATTACATCACTCATTTGTCACTATTTCCATTGGGTAATGAAGCTTATTGCACCACTCAGTTATGTAATGGCTTCACTACCTCACTGAGTGGTGTAATGGCTGCATTACCTAACTGAAATAGTGTCAAATGAATGACATTTGCCTACTAAAATATTTTTGAAAATAACAGATCTGACGTTTCTCTTAATGCACTTTTCTCAATTTTAGGCAGTTGTAGATAACATTTTGTTATTAATATACTTGTGTGCTTATATAACTCCTGCTACCCACTCGTTTGTAACTTACACACACGTATATTAATGATGCCCTTATCCCACTTCTATAGTAAATAACTATTGTACCAGTGCAATTAAACATGCCGCTATATTGTTACTTAATAATAATAATGGTGAGGCACTAACACCTCATGAAGGAGCTTGGCCTGCAAGGCAGTAGGTCAGAGCTTCCGTATCCTCGCTCTCACACCCGGTTGTGTCAAATTCATGACACGTGGTGATGTGGTGAGCATCACGCATTAAACAACCGCATTATTACCCCTTGTTCTTTCGAACGCAGGTCCCCAATTATTTAAAGCGACTGGGTAGGCCGTCCGCCAGGCATCGATCTGGGATTTGAACTCCAGACTTCCGCACCACAGTCCAATGCTCTAACCACTGAGCTACACTGGCGATTATATTGTTATTTAGTGATATCAAAATAGTTTTGTGAAATTATGAGAGTGGTCAAAAATAACCGTGCAGGTAGAGAATAGGCCTAGGGTATCCTCCTCCTGTCGTAAAAGGCTAAGAGACGCAACTGTCACTACCACAGCCAGTGTGGTCCCCACGATCAGCATAGTGTCCTCGATCTTGATATTCGGCGAAATGCATTCCTGTCGAAAGACTTCCGGCGAATCGAATTCCGGCATGACGGATTCCGGTGAATCGTATTCTGGCGAAAAGAATCCGGCGAATGGAAACGGAGCCCTTACGTAAAGTAACAAAACTGAGTAATTCATGTAGTTAATTTCAAAAAAGAGTAGAGTAGATGAGTAACAAAAGCAGTACAAGTTAAGTCTTGAAGCGAATGTAACAGTAAAAGTAACACAAATACTGTAATAATGTGACAGGTACAATACATCAAGGTGCCTGCCGTGAAAACTCAATTATCATGTACTATGTCCATATGTTCGCACAAGCCGCCACCAATCTGTATATATGAGAGTACGATCATGTTACTTACATGTGTCCTGTTTTTATACAGGGTCCGGCAATGATGCGGGGGTAAAAGATATTACGTGCAACTGCCCCCTCACAGAGTTATTGACGGTGAAAGTAACATGGGGTAAAATTTAGATTTTTTTAAAAACACCAAAATCCTAAAATGTATGGGACAAAGTTTAAATGAAAAACTTTTCAAAATTCCCTTTTTCTCCTGCAGGGGGTCTTTTGTAGTTGCCATCTTCCAATCCAGCCTTATAATTGTTACCCACGTTTTACTTCCCCACGTTTTACTTCCCTCGTCCAAAAGACGAAGGAAGTACTGTATTGTCAATGTTAGAATTAAATTTTGGCTTAAACCACATCGTCTTTGTAGATAAACACTCAGCATTTGTTGGCTTAATATGTCTAACACCTTGTGAACTCAAGCAAGGGTTTGTTATGTCCTTTGGTGGCTGGTGAACTCTTACAAGCCACGCATGATTTGGTCCGTGTTATTAGAGTACCTTGTGAACAAGGATACTTAGGCATATTTGGCCATTTTACTGTTTGTGCACCCATATAGACTAACGTTTTGCAAGACATCAGAGTCAAAGTTGCTCAGAGCAATTGTGTTTATCTACAAAGAAGACGCGGTCTAAGCCGAAATTTAATTCTAATATTGGCAATTCGAGTAACCGCGAAAGCCTCAAACATTATACAAAAGTACTGTAATCGCAAAAGATCACCTACCGAGATTTCTTGAGATCTTCACATTTAAGGGTTCTTAGATGACAAAAAACGTCTTTTCTCAATTCCTTCACTCTGTCTGTCTGTTGGCGGTATAGCTCAAAAATCATTTGCTTTAACTCAAGAACTAGTACTTAAATAATTGCGTAAATAAACATAATACCTATATTGCACATTAGTCAAATGGTTACCCTTGTCGAAAATAGGCATATTTTGAACCCCATAGATACAGGGTGGATACCCTGTATCGATCCTGTTGTCACCACGTCGTTTATACTGCAGTCGTAAGCAAATATAATGCATAAGGTCTCGTTGCCAGTTCCCAGTATTATTGGCAACGTTAAGATATTTGTGCCTATTGTGTGACCCCACTTGCGAGGCAAGTTCCCTGTAAACCACTGTATAGATTTTTTAACACATGGTTACATGTTTCATAATTTTTAACTTAACCAAACAAAATTTAATCTGTTAGAAACTACAAAATAATCAAATTATGATTTCTCGACCACCATATTTACTATATTATAGCCCTATCCTTCATGTATATACAAATATATTCTACTTTATACTTATAATACATATAAGATACTAAAGTTTTATTTAATGATATACAACAGTGTATACAGCACATAACTGTGTTCTTTATATTTTTAGGTTTACGATATTCAACCGGCGATGGAGAGTTTAAAGATAATGCTCAAAAGTTGAATAACAGTTTAATTAATATACGAGCAATTATTAAACATTTTTCACCAAAAATTGAACAGTGGCTGACATCTCAAAGTTTATCAACGCCATCAGAAGATCAAATTCTTGAAGTTGTCAGGAAAAATTATGACAGTTTAACGTTAAAACTGCAAGATTCATTAGACCAGTATGAACGATACTCAGAGAAACCAAAACATTCATCCTTTTTTACAAACATGTTAAGAAATGTAGTTAGTGATACCAGACAAAACATTGACTTTGCATCAGTAAATCTACAAATCATTTTACAAGACTTCTCATCCATATCTTGAAACAGCGACAAATTAGAAATTAACAAATTACCCTATATGCCTAACGATTTTGTAAAAAATGTGAGTTATTTGTATAGCCTATCAAACTAGCATTTTCTGTTTGTTATAATTTCGTATAATTAGTGTTGTACATTTGAACAGCTTAATTTTATCAAACTATTGATCATGTTACTTGATTAGTTAATGTTCTATTTAATTATGTATACCTATGCTATTATGATCATTTTAATACCAAATATATATCTTCAGTTTGAGTAAGATTCTTTAATTTGTTATATCTAAACATCGATAGAAAAGTTTTTTGATAAATTGCAAATATACTTATCTGTAATTAAAAATAATTTCTTAGAAAATTTTTCAGAAAACAAAAATAGTAAGGGTACTACCAGCGTACATAAAAAATCAAACAAGTAGAGACACTCGCTGTCGGTTCCTTTGATGTCAAAATTCCGATTTGGATGACCTTGAACGGCTCTTGGAGGGGGTACTTTCCGATAGTACTAGCAGATGGCACCACTACTTGATAACATCATGATTGGTAGCAGACCCAGTAACTGGCTCTGATTGGTAGCAGAGTCAGTAGATATAGGAGAGTACCGCCACGTCTGCCATGTTTATTCCTCTGACATATGCATCACTTTGAGGTTTGTAACACAATTCCGTCAACGTGACGTTTGTTGGCAATCTAAAAGTTTACTTGAAATTGGCAAGACTGTAAGTCTATGTCAAATTTGAGGTTAGTAGGTTAGGTTTTGCGTCAGTTTTGACACAAACCTACGCAAAACAACCTGCTAACCTCGAAATTGACATAGACTTACAGTCTTGCCAATTTAAAGTAAACTTTTAGACAGAACTCAATCAGTTATTGCTATGGAAACAAAAATGGCGGCGATAGCGGCATTTTCACGGATCAAAGAATGGCGGTACTCTCCTATATACACTGGCTCTGATTGGTAGAACTGTGTGCTGCCATCTGATAGTCAAGCATAGAAATACCCCTCGAGTCACTGTCCCAGGCACTCTAGACAGGTGTCAACATTTGGCATGAGTGTCTCTACTTGTTTGATGTATGTATGCTGGTACTACTTTTGTCTCCATTTCTCATTTCCAAAAGAATCGCATAAGTTGATCTGTAGTGGTGCAAGTTTTGTTTTTTAGAATTCTAAATTATTTATCTATGGTTTGAATATTTCAAAACTGTAACAAATAAGGAATGTATAATTTGTAAAGAACAGTGTAGTAGCTTTATTTTTTAACTGTTGATATCCAATAAAGGAACAAGGATAATTGATATTTTTTTTCTTGGCGCTTAAAACCATTAAATGTGTACTACTACTTAAATTTACATCAATCTGTGGTTACATATTGTTTATCAGTATTCTCATGCAAATTCGCCCATTTAAAAAAAAATCTTTTGACACTAAAGCAATTTCATAATCCTTAAGAGAAGACGTTAGATACGTGTTTTTATTGTTAATAATCGATTTTCGGAATTCTATTGTATTTGTAACAGCATATGGGAATCGTAGAATGTTTTGTAAAATAGCACTCTTTAACTTCAGTTTTTGGTTCATAGATGCAGGATATGATTTTTGCGGGTCTACGTAAGAAAATTATTATAAACAAATAATAAATAAAGTGATCGCCAAAAAGCTGGCATCAAATGAAAAAAAAATACTTAGAATTTCTTGGAAAATCGAACACTGACTACCAGAGGTGGTTGCAAAGTGATTGCAAATGGGTCAAACAAAAGTTGTCACGTGACTTCCGTTATCAGTAATAATGTATTAAGGGCAAATGCTTTTGCCGGTAAAAATGTTTTACGAAAGTATTTTGTTTTGGCAATGTCACAAGACAAACTAACTTGATCAAATTCCCGAGCCGAAGGCGAGGGAATTTGTCAAAGTTAGTTTGTCGAGGGGCATTGCCAAAAAACAACAAATCGTGAGTAAAACATTTGCCGAGCAAAATCATGAGCCCGAAATACATTTTGTGGACTATTTCCCAAATATGGGTTCAGTTTGACATGTATACTAATGCGCAATGACAGTTTAAATGACGTTTCTTAAATACCACCTTGATTAAAGCAACATATTTGGTGGTTGCCGTGGATGCAAGTGGCAAAAGAAACTGACAAAATCCCAAGGGAAAATTTCGTTTTTTTGCCACTACAAAAACACACGATTGGTTGAATTTTGAAAAAGCATGGCTTTTCATTGGATAATAAGAGATGTGGGAAATAGTCAGTAAAATATTACATTTTTTAAAAATAATTACGAAACATGTATTTAATAGTCAAGGTAGAGACACATTTTACGAAAAAAAGTTTTCTGGCTTTGAGATTGTTCAGTCAGCTAAAACTAACACACTAAAAATCACATGGAAATCTTGCATAATTTCCGAAAAATACCACTTTTTGGATTTACACAATTTCGAAAAACGCCATTTTCTAACTAAATAAAGTACCTTTTATGTGACAAATATTTCTTTAATGTTTATTTCTCAAATCAAAGAATTTTATTTTTAACAAAGTTTTTTTATTATGAAATAAAAAACTTTGTAAAAAATATTTGTTTTTCCATAGCAGTCTTTGTTAAAAGTAAAATTCTTCAATATGGGACCTAAACATACAAGAAAATGTGAGAGATCAAAGTTGGCCGAAGATTTTGAAATTTGGTATAGGAGCCTAGATGTTGATTCTAAACAACTTTTCTTAATAACTTTTTGTCGTATTTGCTACATAAAAGGCATGCTACTCTACAGTAATAGTAGTTTGCATACCAAGGCACAGTGGGCCCAAAGTCCAGAAAAGTGGCCAAAAATAGCTATTTTTTAAATTGTTTATATTCCTACGTGCTTCCGTACATAGTTAAAGGGATAGTCAATGCATCATTTCCTAGAATTTCGAGTGCATTGAACAAAGGTTCTACCTGCTAGAGGGTCGTAAACACGACCCTTTTGTTACGTTGATGCTTCGTACTTACAGCTCATTTTTATTTATTTATTTATTATTTCATTAACGGGAAGACCCTTTTTAACAAAATATACACAAACTTTTGATGAGTGATTGTGCTTATAAGACGCCTGTGTTTAAAGTGAAGTATTGCAAGAAGCTTTCTTAGGGTAAGTACTTTAACTTATACATATTGTCAAGTACCCCTGCGTTTACCCATTTAAACAATTTGCTTATATTCATGGGGGTGTTTAGTTCAAATTTATATGAGATTAGTCAGCATTTTCTGAGCAAACAAAAAATCCAGACGAGTCTGGGCTTTCAGAAAATATTCAAAAAATTCCTTGTACATTCCTTAATAATATATATCAGATCCGCATGCCCGTTTATGCCCATTTAGGAAATATTGCCTTTTTTCCAAGACGCCGCGCGTGCATGTAATCAGAGTAACTGCACTTCGCATTGTAACGAGCGCGCATCGGCCGATTGGATTACTAATAATATTTAGTTATGATATCATTTATTTATTGATATTTTGCAATAATTTTCCTACTTCTTTACAGAACTAAGTTATAACAAAATGTTGACCAGAAGACATCTTTTTGATATTTTATATGGGAAGAAAGGTGAAGGGCGTTCATACCAAACTGAATATTTGTTTAACTATTTAGTAGAGCATTACAAAATAGAAAATAACCAACCTGCGAAAACACAGCTTAGAAAAGTCAACTCCATTTTCTGCAGTACAGTTTACTCAAAACTCAAAGAGTTCAAGATACATCCCCCGATTTTTAGAAAAACATAAATCTTGGCTTAACAAAGATTTTATATTGGAAGTTGAGGGCGAAGAAATTGAAGGGACTGATGATCCACAACCAACCACATCATCTGGAAGTGGCAGCGGTCGTGGTCGTCCGAAATTCAAGTTTTCGGAAAGTAGTTCTAGAACCAAGAGGAGAAAAACTGAGAAGCTGTGTGGTACTTTTGAAGCCGAAGAACTCACTTTAGCGCCAAAGAAAAGTCTTAAACAAGAAGGGAAAGATACTGCGGCAAAACTAATTTCAGAGGCAGTTTTTACAACTCCAACGAGAGCAAGAAAAATGCAGGACGCTTGGAAGGCGAGCCAGAAATTTTAAAAACCTGTACCGTTCACACCTGATCAAGCACTTTCAATTCTGGTAGAAGCAAAAAACAGCAAACACTAATATTTGGTTCATAGGCAAGCAGCGAAAGAAAGTTTCGCCGACATTTATCCCTCGTATAACAAAGTTCGAGAAGCTAAATCCCGTTGCTATCCACGAAAGGAGGCTCAGATTGTAACTGAAACCTCTGCAGAAATTCTGTTACAGGATCTTCTCGATCATACGACACAGCGTATACTTGAAGTGCAAAAGGCAGTTGTAATGAGTTTGCCAGATGATGCGTTGAGCAATTTAGTATTGTTGGTAAAATGGGGTTGCGACGGAAGTACGGGTCATTCTAAATATAAGCAACTATTTTCCGAGTCAGGTGTAGGTGATGGTGATTTATTTTTGACGTCTCTAGTCCCATTACAGTTATGTTCAGAAAAACCGGGGAAAGCAAAGACAATAATATGGCACAATCCACGTCCTTCTTCCACCAGATTCTGTAGACCAATTCGGTTTCAATTCAAAAAGGAAACTAAAGAATTAACGTTACAAGAAACTAGTTACATAGAAAACCAAATTGCACAACTTAAGCCGACCAAATACAACATAGAAGAAAATCAAGAACTTTCTGTTTCGTATGTTTGTGTAATGACAATGATAAATGGCAAGGTTTGTAATGCTATTACGGAAACCTCGTCAGCACAAACATGCTGTATTTGTAAAGCAACCCCTAAGGAGATGAACCAAGTGGAGAAAATTCTTGCAAAACCATTCCATGCAGATACGTTACAGTTTGGGTTATCTACGCTTCATGCATGGATTAGATTTTTTGAGTGTCTTTTGCACATTTCTTACAGGCTGGAAATAAAAACTTGGCAAGTTCGTGGGGTACAAAATAAGGCAATTTTTGAAGAGCGAAAAAGAAAAATTCAAAATGATTTTCGCGTTAAAATGGGACTACTTGTTGATATACCGAAAAGCGGTGGCAGCGGAACAACAAATGACGGTAATACCGCCAGAAGATTTTTTAAAGATTCCTCCCTCTCTGCTTCAATAACTGGAATAGACAATACAATAATTCAACGTTTTAGCGTAATATTACAGTCTTGTGGATACGCAATCGACCCAGAAGCATTTGAGGAATATGCTTTGCAAACAGCGAGACTATATGTCGCAAAGTATCCGTGGTATTACATGCCAGCCTCGGTTCACAAAATCTTGTTCCATGGTGCAATAATAATTAAAGAGGCAATATTACCTATTGGTCAATTATTGGAAGAGGCACAGGAATCGAGGAACAAGGATTTAAAAAATTTTAGACAACTACATACTCGAAAATCCTCAAGAGTGTGCGGAAATCAAGATTTGTTAAACAGATTACTGATTACCTCGGATCCTTTAATTTCTTCTTTGCGACAACTGCCCCAAAAAAAAAGTTCGTCTTTTACTGGTGAAATGTTGTTATTGCTGAAGAAACCTGAGGTGTCATCAGAAGAACCAAGTACATCTTCAGTGGTAGCCACGAATCCAGAAAAGGAAACCTCTTCATCCGAGGAGGAGAGCGACACTGAGAGTGATCATGACGTTCCATTGAACAATTAACATTTTTATATATGTGCATAGATATTTAATTGTATATACTCGTACTTAGATCATTGTTTTAGAAATTAAATAATTTTTTTTGTCTTTTGTAAATGACTTTGAATGGGCTACAATTGAAAAACTTAAACATTTGCGGCTCTGGCAAGTAATCACCCTCTAAAAGCACCCCCGGAATTTTTTAGTAATACTAGATCGATTTCCTTAGTTTTTCCGTATTGTACGAGCGACTTTAAATCAAGTAAAATCGAAAAACCCTATAAATTAGCAACTCGGCGAAATAATTATCCCTTAAACAACACCCTCGGGGCGTGAAATTTTTTTCTTTATTTTTTCCGTATGTTTTTAGTGATTTTAAATGAGCTGAGACAGAAAAATGTATAAATTCCTACTTTAAAAAAAAAACATCCCCCATAAAACACCCCTAGCTCTTGTGATTTTTTTCATTATTTTTCCCTTATTACATAAGTGATTTCTAAGCCATTAAAAATATAATCAGAATTTTGGCCACTTTTTGGGATTTTCGGCCCACTGTGCAAGGCCCTGAAGTTTAACTTCGGCAAATAAGCCACATGAGAGATAAAAAGGAACTTCAGTGCCAGAGTGTACACTATGCTTTATTTGAAATCGAGAAATTGTGAAATTAAAACATTTTAACCAACTTTTGTAGGTTATATTGACGTCGGTTGACGTTTATCTGTCGCCTCGCCACCTACAAAAAAAGTCGTAAAACAATGGATTACTTTAATGCCGATTTCTCGTATTTTAATGACGATTTCGAGGTACTTTAATGCCGATTTCAAATAAAATAGGTTTTCCCGCTGCTGATCATGTAAGTTAGTGATACAGCCTTAGTAACAAAACGTGTAAGACGGTGATTATATTTGTTTGCTGCTTTTTCTTGACAACGGAACTTAATATTATTACTAGAACGCTTGGCCAGCCTACGTCTGGCCCTGGCAGCGTAAAGAAACGGTTAGCAATAAAAATGCTTGCTTAGGCTGGTGGCCAGCCGCCGTCCGGCCTTGCCAGCGTTAAGAATACAAATGCGGTCTCGCCATTTGTGTGCGCGCGCCACTTGCTAGTATGCAGGCCGTTCATGCTGCGTGTGCACGCGCCTGCTTATGTCTGGACGGCCGGCGACCGGCGGCATCGGCTCTTATAATATAAGATTAAGTTTCTAGGATAATAAAATTAGCAATGCAAGATGCAGATTTAGACGTTTTGTTTATAAATTGCAAGTGTTTATGTGACACGTGACACTCACAGGTAACACGACTCACGAAAACTAATCCTGCTGACAGGTGACAAACCAACCGATTTTTTCAAAAATCTAGGAAAATTTCGATAAGCAGGAAAAATATAATAAGATAACTTGGAATGTATCGCCTATTAACATTTTCGGCAGGCAACAAGCCGCGACTTCGTCTTGGCTTGTACTTGCCTACCTCAAATGTTAATAGGGCCTTACATTCCTTGTTACTTAAATAGCTATTTTTTAAAACTTCCAAGGCGTACTTGATTTTTCAAAACTGAAATGCTGTTAGAAATTCGCCTTTAACCAAGCAGGGCTGAACCCCAAAAAATGAAAATTTAAATCGAGAATTTTTTACCTTTTACAAGAGTCGTTTCACCTATCCGGGGACACACTGTATACAGGGTGTTCGGAAAATACGTGTACAACGAAAAACCACAAGTTCCTTGGCCCAAAATATGATGATTTAATTCAACTTACTTATATACAAAGTTGCTTAATTTAGCCGCTTGAGGTCTTCAAAAATGATTGGTTTTTCAAGTAAGTCGAAAAATCTTTGATAGATTTTATTCATTTTTTGGCCATGCTTTTGTACCAGTAAACTATAGCCTTTTGTGGAATAAACCTTAATTTCGAAAATTACAGGGTGTTTAAAAACATTGTCACAATAAATTACCCATCTATATTTTTTTAACCCCCTGTATAATCACTACCAATGTTTTTTTGTGAATAGCTACTTTATTTTAGAAGCTATAACCTCTCTTACAAAATTTTAGTTGGGTAAACGGTTTAGCCACAAAAAAATATTTTCTACAAGCCTGAATCAGTAAGTAATTGTAACTCAACACTAAGCTTGTAGGGATTTAGAAAATATCTTTTTGTGGCTAAACCGTTCACCCAACTAGAATATTGTAAGAGAGGACATAGCTTATAAATTAAAGTAACTATTTAGAAAAAAACATTGTAGTGATTATACAGGGGGTTGAAACATTTAAAAAAGTTAATCATTTTAAATCATCATATTTTGTGCAAAGGAACTTGTGGTCTTCCGTTGTACACGTATTTTCCGGACACCCTGTATACAAGGTGATTTTTAAGTTGATTCTTTCCTTTTACCAGGATATAAAGCGAAAAAAGTAAGCTATTTTTTCATTTACCACTTTTGCGAAATATCAAAACTAACTTAAATGATATGTTCAAAATTATCAGCATTCGCTTCTACACACACGTTCCGCGTATCAGAGCGTTGCGGCAGCGGCATTTTGACCACACTCCCAGTAAATAATAAGCATATTCACTCCTTCATTATTTTCATAAACATAAGCCATTATTGTAGCAATAACATTAAGAAAATTACAATGGGAAACTAGTTGAGAGGTCATTGCTTGACAAAAGAGATAAACAAAAATAAAATTGTCCGGCCGCCTTTGCGTTTAGTTTTTAATTTGAAACTTTAACACCCTGTATCCCCTTTAGTTTTGATATTTCGGAAAAGTGGCAAATGAGAAAAAAGCTTATTTTTTTAGCTTTATATCCTGGTAAAAGGAAAGAATCAACTTAAAAATCCCCAAGTATATACAGTGTGTCCCCGGATAGGTAAAACGACTCTTTTAAAAGTAAAAAATTCTCGATTTAAATTTTCATTTTTTGGGGTTCAGCCCTGCTTGTTTAAAGCCGAATTTCTAACAGCATTTCAGTTTTGAAAAATTAAAGTATGCCTTAGAAGTTTTCAAAAAACCTATTTTACTATAGACTAGCGTGCCTTTTATGTAGCAAATACGACAAAAAGTTATTAAGAAAAGTTATTTACAATCGACATCTAGGCTGCCATGCTAAATTTCAAAATCCTCAGCCAACTTTGATCTCTTACATTTTCTTTTATGTTTACGTCCCATATCAAAGAATTTTACTTTTAACAAAAATTTCTATGGAAAAACAAATACTTTTTACAAAGTTTTTTATTTCATAATAAAAAAACTTTGTTAAAAATAAAATTCTTTGATTTGGGAAATAAACATTAAAGAAATATTTGTCACATAAAAGGCACTTTACTTAGTTAGAAAATGGCGTTTTTCGAAATTGTGTAAATCCAAAAAGTGCTATTTTTCGGAAATTAAGCAAGATTTCAATGAGATTTTTTATTGTGTGTTAGTTTTAGCTGACTGAACAATCTCAAAGCCAGAAAACTTTTTTCGTAAAATATGTCTCTATCTTGACTAGTAAATGCATGCTTCGTAATTATTTAAAAAAAAATAAAAATTTTACTCATGACGGAAGTCACGTGACAACTTTTGTTTGGCCCCTTTGTAATCACTTTGCAGCCACCTCTGGTCGTCAGTGTTTGATTTTCCAAGAAATTTTAAATAATTTTTTTTCATTTGATGCCAGCTTCTTGATCACTTTATTGATTATTTGTTTATAATAATTTTCTTACGTAGTGCACACTGAAGTTTGCGAATTTGAATTCGGCGCCGAGATGGCCTAGCGCCGAGTTGGCTGGCGCCGAGATGGCTCCGCGCCGAGTTGTCCCGGGGTCGAGCTGGCCCCGCGCCGAGATGGCGGCGCCGAGTTGTCCGGGTTGCACTCAATTTTATCCATTAGTACTGCTCCAGTTTACAATGGGCATCCTAAATGAGGAACTCATATGCAGACTATGCAATGAAGAGGACAAAACAACCTCTCATATTATTTTTGACTGTGAAGCCCTCGCCCGATGGAGACATACGCTCCTGGGTGGAGCCAATACAAGAGAAACTCTAATTAGAGAAAACCTAGTGAAAACGTTACTAAACCTAATAAAGACAGCAAAACTTTTCACTGAATAATGTGATATGATGAGTAACACAATAAGCCTAAGACTGCAGTGTTCTAGGCTCCTAACCCTGCCATCAACTCACAATTCAATCAATCAATCAATCACTGCTCCAGTTTGACATATTTCACATCGTACATAGCAACTGATTTCTTGAAACCTTCAACGATGATAGGTACTATAGCTTCCATACCGGTTGAGTTTCCGGACCAGTTTTTGTAGCACGTATGGTCAGCACAGTTTCCATTTTGGTATGTCTTTTGTGGCACATATTAAACAAAATGTATTTTTCACTGACACATAAAGAACTGTACTAGTTCGTAGTATAACTATGCAGGCAACACCAGGAAGAAGACTGTAAGTATAGCGGTTGAAGCGCATACATCAAGCCCCATCTGCTACTACTCCAATAATTGGATAGCCTTCAGCATTCACCACCATTTTCTCGTGCTTTTGCCTTTTCAGTATTGCAAACATGCGACATTGTTTTTTATATGGAATTTTTTAATGGCTGTTGCAATATGTACAAACATTCGCGAAGCTAGAAAAATAGAAAGGTATAGTATCGCACCCGAAACATTTTCAATGGTGTTTTTCTCATTGTGTTTTTTTTTTATTAGCTGCATGCTCCATAAGAGCTTTACTGAAAAAAAAGCATGGCACATACAGTGTGTCCCAGGATTGATGTTACAAGAGGTGAGATGGACTAAACATTTTTGATTTTTATTTTAAGGTTCTGGGATTTGGTCCTGCTTGGTTTGAAAAGAATTTTAAGAATATTTTCAGTTTCTGAAAAACAAGTAGGCCTTGACAGGGAAGCAAAAACTATTTTATTTTCAGCTAAACTATCCTTTTTGTTCACGATACGGCAAAAGTTTATTAAGAAAAGTTGTTCATAATGATAAATTATGGCCCTATACAAAATTTCAGAAAGATCTGGCGACTTAGAAAAACCCGTTATTTTTTAGATTAAACAATATAAATTGTATTTTATTTTCAGTTACACTACCGTTTTTGTTCATGATACGGCAAAATTTTATTAAGAAAAGGGGTCCATACCACTTCTCCCACAGTCGACTTTAAAACCATAAGGAAGCTGACCTACGGTTAATTAATTAATCAATGGTGGTAAAAAATCGCAGATTAACCTCCTTAAAGTACGCACTACACGGAAGCTCTAAAAATTTTATATACCGCGCAGGCCAAACTAGCTCAAATTCGGCGATAAGGTCGTGAGTTCAAACCACCAGCTGTGTACCCTGCAAAGTCTTCAAAAAAGGATATGGGCGCCAGAAATCAAATGATTTCGAATAATATTACTAACTACAAATGATTAGCATTTATTTATTAACGCTAAATAATCTTGCAATCTATAATGGTAACTCAATATTAAATAATTATAATAATTTGGTCATAAAGAATGTAATAATGATAGAAATGTGCAAATTAATTGAAGGTTGCGACACGCACCATGATCAAGAACCCCTTTCAGGTTATTAAATTAATTGTAACCACAAATAAATCGAGTGATATGCATATCGCTGTCATTTAAAAAAAACCTTTTTGTTCAGGCTATTGAAGGCAAAAAACGTGAATGCTCCTTTTATAAAGGTTTGATTACACATATAAATTGTAGCTTTCAATATTAATTGTAATTAAGTACATATACGCATTTAAACTTCAAATATTTTATTGTTCATTGAAATGTTAAACAGTGTTTAACATGATCGCGTCCTCGAATGTTAAGATACATTTAACATGCATGCACTATAGCAACATCACACATATTCATGATAGTCCGATTTCGATTTAGCAGTTTTTAGTAATTATTATTGATTCAAAATTATTGCCTCAATGAACAATAAACTAATGAACGCATTTCGAGGGGAAACCGTCTTAACATTTCTCGAATGTTAAGACTGGGTTACCCCTCTAAATACGTTAATTACTAAAAACTGATTGAACGTATGCGTCTAAACTTTTATTACTAACATGTTGGTAATAACGGAAAGTATAAATTTAAACTTTAAATACTGATAGTTATGGAATGTACGAATTTAAATTTCAAGTATCGAAGATAATTTAATATAATATTAATTACGGAATAGTCAGTCCGAATCGGCTTGAAAGGTTTGGGAAAAAAATCCTTATAAATAAAGTGGGCAATAGAAATTGCTGGAAATTATTTTCAAGTTCGTAATTCGGCCGCTGGGAGGCGTAACTGTTATGAAGGAATATAAAAGTCACGCTATCTAGGAAAGTTACACGATGAGCTATAACTTTGAAAACATCATTTGATAGCTTGGCCAATACCGCAGCATTTTGTTTTGTGAAATTTTTTCGTATCTGTCATAATAAGGGAAGGGGAGGCCAATACATTTTTAATAATTTACATTTTAATACCTCCTGAACCATTCAACCGATTTGAATATTTTTGGTCTCGTTTGAAAGAGCATTTTATGGTCTTTTAAAAGACATTTTTTGTTGAGTTCTTTAGTTTAAAACAAATTAATTAGAGGGCGTTATCTGCAGCGATTACACATTTTTGCTATTTTTGAAAAAAAGTTTAATGGGACGGTACTATTTTCTTGACAGATCTTCAGCTATCATAAAATTAGCTAAATTTCAGTGAAAACCGCATCGAGATATCTCCATCCGTTATCGATTTATAGGAGAAACTGTTAAAAATTCGAATACCTCAATCGGATCAAGTCACCTTAGCGAGCAAAACAAATCATATAGCCATGGTAACTGCTAAAATTAAAAAGACTACCGATTTGCCAACTGTCAAAACTTAGGTCTGATATTTTCTGTGGCTTAGATTTACTTTTTAATCCATTTTTTAAATAATCATGTCATTTACTAACGCGGAAGCGTATGATATGTTACGCATTTATTTTCAATGTTTCGAAAATGCTGCAATTGCGTCGCGACAATATGCAATGGAATTTCCACAAAGAAGACATTTTTCTCGAGAAGTGTTTTCAAGATTGGCTAGGCGAATACGGGAGACTGGCAACGTGCAGCCCATTCAAGCAACTCGAAGAATTCGTAGAACACGCATCGAGGAAAATATTATTAACGTTTTGGCGTACGTGCAATACGATCCCACCTTAAGCATCAGAAAAATTTCCAACGACTTAGGAGTCCCGAAAACAATTACCCACGACATTCTTCAAGAAAATAGTATGCATCCCTAATACATTGTTTTACATCGGGCATTAAAAGATACTGATTATGATAGTAGACTGAACCATTGTCACTGGCTGTTAAATATGATTCGGGAAAATCCAAATTTTCTTTTACAAATATTATGGACGGATGAAGCAACTTTCAGTAGCGCAGGAGGTGTAAATTTGCATAATATGCATTATTGGTCCGAGCAAAACCCACATATTGGATGCGGCAAGTAGAACATCAAAATCGCTGGAGTTTGAACGTATGGTGCGGAATTGTGGAAGGAAAAATTATAGGCCCACATTTTTTTGACCAAACTCTTAACGGAGAAAGGTTTTTGGAATTTTTGAACTTTTTTCTTCCACCAGTTTTAGAAGATGTATCCTTAGAAACAAGAGGGAACATGTGGTTCCAGCTTGATGGTTGTCCGGCGCATTATAACCGAAACGTACGTCAGTATTTAGACCAGCAATATCCGAATCATGTTATTGGAAGAGGAAGTCTATTTCCCGTGGCCAGCGCGTTCACCGGATCTAACTTGTTTAGATTTTTACATATGAGGTAGATTGAAAGACCTGGTTTTTCAAGAGAAACCAACAACAAGGGAGAATATGATGGAAAGAATACGAAATGCCATTAGAAGCTTGTCCAGGGCTGAAATTGAAACAGCGGTTTTTTCTACCGAAATTAGATTAAATAAATGCATCGAGAGTGATGGAAGACATTTTGAACATTTATGAGCTATTTGTGGCTAAACTTTGAATAATTCTAGGTGTTTTGTGCTTATTTTGTTTTATTGTTGTTACTGATGTTCTGTTGGCCCGTTGGCTTTTAAACACGATTCAAAACTAGTTTTGAACCAGTCCTAAGCCTGGGCAAAGTGTGAAGGAAGGCTCGATGTGTTAACAATTTTGTGCTAAGTGGGGAGAAAATTGAATCGTAGAATTACGTCGTTTACCATGGCTATGTGATTTGTTTTGCTCACCAAGGCGACTTGATCCGATTGAGGTACTCGAATTTTTAACATTTTCTCCTATAAATCGATAACGGATGAAGATATCGCAATGCGGTTTTCACTGAAATTTAGCTAAGTTTATGATGGCTGAGGATCTGTCAAGAAAATAGTACCGTCCCATTAAACCTTTCTCCAAAAATAGCAAAAATGTGTAATCGTTGCAGATAACGCCCTCTAGTTAATTTGTTTTAAACTAAAAGACTCAACAAAACATTTCTTTTAGAAGACCATAAAATGTTCTTTCAAACGAGACCAAAAATATTCAAATCGGTTGAATGGTTCAGGAGGTATTAAAATGTAAATTATGAAAAATGTATTGGCTTCCCCCTCCCTTATTATGACAGATACGAAAAAATGTCACAAAACAAAATGCTGCGGTATTGGCCAAGCTATCAAATGATGTTTTCAAAGTTATAGCTCATCGTGTAACTTACCTAGATAGCGTGACTTTTATGTTCCTTCTAAGGTTACTAAATCATAAAGGTACCGCCAACTGTGCAAACATATATCTTTTGTCTCTTTTAATTTGGGGTTCCTGTTATTAGTGTCTCACTCTAACTCTCACTTTCTTACAATGTTCTGTCCTTTTTAATTTGGGGGAACAAAATTTTGGAATGGGATGGCGGTACCTTTATGTATTTAGTGACCTTAGTTCCTTCATAACAGTTACGCCCCCTAGCGGCCGGATTACGAACTTAAAACTAATTTCCAGAAATTTCTATTGCCCACTTTATTCATAAGGATTTTTTTCCCAAACCTCTAGGCCTTACCATTGTCCACATACAGCCGCTCCGTACCCTTATCCGGACACCCGTATAGACCCACAACGAACAAGCAGGACCATAACGCTCAAAATCCGTTCGTTAGAACACGGTTAATGCACACGTAAACTATTTAATAATAGTGGCAACGTTCTGTGGCCACAACGCCCAAAGTAGATTCGTGCGAACTCTAAAATGTCTTCATTTATTTGTAAGAGAAAGAATAATATTTAATATGGCCACTTTGCCCTATTAAAAATTTATTTTTGTTAAAAATTCTAAATTTAATTGAAGTCTTGGAATCGTTCATTCAGATATCTCCGAAACAACAGGTTCGATTTAGACGAAACTTGATATCTATGGATGCAGTCTAATCTGTTACTAATATGTTTTGAAGCGGAATCGCAAACGGAAATTAGATGTTTTTTGGGTGGATATTTTCCTTGCCAATTTATTAAAATTTTTTGGTAGCAAACCTATGTAGGACATTAAACAAAATTGATTATTATAGGAAATGGCGGCAATTATTGTAGTAATTTTGGGTTAAACTCAAGAAGACTGTACTAAGGAGAAATAACTGGCGTGTCGAAGCGGACCGCTAAAAGTTGACTAATATGGCGGTCGTCTTGTTCTATTATCCATTCACAAAACTCGTGAACACTCAATGTCAAATATTTGCTGAGTGTATCTGGAAATTCGGACCATGTTTTAACAATTAATAACACACTTGAAATACACTCCATTTGATTAACAACCGTAAACTGACTTTTAACCGCGATTACAGGTTAATTTAGCTCACTTCCAACTCTCAAACGGCAGTGAAAACGAATGAAAATGACCAAATATAGTACACGCTGTCGACAGCGCCGCGACGGCTATCCCCGGCATTGGGACCGCTTTTATATACAGCCGTCATAGCAAGTTACATCTCCTTATTACAGTCTTCTTGGTTAAACTATATCTTTTAACGATTCTAAATCAGAAAATTTACTCAAACTTAAAATGTAACCATTAACGAGTTCTAACGAACGGATTTTGGTCGTTGTGGTCCTGTTTTGTGCTATATGGGTCTATATAAGCGTTGGGCGAAGTGGTCAATGTGGGCGTTGTGTCCCACGCGAAGATGTGGGCGAAGCGGTCCTCTTGGTAGTTGTGTCTCTCGTGAAAAATTGAGCAATATGGTATAAAAAGACAGGTAGGCAAAGTGGTCCGCAAGCGAAATGTCCAGCCACGATTGTGTGCATTAACCGAGCTCTAACAAACGGATTTGGGCGTTGTGGGTCTATATAAACTTTGGGCGAAGTGGTCGATGTGGGCGTTGTGTCTCTCACAAAAATGTAGACGAAGTGGTCCTGTTCGGCGTTGTGTCTCTCGTGGAAATGTGAGCGAAGTGGTCGTGATGGGCGATGTGGTATATATCAAAAATTGGGCGAAGTGGACTTGCGGTTGGGCGATATACTTAGTACTAAAAGACGTATAGGCGAAGTTGAAACCATTTTTCGCGCCGCTTAATTAGTTTCTCCATTTACCAATTATTTCTGGTCTAACTTGTCTATTATTATTTGAATTATAATCCATTGTATTTCGAATTATTTCAATTTATTAGTTCGCTCATTTCGTACCGATTCTGTAAAACCCAAAAACTTCCACGTGCTTATCGCGAGGTCGCAGCGTTCAGCTGTTTTTCGTTAGTGGCCGAATGCGCTAGGATTCTTTTCCTGCACCTCGACGAAGCAACTTGTTTCTAAAAAGTCTCGTACGTGCTTTATTACGTTACAACGATTAATTTTTGAAGGGCTGATGCTTTTGATTCAGGTACGATTGAGATTTTCTGCTTGCTATTCTTGTATTAATTAGGTATGTTTCTTTAGCTTTTAATTGACAGTTTTACCTGACTTAATTTTCCACACCGGCTAATGTCCTACCTGTCTTCTGCAATTTGGGAGTGGCTCTGCTCCAATTACGGGCGCATCAAAGGTGCTTTTAACCACAGGGTATAGCAACCCCCGGCCAGCATTTGCCTGTCAGCAACTTATGGGCGTTGGAGGTTCGAGGTTAGTGTTACTTTTGTGGTGAATACCGCATTAAAAGTGGATGGTCTCCCTGCTTTCAAGGAGATTCGGACTGACTATTCCGTAATTAATATTATATTAAATTATCTTCGATACTTGACATTTAAATTCGTACATTCCATAACTATCAGTATTTAAAGTTTAAATTTATACTTTCCGTTATTACTAACATGTTAGTAATAAAAGTTTAGACGCATACGTTCAATCAGTTTTTAGTAATTAACGTATTTAGAGGGGTAACCCAGTCTTAACATTCGCGAAATGTTAAGACGGTTTCCCCTCGAAATGCGTTCATTAGTTTATTGTTAATTGAGGCAATAATTTTGAATCAATAATAATTACTAAAAACTGCTAAATCGAAATCGGACTATCATGAATATGTGTAATGTTGCTATAGTGCATGCATGTTAAATGTATCTTAACATTCGTAGACGCGATCATGTTAAACACTGTTTAACATTTCAATGAACAATAAAATATTTGAAGTTTAAATGCGTATATGTACTTAATTACAATTAATATTGAAAGCTACAATTTATATGTGTAATCAAACCTTTATAAAAGGAGCATTCACGTTTTTTGCCTTCAATAGCCTGAACAAAAAGGTTTTTTTTAAATAACAGCGATATGCATATCACTCGATTTATTTGTGGTTAAAATTAATTTAATAACCTGAAAGGGGTTCTTGATCATGGTGCGTATCGCAACATTCAATTAATTTGCACATTTCTATCATTATTACATTCTTTATGACCAAATTATTATAATTATTTAATATTGAGTTACCATTATAGAATGCAAGGTTATTTAGCGTTAATAAATAAATGCTAGTCATTTGTAGTTAGTAATATTATTCGAAATCATTTGATTTCTGGCGCCCATATCCTTTTTTGAAGACTTTGCAGGGTACACAGCTGGTGGTTTGAACTCACGACCTTATCGCCGAATTTGAGCTAGTTCGGCCTGCGCGGTATATAAAATTTTTAGAGCTTCCGTGTAGTGCGTACTTTAAGGGGGTTAATCTGCGTTTTTTTACCACCATTGATTAATTAATTAACCGTAGGTCAGCTTCCTTATGGTTTTAAAGTCGACTGTGGGAGAAGTGGTATGGACCCCTTTTCTTAATAAAATTTTGCCGTATCATGAACAAAAACGGTAGTGTAACTGAAAATAAAATACAATTTATATTGTTTAATCTAAAAAATAACGGGTTTTTCTAAGTCGCCAGATCTTTCTGAAATTTTGTATAGGGCCATAATTTATCATTATGAACAACTTTTCTTAATAAACTTTTGCCGTATCATGAACAAAAAGGGTAGTTTAGCTGAAAATAAAATAGTTTTTGCTTCCCTGTCAAGGCCTACTTGTTTTTCAGAAACTGAAAATATTCTTAAAATTCTTTTCAAACCAAGCAGGACCAAATCCCAGAACCTTAAAATAAAACTCAAAAATGTTTAGTCCATCTCACCGCTTGTAACATCAATCCTGGGACACACTGTATGTGCCATGCTTTTTTTTCAGTAAAGCTCTTATGGAGCATGCAGCTAATAAAAAAAAACACAATGAGAAAAACACCATTGAAAATGTTTCGGGCGCGATACTATACCTTTCTATTTTTCTAGCTTCGCGAATGTTTGTACATATTGCAGCAGCCATTAAAAAATTCCATATAAAAAACAATGTCGCATGTTTGCAATACTGAAAAGGCAAAAGCACGAGAAAATGGTGGTGAATGCTGAAGCCTATCCAATTATTGCAGTAGTAGCAGATAGGGCTTGATGTATGCGCTTCGACCGCTATACTTACAGTGATCTTCCTGGTGTTGCCTGCATAGTTGAATAGTGAAAAATACATTTTGTTTAATATGTGCCACAAAAGACATACCAAAATGAAAACTGTGCTGACCATACGCGCTACAAAAACTGGTCCGGAAACTCAACCGGTATGGAAGCTATAGTATCATCGTTAAAGGTTTCAAGAAATCAGTTGCTATGTACGATGTGAAATATGTCAAACTGGAGCAGTGATTGATTGATTGATTGAATTGTGAGTTGATGGCAGGGTTAGGAGCCTAGAACACTGCAGCCTTAGGCTTATTGTGTTACTCATCATATCACACTAGCTGAAACCCGCGGCATATGCCGCATTTAAAATGTACGACGACTTTAATAACTTTTGTTGCACTAAAGAGAGTTTTATAAACACGCTAGAGATTGGCAGTAAGGAAAAGTTCCAAAAAATATTTTTTCAAATGGAAAGTCTCTGGAAAGGAAACGCTCGCCTCTGGAAGGCGTCCTAATTAATACGACGTTGTTGGAACGCAGTAAAAAAAAATTGCGGAAAGAATTGTTCTACAAGTTAAGAAAAGTGAGAGTTTTCCAGTGAATGTGAAAGTTTTACGTGAGCATGGAAGAATGACGTGACATTACAAAAAAAAATTCTTTTACACACGTCTACTATGGCAAATGCTACACCAAATACATACAATATATACAGTTCACATTTAATTATATATATTTATTCCTAATTCAGTAGGGGAGCACGGGGTTAGGTGGACAGTCAGGTTAACTGGTCCTTTTGAATTTAAAATTTTTGCGCCAATTCCAAATGTGGAAAATAGTTCCATGGTGTACCGGACAGATGTCTCTACCTGTACTATTGAAACATGGATATATTAGTACAGGATACGTTCACTACATGTAAACGTACGTCGAATCTTAAAATAACATATCACGGAGTTCGGTACCTTCCCCCATTTCATTCTAACCTATATCACTTTATTTCTCTCTCCCTTTAGACGTATTTCATACAATGTTTCGTACGCTTAATTTTGAAGTTTTGAAATGAAAACGTCAGAAGTGTCATACAATTTCACAGTTTATTCTTCGAAAATTGAACTTTAGCAATGGTTTTGATTGCTATTATCAAAGAGGATATATCCTCTTTGGCTATTATTATCAACCGTAAAACTCAAAGGCGTTAGCGAGTGAATATCTTGCACACCCCCACACCTCATCGAGTAAGGTTATCAAGTGTTACCTGTTGAGGTTATGTTTCCTAATTTGTGTTTATTTATATGATTACTTCTTTTCTACATTTTGTAGCATCTTGAGACCAAAAAGACTATCTCTGGCACAATGTAACACGAGTTAAATGTATTTTATCAGAATTTCTCTCAATGGCGAGTCCAAGTACCTCTCTAAAGGATAGCGCTATACGTAATTCACGCATTGAGAGTGACAGAAATAGATGGTACGTCTTGTTCAACTATATCAACGGCACGCCGTATCTTGTACTTATATATCTATGTATTGAAAGATTATCTCGTTCGGTTCCGCATATAACAGTTTTAAGCTGTGTTTGGTTTTGACAGGAGGTAAGTTACTTTTGCTTTCGCATATAATCCAATATTTATATCAAACTGCACATGGCATTTAATTACTATAAACGTAATATAATTGTATAAACATTTATACATCTTTTAGTGCTTGCAGATTTTGCAAATGTTGAGAACTAAATTTTTGGTGAAATTTACAAACAAATGTGTATTGTGGGGTTATGTGGACCCACATGTTGTGGGGTTATGTGGGCCGGGGTCCAGTTAACCCCACTTGCTTATTGCAGTTGTATGTAGGTAGGTACTTACGGTTTAAATAAAAATATGCTAATGTTTTACAGATATATGACTATAAAGATGCCCAGAATACGCAAAAGAACTACAACAAACAGATCTTTTCCCGAAGAAAATTTAAAATTGGCAGTCAAGGCTGTTTTAGAAAATGTCATGAAGGTGCGTAGTGCTGCGAAGCATTTTGAAATTCCACGGACAACTTTAATTAGATATATAGGAAAATCCCAAAGAAATGAAAATTTGGATAGCGTAAACTTTACACCACGAAATGAGCATCTCAAAGTTTTCTCAACAGCAGAAGAAAAATTATTATCTGACTATCTGAAACAAGCCTCCGCTATGCATTATGGTCTCACTGTAGATGAAGCACGAAAACTTGCATACGACTATGCTGTGGTTAGTGATAAGACGATCAAGGAAAACTGGAAGAGGCAAAAGATGGCTGGGAAAGAGTGGATACTAGCATTTAAGAAACGACATGGGTTATCGCTTCGCACTCCTGAACAAACTAGCTTAAGTCGTGCTACAAGCTTCAACAAGCACAACGTTTCCAAATTTTTTGAAAATCTTGGAAGCGTACTAAGCAGGTATAAGTTTAGCCCCCAAGACATCTATAATTTGGATGAAACAGGCAAGTTTGTTTAAACTATTCTTTAATGAACATACAAAACTATATGTAATACTTTTCAGGGGTCACAACGGTACATAAACCGCCCAAAATTATCACTGCAAAAGGCATTAAACAAGTGGGCCAGGTCACTTCTGCTGAAAGAGGTACTCTGGTAACATTTGTTGGAAGCACTGGGAAAGCCGTGCCCCCTTATCTTATTTTTCCTAGAAAATATTTTAAGCAACATATGTTGAAAAATGCTCCTATAGGAAGTAAAGGTAACGCAACAAAATCTGGGTGGATGCAGTCAGATTTATTTTTGGATGTGCTGCAACATTTTGCTGAACATGAACGCCCCACAAAAGAAAAGCCAAAATTAATTCTGTTGGATAACCATGAGAGCCACATGAGCATCGATGCATTAAATTTTGCAAAATCTACAGGTATTATTTTGCTAACATTCCCCCCTCACTGTAGTCACAAGCTACAGCCACTCGACTTAACAGTATTTGGGCCATTTAAAAAATTTTACAACGCAGCTTGTAATCGTTGGATGACTAACCATCCTGGAAATACTATCAGCATTTATGATATTGCTGAATTAGTTGGCGAGTCATTTCCCAGAGCCTTTACAGTTGGGAATATAACCAGTGGGTTCAATAAGGCCGGAATAGTGCCGTTCAACAATGACATTTTTAAAGATGAAGATTTTTTGTCATCTTATGTGACAGACCGTCCACCTACTCAAGTAACAGCGCCAGTAGACTCATCAAGAGATACTGATATGCAAATTCAATTAAATGAAACTCTTATTGACGCTGCTCCAGGTAAAGAAAAGGGTAATGTGATATCAGTCCACCCAGATCAATTCGCACCTAGCTGCTCGAATTCGTCAGTTATAGACAAAACATTGATTTTACCAGAACTAGTTAGACCATTCGTAAAGGCAGCTCCTCGAAAATCTAAAGGTGGAAACAGAAGAAAGGGTTCGTCTCTAATTCTTACGGACACCCCAGTTAAGAATGAAATTGATGAAAGGGCAAATGCAAAAATAAAGAAATCTGAAAAAAAAATCCAAAACAAAGTGGAAAAAGTAAAACGCAAAGTATGTATAAGTTCTTCATCTTCAGAAGAAGACATCTCTATTCATGATTCCTCATCAGATGTTATGGAATCTGATGAAGAGGATAGATCTGACAAAATTCGTATAGGGGACTTCGTAATAGCAAAACTTCACGGAAAGACATCTGCTACCACAAGAAACTACGTGGCAGAAGTAAAGGAAGAATTGTTGGATGGATATGTAGTAGCTTTCCTCAAGAGGCAACTACCATCTAATAGATTCATTTACTTGGATGAAGATCCTGCATTCGTCGGCCATGACGATGTCATATGTGGGCTCCCTAAACCCTTGAAATATACACGAGGACGTTATGATAACATGCTATATTTTAATACAGACTTAAGTGTCCATAGTTTGTATTAGTTATTAGTACATGTAAATAAAAACGATTATAACTCTTTTATTTTAGCTTATCTACCAAGTTTTCTTTGTGGTCCAGTTAACCTGACCAGTCAGGTTAAGTGGACCATGAGCACCTAAATAAAAAAAATACTCTGTAACTTCTAGATTATAGGTTTTTTGCTTTTTGATGGTTAAAAACTCATTACTGATAACTACATGATTTCAGTACACCATAAAATTCGGAATTGATTTTAGATTAACTTTTTTAATAGGATTTAAAAAAAAGTGGTCCACTTAACCCCACTCTCCCCTACGTAAAACATGCTTAGAGCCATGTTTTTGATAACGGTGATAAAATTTAGATTACGTTTAGATTTTAGTTTATTGGCATACATGTTTCACGTCAGCGTACAAACAATTTCCAGAGTATTTTATACCACATTGAATATTATGTCTCATCGGATGAAAAATGTTATTATTTGGCCTGAACGAGATCAGCTGATTAAATCAATGCCAGAATGCTTCAAGGTAGCATTTGGCAACAAGATTTCAGTAATAATCGATTGTTTTGAGATGAGAGTGAAAAAATCAAGTAGCCTTGAAGTACAATGTACTACATGATCTACGTACAAACAACATAATACGGTAAAGGTACTAATAGGCATCACTCCTCCTGGATCAATATCATTTGTATCACATGGATATGGTGGCAGAATAAGCGATAAAGGTCTAACATTTGTGGGATTTTAAACAATCTCTTGCCAGAAGATTTTGTATTGGCAGATCGTGGCTTTTTAATAAAAGACTCCGTAGGACTACATATGGCCACAGTGATTACGCCTGCTTTTCTAAAAGGGATACGGCAGCTCGATCCAAGGGATATAGAATCAACCAGGAATATAGCAAGCGTGAGGTAGTGCAAGTATATTGTTACAATAATTATCTTAATTATATCTTTTTTTCAGAATACACGTCAAACGCGTTATTGGTGTCCTTTGTCAAAAAAATACCGCTCTTCACGAAACGATGCCTATGTTCCTGGCAAAAAAGAAAACTGACGATGTTGCTGTGGTAGATCAGATATTAACAGTTTCTTGTGTAATCGTAAATTTATGCTCTCCTATAATTGTATAATTATGAAATAAATTGTATTAACAAAGTTAATCTAATTATTTTTACTTTAATAATCATATCTACAAAATTATTAAAATTAGTTAATTAAGGATCTAACGTTAATACTATCCACTACCATTTATTATATAATGTAAAATTATTTGATTATCTTTTTCTGCATGTGGCCAATTAATAAAAAGCAAAATTACAATATCACATAGCAAAAATTATTAAATAGTACCTATACGATAAGAAACATAAGGATATTTCGAAACTATGTAAGTTACATTAACAATCAATAAAATTACACATGCTGTCTATACAACATAAAAGAATAATTAATGTCTAAATTAAGTATGAAAAATAATTTTTCCGTTGACCGCTTCTTAATTTCAATATTAATGAATTATTTTTCCTAAAAAGGGATGGATTAATAGAAGTCATTAATACACTGTTTTTGATTAATCCACTCTTTTTCATTAATTAACTGTGTTTGTGATTTTGACGTTTTGATATTTTGCATGGAGGTTAGTTCTATTAATCAAATTTTTCGCCACAAAAAAGATTTTGCGGTCAACGAAAAAATTTTGTAATCAACTCGTTTGTTAATGGGCGATTAATACTCTCAACTATTAAAGGCACTCACTCGCTATCGCTCGTTTGTGCTTTAAACAGTTTCGATTATTAATCGCCTTCATTACCACACTTGGTTAAATAACTATTAATGCATAAAGCATAACGGATATTTTGAAGCTATTTAATATTTATTTATTGTGACATCTCTAACAGGTGTTACCGTTATTACAAGAGATGCAGTGTAGATATATTCTGCTATATGCAGGTATGCATGCGTTATAGCATGTCAATTAAAATTCAAATAATCATCCTAACTAAAATAAACTTTAATCATGGTTGCAGAAGATGGATCGACGCCGTAACTTGCTACTATGACTTCCCGTACTGATTGGTAAATTTAAGTCTTAAAAATTTGTTACATCAATAGTTCATTTTGTTTCATTTTAGTTATAATACTTTTTTACAACAGATGCAAACATACTGTATGGAGCTGACAAATCAATGTTGAGCAGTATGTAAATTTGATTCACAAGCTTTAATATATCAGTAATCGGAATTCTGGTATAAAAAGAAGGTACAAAGAATAACCGTGAAAAAAGAACAGGCCTAGCGGGTACTCTTAAAGTTAATAGCAAAAGCAGCTTGCTATCGTTAATCTTATTATTCCATAATTTATAACAAAATTTTAATGAATTTAAGGTACATAAACAATCAAAATATTTACATAACAGTACAAAATAACAGAATAACTAATGTCTAGATTAAGTATGAAAAAGAATTGCAATGGATAAAGTATAAAGAATATTTCGAAGCCATTTATGCTAAATAAACAATCAACATATTTACAAATTCTATCAACACAGAATAACAAAATAATTCTATTTATATACTGTTCCACAAATGTACTGGACCACCCATAAAAAATGTATTTATTACATTACGTCACAATATATATACAGTGTGGTCCATTAAGTGTGCAACAAATGGGACATTTTTTTATTAGTTGTAAAACCGAAATTTAAATACCGCCAAAAGTTAGTGCATGTTCGATAACCATATCAGATGCCCTTAGAATGGCTTCAAGTCAAACAATATACAGGGCAGGACAAAAAATATGTAATTCGTTCAAGAATAAAGTTACCTTATTTCAAAAAATATAGCAAAATTTTATCGAGAAAAGTTGTTTAGAATCAAAAGTTATGGTCAAATACAAAGTCACGGCCGCCTATTCGAATTTTGATTCTTTTTTTGTAAAATTTTGTATTATCCCCGTATGATACATATTTTTATTATTTTGATTTTATTAAGAGTTTTTCATATGTAAATTATTATTAGTAAAGCATTTGTCTTGTTAAAAAGAATATTTGCGAAATTCTAAAGTTCTGTTAAATATCGTTGCAACAAACATGAAGTGGACGCTTACCTAAAAAAATATAAATCCAAGTAAATTTTACAAATACGCTTCAAGTTGCTAAAAGTTATTTAAAAGGGATGTGGTGGTGACTACTTTAAATACATGTAAAATCAAAATAATAAAAATATGTATCATACGGGGGTAATACAAAATTTTCCAAAAAAGAATCAAAATTCGAATAGGAGGCCGTAACTTTGTATTTGAGCATAACTTTTAATTCTAAACAACTTTTCTCAATAAAATTTTGCTATATTTTTTGAAATAAGGTAACTTTGTTCTTGAACGAATTTCATATTTTTTGTCGTGCCCTGTATATTGTTTGACTTGAAGCCATTCTAAGGGCATCTGATACGGTTATCGCACATGCACTAACTTTTGGCAATATTTATATTTCGATTGTACAACTAATAAAAAAAATTCCCATTTGTTGCACACTTAATGGACCACACTGTATATATATACAGTGTGTTCCCGGATAGGTGAAACGACTCTTGTGAAAGGTAAAAAATTCTCGATTTAAATTTTCATTTTTTGGGGTCCAGCCCTGCTTGGTTAAAGGCGAATTTCTAACATCATTTCAGTTTTGAAAAATCAAGTATGCCTTGGAAATTTTCAAAAAATCTATTTTTCTGTAAGGTAAAGTACCCTTTATGTGGCAAATACGACAAAAAGTTATAAAGAAAAGTTGTTTAGAATCAACATCTAGGCCCCTATACCAAATTTCAAAATCCGCGGTCAACTTTGATTTCTTACATTTTCTTTCAAGTTTATTTTCCAAATCAAAGAATTTTATTTTTAACAAAGTTTTTTTATTATGAAATAAAAAGCGTTGTTAAAAGTATTTGTTTTTCCAATAAAAATCTTTGTTAAATCTAAAATTCTTTGATTTGGGACCTAAACATAAAAAGAAATTGAGAGATCAAATTTGGCTGAGGATTTTGAAATTTGGTATAGGGGCTTATGTGTTGATTCTAAACAACTTTTTTTAATAACTTTTTGTCGTATTTGCCACATAAAAGGTACTTTACCTCACAGAAAAATAGGTTTTTTAAAATGTCCAAGGCATACTTGACTTTTCAGAACTGAAATTATGTTGGAAATTCGCCTTTAACCAAGCAGGGCTAAACCCCAAAAAATTAAAATTTAAATCAAAAATTTTTTACCTTTCACAAGAGTCGTTTCACCTATCCGGGGACACACTGTATATAAAAGCTTTTGTTTTATAGTATACTCATATTAAGCATATTTAATTTCACTATTCTCAAATATCATCTGAAGAATTAACAAAATCATATTAATAAAATTAAAAAATTATGAAACTATAAAAAACTATATTTCACAAAAATTAGAGGAATCACAAAAAAAGGTTAATTAATAGTTCTTTGAGTCTCTCCAGAACGTTTAAAAATCTTCGGCAACAATTCGGTATACTTTGTATGCAATGTGCTATCAATATTTGGGCAAAATTCAAAATTTTAAAATGATAATATTTTATTAATGGACTTACTTTTCTTTAAACAGATTTATGAAAAGAAATGCTTTTATAGTGACACAATCATGAAAAGTTACCAAAAATTTCATGACTGCCCTTTTGGAAAATATTTTTAAAAATTGCACCAATATATGCAAATGGTCCAGTTCATTTGTGGAGCAGTATATTTACAGAGTTCACATAACCACTTTCCTTTAGGAATTTTTTTAATTGTAGGCATGCTGAATGGTACCATTTTATTCTACATTTTCTGTCATAATATTTTACCATTTGTTCGCCGTCGTCTGGTTTCCTACAGTGACACCATAGCTGCAATCCATAATTAAAATAGGTACATAACATTGTAACATATAATTCACAAAAATACAAACCTCTTCATCATATGTGCCTATTACGATGTCACTGGAAATTGAACCAACACCTATAGCTCGCATGTCCATGGGGATGTCGTCTGAACTTGGACCAGCACTCGTACATGGCATATCCATGGCGATGTCACTACAACTTGAATCCAAACCAGTGGTCATAGATGGCAGAACTAATGTTAGAATCTAGTAATTTCCAAGTTTTGTATTGGTAACATTTTTGACATCTATCATATTGCCATTAAATTGTTAACCTTATTTAAGCTAAACGACACAATAAACCGGAGGCGTACTCAACATTGTGGTATGGCACATTTCAAAACAGAATTAACAACACACACAAAAATAGCGACAATAGCAATAACAGAATTAACAAAATCAACAGCAATTTTCACACTTTGACTTGCACAATATCGCAAGATAGTCCAGTTACATTAGACGGACAACCGCAGCATCTGCCAAACAAATCCAAGTGAGCTGAAATTTTGCATACACCTTTATTTTGACATTTCAAATAACATCTCAAAAGTCCCCATCGATATTGCGCTTGCGTTTTGAGTTATTCAAGGTCAAATGTCACAGAAATAAGTTTTTTGCAAATATCTCGCTTTCTATGGGTCGTATGACTTTTTTAGTTATTACAAAAAATGAAGGCTAGGAAATTCTCTACAAAAAAGATTATATGTATAGTTTTTTTACATACAACTAACCGTTCAGTAAATAACACACTATTAAGTTTTGCAGACGGGTTTTACTTCTTTTGACGATAAAGAAAGTATTGGATTCACCCCAAAAATTCGGAAATTGGGTTTTCAACAGATCTTCACGTTTTAGAGTCCCCCGGACCCCAAAAAACATGTTTTTGCTCATTGGTCTGTGTGTCCGTCCGTCGGTCTGTCTGTGAACAGAATAACTCATAAACGAAAAGAGGTATGGCGTTGAAACTTCATATATAAGTTTTTTGTACTATCTAAATGCGACAGCAAGCTTCTGAAGAAAATCGCATAACCGGTGTGAGATAAGTGATTTTTCAGTTGAATACCTCTAAAATTCAACTTGAAAATCACTCATCTCAATCACTCCACATTAAAAATGTAATAAAAATGTAAAGTTTGAAAAAACCGTTGGAGCCGTTTTTGAAACACATCATACTTCCGGTTATGCGATTTTCTTCAAAAGATAGCTGTCGCATTTAGATAGTACACAAAATTTATATATGAAGTTTCAACGCCATACCTTTTTTCATTTTTGAGATATTCTGTTCGCAGACAGACAGACACACAGACAGACAGACCAATGAACAAAAACACGTTTTTTGGGTTCAGGGGACTCTAAAACGTGAAGATCTGTTGAAAATTCAATTTAGAATTTTTGGGGTGAATGCAATACTTTCTTTATCGTAAAAAGAAGTAAAACCCGTCTGCAAAACTTAATATTGTGTTATTTACTGAACGGTTAGTTGTATGTAAAAAAACTATATAGTCTTTTTTGTAGAGAATTTCCTAGCCTTCATTTTTTGTAATAACTAAAAAAGTCATACGACCCATAGAAAGCGAGATATTTGACATTTTACCTTGAATAACTCAAAACGCAAGCGCGATACCGATGGGGACTTTTGAGATGTTATTTGAAATGTCAAAATAAAGGTGTATGCAAAATTTCAGCTCACTTGGATTTTTTTGGCAGATCCTGCGGTTGTCCGACTAAGGTAACTGGACTATCTTGCGATATTGTGCAAGTCTTTTTTCTATAAAAGTACGATTTGTTGTGATTCCTCTTTCGTCAAGCCAGCATCCCTAATATCATTTAATATGTGCTCAAAAGTTACAGGTGTATGCAAAATTTCAGCTCACTTGGATTTTTTTGGCAGATGCTGCGGTTGTCCGACTAAGGTAACATGACTATCTTGCGATATTGTGCAAGTCTTCCTTCTATAAAAGTACGATTTGTTGTGATTCCTCTTTCGGTTGTCCGACTAAGGTAACTGGACTATCTTGCGATATTGTGCAAGTCTTCCTTCTATAAAAGTACGATTTGTTGTGATTCCTCTTTCGTCAAGCCAGCATCACTAATATCATTTAATATGTGCTCAAAAGTTACACCTTGTTTTAATTTGCCTAGAACACACAAAAAGTTTACAGAGCGATGACAGTTGTAAATTGTTTCTTACTGCCATCCGCCAGCAATTTAGATACGATGACAAAGTGCGTCCTTCAATTTGGTCTTTCCACTGGTGAAATGCTGAAAAGCATGTATCATATGAATGACTATATTATATCAAATGATTTTAATGACCTACCTGAAGAATTCATTATACTCAATTTTCACTTTATGTACACTTGACAAATGGTTTCGCAAGTCAGCATAATTTGAACAGGTATACCTTTGAACAATTTCCGAGTGGGCATAAGTAAGATTTTTTGTGAAAATAATAAATGTAAATTCCAAACTTTATTACTTTAACCACACATATTACACAAACGGCAAAGATCGGTTACGTCACCGATGGCATCGCCAGCTCGGCACCACTCGGGTCAGAATATGCAGGGTTGGCAGAATGAATACATGCGCGTTTTAAAAATGTGTTTTTGTAGAAACGTAGAAACGGTTTCAGAATGTACCAGATTCGTAGAATTTTACCAGGTCTGGCAACGCTGCTAATATCAAGACCACGCCCAAAATTCTAACTGATCATAGACCACGAGTTGATATGTTTGACCTTGGGAACTGTTCTGCTTTATTATAGAGTTATGATGATGATTATGATGATTATGATTATGATTATGATTATGATGATTATGATGATTATGATTATGATTATGATTATTCAGTGAAAAGTTTTGCCGTCTTTATTAGGTTTAGTAACGTTTTCACTAGGTTTTCTCTAATTAGAGTTTCTCTTGTATTGGCTTCACCCAGGAGCGTATGTCTCCATCGGGCGAGGGCTTCACAGTCAAAAATAATATGAGAGGCTGTTTCGTCCTCTTCATTGCATAGTCTGCATATGAGTTCCTCATTTAGGATGCCCATTGTAAATTGGAGCAGTACTAATGGATAAAATTGAGTGCAACCCGGACAACTCGGCGCCGCCACTTCGGCGCCGCCATCTCGGCACGGGGCCAGCTCGACCCCGGGACAACTCGGCGCGGAGCCATCTCGGCGCCAGGCCATCTCGGCGCCGAATTCAAATTCGCAAACTTCAGTGTGCACTACGTAAGAAAATTATTATAAACAAATAATCAATAAAGTGATCAAGAAGCTGGCATCAAATGAAAAAAAAATATTTAGAATTTCTTGGAAAATCAAACACTGACGACCAGAGGTGGCTGCAAAGTGATTACAAAGGGGCCAAACAAAAGTTGTCACGTGACTTCCGTCATGAGTAAAATTTTTATTTTTTTTAAATAATTACGAAGCATGCATTTACTAGTCAAGATAGAGACACATTTTACGAAAAAAGTTTTCTGGCTTTGAGATTGTTCAGTCAGCTAAAACTAACACACAATAAAAAATCTCATTGAAATCTTGCTTAATTTCCGAAAAATAACACTTTTTGGATTTACACAATTTCGAAAAACGCCATTTTCTAACTAAGTAAAGTGCCTTTTAAGTGACAAATATTTCTTTAATGTTTATTTCCCAAATCAAAGAATTTTATTTTTAACAAAGTTTTTTTATTATGAAATAAAAAACTTTGTAAAAAGTATTTGTTTTTCCCATATATATAATACACATATATTGCTAGTAGGGCCTAGAAACGTCAGAAAACATTACGGCGCCGACATAGTCTCACTTAGAGTATAACGCGTCTCGTGCGCATGCGTGAGAATTCGAACTCCGCCTTTAGAAGCGAATTTTAAACTTGCCCACGTCCCCATTGGCCGGACGACGCCGCCGCGCTGGCACACAGCTCACCATTATACGTTGGTTGTCTGTCTCACTTCCTTGGCAAGTTTCCCACTCATAGCCGCTAGCAATATAGTAAGTATTAGATATATGGTTTTTCCATATCAATTTTTGTTAAAAGTGAAATTCTTTGATATGGGACGTAAACATAAAAGAAAATGTAAGAGATCAAAGTTGGCCGAGGATTTTGAAGTTTAGCATAGCAGCCTAGATGTTGATTGTAAACAACTTTTCTTAATAACTTTTTGTCGTATTTGCTACATAAAAGGCACGCTAGTCTATAGTAAAATAGGTTTTTTGAAAACTTCTAAGGCATACTTAATTTTTCAAAACTGAAATGCTGTTAGAAATTCGGCTTTAAACAAGCAGGGCTGAACCCCAAAAAATGAAAATTTAAATCAAGAATTTTTTACTTTTAAAAGAGTCGTTTTACCTGTCCGGGGACACACTGTATATACTTGGTGATTTTTAAGTTGATTCTTTCCTTTTACCAGGATATAAAGCTAAAAAAATAAGCTTTTTTCTCATTTGCAACTTTTCCGAAATATCAAAACTAAAGGAGATACAGGGTGTTAAAGTTTCAAATTAAAAACTAAACGCAAAGGCGGCTGGACAATTTTATTTTTGTTTATCTCTGTTGTCAAGCAATGACCTCTCAACTAGTTTCCCATTGTAATTTTCTTAATGTTATTGCTACAATAATGGCTTATGTTTATGAAAATAATGAAGGAGTGAATATGCTTATTAATTACTGGGAGTCTGCCAAAATGCCGCTGCCGCAACGCTCTGATACGCGGAACGTGTGTGTAGAAGCGAATGCTGATAATTTTGAACATATCATTTAAGTTAGTTTTGATATTTCGCAAAAGTGGTAAATGAAAAAATAGCTTACTTTTTTCGCCTTATATCCTGGTAAAAGGAAAGAATCAACTTAAAAATCACCTTGTATACAGGGTGTCCGGAAAATACGTGTACAACGGAAGACCACAAGTTCCTTTGCACAAAATATGATGATTTAAAATGATTAACTTTTTTAAATGTTTCAACCCCCTGTATAATCACTACAATTTTTTTTTCTAAATAGTTACTTTAATTTATAAGCTATTTCCTCTCTTACAATATTCTAGTTGGGTGAACGGTTTAGCCACAAAAAGATATTTTCTAAATCCCTACAAGCTTAGTGTTGAGTTACAATTACTTACTGATTCAGGCTTGTAGAAAATATTTTTTTGTGGCTAAACCGTTTACCCAAATAAAATTTTGTAAGAGAGGTTATAGCTTCTAAAATAAAGTAGCTATTCACAAAAAAACATTGGTAGTGATTATACAGGGGGTTAAAAAAATATGGATGGGTAATTTATTGTGACAATGTTTTTAAACACCCTGTAATTTTCGAAATTAAGGTTTATTCCACAAAAGGCTATAGTTTACTGGTACAAACGCATGGCCAAAAAATGAATAAAATCTATCAAAGATTTTTCGACTTTCTTGAAAAACCAATCATTTTTGAAGACCTCAAGCGGCTAAATTAAGCAACTTTGTATATAAGTAAGTTGAGTTAAATCATCATATTTTGGGCCAAGGAACTTGTGGTTTTTTGTTGTACACGTATTTTCCGAACACCCTGTATACAGTGTGTCCCCGGACAGGTGAAACGACTCTTGTAAAAGGTAAAAAATTCTCGATTTAAATTTTCATTTTTTGGGGTTCAGCCCTGCTTGGTTAAAGGCGAATTTCTAACAGCATTTCAGTTTTGAAAAATCAAGTACGCCTTGGAAGTTTTAAAAAATAGCTATTTAAGTAACAAGGAATGTAAGGCCCTATTAACATTTGAGGTAGGCAAGTACAAGCCAAGACGAAGTCGCGGCTTGTTGCCTGCCGAACTGTATGCGTCCAGCCTGGCGGCGGCGGGCTGTTGATTACTTCCTGGTGCCTCACAATTCGGGCGAGTTAATACGGTTGAAATACGGCTTTCGAAAACGCAAATGAAATGCACCCTCGGAACTCGGATGATCACGGACGGAACGGCGGCGGTGATCTAGTTCAGCGGATTACAGGAATGTTAGTTACAAATTCCGCGGTTTCGGCCTTTAACTAACAGCGGTTCGGTTATACGGGATACGGGGAAAGCTAATTAGTAGCCATGGTTTCGGCCTCTAAATTAATGACGGTTCGGGAACGGGTTTGATAAGGATCTCTAGGTTATCGGGGTGTTCTTGCAGGAAGACAGTAACCATACCAAACCCGCAAGAACTTTTATTTAGGCGATTTCTCCCTTGCTAAGACAGTAACCCTACCAAAGCAAGGGAGTGATCGCTCCGGGTGGATCAGGAGGAGTTTAGGAGAGGACTCGGGAATAGAATCTCTTCCAGGTGGATTGGGAGAAGGCTTAGGGGAAAACCCCAGGATGGGATCTGACTCAGGAGCTGCCATGTGCTCCTTTTTATACGTTCAGTGGCTCCCGGTCGGCGGTCGTGCTCCCCACTCTGGCGGTGGGGGAAAAACTCCTGCGCGCAAACGTGGCTTCCTGCGCATCGGCTACCGGCCCGCGCTATCGCTTCTTAGCGCGGTCTTGAGATGCAAACGTTTGATAAGGCGGCGAATTAAATTCCCAATACGTTTCAAGTATCTTTAGAATTTAGATTCACAAGCGAAACGTTACACATGACCCATCCTTCGTAGGAAATCGCTTCATGGTGGGCATCTTCTCCGAGGAGTTTCGAATTATATTATTCGGGATGCAGGTATGCAAAATATAAGGCAACTGAAATGCCTTCGGAATAGCCCTTTTAGAAAGTCAGCGTTTCCTGGAGCGAACGTACGTTCTTGTATGACTTTGGGCGAACGTATGAAAATAAGTTCACGTTACAAGATGATACGAAACTGCGATTTCAGTCCGCCATCTTGTCGACGTTTACGCGCACATCTGCAACTACGCTACTGAAGAATGTAGGCGTTGCGGCGTCGGCGTAACTTCAGGTAGTGCATTCGATTGCACTTGAAACATTAACACTTTCTGGAGAGAACAAGCTTTCTTGTAGGCTCTTGGGCGAAATGCTCGCTCTGGATTTGGTTAATGAGTGAACACAAGTTCAGATTACCAGCGAATACAAAACACTGCCGTTTCAGCTTGTATAAGCATTCTGGAAATTATTTCAAATCGCGTGAAAACATTCAGGTTTCCGGACAACCTATTTTCACATAGCCGGCAGGCTAGGGAAATCGTAGATCCCGCGGGAACCGGCGTACAATCTCCAGAAAACAGCAAACAGGATTCTGGTACAGGAAAACATCTTTTCACCTTCAAGCTTCGACGTAAATCTACAATCTCTTGTCAATGTCCGGGTTTACGGTGACAAAGAGCACGCTTCAGAAGAGAAAAACATTCGGAACAATTTGCGCTAACTAGGGCGGCATTTATACGCATTTACAGGCATCCATGCATATCCAACTTCAGGAAATTCCTGGAACGGAAGCAACATCGCTGTTTCGATGCGCAAGAAAATATTCTGGATTTTTCGGGGCGGAAGCAACGTTGCGGTTTCAACGTGCAAAAGAACCTCCTGGAATTCTCGGAGCGGAAGCAACGTTGCGGTTTCAACATGCAAAAAAACATATCCAGGGGCTTTCGGAGCGGAGGCAACGTTGCGGTTTCAACGTGCCAAAAAGAAACATTCTGGTTTCGGAGCGGAAGCAACGTTGCAGTTTCAACGTGCAAAAGAACCTCCTGGAATTCTCGGAGCGGAAGCAACGTTGCGGTTTCAACGTGCAAAAAAAACATATCCAGGGGCTTTCGGAGCGGAGGCAACGTTGCGGTTTCAACGTGCCAAAAAGAAACATTCCGGTTTCGGAGCGGAAGCAACGTCGCGGTTTCGACGCGCTTGTAACGGCGGTCCGGTTCTCCAGGTGATACTACGCGGGCGGACATCTGGGCTGTCCTGGACGGTCCGTAGTATCTTCGGACATCAGCTAGGGTACCTCGGGGTCGCAAAATCCCGTACCAGCAGTTAAGCCGCTGGTCCCTGAGGGTATTTAAAGGACTAGGCCTTCTGGTACATTTTTCTGGACGGCTCAACTGGAACAGTTTGACAAAAATGCATTATTTACACAAATAACATTTACAGGATTTTTCGGATCGGGCGCCAATATCTGGTAAATCGGGTCGGCGAGCGAGTGTTTTTATTGATCTACTCATATTCGAGCTGTCCCTACTTTTCGGGCGTCATGTAACGACCCGCCTTTATTTAGGAATATTTTAATTGCCCTTATTGCCTCAGGTATGCTCTAAGCCGGAGAATACGTTCAAATTGCTCGTATATAGCGTAGATCAATAAATAACACAGGATAAATAATAAAAATAAAATATACTGTCTTTAACTATGTACATTGAATGCGAACTTTATAGAACACACTGTATATTACGGACAGGGGGGTTAGTTGCATCAACAGGGGTTGCTCCTGGACGCCGGTGGGGCTGCTACGCGGCGGCGGAGGGATCTGGTAGAATGCCCCGGCCTAGCGCATGTTACGCCTCTGGGCGATGTCCCGGAGTGGGTCGGCCGCGTATCAGCTGCTTCGCGCAACGACTTCGGAGCAAAGGTCGTCGGCCGCATGCACCAGGTGAGCTTTGTTTACAATGGCTAGCTGCTGCGAACACTTCGGATTAGAAATGGTGTTTCAAGAACATACCTGCCGGCGTAGGAAGCTGCAGGAGTTCGCGTTCGGTGAGCCAAACTGGACCGGGGGCCGCCAGACGATTTGCCGGCTTTCGCGGCTCGAAACGATGCAGCGGTCGGACTTTCGGGAAATTCGCTATTCAAGCGAATTTGCGGCTTCGACTGGATTGCGGCGGTGTGGAGATCCTTTTCGGAGGGCTTCAGAAATGCTCATAGGATGCTGGCGGTGACTCTTACAGGCAGGTCCCTTATCGCATAATCTCTGTATGCGTCCAGCCTGGCGGCGGCGGGCTGTTGATTACTTCCTGGTGCCTCACAATTCGGGCGAGTTAATACGGTTGAAATACGGCTTTCGAAAACGCAAATAAAATGCACCCTCGGAACTCGGATGATCACGGACGGAACGGCGGCGGTGATCTCGTTCAGCGGATTACAGGAATGTTAGTTACAAATTCCGCGGTTTCGGCCTTTAACTAACAGCGGTTCGGTTATACGGGATACGGGGAAAGCTAATTAGTAGCCATGGTTTCGGCCTCTAAATTAATGACGGTTCGGGAACGGGTTTGATAAGGATCTCTAGGTTATCGGGGTGTTCTTGCAGGAAGACAGTAACCATACCAAACCCGCAAGAACTTTTATTTAGGCGATTTCTCCCTTGCTAAGACAGTAACCGTACCAAAGCAAGGGAGTGATCGCTCCGGGTGGATCAGGAAGAGTTTAGGAGAGGACTCGGGAATAGAATCTCTTCCAGGTGGATTGGGAGAAGGCTTAGGGGAGAACTTCAGGATGGGATCTGACTCAGGAGCTGCCATGTGCTCCTTTTTATACGTTCAGTGGCTCCCGGTCGGCGGTCGTGCTCCCTACTCTGGCGGTGGGGGAAACACTCCTGCGCGCAAACGTGGCTTCCTGCGCACCGGCTACCGGCCCGCGCTATCGCTTCTTAGCGCGGTCTTGAGATGCAAACGTTTGATAAGGCAGCGAATTAAATTCCCAATACGTTTCAAGTATCTTTAGAATTTAGATTCACAAGCGAAACGTTACAAGTCCTGAGAAGGACTCATTTTTGTACGTGCTTACCCCGGAGTTTGAACGCGGGACCACCGATCGCTGTGATTACGAGTCTGTCACACTAGACGCTGGTGGCCTAGTGGTAAGAGTGACAGACTCGTAATCACAGCGATCAGTGGTCCTGCGTTCAAACCCCGGGGTAGGCACAAATATACGTGAAAAGACGTACAGGACTAACCAGGAACACCTGAGGGCAACATTTTACAGGCAACGTGCCTGTAAAGACTCATTTACCGAGTTAGTTCAGACGACAGTAACATTTTACAGGCACTGTGCTTGTAAAAACTCATTTACCGGGCCAAGTCAGACAACAGTAAACGACCTTTTAATAAGTCAAGAGGAAATAAACTCTTGAACAAAGCGCGGATGTTATGAATCGTAAGACTCCAAGATATGTTGTCTATTTTTTTCAACATGAATGTTGTCTATTTTTTTCAACATGACTCAGAGCAGACCAGACCATAAATTTTTGTAAGAGTATAGATAGAAATTTAGTTATAAACCAGGTTTTGATGTCAGTTACAAATGAAGTTAGCAAGAAAACATGAACTAAAATTTCCGGTTATTTTCAAGAATTTGTCGTTAAACTTACGAAAGCAATAATGAATCATCGCTTTCTTAGTTTCTTTTGTTAGATTTTTTTGGCATTTTGAAGGTATATTTTACAAAACCTTGTAATAACCGATGCAGTGTTTAAACAGCTGTCAAAAGTGACGTTGGTGAAATTTCTAAGGTTAGGTTAGTACACTGTAAAAAATATTAGAAGTCATGCTGAAAAAAGACGCCAAACAAGATATATACACTTTTTTATCGCGTTACAGCACATATTACGTGCATAGTTTTTTTTGATAACATTTTAAATAAACTAATTTCATAGATGCCGCTACGGCAACTTATAATGGAAAATTTTGAAAAATATGTATTTTGTACGTATATGAAGTGCTACAGGAACGTAGAACTTAACACGTCAAACATACGGAACACACTGACACTACTGACAGGCACGTATGATGATAAGCGTGCTTTTTGTTTCGAAACATAATTTTACAGATAACGTGATAAACAAAAAACAAAGTTATTGTGATCACGGCACTAGTCACTAGTGATTTGTGCCTGTAAAAAAATAGCGCAGTTATTCAAAATTTTGAAGAAATTTCCATTGCATTCAGAAAAAAATCTTTCGTAAAAGGGCCAAAACAATTACACATCAATTTAAAATTTGAGGTTAGGTTAGAATACTAAAAATTTGCGCAAATGAAATTGGTTTTATTTAATGCCAATAATAGTATATTACATACCGAGGTGGGAAGTGTTTCATTACTGTCGAGATATTAGGTAGTTTACCGAGACGCGTAGCGTCGAGGTTAACTTTATCTCGAGACAGGGATGAAACTTTCCACCGTGGTATGTATACTATTTTATTTGCAATCATCTAATTTTAAAAATAACTACAATTGAATTTTGAATAATAGATATCTTGATGTAGCTAATATTTTTGTTACCATGAAAACAACCCACTCAATGTTTTGTTACCATGGAAACACCCCACTCTTCAGGTATGTAATATTTTTCGGGGTATGTAATAATTTCCTGGCTAGTTTCAAGTAATCATCTAGTTCCCAGCTGTTGTCATGTCATGAAATTGACACATTACAATGTGATTGCGAATAAAAGTATTTAAATTACCATGCAAATTAATTCAAATCGCATCTCAATATCTTAAGTAACAAAAAGTTACGGCATATAAAAGAAATTCGGAGATTTTGTTTTTTTTTAATTTTGAACAAGTAGGTCATGACAAGTAAAATTTGAAAATGGATTCTTAATGAGCTCTCAAAACTGCATCTTTGCTAGTTTAACCATCTCTCTATCTCTTCCAATACAAAAGTTGCTCATGTTGTCCCTACGAAATCCGGGCACCCTGTATATATCGAGAGATCCAAAAAAAACTGTTCCTCAGCGGGCTGTGGAAATTCAATGTATGAATAATATGTTGGTGACACTGTATGTCAATGTCAAATTCGAGGTTATCAGGTTAGGTTTTCCGTCAGTCTGTGTCAAAAATGACGCAAAACCTAACCTGCTAACCTCGAATTTGACATTGACGTACAGTGTCACCAACATATTATTCATACGTTGAATTTCCACAGCCCGCTGAGGAACAGTTTTTTTTTGGATCTCTCGATATAACATGGAGGTAATATAGGTAATATACCTACTACCTCCATGATATACCCTCTTCGTGGATACTATTACTTGTCCATTTACTATTTTTACTGGGCATTTATTATATTACGAAACATATATTGGTTTTACTTGTCACTTATTATTTCTACTGAGCAAATGTACTTGATGCTTAATAAATAAAATAGTGTGCATTTAATTTGTTGCCAATAATCAAAGTTGGTAAAACTGAAAGCGTGTTTCGCTTTCAGTTTCACCAACCTTGGCCAATAATAACTTGACGTGCCCGTGCGCTTAGCCACTGCCAAAAAGTCCGTTACAAGCGTTGTTAGATAATTTAATTTAAAAGTTTTGAAGATTGAAATGTCCAAACGACTGTGCTTTGTAAAAATTCTATCGTTGTGTTGGGTGTAAATGTATAAATATACTTTGAACAGTTTTTACATCAATATATTGTAGAATCGTAAGTGAATTGTACCACCATACATATTTTTATAATGTAGTAAACACATTTGTAGGTTAATTGAAAACAGGACTCAACTTCTGGCTTTGCAAGCTTTGATCTTCTCTTTAAATTTAAATTAAAAACTAAAAAGTGGGTAAGTATTTTCTGTAGTAAACGAATATAGGTAGAAACTGTTATATTAAGTGTGTTTCTCAAAATATCTTGGTTGTGTTCAGTTGAAATTGAAAACCATTTGGCATTCTACAGATTTAAGCTTTGCTCGTAAATGGTTAAACTGGGGATAAATGTACCACAAAGAATGCATGGCGAAAAAAATCAGCGGAATATATTTGGACGAAATAAAATGTGTTTTTTTCTAGCAAATAAAGCTAGAATATTTTCTAATTACAATCTTGTATCAAATCAGTAGCTATTTTATCAAAAACTAGTAAAATTGTTTCGTATTATTATGAGACTAGATACTATTCTTGGCTGAATTATTACTGTTTGTATTTTTGTTGAAATATACATTAGGGATGTCGTACCCGGTCTAAAATCAAACCCGGGTACCCGAAAGCAGTACCCGGGTACCCCCGGGTACCCGAAATATATAACAAAAATGTTAGTGTACATCTGAACATCTGAAGTAACTACAAATTGCTTTCTTTTACACCGCGAGTTTTAAATTAAACTAAATTGAAATAGTACCTACTCGCCAATCCAAACTGCAAGTCGTCTGTTATTCGTAAGTATTTTCAAACTTCCAAGTGTTATCAAATTCAAGTACGTGACTTTTTGTCCGAAATTGGTAGCAGCATCAATCAACATCACACACAGGATGTTTATGTTACTTCATCCCATACTGAAGCAATTTAATGGTACTATTTACGGGTTGAATATTTCGGTGAAGCGGATTTATTGCCTTCCTTATATGAAACAAAAAACATTATGTGGTATGGGATCACCCCATCCCATTCTTGTCATTACTGCATGGTTATGTTTTTCTAGCGCTTATTGCTATTATTTTTATTATCTCCGAAAAAGGCTGACTTCTTGGAAATTACATAATTTACTAGTCGGGTACCCGGGTCCTGAAACTACACCCGGGTCGACTATTACCCGGGTACCCGCGTACCCGCCGACATCCCTAATATACATGGTGTTTGGTAATTACTAATTAGCCTGCAATAGAGTTCCTCTATGTACTAAGAGTTGAGCCATTGGATCCACAAATCAAGGACCATGTGATGTAGCAAAGATATATTTCATTTGTTTTAGTTGAAAGAAGTATGCATAAAGTTTAAAATCGGCAAAAATCAATTACTCCATGGTTTGTGGATCCAAAACAAGTCACCCTACATGTCCCAACTCTGTATATACAACGACTCTAGCTTGCAGTATTTTGGGATGTTGTAGAAAAGAGATTACTTTGTGTTGAGTTTGTTAATACACTCACCGGCACGAAAAACGGAGCACTTGCATTTTTTTATTAGATTTAAAATTGTATCCCATTGTGATGTTTTATTAGTACATTTATTATTATACATTTATTATACATTTAACATTATAACATGTATAATAAATGTATAATAATAAATGTAATAATAAAACATCACAAAGGGATACAATTTTAAATCTAATAAAAAAATTCAAGTGCTCCGTTTTTCGTGCCGGTGAGTGTATGAGTAAACAAGTGTCCGATCATGGAGGCCAGCAGGATCTCCAGATCTGACGAATATGGACTACATTTCGTGGGGAATGGAACAACAGGGTTATTTTAATCAATCTGCAACCCTTTAAAACTAATTTGAAAGAATTGATCATGTTGCAAATTCTATGATTTACATCCAGTTACTATGCCGCACTAAGTTATGTATACCTAACAGTTAATGGTAGCCTTTGTGAGCACTTATTATAAACCATTTATGTACCTACTTAAATTTGTTTAATAAATATACTTTTAAAGTTTTACGTCATTATTCTTTTAACACTGTATTTCCAAGATGGATAAGAATTGGACACCTGTTTATTAACTAATTTGACTTTAAATAATCTTTTCTGTAACATCCCAAATTAATGTTAAATTCGAAACAACCATAAAAAACTTATGTGGTCAACACAGTAAAAATGCTATTTTTTATCTAGTTAAATAACTTCTGCTGATTCGCATTGAAAATTTGATTTTACTGATATTTTTACTGTTATAAAAGAAATTTGATCTTTATGATTGAACTACCCACAGCAGTGAACTTGCAGCGTGTCAGATTATGTAATGCGTTTTTTTTTTAATTATCAAGTGGCCTTGTGGCAAACTGTAATTTTTGAAAGTCATGTCGTAACTTATTTTGTGTAATACCTACTTGTTAAAGATTTCTTTAAGGACTATTTACTACTACGTAAGCAATCTCTTTACGGCCGTAAAAAGTGTCCGTAAAGACCACGGCCTACTAAATTGTGTGCCAAACGTCAAGTGACGTTTGTCACCTGCTTACAGCCATACAAAAAATTGGAAATAAATGACATTTATAAACAACAGTTGCAACGTCCTACGCTACGCACTCTCAATCATTCTAAAACGTTATTACACAAATGAAAATAAATTAGAAAAAGATAGGTATGACCGAATTGTATGTAGGTGTTACAAAAACTATTGTACAATACACGTCTGCTAGGGCCTTTACTGCCTCGCCAGTATTATTCAACTCGCTCTTCGAGCTCGTCTGACAAACTCTGGCTCGGCCATAAAGGTTATACTAACGGACTTCTACTGTAAAATACTATTACTTTATCCTATTATGTTACTATGATAATAACTTCTTGCCAACGAGTTGTGTTAAGGTACATTTAACAGCACTTGTGTTGTTAAGAAAAATATCATACCGATACTTTATTAGGATTTAATCACGTTGGCAGTCAGTACTGACGTGTATTGGTGGTGGCACTGTCAGTCTAGGTCAAATTCGATGAAAGTATGGAAAGTATGTTAGGTTTTGTTTGTTATTTGACACAGACTGATGCGAAAGTTAACCTGCTAATCTAGAATTTAACATAACCTGACAGTGCTACCAATACAGTATTGAGTGACTTATAGTTTTTATTCAATTTTGACAGTTTAAAGTGACATTATTAACTCCATAACAACCTTCATAAACAAGAGAAATAAAAGCGTTTTAATTCACTAGAGAATTAAAAAAGTTTAATTCACTAGAGATTTAAAAACGTTTCAATGAAGAACAACATATTTTTATGATTTCTACAAATACTTACATTCAATTATTCTTTCTCTTTGTAGTGTGTAATATATAATTAACTTAATTTGAATATTTTTAATGTCACTTATTTCCAATTTTGTGTATGGCTGTAAGCAGGTGACAAACGTCACTTAGACGTTTGGCACACAGTAAGTGTGGTGTTTTATTTGTTGTTTGATAAGTGATTTAAGAGCAGCAGGTGCTATAAATTTGAATATTTTAAAAATTTTTATTCAAAATTTCGTCAAAATTGAATAAAAATATATATACGCCACGTGAATTAAGCATTTATTATATCAAAGATTTGATCTCACTCGCACTGCGTGCTTGTGAGCCCAAAATCTTTTCGTGAATAAACACATGTTTAATTCACTTGGTGTATAATATTTATTAACTTACTAAGCACCACAAGGGTGGATCGAAAAACGGCAAAAAAAATTTTGTTTTTGAATGTTTGTCCTATATGCGGAAAAGTGGCTACCTATTATGACTACACACCCTGCAAAGAATGAGGCTTCTAATAAAATATTTTCCGGTGCACTTAGGGGTTCAAAATTCAGAAATTTTAGCAACATTATAAATATTTCGAATCTCTTATCAATCATTTTGCAGTTTGTATGACTTTGTGTATTAATTTCTTCAAAGGCAATGGTAAGTATCTGGTTCGCTCAATCATATTAAATAAATGAAGCGAATCATATTTCCCATTTGGTTTTGTCTTAATTTCAAACCATAATGGAACATAAACCGTTTGGATAAAAGTTGTTAAAATGTTTAAATTTTCTGAAGGATTTGTAGGACCTGCATACAACCACAAAACTTTGTTTGCTGTAGTCAGCCATCTGAGATGTGTCATTTTGCCAGGCTGCCCTCTTGAAAGACTTTCTGATACGGTTCCTTCCGATATTGCTAAACTAATTTCATATAGGTACTTTTGATCGCTGCTTAGAATACTTCAGTCAACTTGTGGTAGTTTGGCCGGAATCTTCTTAAAATTTGTGATTGGTTGTAGTTCACAGGTTTCTAGTTGCTTTCCAATATCTCCTGTATATCCAGTAGGACCACTTGTTTTTCCATCCAAGTGCTTTATAAGGTGTCGAAGTGACAGTTCGTTAGCGTGAAGCAGGCATATAAACCACTGCAAAGGTCTGCCAATTCGGATCTCTAGTGAACGTATGATACCATTATGAATGCCAGTATTGACAGCAGTTCCATCACTTCCTATGGTAACCAAATTTGATAAGTCTATGTTTTGTTGTAGAATAGTATATTGTGCACGGAAAGCGAAAACGGGCGTTAGTGCGCCACGTATAAAGTTGAGGTCCCCGAGGCGAAGCCGAGGGGTTCTCAACTTTATACAAGGCGCAATCTTTCCCAGCGGAGCAAACGCGAGTTTTTGCGCAGCGGGCATTTTTAATCCTGCCAAGAAGAGCGAAAACGAGCGTTTTCACTCCGCAGCCATCGACTGAGAATCGCCCGTTTTTGATCATCCCGAGCGGAGCGAAAACGAGCGTTTTCGCTCCGCTTGGAATGAAAAATCATTATAGTTTGTGAGATATCTTTTGCGTTGCCAGATGAAATACTTAGGTGCCCGAAATAGTTGGAACTCGGCTTGGACACCAATACAATGTGTTCCTCGATAACAGATTTCCTCGCGAAAAGTGTTTCCTTCTTTATATTGAACCAAGGTACGATCTTTTGGACCATCAAAGTAAATTTCGTACAATTCTTTTTCTTCCAAACCCTGTCTTTCTTTTAGAATTTTTCTTTCCCTTCTAATCTTGTTTCTATCTATTACATTTTCTCCATCTTTTTCTGATATTAACCCCAAGTCTGTTAGTACTGAACTTGTTATTATTGCGGCGGCTCTGTCGGAAATCCCTGTACGATCATAGGCTTGCGCCAGACTTGGTAGATGAATTCGCATTTGGGCGGTACCAACTCTGTTTTGTTTTCTTCGAGTACTAAATTCGCATTTTCAAGCCGATTTTGGTCCTCTTCTTCAGAGGATGAAATATCATTCTGGAATAATAGTAGAAGCCGAAGGAACATTAGTAATTTCAAGATCTTTTCTGTGGATTGAGCATTCAATGCTTTGGGTAGCAACAAAGTCAATTGAACCGATAATGATTTTTCTCGCCGTTCGTTGACCCATCAAGAATTCTTTTTCTCTAATCGGTTCCTTATTTTTACAATTGCGTAATGTGAAGTCTTTACATTTACAGGCCGAAATGTCAAATAGTTTGTTTTCTGCTGATTCTCTGAACATTTTTAAGTTTTCTACGATGGCGTTACTTTTTCTTGATTTTAAAGGTTTTTTTAAATTCCTTAATTTTTCATAATAGTTTTTAATTTGATGTAATATTTGTTGATCGGAAACAATCGGAATAGATGCCTTTGGTCCATAAAGTTTTTAGTTCTACAAGTAGAATGATATTGGAAAAAGTCGGTTCTGCTTTATTTGTTGAAGCATCTAACAACGTTTGGCGTATCCATATATAATTTCGCTCCTAACATCGCTCGTTCATTCAAAAAGCTTAATAACATTACTTGCATCGTAAATTACTATTATGGATTGCGTATGCACATAACCTCACTTTGACAACTGACAACTCAAGTGACTCGGCCCACTGAATTTGGGCTAGAGCGATGTAATAATCACTGACATGCAGTCGTAAGACAAAATCTAGTTCAAAACTCTCTATAAAGTTTCTTTTTTTTTTAACGCACGTTACGAGTTGTATACAAAGCTTTATGTTCGACTGTTACAATAAAAAAGAATCAAATGTATAAATTTATTAACGCCTTTTCCGTGACAAAAAAATTGACAGAGTGCTTTGATGGATATCGACAAGTATGTATTTTGACAGTGACAGCTGACATAATGGTACTTGTCAATATTAGAATTAAATTTTGGCTTAGACCGTGTCATCTTTGTAGATAAACATGTAACATTTGTTGTCTTAATGTGTTGAATACCTTGTGAACTCGAGCAAGCGTTTATGTAACGGTTATGTTCTTTGGTGGCTCGTGATCTCTTACAAGCCACCATATGGCTATATGGGTGCACAAACAGTAAAATGGCCAAATATGCCTAAGTATCCTTGTTCACAAGGTACTCTTAATAACTTGGACCAAATCATGGGTGGCTTGTTCTTGTCAGAGAGTATTCCACCGAAGAACATAACCGTTACATAAACCCTTTTTTGAGTTCACAAGGTGTTAGGCACATTAAGCCTGGGTGTTTATCTACAAAGACAACACGGTCTAAGCCGAAATTTAATTCTAATATTGACAATTCGAGTACCACGAATGCCTCAAACATTATATAATGGTACTTTATAGTACTATTATAGATCTAGTAAAATAAAGTAAACTTTATTTTACAAGTACTATAAAGAGCTACTTAATTTCCGTAGTCATACATAAACAACTTCATGAGAAGGAACGCTTTGTTGATGTCATAGTTTTATTGTTTCTCACTATTTAGTTTTCGGAACGATCTGTTAAGATAAATTCATTATTTGTAATGTTGATATATCTGCCAAATAGGGTTTCCAAGTCCTGGGACCAAAAGTGTTTTCGGGACTTACAAGCTAAATTTCAAGTCCCGGGACTAGTCCCGAAGATCCCGAAAATGGTCCCGAAAAGGAAATAGTGTTCAGGTGAAATTTCCGAATGCCATTTCCAAAGAAAATAAGTGTTTTAAGTTAAATAAAGTATTTATGTGCTGATAATTTGCGTTGGGGCTCGTCTACAACTTCATTGCTTTCTTCTGGTACTAAAAATGTTATCGTTCTTCATCTTTTGCTTTTGTTTGAACTGCAAAGTGCTTGTGTAATGCTTTCGTCAAGCTGCCTCTGATTATGATAATTTTGTAGGAACCAACTTTACATTTCGCCAATTCTTTATCTTCATTATATAAAATTGTTGACATATTGACTTAAAATTTATTTTTTTTATGTAGAATGAAGGTAGGTTGCGAATCGGAATTCATTCTAATGGTAACGCTTTAGCAGACAAATAACGAACACACCCCAAAATATAAATTATTTAGCTTCCTCGCACATATCTAAATCCAACAAAAAAAAACAGACAAATACATAAATAGAAGTAGATATGCAAATGTCGCTGAAACAACACACAGGTTTAATTCTAACCTACCGAAAATAATAGCTCTCCTGCCTACGCAAAACCCAAATAATGCAGAATGTGCAAGAGGCATGAGTAATACGCCGGACGCCGGTGAATGCCCGTCCTAATTCTCTGATATCGAGTATACGCACGCATGTTGACATGGTCCCGGGACTTTGCCTGGGCTGGCTGTGGTCCCGGGACTCGATTTTTGTGGTAGAATCCCGGGACTGTCCCGGGACTGGAAACCCTACTGCCAAAGGTAATTTTAAGCAATTTCTTTAATTTTTTTTATCTACCTAGTTTAACCGTATTTCAATTTGTGTTTTTTCAGTAGCTTGGTGTATGCATTGATTGTTTTTTTTCCTATTCTCATTTTAGGTCTTTGTTCCTAATTCTTTCTGTTGCATCTTGCTGCTCTTGAGACTCGGATGTCCAGCTTTCTTTCCATCTCTTGTTCCATGTGGTTTCATATTCTTTGCTAGCTTTACAATTCTCCATTCTTTGTACATGTTTACTCCATTTCTTCCTTTGTCTTTTCATTTCATTAGTTTCTACGTTTATGTTTTTATGTATGTGTAACTATTTCACTAACTTAGAAAGAATAGAACGATATATAGCTGTCGATTAAATGTCCACTTGGGTAGAAAGAGATAGACTTTGACAATTAGGTTTCAAACCCTATCAAAATAAATAATCACGCACACAGACACACTCTACACCTAGCTAGTTCAATTCCATTATTTGTTCTATGGTTTCGTTATTTACTACAAGTTTACATTGCCTTGGTTCTTTAGATAAGATCATACTCGTAATTGTTTTCCATATTTATACTTATTATATTGTTCCGCTATTAAGTGGTATCTCTGCATTCATTGTTTGAATAAAATTCCAAAAAGTGTTTTCGATATTTAATTTGATGTTTTCATTCAACCTGAAAATCGTGACCTGGTGAACATGCTGTATTTCAGAAATTAAGCAAATAAAATTTTCTCCATGAAATAGTTAAAAGAATCACATCTTTAATTTTTGGAACGTATTTAATGACCACCCCATATAATATCAACTAGTTCCTTTTTATCTAAGCTTTTTATCCAGTCATTTAAGTACAAAAGTAGTTGTAGTTAATAGATGCTACTGAACACCCTGAAGTAAACCTATGCTGATTGTTGCTGGTAATTAAATTATCACTTATAATATCACAAGAGCTTAAATTATTTCCGGAATCTTCGACTCGGGATAATTTTCAAAATATTCGTGACCGAAAAAAAATTTGCAGGAATAATTTACGCTCGTGTGGTATTCGGTAAGAAAATTTCACACCAAAATTTGGAATAAATATAATATAAATCAAACCTGACATTTTAAATTAATTTCACTAGTTGCCAAGGCGGCCTAGGTATTGCTGTTGTTGACATATGCTCATTTGTCATTTTTGTTTAAACGGTTCTGTCACAGTAGATGTCAATTACTAGGTTGAAGCATCGACATATAGAAATGGACCGCTAGTCAGAGCTGCGCGAGCCAAACGGGATAGAAAGAGAACGCATATGACTTGAGAACGCTCTGTCCTTGTTGGCGCTCAGTAGCATACGGCGCGACCGCCCTGTCGCTGTGACGTCATTTTCTGTCGGCCAATAGAAGACCGGCAGGAAAAGGAACATTTTCTGTCGGCCAATAGGAGGCCGGCAGGAAAAGAAAAGAGTTCTTAAAGTGTTCTCTTTCTCTTTCTAACGCAAAGACTTGCGCAGTCGTCCATTAGCGGTCCATTTCTATATGTCGATGGGTTGAAGTGTATGTTTGAGCTTGAGTTTAATAAGTGTATACTGAAATGTCGCGATTTGGCAAAGAAAATCAACAAGTTATTAGACAAGAAATTCAAAACCTCCTACCAGATAACACTAGAAAATCAAAAGCAAGTGTATGGAAACAGTTTGTTGAATTTTGCAACAAAAAGTTGCATAATATTCATGAGTGTATGAGTGTCGTACAGCTGGCTAATATACTGGAGGACTACGCGTTTAATATGAAAAAGAAAAATGTTGAAGATTACAAGGAAAGTGTTGTTAAAGTTATGTGGAATTCTACTGCTAAGCAATTACAAGAAATTTATTACGAAAAATACAAAATAAAATTTAATCCGTTTTCTGATGTGGAATTTGCGACCGCCAGAGCTGCTCGGGATGCTAAGCGCAAAAAACTACAGAGCAACCCATCAAAAAGAAAAGTGAGTGTCTCAGCATTAACCAGTGACGAATATAAAAAAATTATTGAAATCTGGGATGAAGATACTCCAGATGGCTTGCAGCGTAATTTTTTTCATATAGTTTCACATGAGCTAGGATGGAGAGGAGGGGAAGGATGGTCTGCCTGTATCCAATATTTCAAAGAAAAAACTGATAGTTTGGGAAACCCAACAGATCGGATAGAGTATAATCCAATATTCTCGAAAACTACACAAGGTGGTTCCAAGAAATTGTCAGATAGTAAATGGTTGATTCGAAATTTCGACAATCCACAGATGTGTCCCGTTCGTTTGTTTAAGAAGTTGATTGAAAAAAGGGGAAACCTTATCAAGACCGACAGATTGTTCTTAACTCCAAATCCATACTGGAGTCAACCCAATTCGAAAGGATGGTACAAGAACAGTCCAGTTGGTAAGAACATTATATCTTCATGGTTTAAATCAGCAGCCTCTAAAATAGGAATTGACACTAAAAAAGTTAAAATCACCAACCATTCTGCAAGAGCAACAGCTGTTTCGAATTTGGCCAAAGAAGGAGTTGGTGAACAGCAGCTCATTAAAATTACTGGACACAGTAATAGCCAATCAATCAAATCTTACTTACAATTGGACGTTGAACATCATCAGGAGATGATTGAAGCCATGAGGAGAACTTTACCAACTACTAGCAAGTTGAATCATAATCAGAGCACAACGCAAGAAAAAACAGAAAATAAAACAGAAAGTACCCAGATCCAAACCACGAATTCAAGCCAGCCCACAACTATTTATAATAATTGTGTTTTTAATGTTAATCTTATATATAAAAATGAATCGCCGTCTGTTAGTAACGCAAAAACTCGAGAACGACTTGACCGATTTAGATGATTTTTCTTTTGTTGTGTTCGTCTTACTCCCGAGGTGGTTTAGCAAAAAAGAAAATTCGGAAAAATCCAAAGGGAAAGCCGGAAAATAAAATCATGTCATAATCCGCATCAGAACTATTGTGCTGTTTGTGCCGACAATTCTCGGAAGGACAGTTTTGACCTGGGAGGCCCAGCCGCTACCTGCACCCACAGGGGGCGAAGCGAATGCAGGGTCGTCGCAGTCAGTCAGTCAATCAGACATTCAAATTTGGTTTGTGTACAAGTGATTGTGAAAACAATTCGGTGTCGTTTTATAGTGTCCGTTACACTGCCAAAGGCACGATGAGCTAACATAGGTCGTCGAAGACAGTCAGCTGCGCGGGTATCTACTTTACGTGCCAACCGCAATGATGACCAGCGCGCTACGGATAATGAAAATAGTTGTAGCTATTAGCATGTTTTTAAAATGAAAGAAATCGAAAATTCGAATATCGGAAAAACGTTTGCTGAACACGCTAATACCAGGCAAACCAACGTTCGGGCAGGACAACGTCTGTCGGGTTCGCTACCCCTTAAGAGGTGAAATGGGGTAAATAAGCCTAAAAATCGATATGGGTGTCGTTATTGAGGTTTTTTAGGACGTTGATTGCGAAAACGGCATTTATTTTTAAGTCCAAGACGATGGACATGACATAAAATTAAAACTTTATAGTGGTTAAACGGGGTTTCAGAGACAAATTATTTTTGAACAGAACAACGTTTGCCGGGAGGGGACGGAACGGGACGGGACGGGAAGGGACGAGACGGGACGGTACTGGACGAGACGGGAAAGGACGGGAAGGGACAGGAAGGGACGGGGCGGGACGGGACGGGACTGAACTGGACGGGACGGGATGGGACGGGAAGGAATGGGACGAGACGGGACGGACGGGACGGGAAGGCATGGGATGAGATGGTAGAGGAGGAAACGGGACGGAACGGGACGGGAAGGGACAGGAAGGGACGGGGCGGGACGGGACAGGACTGAACTGGACGGGACGGGATGGGACGGGAAGGAATGGGACGAGACGGGACGGACGGGACGGGAAGGCATGGGATGAGATGGTAGAGGAGGAGACGGGACGGAACGGGACGGGAAGGGACAGGAAGGGACGGGGCGGGACGGGACGGGACTGAACTGGACGGGACGGGATGGGACGGGAAGGAATGGGACGAGACGGGACGGACGGGACGGGAAGGGATGGGATGGGATGGTAGAGGAGGAGACGGGACGGGACGGGACGGGGACGGGGATGGGATGGGATAAGATGGGCTGGGATGACAGAAACTAATTAGTCATTATTTAATACAGAAATAACGAACCTTGCGCTTACGAAGTCGCGGGTACATCTAGAAAGTAGCATATATTTTTAAGTCCAAGACGATGAACATGATATAAAATTAAAACTCTATAGTGGTTAAACGGGGTGTCAGAGACAAATTATTTTTGGGTAAAACAACGTTTGCCGGGCCAGCTAGTAATACCTATAATAATTAAATTTGTTTCAGTATTATTTTGCTTATTATTCGATACCATTAGATATTTTCCAAGAACGATAGTTCAACATGAAGTAATTTTGATGAAATTCAAAATGTAGGTGTACCCACCATATTTCCTTAGATAAAAAAATTACCTACTTTAGTTACACCAAATGGTAAAACTCAGATGGGTAGTAGTTCAATCTATCGCCCTTTGGCAATTTTAAGTCACTAGAGGTGGTAGAAATATATTTTTACAAGTAACACGTCGTAATTTAGAAAAAATTCATATGTAGGTATATCCACCATATTTCGTTATATAAAAAAAATAGTAACTTTAGTTACACCAAATGGTAAAACTCAGATGGGTAGTAGTTCCATATATCGCCCTTTGGCAATTTTAAGTCACTAAAGGTGGTAGAAATATATTTTTTACAAGTAACACGACGCAATTTTGATGAAATTCATATGTAGGTATATCTACCATATTTCGTTATATAAAAAAAATACTAACTTTAGTTACACCAAATGCTAAAACTCAGATGGGTAGTAGTTCAATCTATCGCCCTTTGGCAATTTTAAGTCACTACAGGTGGTAGAAATATATTTTTTACAAGTAACACGACGCAATTTCGAAGAAATTCATATGTAGGTATATCCACCATATTTCATTATATAAAAAAAATTACCTACTTTAGTTACACCAAATGGTAAAACTCAGATAGGTAGTAGTTCAATCTATCGCCCTTTGGCAATTTTAAGTCACTAAAGGTGGTAGAAATATATTTTTTACAATGAACACGACGCAATTTCGAAAAAATTTATATGTAGGTATATCCACCGTATTTCATTATATATAAAAAAATACTAACTTTAGTTACACCAAATGTTAAAACTCAGATGGGTAGTAGTTCAATATATCGCTCTTTGGCAATTTTAGTTTACTAAAGGTGATAGAAATGTATTTTTTAAAGTAATTTACAACACTTCTAATCGAAAAAATACATGATTAACGTGGTTTGTTGCAGTAGGTGGCCGTGATAATTAGGCGGCCATGCTTTTGACGCAGTTAGCAAACGGAGAAAATTGTCAAACGTTTCTTGTGAGCATTTGCGTTAAAAAATTTGATAAAAATGAAAAGTATAATTTATGTAAATATTGCAAAGAGTTGAGCCACATGCAAATATGCCATCCTAATTTAATATATTTAACTAATTTAATCAAAGATTGTGAACAGGGAGTGTTAGAGTCGAATGGCTTGTTTAAGAAAATCCAAGAAAGTGCTGCGGATGTCAAGTAAATATGGGTTTATGCCTAGAAGAAATTTGAACAAAATTGTTTCAAAATATTACATATATTTCTTAAAACACAGACATCTAATTAATTCGTCACCTTCCTATTCACCATTAAGAAGGGAGGATGTATTAGAAGAATTCAATGAACATTTAAATCTTGTTATGTATGTAAATCCTACGTTTTAAATATAATTTGTTAATGCACAATTAAACAAATTGTGCAATTTGTGTCTTATGTTAAATTAAACTTTATAGGTAATAATAAATAAAAATGTTAATTCCTAGAAATTGACAAGTATATTATTTAGTGGTTGTAAAGAAAATAGATAAGATGGCAATGTGTAGATCACATGTGTTTACCTTCTCAACTGTCAAAAAATTTCCACTTAACTATCGTCTCGCCACGAAAAAATTTCCGGAAATTTTTCTAGTTGTCATAGTAACAAGTCAAAATAAAGGCATTTTATTGGTTGTAAAGTAGAGGTGTGGAATTTTCAAGGGTAATACCACAAAAGGTGAAAATTTTTTGACAATTTTTTTCGTTCACATGCAGATTATTGCGTTTAAATTTCTCAAAACCAAAACTGCTTTAAAAATTCCGCGAGACCGCAGGTCGAGTGGAATTTGAGCAGTTTTTGTTGAGAGAAATTTGTAATAATTTGCATGTTGACGAAAAAAAATTATCTTGAAAAATTTTGCCTTGAGTGGTATTTGGAAAGATTATTCAACAATATGAGTAGATGACTTTTACCGTGTTCGGCAGCACACATTTTTAACATTTTCCACTAATAATTCAATACTGGAGTTTCCTACACCATTATTATGAGTTTTTAGAACGACGCTGATGTGCAAACTTCACTTTGACGTTTTGGAGAAATGTCACTCAAAGGCTACTTACTAAATTGAAATCATTGAAACCAATAGGGCTTGCGTGAAAACACTGTGACATTAGGTGTTTTCAATGACAGTCAATTTTGATTGGCCGTTTCTGACAAATTGAACAATTTTCATTGGTTCGCTCATTATAGTGTTGAATAATCCATAAAACTAACTTCAATTCTTCTCACTATTTTATACAGTGTGATGATAAAAGTTTGGAACATAAATCATAATTGCGTTAATGAATGTTTTTGAAAGAAATCCTGGAACATGTCAATTTTTATTTTAAATAAGACATATTTTGCTGTAATTGTTACTTTTAGATTTTCTTTTGTTTTTGAGTTATGACGTTTGCGATAATTTTTTTAAATGGAAACCCTAAATTTTTATGATGAATTTGGACAGAGCATGAAATTCTAAAACCAAATACGCTAAAAAAGTATGACACTGTATTTTGAAATTTTCGAGAAAATCACTTTTAAAGTATTAAAACAAAAATCGAATAAAAATCAAGCCATGAAACAATGAGTTAGACCTAAAATTATCACAGTTCTTCATAGTTTGTGTATCTATTTTTGTTGTGTGCTCTTAATTAAATAAATAATGGTGCGATATTTGAGTGATTAAGAACGAATTGAAATTTTAGTATTGAGGAGATGTAACCGTACGATGTTCTGGAAAATTTCAAAATACAGTGTCATACTTTTTTAGCATATTTGGTTTTAGAATTTCATGCTTTGTCCAAATTCATTATAAAATGTAGGGTTTCCATTTAAAAAAAGTATCGCTAACGTCATAACTCAAAAACAAAAGAAAATCTAAAAGTAACAATTGCAGCAAAATATGTCTTATTTAAAGTAAAAATTGACGTGTTCCAGGATTTCTTTCAAAAACATTCAATAAGCTATTATGAATTATGTTCCAAACTTTATCATCACACTGTATACAATGGATGTCAGGTTACTCGACTCTTCCTCTTATAATATATTTGTATTGTTTTGTAAATAATGATCACTGCTGTGCTTTTCCTTTCTAGTCATGTGGCTACATCGCTACAGCTATAAACTGGGTCATAAGTATAGACAATGGCAGAACTATTGTGGTGGATGGTTGTTTAAGGAAATAGGGGCGTATATCTTTTAAACTTGGGGAAGAGAGACTGTTGAGACTGGTTAGATGTTCTTTCTATCTCTACAAATTCAACATTGTTAATAGAATGAGGAATAAAACTCCAGTTTTATATACAATCAGTGTCAATGTCTGTATGTATTCTGTTTGCAGGCAACACCTACTTGTGCCTGTACTTCATTTTCCACCCCACTATACAGCAGAAAATATTCCTTCCAACTTAACACTAAACACTCGTTTATAGTGAAACCAACTGAAAGGGAATACAATATAATACTATACCTATACCTACAAAACTAACAAAAGCTGTCTATACTAATTCTAATATGTTATTTAAATTACAATAATTAATATCACACATATTTGAAATGTCATTGTAGTTCTGACTCATTTTGTAAAGTGGTGATTTTTGTAATATGTATGTGGGGTTGAATTATAAAATGTTACAAAATTTCTATTTTGATGAGATGGTACTTGGAAATTAAGCATTACCAGAAGAAATGGACAATCGATTTTTGCATGAGGAATATTATATAAATAAGTAAGACTAGTTTAGAAAGGAGGAGGAAAATAATTAATCATATTGTTACGTTCTTAACGTTCGGGCTATTTAAAATTATACGACAAACATGGGTTCAAATATTTATTTACACAATGAATTACTACGATTATTGTTTACAAGCACATGCGAGAATTATCAAGCAGATTACAAATTAATTCAAGCACTAACGACTATCGGTACACGTATTTCTAACAACTATTATTATTTATTTCTATTACGTACGGATTAGCACATTTATTTATATCACTCTTAAACGCTAACGATTATATATTTATTTACTTATTATTACTTCACGAGAGATTATGTACACGCGGTTTTATTTATATGGGGGCTTCCAACAAGCCTCGACGTGAGTTCTAACTGCCGCAGAATTATTTCAGAACTGACTTGGGGGCGAACTCCGCCCGCTTATATCACGCCGGTAATTTTCTTCCAGAAGCCTCCAGAATTTCCGGCAACAGTGACGTGTCGCGTCAGGGCTGCTCTAGCATCGACTGGAAAATGATTCTCCAACGTACACCTGCGTTCAAGGCCGCCCGTCGGCAGCCTATGATTCACGCGCCGGCAGCCGTCTCTGGAATTTCTAGTATAATCGAGGCATTGGGGCAAATAACTGTCAGCCGAATCGTTACACTGCCCCCGCCTTAGATCGTTCTGTCCCAGAACGAGTTGCGTCGAGTGCCTGTCTTCTCGCTCTTGTGGGGGTCCGATGGCGGTACTTGCAGGCGGTGCCCTTCTTGCACATGGACTGGCTGAAGAAGCAGCAGCCCACCGTGGTCTCCAGGCTTCGCAACAGCACACCTCGATCTGGACGCCGGTTGTCTCTTGTACTGCCGATCGGTAGGCCATCAGGAACAGGTGCGTGTACTGGCCCCAGTCACGCGGATGCTCGGAAACCCCCTTGGACAGATGCTTCCCCATGGTTCCGTTCATCTTTTCCACCATGCCGTCCGATTGAGTATGGAGGGCAGTGGTCCGAATCTTGCGTATCCCCAGTGGCTTACAGACGTTCCGGAACGGTCCAAACTCGAAATTCCGGCCCTGGTCGGAATGTAACTCCAGGGGGACTCCAAAACGGCTGAAGCACTCCTTCACCAGAACATCAGCGACAGTACCGGTCTCTTTCTTCGGAACGGCGTACGCTTCGGGCCATTTGGTGAAGTGGCCCATGCACACCAAGATGTATTTATTTCCCGCTTCGGTTTCGGGGCATGGTCCGGCGATGTCAATGGCTATACCCTCGAACGGACCACCGACGTTGTACTGCCACCTCGGAGCTCTACGTCTTCCAACAGGTCCGTTTCCTGTAGCGCATGCTTCGCACCTCCGGCACCACTCTCGGACGTCACCTTTGCAGCTTGCCCCGTAGAACCTTTCTTGGACCTTCTGCAACGTCTTCTTCAATCTGAAGTGTCCTCCAGAAGAGCAATCATGCAGGTAGCGCAGAACCTCGGCCACTCTACTCCTTGGAACCATCGATCGTGATCTCGTTGCCCTACTGTCCTCATCTTCCAAGATTCTGGTCAGGACGTTGTTGTCCAGCTGCAAGGAGTCCCATTGCGCCCAATAAGTCTCCACTGTTGCGTTGGTGGCGGGGACCTCCTGCCAGGTAGGTCGACGGCCATCTTGCTTCCAGGCTATAACCGCGCCCAAGTCGGGGTTGTTCTCCTGGCTACTCTGCAACTCGTCTGGCTCCCACGAGTTGTCGACCACAGTGGTACGATTAATGGGTACCGCACGACTCTCCAGTCTTGAACAGTGGCCGCAGTCCGCAGGGCAAGGCCTCTTGGATAACGCATCGGCGTTGCGGTGGGCTGTGACAGGCCGATTATTTATTCCCAAGTCGAATTCTTCTAGGCGCTCGATCCACTCAGCCACCTGCCCTTCAGGGTTCTTGCACTGCAGCAGCCATCTCAGAGCAGGATGGTCGGTCCTCAGCAAGACTCTTTTGCCAAACTCAACTGATTTATGTTTTCCTACATCAGTACGGCCGCTGGGATGATCTCCGCACTCGACGATGTCTTGGTACCGGGCCACCATACCTTCTATCTTCTTCCGTTTTCGTTGGCCCATGCCCCCTCCCAGTATTGGGTTCCTCTTGGCGGTTGCCAGTTCCCTGCTGACGTTCATCATCCTTACTGGGACCCCCAAGCCCAGTCTTCATCAACGTCTTCCCTACCAGGATACCATGAGTGAGCTTCTTGCCACCATCAGGCTCGACCACGCGCACCACGTTGCCCCGGAGATCGCCATCCAGGTATGCATCCACGACCCTCTCGGCTCGTCCTTGCAGAGTAACATCTTCCGCCCATACCACTTGTGCCGTGATCTCCCCTCTTGGGTGTCGGAAAGATCCTCCCCACCCACGTGCAACTCGCCGCGTCTCAGGTCCAAAGCGCACTCACACTTATCCACAACATCCATTCCCAGGATGCACTCGTCCGCAATGTCAGCATAATCGGGCTCAACCACGCGCACCACGTTGCTCCGGAGATCGCCATCCAGGTATGCATCCACGACCCTCTCGGTTCGTCCTTGCAGAATAACATCTTCCGCCCATACCACTTGTGCCGCGATCTCTCCTCCTGGGTGTCGGGAAAGCTCCTCCCCACCCACGTGCAACTCGCCGCGTCTCAGGTCCAACAACAGAGACCGAACTCTTCCATTTATTTTCCCATCAAGATTTTGGACTACTTCCTCTTCTGCGGTTTCCAGCTCTTCCTGCCCGACCTTCAGCTCTTCTCGTGCTTTCTGCCCGGCTTCCAGCTGTTCCCTAAGATCCTCTTGTGCTTTTTCTGCCTTCTTTCGACCGGATCGCAATTCTTCCCTAAGCTCATCCTTGAGGTTTTCTTGAGTGGCTTTCAATTTTTCCTCAAGTTTTTGGACTGCTTTCTCTTGCTCGGCCTTCAGCCATTCCTTAAGTGCTTTCGCGGCTTCCTCTGCCTTATCTTGTGCCTTCTTTTGGCCGGCTTTCAATTCTTCCTGGCCAACTTGGATCTCTTTCTTAAGTTCCTCCTGTGCTTTTTCCGCTTTCTCTTGCGCGGCTTTCGATTCTGCTTGCGCTTTTTCTGCTTTCTTCTGCCCAGCTTGGATCTCTTTCCTAAGATCCTCTTGTGCTTTTTCCGCCTTGTCCTGGCTAACTTGCATCAGTTGCAAAAGTTGGCTTAATTGGGCTTCCATTTTGCTGCTTTGAGATCTCGTCAAAGGCATCCACACTATCCACTTAAATTTATTTATCTGACCGTCGTTTTATCGGCACTTGTTAACAATTTATTTATTTAATGTTTGTTCAATAATTTTCTTATAGCCCCCGGTACAAAACCTCACACCGACACCACTGTTACGTTCTTAACGTTCGGGCTATTTAAAATTATACGACAAACATGGGTTCAAATATTTATTTACTTATTATTACTTCACGAGAGATTATGTACACGCGGTTTTATTTATATGGGGGCTTCCAACAAGCCTCGACGTGAGTTCTAACTGCCGCAGAATTATTTCAGAACTGACTTGGGGGCGAACTCCGCCCGCTTATATCACGCCGGTAATTTTCTTCCAGAAGCCTCCAGAATTTCCGGCAACAGTGACGTGTCGCGTCAGGGCTGCTCTAGCATCGACTGGAAAATGATTCTCCAACGTACACCTGCGTTCAAGGCCGCCCGTCGGCAGCCTATGATTCACGCGCCGGCAGCCGTCTCTGGAATTTCTAGTATAATCGAGGCATTGGGGCAAATAACTGTCAGCCGAATCGTTACAATATCAAATCTTTCCAGTAATAATGGTTGTGAATAACTTCTTTCTGGGTAAACTCCGTCTACTTTGTAGCTTAAAAATTTCAAAAATTTCCTTTGTATTGCTTCTACATTAATTATTTGATATTCATAGAAAGGGTACCAAATTAAAATGCAATGCTCAAGTTTTGAGCTGATTAAAGACAAGAATAAGGTTTTCAAAGCAACTACTCTTACGACAAACCCCAGCATTTTCAGAGCGGAAGTATATACGGTCTCTATATGACCAGCGAAACTAAATTTATCGTCAAAAAGAACCCCTAGATCCTTAATGGTGTCACTGTTTTGTAATAAGTTCGAATTTATAGCATACATATACACTAATGGTTGTAATTTACGGGTGTATGAGACTACTCTGCACTTCAATATGTTAAGTTGAAGTTTATTGGTGTCACACCAGTTGTTCAAGTTCTTAATTTGTTGTTGCAACCAAAGACAGTCCTCAATGGTAGCAACGGAAAAGAAAATTTTCAGATCATCTGCTAATAGAAGCCTCTCACAACAAAGTACTTCAGGCAGGTCATTGATAAATAATAAAAAATAGCAATGGTCCTAAGTTGGAACCTTGTGGGACACCAGATGTAGCAGCAATGAGCTTCGACTTTTAACTGTTGCATGTTACATACTGTACACGATTTGATAAGTATGAGGTAAAGAATCTTATTAGAGATTCGCTAAACCCAAAACTAAGTAGCTTTTGTATTATAATGGAATGCAAGATGCGGTCAAACGTGATAGCTCGATCTGCAGCATCAGCATTTTTGCCCGTAATTGCCATATAGTTTTGGGCCCTATTTCGAATCGCCCCAAACAGCTGCCAGTGGTCTCGATGCATTGATAGCAGCGAGTGTGTTGGCACACATAACTCACGTTGTGTTGGCATACTTCTTGGATCTTGTTTTACATGTTTTAAGCGGTATGGAATAGTTACCTTCTGTTATATTATAACAGTAGGATGATAAAACATATTTTCAATTATAGAATAGTTACCTTTTTCTAATGCCATAGCGTCCCTAAGGAGCAGCCGCCACTGCCTCTTTCCTCTCTTACTATTTGGTGCAATTCAGCCATTTTCTATCCATTCTTTACTTTTACATCAATTTGGAGCTTATCCAATATTAGTTTTTCAACTCTTTGGTTTATTTTTTCATCTGTTTCTGCTCTTTTTATAACTTGGTTGTTATTACACTTTTTTCCATCATGTTTTTCAAGTCTTTATTTAAGTATACTTATTCGCATTTTAAATACCTGTTTTTCTTGTACCATTTTTCTGCTCTTTTCTCCTATTGTGCCTGTACCTTGTTGAATTCTTCCCTTCCCTTTGAAAATTGTTCCTTCAGTTCCGAATGCTTATTATTTAATTCTTTTTTCAGATTTTCTAACCCATCTAATTTTTTTAAAACTGCCGCAAGAGGTATTAACAGGCGTACAACAAGGATCTATTTTGGTCCCCCTGCTGTTTGCTATTTATACAAGTAATTTTGCAGAATTATACAGAACATTGTAACATTCATATGTACGCCAATGACACCCACATTTATAAATCTTGTGTAACTGGTGACATAATTCAATCTGTTAATCAATTAAATTCTTGCTAACCGACTTTGATTCAAGAATATCATCTTCTACGTCCTGATCGAGTATTAAATTGAATACTTCTTCATTCTTTTCCCAGAGATCTCTCCGAATTACTTCAAGCATATTCATTAAAGTAGGTATTTTTGCAAAATTAAGAACTTTGTTAAGTTGACATATCTCGAAAGTGGGCTTCTGATTACCTCTCTTGATTTTTTTATCTTATATTAATTTTCTCCGTAGTCTCTGATTAAACTACAAAATTGTGCTGAACGACAAATATGGAGAATTGGGTAGATTTTGGATTATGAATAGTCTACGAGCCGGCTATACCTCCGTTAAAAGGAAGGAGAGTGAGTCATACCTTAAACGAAAAGTGGTTTTTAGTTGAATACGAAACGCCAAGTGTGCCAATCTGCGAATGATCAGAGGCACAACAGAATTATTATGATATTCAGTGAATTGCATCCGTTATGAGGAAATGAATTGAAAAACGTACCAAATAGAAGCTTGAAGCCTCTCTTTTATGCGGCTGTGCAGTCTTGTAGATATTTTACTGTATTTTTGGTAGCACTCTCAAGCTATGTCAAATTTGAGATTTGTAGGTTGACTTTTGCATCAGTCTGCTGCAAATAACAAACAAAACCTAACCTACTAATCTCAAATTTGACATAGACTGACAGTGCACTTTAGTATTGCCATCAGTCTTTCTTATCTCGTGAAAATGTTTTTATAAACCACCGGAAATAGCTTTTTTTTTCATTTATCGACAGAAAAAATCCGGTACACCTGGCGTTTCGTATTCATCTCGAAACAACTTTTTGTTTAAGGTATGACTCATTCTCTTTCCTTATGACGGAGATCATATTGCAGCCGGCTCTCCTACTAAAAACCCTGATGATTTAACAGATTTTCAATCGCAATACCTAGAACTGACTGCCATTTTAACAACACCAAATCGTAGGCAATAAAAATGAATAAAAAAAGAACATACATGAAAAAATTAACAGGAAACTGATCCAAAAACATAATATATAACCAAACGTACAAGGAGGGTTATTTATTATTATTATCAAATTTTAACAAACATTCGAAAGTTTAATCAAATATTTGCATTGTAGTTAATGTTGTAACTGATGTTACATTGCAAATTTGAAATTCCTGCATGTGGATATACAGCACTTTGCAGAGAATCCCGGAACTTCACATTTGCCCAGGCCATACAAAGTGAAGATTGGCACACTATTCAGCAGGCTGTGACTAAAAAAGAGTGAATTTATAACAATTGCCCAATGAATTGCAAGCAAATATCATTCTGACATTAGGACAAAGTGTAGAAACTGAAAAAACAGGCACCTTGTATACAGTTATACACATCAAGTTTTTTAGAATTATATCTTTTTAGGAATCTACCAACATGGCTAAGAAGAAAGTAACCACGCCGAAGAAATCAACCGCGCCGAAGAAACCAACCACACCCAAAAAAGAATCTCCAAAGAGCAAGAAAGCGGTTCCTAATCGACGCTCCTCACAAACCTCAAGTGCGCAATCTTCACCGGTGTCTCAGAGAGCAAGTAGATCATTTTCACAATCAACGTTATCAAAAGTACAGGAAAGCAGTATTCGTAAACCTGTTCCCAAGAAAAAATCTAGACGACCCCAAACTCGAATGATGATTGTAGGTAACAAAATGTTTAAAATTACTACAAAAATATTTCGCGAAATTAAACAATATCAAATGTCAACAAAATGTCTTCTTCCCAAACTACCTTTTTCAAAGTTAATTCACGAAATATTGTCTCAATGTGCACCATCTGGAGCACGCGTTCAACGACTAGCATTGGATGCATTGCAAGAATCAGCTGAAGCTTACTTAGTACAATTCTTTGAAGATAGTTACTGTTGTGCTTTACACGCACGAAGGAGCACTTTACTTCCTCGTGACATGGGACTTATTCAATATTTGCGACATGATCAATAATAGTTTTATTTGCATTTCTGTAAGACTTATGTTTGTAAAAGATAGGTTTAAGCTGCAATGGTTGCATGTTGCAAACATAAGTTACCTATTTGTACTTATATGTTATTTTTAATGACAATCAAGTTGGGGATGTTTCTATTCACCAATTTATATGTTTAAACCAGTTATTATCATATTTGTTAGTATATACCTGTCTATTTCACACCGAACTTTTCTGTTTATGTATTGCATGGAACTTGAGTATTTCAGATATAAATATGTATAACTGTTATTTAAGTATGTTAATGTATTTTATTTTTAATTAATTAAACTATTAAATGCATTTATCTTATGAATCTTTATCACTTTCCACCATTAAGGTAATAATGCTTTTTACATGCCTCAGATATCTGCTCCAGCCACTGTTTTGATGATTTCTATTTGTGCAGTTTTAGAAGTTGTGGAACTTCCCTGCTCAAATTATTAGACGAAACACATATTCACAGCAATTTATTCACTTCTAATAGTTTAATTAATATTATAACTTATCAATAACTGCTATAATCACTCGGAGTTTCTCCCAAGTAAAAATTTTCTAACAGGTATAGTAAAATAAATAAATAAATGTCTTTATTGTGAGAAAAAACTGATTTTTTATGTACTTAGTAAGTAACACTGGCGAAGTTCAACACACTGTCTGCTGCTTTCCACTTAACCCAAAATGAATGAAACATTAAAATAGTTATTTATGCATCTAGGACGAAAAATTGTCTTTTTATGGACGATGCCTGCAATTGCTGGCCGAGGCGATAGGCGAGGCAAGCAATCAGGAAAGGCCATAAAAAGCAGTTTTCGTCCGAGATGCATATTAAATTTTTCCGTCGATCGTCGTAATCTGAACAAAAATTAAAAAGAAACTGTGATAATTGTAAAAATACTATTATAATAAGGTAATCAGAAAAAAATCGAAAACTAAACATTTATTTATTTAATTAATTAATAATTATGAACATGAATTGTAAATTCCGAACAATTATGAAAATTAATAGGTGAATGAGAATTTGAAGAAGTAGATGCAATCGTAGCAATATCGTCCCCATTTTTAGTTGTTCTTGACGAATTCATTGCTGTTGTAGTGTCTGTGGTAATTTGCAGTGGACTTGTAGCAGAACTTGCTTGAATTTCAAGCAGTGGGTTTTTATTAAGTGTGCTTCTAACACTTTCAACTGATGTGCCAGTTAAGATGCTTTTTGAAATATTAATTTTATTGGTGATGGAATCTTCCACATAGCCTTCTGCTACAGTGGCGGACTTCCATCCCCCATGTCTTTTTAACATGGAAATATTAGCACCACTATCTGCTAAAAGCGAGGCAGAAGTACGGTGATAGCAATGGCCAGTGTATGCATTTGAATCAGGTAATTTAAGATATTTGGCAATTAAGCTCGGAATTTTTGCGAAAGTATGCACACCAACAACTTGTGTGGAGCACTTCCCTGATCGCTAGTTTACAAAAAAAGCATTATGTTCACAATGATTAGGTCGCAAAGCAGCATAATTTCTGAATAGCTCTAAGTGGTTTATCCCTTCAATGATATCGGATGTGAGTGTAAACGTCCTTGTCTTCCCATTTTTAGAGTCTGGTATTGTAATTACCAACATATCAGCTTTATCGACAATATCTTCAACATTCATTTTCCGGAGTTCATCTCTGCGACAAGCTCCAGCAATTCCAATGAGTAAACACACCTGCGAAATACAATAGGTAATGTTGTTATTAATAAATTGTATACAGCTCTTACCTTCCACATTAAATAGTTGACATTAGGAGCTTCTCGAAGAAATGTATTCAGCTCATACCTGCTGAATACTTTGGACTTCTTGGGTTTGTACCCAACACTTTGTTTCTTCAGAAATGCGCGAAGTTTAAGGAATTTACTAATGTTAGTATTATTTTTAATTGCTAACGTTGATTTCAACATTGAATATATTGACCATAATGTTGATGGCTTTAAATGGTTGTTTTTGAGGAGAAATAAGCCAACATCACGTTTTCAGTAACGTTTTTAACGTTTTTTTCATTACACCATTGCATAAAACTGGAGTATTGCTTTTCATACAAAATTCTTGATCTTTGTGGCAACAGTTCCAGTGTTGCTTCACTAGCGATATTTTGAAGTTCTGGTGGAGTATAACCAAAAAACTCTTCGTCGCTATTGTCATCGGCCATCGCGAAATAAACACTTTTTCAATTCAAATAAACACCGAGTAAGCCTAACGTAGTCAAAAACGCGGAGCAAATTTTAAAACACCAAAGACAATGAAATGTCAAACTTTCGTAGATGACAAATCACAGCCTACGTTAGTGCTTGCCCCTAATTAAAGTTCACTGAACAAAAATGTAGCCGCGTTTTATTTAATAAATCCACGGCCTGCTGAATTATGTGACAAACGTCACTTTGACGTTTACCACACAATTCAACAGGCCGCGGCCGTGAAAAATCAATCAGAAATAATTCTAATGTGATCGATTCAGTTAAAACTTGATTAATTTTCTAATCATATTTGATAATAATTTAAATTTAAATAGAATTATGTAATTTTTAAAAGATGCTGCGGACGAAAATTGTTTGCGGACGAAAAGCATTTGCGGACAAAGTGTTTGCGAACGAAAAATTAATGGTGTCCAAAAAAGTGACATTTTTGGGACGTAAATGCGTCCGTAAAATCACATTTTATAGAGAGGTTGACAGAAAAATTATAAAGATAAAAACATCTATACAAAATGCTGTTAGGAACGTGTCCAAAATAAAAATACTATATTTTTTTTAAATTTTCATTAGGTATGTGTACTGTTATTGCAGTTCCAACAGATCATGTTTTAAAAGGTATTTAAATCTAGCAATTGAAAACTGCTTAAAATGGTGTAATTATTTATACCATGTGTATACGCCAGTGACGGCTCATGATAATTATATTTGGGGGGCTCTCAATAAGAATAACAACTATACAACGCTGCCTGAATGTGATAAATGGGCTTGCTTATTCTTGGTCAATTTCTCAATCCGTGGTTCAATTGATGACAGCACGATACGAAATGGGGGATGAATCTTCATACTATTCCTATATTTTGTTTTTATTATACTCATTGTTGAAAAGCTAATCTCACAGAGGTAAGTGGTGACGAAGGAACGAAGTTTCTTCAAGGCAATATCGGAGACATCAGATAATGGTCTCGCTTTTATCCAAAAAGATACGAGTGACATATTTTCGAAGTTGACCTTCAGTCCTTCATCAGTAGCTAGCTCCAACAATTTATTTTCCATAATAACAGAGGTCAAGTCACTTGTAAGTGGAACGAATGGATTACGGACCCATACATTTTATTTGCATGGATCTTCTTCTGTTGAGAAATAAAACTCAAAACGTTCTGTCAAGTTAGTCAAGTGTTTGCTGATGACATTTCTTAGAGATGTAATATCAAGCTTTTCTTCTTCATCATTGATGAATGCTGATAAGTTGTGAAATATATCGTAACAACTTCTTGATATCGACTTCCTTCTAGTTTTTGTTTCTGTGCATCAATCTTTCTGCAATAGTGAAACAAGGAAGTCATCATTCTCTGCATCGAGACGTTGAGATCGTATAAGTGGATATATTTTTTAAATATTTTCTCGTTTCCATGTAAATTTTTGCATTTAAATTTCACGATACAAAATCACATTTAAATGTCACTCGCCTTATACATAGAAACGACAAAATATTTGTCAAAAATATAGCCACTGCTTGTAGTATTACCCTTGAGAACACTTTCCCCCTTGATAACCAACACACTTCAGCATGTAATAAGAGCTACTTATGATCAGCTCCCATTTCATCGCATCGCGGACCGGCAACAACTTGCTCACGGACTGGCACCGGTCCACAGACCACCACTTTGAGAAGCACTGGTCTAGAGTATGCCACATGAGGTTGGAGTTAATTCCCAATTTCCTGGCCACAGATCTAGTGCTTCATTCAGTATTATTGTTTATCAAATTAAGAACAGTATCATTATGAAGACGCTGACGACCAGCATTCATGTGTTGTGTAACACTGCCCCTCCTTTACCTACCGACACTTACTGAATTACTACTTTAATTTGCCCTGGGTTCTCTAGCTAATTCAGTCGGTATCTATGAGACTCCTTTTTTCATTCCCAGTGCAGCTAAGGGAAAGCTAATGTTATTTGAGACCAAACTGATATTATTTAAGGCCAGCTCGTGGACACCTAAAATATTGTATTCACCAACGTAAATCTGAATGACAATAAAAATCCCGACAATTTACATTCAATACATATATATATATTTCAGCTCAAAAGGCCTTAAAGGCCCGTGGCTATAATTTTCCTCCATTCAATCCTGTTGGTTGCCAATCTCTCCCATCTGTCTGCTATCCCCATATTTGTTAAGTCTTGTTTTACTGCTTCCAGCCATTTCTTTGTCGGTCTTCCTCTCTTGTTTCTTCCCTCTGGTTCTATTTCAAGTATTTTCTTTGGTGTTCTGTTCTGACTCATCCTTGTTATGTGACCTAACCATCTCAATCTTCCTTGTTTAATGGTTTTAATTATGTTCGCATCTTTATAAATATCATACACTTCTTTATTTGTTCTTCTTCGCCATTCATCTCCTTCTTTTACACCTCCATAAATTTTCCGTAAGATTTTCCGTTCCCATCTTAATAGTTTGTCTTCCGTTGCTTGTGTAAGAGTCCATATTTCACTACCGTAAGTCACTGATGGTTTTATGATTGTTTTATATACTTTTACTTTCACTGATTTTGACACTAATTTATTATTCATCACTACATTTAACACTGTGTGCATACGTGTGCCCACCGTCATTCTCTTCTCAATTTCTTCCATTTCTTTTCCTTTGGTGTTTATTTCTGTTCCCAGGTATGTGGTAGACATAACTCTCTCAAACTCGTACTGTCTTTGTCCGTTGTTCACTATACGTAGTGGGTCATTGTTTGTATGGTTAGAGTTTAGAATCATATATTTGGTCTTGTCTTCATTGATAACTAGTCCGAATAATTTTGCTTGTTCCTCTAGTTTTTTAAAGATGTTTTTTAGGTCCTCTCTCGTTCTTGTCAAGATGGTAAGATCGTCCGCATATGCTAATATTTGACTGTGGCTGTTAAGTATATTTTTATTGCTTGATATTCTGCTGTTTCTAATAATATGTTCTAATGCGATATTAAAGAGAGTTGGGGACAATGGATCTCCTTGTCGCAGGCCTTTTTGTATTTTAAATGTATCTGATGTTATCCCATTAAATCTAACCTTGCTATCTGTTTTTGTTAGAGTCATTTTTATAAGTTTAACCAAGTATTCTGGAACCTGCATTTCTTTTAATGACCTGATGAGCTGTATTCGGTTCACTGAGTCATATGCTTGTTTAAAGTCCACAAATAAAGCATGAATTTGAATTCCTTTTACTCCTACTTTTTCTTGGATAATCTTTATTGTGAATAGGTTGTCAGTCACGGATCGTTGCTCTCTAAACCCAGATTGATATTCTCCTATCTCTTTATCTATTATATTTTTTAATCTGTTGTTCAATAGAGTAGCCAAGATTTTGTACGCTACATTCAGTAGGGAAATTGGTCTATAGTTTTCGCAAAGTTGTTTTTCGCCTTTCTTGTGAATTGGGACTATCAAGGCTTCTCCCCACTCTGTCGGCATTTTATGTGTATTCCATATCTGTGTTATAAGGTCCAGCATTTTGTTATTCAGCCATTTTCCCCCATACTTCAATAGTTCTGACTGAATTTCATCAGTTCCTGGGCTTTTATTATTTCTTAACTTATTTATAATTGCTGTAATCTCTTCCAAAGTGGGCTTGTTGTTTTCCAACTCTGCTGAATTGTCAGCTACCTCATCTTCTAGTTTATCACCTCCCGCCTCTCTTTGGTCTTGTTCTACCTCTGTAATTTCCATATAATGTTCTCTCCATCTTTGTGCTATTTGTTTTTCTCCAGATATAAGGTCGCCTTGCTTGCTTTTCAGAAATATCTGCTTGCCTTGGTACTTCCTTTTACTGGTATAGATTTTCTTGTAAAAATTTTTTATGTCTCTCCTGTTATAATCATCTTCTATTCCTTTTATAAGTTCCAAGTAATATCTTCTTTTTTTCTTTCTGTATAATTTTTTGAGGTCTTTTCTCTTCGTTTTAACGTCATCGCTTTGCATTTGATTTTGGCTCATTGCTTTTTGTTTGATTATTTGTAACTCTTGCAGAGCCTTCACACATTCTTCATCAAACCAAGGGCTTTTCTTCTGACTTGTGTTTTGTAAATTTTCCTTTGCTGTTTGTTTCAGGACAGTTTTAATTTCTACCCAGGATTTTTCTACATCTTCTGATACTCTTAGTTTGGATATTTCTGTGTTGATTTTGTTTTCATACATGTTTCTAACTTCCTCATTTTCATGTAACTGTAATTGTAATTTTTCTATACCTTTTTTGTTTATTCTGGGTTTGTGATTGACCTTAGCTTTTATAACTGCTTTCACCAGGTAATGGTTTGATGCTATTTCTGCTCCCCTACGGCATTTGATATCATAAACTATACTTTGATGCTTTTCTTCAATTAATAAAAATAAAAAATTCAATACATATAATCTGTAAATAAACAAGAACACACAAAGAAAAGATACATAAAAACAAATACACACCGTAGGTATACAGATTGTCCTAAATCCGTTTTGAACATAGGAAATTTATGAGTGCGACAAGGAAAACAAACAAAAGGAAGCTAAAAGGTAGTGGTGTGGTTATTACTGAAGATCTGACTGCTGCCAGATATAAAAAGTATAAAACTGCTATCACGCAATATGGAGTGAGGAATGTGTGGACACATGACGGAAGAATATTATTTGTGCAGGATGATAGGAAGCAAATTTATTTAGGCACTCATATTAATATTAAATGATAATTTAAACACACAAGTAAAATTGCTTTATTTACAAAGATATTTGATTTTGCTTTGCATATGATACATGAATTCGCTTTTTATTATCCTGTTATAACTAGAAATTACATTTTAAGTAACGCTTATTTTATTTAATTAACACTGTTACTTTTGTTTTTTTTTGGATTTTGTGGGACTTGCTCTAGTTTCTTAAAGTAATTAACTAATCGAGCTTGATCAGGAAGAGGCGTTAACCCAACATTAATAAAGGCAATAATGAGCTTCTATCAAAACACCAAGAGCTATGTTAGAACCGACAACATGCATTCTGATGATTTTCTAGTCCAAGAGGGGGTGCGGCAAGGAGGTGTCCTAAGCCCTCTCCTATTCAATCTTGTGATGGATGATGTTATTAAAAAAAACCAAAAGCAAGACAACCAAACTGTTCATCGGTTTCCATAATCTGGAGCCTGTATGGATAAGCGAATGCGCATTTGCCGACGATATTGTTGTCTTTGCAAGAAACATGGCAGAACTCAGAAAGAACTTGAAGATCTGGAATGATCAACTAGCAGAGAAAAAACTTAAACTCAACGAAAAGAAAACAAAAATAATGGTCAGTGGAAATGAAGAAGCAACAGTGGAAATCAAAATAAACGACATGATAATAGAACAAGTAAAGTCCTTTAAATATCTGGGTGTTCAAATGGATAACAAGGGCCACCAAGACGAAGAAATAATTGCAAGGGTTCAAAGTGCTGCCCATCTATACCATATGATTAAAAACAGCTTTATAGGGAAAAAAGAAGTATCGATTAAAACCAAACTCAGCGTGTACCATTCAACGTATGTGCCAATACTAACGTTTGGATGCGAAAGCTGGGTTCTTACCACGAGACACAAGAGTATGATTCAAGCTATGGAGATGAAGTACCTGAGGAAAATCCTAGGAATCACAAGGATAGATAGAGTTAGAAATGAAGAAGTCAGAGAGCGTCTACAGGTTCAACCAGTACTGAAACGAATAGAAAACTGCCAACTTAGATGGTACGGCCACCTAAAGCGAATGGACGGAGAAAGGCCGGTAAAGAAAATATGGATGGCAAGAAGGCAAGAAAAGAGAAAAAGGGGTAGACCACAAACAACATGGGACCAAAACATAAGAAAAATCATAGAAGCTAGAGGAGTTTCAATGACGGATGCTGCAATCATGGCAATGGACAAGAAAAAATGGCGGAAATTCATATATGACGAGAAAACAAGCTAGGATTATGTTGCCTTACACCTAAGGGTAGAAAGGCGAAGATTATATATATATATATATCATTATGAAGACGCTGACGACCAGCATTCATGTGTTGTGTAACACTGCCCCTCCTTTACCTACCGACACTTACTGAATTACTACTTTAATTTGCCCTGGGTTCTCTAGCTAATTCAGTCGGTATCTATGAGACTCCTTTTTTCATTCCCAGTGCAGCTAAGGGAAAGCTAATGTTATTTGAGACCAAACTGATATTATTTAAGGCCAGCTCGTGGACACCTAAAATATTGTATTCACCAACGTAAATCTGAATGACAATAAAAATCCCGACAATTTACATTCAATACATATAATCTGTAAATAAACAAGAACACACAAAGAAAAGATACATAAAAACAAATACACACCGTAGGTATACAGATTGTCCTAAATCCGTTTTGAACATAGGAAATTTATGAGTGCGACAAGGAAAACAAACAAAAGGAAGCTAAAAGGTAGTGGTGTGGTTATTACTGAAGATCTGACTGCTGCCAGATATAAAAAGTATAAAACTGCTATCACGCAATATGGAGTGAGGAATGTGTGGACACATGACGGAAGAATATTATTTGTGCAGGATGATAGGAAGCAAATTTATTTAGGCACTCATATTAATATTAAATGATAATTTAAACACACAAGTAAAATTGCTTTATTTACAAAGATATTTGATTTTGCTTTGCATATGATACATGAATTCGCTTTTTATTATCCTGTTATAACTAGAAATTACATTTTAAGTAACGCTTATTTTATTTAATTAACACTGTTACTTTTGTTTTTTTTTGGATTTTGTGGGACTTGCTCTAGTTTCTTAAAGTAATTAACTAATCGAGCTTGATCATTTAAGAAATACGTCACGACTACTCACTTATTTGTTCTGCATTAAACACAAAAGTTTTTAAAGTAGATTTACATAAGAACTAATTGCATGTCAAACTACGATATTTCAATTGCGCAACTTAATATTAGATCTTTAATAAGTCACATTGATTTTGTTAGGGAAATTATATTTCAGTATTCTTTTAGCATTGTTGCAGTTACTGAGACATGGCTATCAGCTACCATATTAGATGAAGCAGTAAGAATTGATGGATATACTCTATTACGTCGAGACAGAATTGGTATGAGAGGAGGTGGAGTGGCATTTTATGTAAAAAACAACTTTCAACATAAACTTGTTAATATCGAAATTGACGTATCAGAACAATTATGGATTGAAATCAAGGTAGTGAGAAAGGTAATCGTATTAGGGGTTGGTTACCGGCCTGAATGGGTCAATATAAAAGACTTTTTTGAAGAAGTTGAGAAATCTTTAACTGGCGTGATACCGCGTTGTGATGATGTGATACTTACAGGAGATTTTAATATTGATTTACTTACCTTTAATAGCTCTAGAGCAGTTTATTTCTCTAATTTTATCGATTTGTTTATCTTCATCAGATTATTAACAGTCCAACGCGTATAACACCCACATCTAGTACTTTGCTAGATATTTTTGCCGTTTCAAATAAAGATTCAGTTATGGATGTGGGTGTTATACCAACTCATGGAATTTCAGACCACTCACTTATATTTTGCAAAATTAAAGTCGAGTCAGTGTCAACTTTGGCTCATACACGTACATACCGTGATTTCAAAAATTTTGATGTTGATAAATATCAAACAGATCTTGAAGCTTTACCTTGGAACATAATTTTTAATATAAATAACATTGATGATAAGTTAACATTTTTAAATGAAAACTTACTTCAATTATTAAATGTACATGCTCCTGTTAAAACGGCTAGATTATCTAAACGTCCTTCTCCTTGGTTAACTGAAAATATTAAGCTTATGCAAAAGTTGCGTGACAATGCCTTGGCGAGGTTCAAGCGCACAAAACTTGTCCATCACTGGAATTACTATAAGTTATTAAGGAATTTCACCACAAATGCTATAAGAAGGGAAAAGAAGGCCTATTTAGAATATCGCATTCGAAATTGTAATCATCAGCTCCTGTGGAAAAATCTTAAAGATCTTAATATTTACAACGTAAAACAAAAGCCAAACTTACCTATTAATTTACAAGATGTAAATAAAATAAATCATTATTTTATAGAGTCGATAAGGGAAATCACTAGAAACCCTGATCGAAATACGATTGATTATTATAAGAGCAACTGTAAGATAGAACAAAATTCGCGTTTTTCCTTCACATTGGTATTAAATGAGGAAGTAGCAAAGGTAATTAAATCTATTACATCCAGATCCGTAGGCTACGACGACATAAGTATACAACTAATTAAATTAAGCTGTCCTTTCCTTATCAAATATATAACACATATTATTAATTTCTGTCTAGAACAAAGTGTTTTTCCGACATGCTGGAAAACAGCGTGTGTTGTACCCTTGCCGAAAGTAAAGAATCCGGTTAGTTTTATAGACGTAAGGCCTATAAGTATATTACCTGCTCTTTCCAAAATCCTGGAAAAAATTGTTAATCTACAACTTAGTAATTTCTTAAATGATCATGCGCTGCTTCCACAAACACAGTCAGGATTTCGTAAGGGTTTCAGTTGTAGTACCGCATTATCACATATAACTGATGACATACCTACTAACTGCTATAGATAATAATAAACTAACAGTTCTTGTGTTGTTGGACTTCTCTAAGGCGTTTGATACGTTAAACCATAAAATGTTGTTAGCCATTTTACATTTTCTTGGACTTGGAGAGGGTGCGATTACTTTTTTCAGTAATTATTTTGTCGGGAAGATCTCAGTTAGTCAAATTAGATAACCAAATTTCTGATGTACGTAGTGTGACCACTGGTGTACCTCAGGGATCGATACTTGGTCCGCTACTTTATATACTGTATACGTCAAATCTCTACTATAATATATATTCATGTAAATATCATTTTTACGCAGACGATACACAGATCTTCTACTCTTTCGAATCAAAGGAAATTGCGAATGCCAATAATCTAGTTAATGCTGATTTACAAAGTTTAATCGACACCGCTGAAAAGCATTGCCTTACAATAAACCCTTCCAAATCTCAGGTTATGCTATTTGGAAAACGTAAAGCTCGCGCAGCTGCTATAGACCAATTAAATATAGTAATCAAAAATACTAAGCTCCCTCTTGTTTCTGTAGCACGTAATCTAGGACTACATTTAGATTCCGAATTAAGATTCAGAAAGCATGTAGGGCTGTGTATCCAGAAAGCGTTTTCAAATTTGAAATATATATATACAAACAGGCACACGCTTAATAGAAAAACGAAAATTATTTTGCTGGAGTCTCTAGTCCTTTCTCATTTTAATTTTTGCGACACCGTTTACGGGCCTTGCTTGGATGGCACTGACTCTGCTAGAATACAACGTATTCAAAACTGCTGTCTGAGACTTATTTTTGGTTTGAAAAGAAGAGATTATGTTTCGCATAAACTTCTAGAAATAAATTGGTTAAACATGTCAGATAGATGGAAATTACATTTATATACATTATTTTATAAAGTTATTAATTTCAAAACACCACCGTACCTTTATCAAAAAATCAGTTTTCGTAGTGATATCCATAATATCAATGTAAGGAGTAAGGGTCTGCTCACACCGCCGTATCACAGAACAGCTAGTTATACACGATCATTCTCATATAACGTAGCTAAATTCTATGACTCCTTACCGCTACATTTCAAATGCCTCTCTCCTTATAAATTTAAGGAAACGATTAATAATTTACTTAAAAATAAAAATTAGTTCTCGTACAATTTCTTAATTAAATATTTAATGGTTTGATGGCCATGCATCTGGGTGACTGTAGCATGCAAATAAATCTGTATAGTAGTTTAGTTTTAGAAATAGTTTTATTTTTGTAATATACGGTTTAGTGTAAGAGCAGCAAGACGTTGATCTTGCTGAACTCCGTCGTTTGTTGCTTCAACAACAATAAAGACAATTATTATTAAATGAGTAGCAGAACAAAGGTAGAACGTGATCATGGCTAGCTAAGTTTTTAAACTAAAATTAAGTCAATGAAACAAAAATCCTTCTGTCAAATATTTTATCTGTCATCAAGAGTATAAAGTGAGGTTTAAATAATTATGTGAATAGTAAACAATAGTATATTTAAACCTCACTTTATACTTTTAACAACAGCTAAAATATTTGACAGAAGTGTTTGTTTGTTTCATTGACTTAATTTTAGTTCTATCTTTGTCCTGCTACTCATTTTGTTTATGTCTTCCTTGTCACACTAATTAATTTCCTATGTTCAAAACGGATTTCGGACAACCTGTATACTACGCAGAATAGAGTACTTTATAATAAACCACAAACGTTTAATAGAGTCGACAAAGTTAATTTCCCGCACCCCAAAACGGTTGGTACTCGCCGCTGTCTATTCTTGTTTTACTGAGGATGCATTGTGATTCACGGTTCAAAATGCACACGCCGCAAAATAACACGCAGTCGTACAGCAATTTCCCCTTGTAAATCCGTAACGACACATTCGCTGATTATTGCGCCATGGTTTATTTCAGCAATAATCAGCAAACTCGCAATTAACACACAGAACTAACCTGGTGGTCTTTTATTGTTCCTCTCGTAGCTCGGAGCCGCTGCCGGACCCTGTAGCTTCTTTGGCAGTCGTTAGCTTCTTCCAGGGGCTGCTAAATCATGGAGGTATCACGCACTATTTCACCTGGTTCGTCATCTATGAACGAACCAAATTGGCCCGCGTTATTCGCAGGTCTTTTAGCTTTTTCTGCGTTCGCTTGATTCCCCGAGCTTGCTGGCTTGGGCGCGAATGATGCCTCTTGCAGGCGTCCAGCGTTGATTCACTTATCGGCCGGTTATTCTCGTGCGAAAACTGCCTGGTCGGTGCATTGTTTCATGAACTTGCGGCACAACGCCCTTATAGTCATTGACAGCGTATACATTAAATGTCACTCTATAGTACTAAACTACGTGCATAAATACAAAAGCACTTACTGTCAGGCTTCATTGCTAATTATCATATAATGAAAAGATATAATTTGAATAAATACAGGTGGCACGAATTGACCCGTTTCAGGTGGCACAGCAACACTACCATTGCACAGAATGCGATCCTCCAATATTTTCGCTGCAAAAGAAATCTCACCGTATAATTGGACTGCTTACCCTGCTCGATTATTAGAAGCTCCGACAGTCATTAGCATGTCATAATATTATCAATTAGAAAAATTAGCAGCCATTTTTCGAAAATAAACATGAGAATATGAACACACAAACCTTCTGTCAATAAATTATTCTAAACAATCATTTGTTGTAGTTATAAAAGTAAGGGTTTTATCGAAAAATGAATTTTTTTGTTCATTTTTAATGTAGAATAACGTAGTATAGTCCGTATCCGCGAATTTTGTAACATCCTGTGTTATGATATATATATATATATATATCACTGTAATGAAAAAAAAAATCTTTTTTATGATGCTATAACTATGAGTTCATTATAAAAAAATACAACTTTATGGTATAACTCCAAATTCAAAACTGTTTTTGAAAAACTTACTACTACGCCACTACATTGCTATTAAATAAGTGCCTGACAAACGTAGACAGTTTTTTTCCCTATTTGTCTGCGGTGGTGGTTTTAGCCCCCCTGCGTCCTTGAAGGATGGAGAAAAATAAGAAAAAAGTATAATAACAAGTCTGGCGCGTTGCTATTGTAACGAACGCAAGAACGGCCTTGAAAGCAGATGTGCGCGGGTTAATCAGAGGCTGCCGGCAGAAGCAGGTGTGCAGATGTGTCACAGCGTTCCAGACTTCCGGATCAATCTGGAGCCAGGTGTAGTGCATGACTCACGCGTGCCCGAGGTCAGATGCGTCGTGCTTTCATCTGGAATTTCCAGTGAATATCGAGAAGTTTCTGAAACCTCCCCAGTGAAATATAAATACTCGCGCAGCGGGGATGCGAGTTCAGTTCTGAAATAATTCTCCGGTAGTTCGAACTCACGTCGAGGCTTGTTAGAAGCCCCCATATAAATAACCGCGTGTACATAACCTCTCGTGAAATAAATAAATAGATAACCATATAAATAGAAATACATCGTTAGTGTTTAAGAGTGATATAAATAAATAAGTGTGTTAATCCGTATGTAATAATAAATAAATGTATCGATAGTTTGTTAGTGCCTGTATTAATTTGTAATCTGATTGATAATTCTCGTGTGTGCTTGTAAATAATAATCGTAATAATTCATTGTTGTAAATAAATGTTTGAACCCATGTTTGTCGTATAATTTTAAATAGCCCGAACGTTAAAAACGTAACACTATGTTAAAGGTAATCATATCTTATCTAAGTAAAAGTATTGACAGACGCTTTCGCGGGTGGTAAGTTTACCCCAGATTCGCATAAAGTTGCATAATAAACTTAATCATTTACAGTAACATATCGAGGGATCCAAAAAAACTGATCCTCAGCAGGCTGTGGAAATTCAAACGTATGAATAATATGTTGGTGGCACTGTAAGTCTATGTCAAATTCCACACCTCAAGGAGGCTAAAAACACCACCGCAGGCTTGCCAGGCTTCAGGTTTCCTTCTCAATATATTCAAAGGGACCTTCTGTAACAGTTACACGCTTGTTAAAAATACTGTAAGAAATCTGTTGCTGGCTCTTGGACTACAAGAACGTCAGGTTAGAGCTCGATTTGCACTCCACTATGAAGTTGCAAATGCAGTTGAGACTTGGAACTTACTTTACAAATAAAAACTTTTTGATAAATACAGGGCGGTCCTGAAATATTTAGGCAAAATCAGGGATTAGGTTAAACTCATTATAAGAATAAAAAGTTCCCATAAACAGGTGTCTGAAAACGAATCACTTAGGAGTAGTTACAGCTCATTTAATCTAATCCCTGATTTTGGCCAACTATATCAGGACGACTCCGTATTTTACTCTATATGACAAAATAATAATCTACAAGATTTTAATACATCTGGCGGTAGTCCATGGGCAGAATTTATATCTTCTGTCTAGAAATCTATTTTTATTACTACATTGCTCTTAATGTAAAAGTACTTTACCTATTTTACTGTACTAATAATACTGTTATAATTGTATCACAACTCTACACTAATGGCTTTTGAAATGTATATTTGATTTTTGTGTAAAAAGTCATAAGTTATATTTTGTATTGTAGAAATATCTTTGTCAGTGTGAATTTAAATAAATTAATTTTATCAGATGTCATTTGTTTTCATAGATTCCAGAGCTGTTCAAGATCATTTTAAAAAAGATTTAAATCAAAGATCATAGATACTTTTCATTTTGACAAATGATTTAAATCAAAGATCGTTTTTAAAGATTTAAATCTTTTTAAAAGGAATAAATCCTTTTAAAGATTGCAATCAAAAAGTAGATACTGGTAGGTATTTAAATCAGCAATCAAACTTTTATTTATGTGTTCAGAAAACAAAAATATGACGTCAATAAACCTGTTTTAAAAATCGTATAGTATGAAATAAACAAAAAAAGCATTAACACATTGACTGCCGGCGTCTCCGATCGGAGCCAGACGGCTAGACGGATTATATGCCGGCGACTCCGATCGGAGCCAAAGGGTTACTGGATTTTGTATTTGTCAGTATTGCACCGGCACTGAGTCAGAGTGCGCATAAACCTTTCGGAGATATAGGACAACCGTGTTTTCGAGGTGGTTTGTTAAAAAACGTTTTAAGTAATCGCTCAGTGTGATGTAAAGTTGTGACTGAAAAACCAATGTTTTTGTGTAAATAAGCGCTGCAAAAGACAGTTTAGTTCAGTATTTATGATTATTTTGTGTAAAAAAGACAATGAATAACGAAGCAGGACCGTCGCGGCCAAAACGGGCACGTACTGAAGATACGCGAAAAGCATTATCTGACAAAGAATTAGAAGAAATAATTGAAAATGAGCTAAGTGACGATGATTTGGAGTTTGAAAATAGCGAATCAGAATATGTTCCCTCTGATTCTGCTTCAGATTCAGAAGATGACAAACTTCCAAGGTTGAATTCGCCTCAGTTGACTTTTGACGATATATCTGTAGTTGGTGGCGATCTTGAATCTCAACAGCAACAATGTCCTGAACAACAACCAGAGGACGATGGAGCCGGCGCTTCTCAACAAGATGTTGACACAGTTTCCAACTCCGTTGCAAACAACTGGGCCGATAATCCATTGCCCCCCAACGACATAAAGAACGTGCCTTTTAAAAAAAACACGCGAATTATTAATACCACCACCGGGAGACAGCCCTATGGTCTTCTTTTATTTACTGTTCATGAGGAATTTCAGAAACACATTGTAGAAGAAACGAACAGTTACGCCGTTTCGGTTTTATTTGCCAGCGAATCAGAGCAATCTCGCATAGCATCTTGGAAGGATTTATCTGTGGATGAATTTCGTATTTTTATAGGCCTCTTACTCCACATGGGAACAATAAAGCTCCCTCACTTGCAAGACTACTGGAAAACTAACCGGTTGTTTAATATTTCTATTTTCAGACAGCAAATGAGCAGGAACTGATTTTTATTGATCCTAAGGTGCCTGCACTTCTTTTCTGAACCAGAAGGTGGAAATCACGACATTCTACAAAAGATTAGACCCGTCATTAATTATTTTAATGAAAAGATGACAGCAATTTATTACCCCAACAAGCACCTATCTTTGGATGAAAGCATGATGTTGTGCCTATCATTTAGGCAATATATAAAGAATAAACGGCATCGATATGGAATCAAGTTGTAGATGTTAACTGAACCTGATGGTACTATACTCAGGTTTCATGTATATACTGGGACACATGATGCGGAATTAACTGGTACAGTACATGCCTCAAAAGTAGTTCTGAAATTAATGGAAGGCAAATTGAACCAGGGCATTGTACATGACAACTACTACAATAGCGTTTCACTAGCCGAAGCGTTGTTGAAAAATGACACGTATTGCACCGGTACACTGAGACCTAATCTTCGAGAAAATACAAGAGAGGTTACACAGAAAAAACTCAAAAGAGGAGAAAACAAATCTGTTTTCAGAGATGGTGTACATGTTGGGAAATGGAAGGATAAGCGTGATGTATATATCTCGACAGAGTTTGACCATTCTTTTCTAGATATTGAAAATAAAAGAAGACAACAAGTATTGAAGCCTCAGGCGATAGTTCAGTATAACAAATATATGTCCGGCATTGATCACCAAGATCAAATGCAGGCATACTATCCGTGTGAACGGAAGACCATTCCTTGGTATAAAAAATTGTTTGTGCACACTTTGCAATTACTTACGACCAACTCGTACAAACAAACTGTACCAACGGTATTCTACTAACAAGAAAATGTCATTTTATGACTTTATACTGTGCATAATAGATGCGTTACTGCCAGAGAACGTCCCACGTGCTATTTCAGCACCATCGACTTCACGAGTGAAACATAATCTTTCCCTTACAACAGAAAAGTGCACTGATAAAGGAGAAAGTCAGAGAGTGAAGCGCAAAAGGTGTATGATGTGTACTGAAGCAGGCAGAGGTAGGAAGCAGACTATTTACCACTGTGTTGAGTGTGACGATAAACCTGGATTATGCGCAGAATGTTTCAATCCTTATCGCGAAACACTTTAACATTGTATATATTATATTATTATTACTCGTAATAAAGGAAAAATATTTTAAAAAGTATGAATTTGGACACGACTCCTACCGGAGTCGGCGGCACCTACTATCGAACTTTAATCTCCTGTGCCTCCAACTCCGATAGGAGCCGCGATGTTTTTTTATTTACTGACCTTCTAGTTGCACAAAAAATAGTCCCAAGATACTTTATTGGTAATAACACAACAATTATAGCCAAAATTTAAATTTGGATACGAGGGTAAGTAATCTTTATTCATGCCGGCAGTTAATGTGTTAAAACCCAAACTAAGAAGTTAATTAAAATTTGTTCTGCCCACAAATACTTTTTAATAAAATCACAAAAAAATGGGAAATGGGTTTACAGTATTTTTTTTATTATTGAATTGATTTTCCTTAAAAGTGTTATTAGTCTAACTAAAAAATCTATTTAACATTTTAGCTAGGGTTTTCTTTGTTTGTCCATTTCAGACTGATTACTTTTCATGTTGCAGAAATCGGTAACAGCAGTTGCCATAATAAAGTATGTATGTGTATGAATGTATGAGTATAAGTGTTGTATGGTGTAGGTATGTAACCATTGTACCCAAGTTTATGCCGAATACTGTTGCTGTATAATGTATTGTATAAATATAGGTATAAAGAACGAAAATACGCTTTTAAAAAATTGCATCAGTTGCAGGTAAATTCACGAATCCACAGGAATAGACAGGCTCTGTAAAATGATTTAATTTTTTTATATAGGTATTTAAATCATTTTAGAAAGATTTAAATAGTTTTAAAAAAGATTAAAATATTTTTAGATTTAAATCATTTTGAAAAGATTTAAATCTTAATTTTTAAGTAAAAACCAAAGATACTTTTCAAAAAGATTTAAATCAAAGTATTTAAATCAAAAAAAGTATTTAAATTAAAAAAAAAGATTTAAATCTCACTGATTTGTGACAGCTCTGATAGATTCAAACGCAACAGTGTATAAAACATTTTTATTTTTTATCAATTGAAACAGAACAAATTCCTCTATAATACTGCCCTGATTAAAAAGAGAAAATATTTAGCTAAAACTTAAGATACGAACTTAATCTATACTAAGAAAAAAATATACATTAGAAATTCAAGTTAACAACAATCTCTTAGACTTAAGCAAGTAAGCAATTCTTGTATTACTTAATTTTACCCTTAAGTAATTTACGCCTCCTCTAAGAAATATTTTAAGAAACAGCCATTGATTTGGCTCATATTAAAACAAAATCATTTAATTAAAACTTAAGATATAAATTACTCTGTACTAAAAACAAACAAGTACTACCTATACTTTAAATTATAAATTGTGGTTAACGATAAGCTTTTTTTGCTTTAAACAATTTACATGTATTTACGCTTCTTGTAAGAAACACTGTTAAAAAGCAAGCTATTTTCCTCGGACTTATCTGAGTCTTCCAAAGTCATACTGGCTGGTTCTTTAACTTTATCAAAGCTATCAATTTGGAAGAGCCCCTTTAAGCAAGTCTTTTCGATATGTTTAACGTTCACCTGCCTGTTTGAATAAATCAACTTTAACTACTGCCACTTACAAAAAGAAATCAAAATCTTACCCATCAGTTGCAGAAATGATACCAAGCGACTTCAATCTTTTGAATATTAACCTTTTGTCCTTGCCTTCTAACTGATCCAGCACATCTTGCGGAAGTTTTTTGCTTAAGTATGCTTTTGCAACTGCCAGTCTGCAAATAAATATTAGAAAACTAGTTGGACAGGAGTACCATGTGAAACTTGCCTATAAGCGCTCTTGCGTTGTTTGCGCTTTTCTTCTTCCGGTGATGAAGCAGCCCCGACCTTGCATTTGTGGCAGACATGGTTGTCTGAAATATCATGCGAGTGCAAGCAGCCCATGCACGCAGCATGCTGCAAGTAAGAACACTCTGAGCACATCACTAAATCAATGTGTGTAAATTTGATGGGAATGTTGCAGATGCACTGAATTCCATTAGTAGGACTGTCAGAGGCATTACGGCCTAAAGAATCTAAAATAAAGCCAACACAAATATTTCATCCGCTTTGATGTCATAAGTTATACTCACTTTCTTTTAATAAAGGTAAGGCTGTGTTTAAATCTAATTTCTGTATTTTAGACTCTGTTTCTTTTAATGCGGGAGTGTCCACAGTTGCACTAATAATTTGTAATGCCGCTTCGAAACAATTTTCCATTGTACCTCCAGCTTCCTTATTATTGTTGTCCTCATCAGCATTGGTCTCTTCCACAGTTTCTACAGTTTCGTCCAGTGAGTTCACGGTTGAATTTGAGCGATTCAGACCAAACTTTAACAAGAGTTAATTACACAATGGATTGACATATTGTCTAATTCAAGAGATAGAAACTCATTTAAATTACAGTAAACGCTCAATGTTCCAAGTGTTCCACATTGTTGTTATAGTTGTGGAAATACATCAAGGCACAAGATAATAGTATATTGTACAACAAGTTGAGAAAAGGGTGGTTGAGCACAAAAAATCACTTTTGTCACGTGTTACACATACTATTTTTCACGTACTCTAGGAAAATGCCTAAAACATTTAATAAAAACATATCAAAAATTATGTGAAATAATATTCATTTAAAAATTAAACTATGTGTTGCTATGCAGAAAAGTTCCACTTTTCTAAACAATTTTGTATTTAGGAGTACAACATTTCCCTACAGTATGTGAAAAAGGGAAGTAACCTTTTTAGTTACCTTTTGCATGTGTATTCTATTTCATACAGTTTTCTGATATAACGGGTGTTCATAAACATTCGTCATCCTAGTAGGTTTTGACTTCAGAAACGTATGTCTATTAAAATTGAGAAAAAATGCGCTATGACAGTACTCAATGACGTTTCATTGTGGTGCACGAATTGATCAAAGACATAACATTTTGTTTTTCAAAGCAACTGTTTATGAACACCCGTTAGTTATTTAACTAGCAGACCAGTGAGACAAATGTCTCATTTAAAAAAACAAAAAAGACCGTTTTTCAAATAGAACGCGTATTAAATAAAAACTGTACCCAGACCTGGAAGGTGTCAAAGTGGTTGCCTAACCGATCGAGGTTTTAAGGCGCAGAGGGTCGCAGCTCCGTTTGGCAGCTGAAACAGTTTTTATTTAATACGCGTTCTATTTGAAAAACGGTCTTTTTTGTGATTTATCAAAAACCGGAAGTGTCACGTGACTGAAATTCGGTTCCTGACCTGACATGACCATTACAAACATATAACTTTCATAACTTTTTTGTCTATCTCTTACGGTTTGGCTGCTGAAACAGCGTCCCGGACGGACCAGCGTCCCTGACGGACGGAAATCACGTGATTTCTCGAAAACTGGAAGTGTCACGTGACTGAAATTCGGTTCCTGACCTGACATGACCATTCCAAACATATAACTTTCATAACTTTTTTCTCTATCTCTTACGGTTTGGCTGCTGAAACAGCGTCCCAGACGGACCAGCGTTCCAGACATACAAGTCTATTATATTTATACTAGCAGTCCAGTGAGACAAATGTCTCATTTAACGCGCCTTCAAACCTCGATCGGTTAGGCAACCACCCAGACCTGGAAGGTGTCAAAGTGGTTGCCTAACCGATCGAGGATTTAAGGCGCAGAGGGTCGCAGCTACGTTTGGCGGCCGAACCAGTTTTTATTAAATACGCGTTCTATTTGAAAAACGGTCTTTTTGTGATTTCTCGAAAACCGGAAGTGTCACGTGACTGAAATTCGGTTCCTGACCTGACATGACCATTCCAAACATATAACTTTAATAACTTTTTTCTCTATCCCTTACGGTTTGGCTGCTGAAACAGCGTCCCGGACAAAACAGCGTCCCGGACAAAACAGCGTCCCAGACAGACACGTCTATTAGATAAAGGATACTAGCAGTCCAGTGAGACAAATGTCTCATTTAACGCGCCTTCAAACCTCGATCGGTTAGGCAACCACCCAGACCTGGAAGGTGTCAAAGTGGTTGCCTAACCCGATCGACGTTTTAAGGCGCAGAGGGTCGCAGCTCCGTTTGGCCACTGAAACATTTTTATTTAATACGCGTTCTATTTGAAAAACGGTCTTTTTTGTGATTTCTCGAAAACCGGAAGTGTCACGTGACTGAAATTCGGTTCCTGAGCTGACATGACCATTCCAAACATATAACTTTAATAACTTTTTTCTCTATCTCATACGGTTTGGCTGCTGAAACAGCGTCCCGGACGGATCAGCGTCCCAGACAGACAAGTCTATTAGATAAAGGATCATGGCGACACATATATAAAATGTCATAACTTCAATATTTGCTATTTAGAGAGACGTGGGTGTAATATGTTGTCATTCATTAAGCAATAAAAATTTTACCGGTTTCAGGATTTTAAGCTTTTGTTTACATAATATACAAAAGTAGTCTGGTAACTAAGTCATAACTGTATCTGTACGGTAATAGTCCTTTACCGTACATTGCAACCATTACCATACTGCAACCGATAAATTATTGAACAAACCACGGATGTTATGAATCATAACAGTCTTAGATGTGTTAAAATCCTCACTCTACAAGCTCGTATTTCAAGACCACATCTGCGGAAGTTATGATACTCATCACATTTCGAGATATGTTAATAGCTATAAATTCTAGTTACAACATTCAACTTTCTAGTAATTTTCTTTCTCATCCAGTTTACTACAAAAAAACAGAGTTGTGACTTGGTGTATTTCCACGATTAGAGCATCCCCAATGCAGATTTTCTCTTTGAGAAGATCTACACATTAAGACCTCATGGTTTATTTTCTCTGCAGAATGGGAAAATGTGATTTTGCAGTTTCGATTTTGTGGATATTCAGTTCTTATCAACAACAGTGCAGAATGGTTTTATAGTATACCGGGTGACAATGAGACCAGGGCCATACTTTATATCTTTTTACTTCCTTTTATTATAAAGGAAGTATTGGATTCACCCCAAAAATTCGAAATTGAGTTTTCAACGGATCTTCACGTTTTAGAGTCCCCTGATCCCAAAAAACATATTTTTTTTCATTGGTCTGTCTGTGTGTCTGTGTGTCTGTCTGTCTGTCTGTGAACAGAATATCTCAAAAACGAAAAGAGGTATGGCGTTGAAACTTCATATATAAGTTTTGTGTAGTATGTAGATGAGACACCAAGCTTTTGAAGAAAATCGCATAACCGGAAGTAGGTCTTTACTCTTGTGATTTTTCAGTTTTTTTCGATTTTTTCAAAAACGGCTCTAACGATTTTTTTTAAGCTTTACATTTTTCTTACATTTTTAATGTGTATTGATGTGAGATAGGTGATTTTCCAGTTGAATACTTCTAAAGTGGGTTTTTTTTCTATTTTTTTTATTAACTCCTATTTTAAATAAAACACCCGGTATATTATTACATTTTTGAATTCAGCTTAAAATTCTAGAGAAAATTTGTCTCTTCAACTAACACTCGATTTTGTACCGTTTTTGTAGAATTTGTAATTTTTGAAAATTTTTAACAAATGGTTAAAAATTAAAAATGAAATTTTTGACTAATTATAAGATCACTGTAAAAGGAAGTTGTGTGAGTGTATCACACCAGATTTTTAATTTATGAATCGATTTGGATAAAATTTTATATGAAGATACTAGACATAATTTATAGTCAAAATGGCCGACTTTCGGTTTCACCGGAAATGACACTAACTTTGATTTTTCAAATGGATCACCCGGTGTATTTTATATTTTTCGGCATTTATAAGTCAAATTACATATAATATTCTCGCCAAATTTCCGGTGACACCAGAAGTCGGCCATTTTGATTATACTTTTATCTCAATCCGAAATTATGTCTAGTATCCTTGTATCAAATTTCATAAAAATTCATTCATAAGTAACGGAGATAGAGGGCATGGCCCTTGTCTCATTGTCACCCGGTATACAAGGTGTCCCAAAAAGTATCTGATAGAGAATTAAAATATACAAAAATAATGTACTCTTAGTTCATAGCCGTAAGAGCAACCGTTTACCTTAAAATGCCTATCAAAGGTTTTTGGTTGTCACTAAGACGTGCAATTATCAAGTAGCCGATAGCGATAGCGAGTAGCCAATAGTAAGTACATGTACCAAAATTCAAATCGATATCTCTGCATTTGTGGACATTAACAAAACAATAAGAAATAAGAAATACAGTTAAAAAATCTTATCTGAGCCAAAGGATATAATTCTAGGCTCGTACATATCTTATTCAGTCTAATATTAATGTTAAGAGAAGTTTTGTAATTTCAAATTTAAAAAATCTGGTGTGATACACGCACACAACTTCCTTTTACAACAGTGATCTTATAATTAGCCAACAATTTGATTTAAAATGTTTTAAGCATTTGTCAAAAATTTTCAAAAATTACAAATTCTGCAAAAACGGTACAAAATAGAGCGTTAGTTGAAGAGACAAATTTTCTCTAGAATTCTAAGCTGAATTCAAAAATGTAATAATATACCGGGCGTTCTATTTAAAATAAGAGTTAATAAAAAAAATAGACAAAAAAACAAAAGAAACCCATTTTAGAAGTATCAAACTGGAAAATCACCTATCTCACATCAATACACATTCAAAATGTAATAAAAATGTAAAGTTTAAAAAAAATCGTTAGAGCCGTTTTTGAAAAAATCAAAAAAAACTGAAAAATCACAAGAGCAAACACCTACTTCCGGTTATGCGATTTTCTTCAAAAGCTTGCTGTCTCATCTACATAGTACACAAAACTTATATACCTATGAAGTTTCAACGCCATACCTCTTTTCATTTTTGAGATATTCTGTTCACAGACAGACACACAGACCAATGAAAAAAAATATGTTTTTTGGGATCAGGGGACTCTAAAACGTGAAGATCTGTTGAAAACTCAATTTCCTTTATTGTAAAAGGAAGTAAAAAAGAAGGTATTTATACTCACTATATCACCCTTTCCACGACACTTCACGATATCAAATCCTGTGCGAAGAAATCCCAGCTGAAGATAATGCTTGGAATGTCCTGAAATATGCTGCATTATTTCTTCACAATCAGTGCTACTGCCATAAAATGGAGGTTCATAATCAGCTGGGGTTACTGTAAAAAAAAAATTATGTTTTGCTACTCAACGTTGATAATCCTACCGTTATCATAATAAGTCAACGCTATCTTGATAGTGATCTTGTGTTCTTCGAACAGGTTGTGCTCATCGAGGCTGTTGATGGCTTTCAATAAGGTGTCCGTTGCCTCTGCAACTGTCTCCTTGGTAGCTGGTGGCTCCAATGGGCTGAAATTAGCAAATTTTAGTTACAACAACTAATACTACTTAAATCACTTACATCACGTCATTACCCATGTACTTAAATTGAAATTTATAACTTTCCAAGATGTTTTTATAGTCTTCTTGGTCGCAAAATATCAGGTACAATTCTCGGAGCTGCAAAGAAAAAGAGATGTCTGTATTAATAAATGCTCTTAACCAAAGCTGGGAGGAGTTCAGGTGAAAAGTATTTGACTACCAGCGAAACATACAAGTACATTTACTTGCAACGAATGCAGGATATGAGTAACAAAGTACGTACTCAAATACTTGTATTCTTCTACTCTTTTCGGATACCGAGTAGTTTCAGTACAACTTTACCATTTTAAGTAAAAAAATAATCTCTTTTTTATACATACAACTTTTAAATTAGTTTTAACAGTTATTGTCAGCGTTTTATATATTTGTTCGCTTACTTCAGCTAAATCTTTATTTCATATAATACCGATTTTACGTTTTTTCATGTTAATAAGTCTCGCCATTGAAAACAATTACTAGGTTGGTTGAGTTTTTAAGAATAAACCATGTCATCAAGTGGAGCGCATTGCTTTATTCTATATTTTGACTGTTCTATCATATTCTTCATAACTTTTGTCATTCGCCGTTTCCAAAATAAAATTGTAAGTTTGGGTTTATGCTGTTTATCCTTAAATAATGGTGATACTAGTTAAACAAGGCAGAGAATCCTTCAAAAACAGGAATCTACTCTCCATATCTCCAGAAATATCAATATTAGACATTTAAAAAATAATTACACTCTTTATGTTTTTCATGTAGCCGTTATAACTGAATCACTACTACAATAAACTAAACAGATTTTTCTAAAAACAATTACTTATCAAGGAAACCGCAAAAATCCAAACACATACTAGGTATAGCATCTTCTTTTCTATTCAGTAAATATCGAGAGATCCAGAAAAAACTGTTCCTCAGCGGGCTGTGAAATTCAAACGTTTGAATAATATGTTGGTAGCACTGTAAGTCTATGTCAAATTCTAGGTTAACAGGTTAGATTTTGCGTCAGTCTGTGTCAAAACTGACACAAAACCTAACCTGCTAACCTAGAATTTGACAAATACAAGTAGCATGCAATTTAGCGATATTTATGTAAATGTATAGTTACTTTATAGCTATTAAGGCAACTAGTGTTTTACAGAGGATTTAAAAATCGAGGTCGATCTTGTTAAAATTCAAGCGAAGCGAGAATTTTATGATCGACCGAGATTTTTAAACTGTAAAACACGAGTTGGCTTCAATATTTTTTCTACAGCCGAGGAGTTTATTAGCTTAAATGCCCTAGGGGCTTCGCCCCTCTCCAAAGCGGCCCTCGGAGCTCCAGCCCTCTCCAAGGGGGCCCTCGGGACTCCGCTCCTCTCCAAGGAGGCCCTTGGGGCTCGGCCCCTCTCCAAGGGGGCCCTCAGGGCTCGGCCCCTCTCCAAGGGGGCTCTTGCAGCTCCACCCCTCTCCAAGGGTGCCCTCAGGGCTCCGCCCCTCTCCAAGGGGGCCATCGGGCTCCGCCCCTCTCCAAGGGGGCCATCGAGGCTCGGCCCCTCTCCAAGGGGGCCCTCAGGGCTCAGCCCCTCTCCAAGGGGGCTCTTGGAGCTCCACCCCTCTCCAAGGGGGCCCTCGGGGCTCCGCCACTCTCCAATCGGGCACTCGGGGCTCCGCATACAAATCGGTCCGATATAATAACTGTACTTTTAATCTTCACAAATAAGGTTTTATAACCTCTTAAAGTACTCCGTGCTTTAAATGGAATGGCGTGTTTTATAGACAACATAAAGCACGCCGCATATGACCCTTGGAAACAGTTTAAAATCACGGCTGTAGAAAAAATCATTAAATATATATTTATAAGTGCATAAAGCTAGGTTCAATCACATGTATTTGACCAATTCACCAATATTCTTGTATTTGGCAAATATCCAAAAACTCTTTACTTGCCGTTCATTCACAGGTGTTTTCAATCACCGCCATGGATAGTGGTCATGCATAAAGTAGGAGAATTACAATGATTATACCATTCATAATGCATAAGATCCTTGTGCGGACCACATATTAGTAAGTGAAAACACTGTGGTGTTATCAGTAATAATACCACGAAACGACTGCGAATTATCACTTATAATACCATGAGTAGTCAAAGTTATGTCGACTATTTTTGCGGTGGTGTCACGAATGTCTATTGCGTTTTGGTACGATTAGGACGAGTGCGCTAGCACGAGTCCTAATCCCAAGCACAATGGACATGAGTAGTGATACCACCGCAAAAATAATCTACTTAACTTTGACTAAGAATGGTATTTGAGGGACTATTTAATGAACCAAACTACTTTTTCAAATTAGTTTTCAGTAAATCTAGCAACAAGCTACACAATTTCTATAGTAACAGAACACTAATATTGACTTTTTCTAATAAAAATCGCATTTGTTAAAAATAGTCACTTGAATACCTTCTAGGAAGATATATCCACTAATATTTTTTTGATTGGTCAAGAAACGTCAGAATTCTGGATTTTCATTGGTCACTTTTTGACAGATGACAGGCGAATTGAATAGTCAAAAATATTTTTGCTTCCTCACGAAACAGGTTGCTTAGAAACATCACAAGCCGAAGGCGGTTTCTATAACCAAGCTACCAGCCTCAGCACGGAAAGCTTAATTTTTACTCCTAATGAAATCATTGAGCGAGTGAAGCCAGGACTTTCAAAACGACTGGGCGAAAATTAATATCCCCGTATGTACCTATGTACTACAGGGTTTCATAGGGAATCTCGGTACTATAGAAGAAATGAAAAAATGAACCCCTCATTCTGAATCTCTTTTTTTGAGAAAAACTTAATGGCAAAATCCAAAATTGGCTATTGCTTTTTGTCTTCAAGTTATAAAAAAAGTTCCATTTTTCAACTTTTTGTTCTATGGCTATAGATCGCTTAATTATGAAAATAGAAAAAAGATATTTCTACGTTCTTCAGGCACTTTTTTGATAAGAATGCAGTGGCGTAGCCAATTTTTCAAAAATATTTGCGTAATTCGAGTTATAGCATAAGGTTATATTTTTTTATATGGAAAGCATGGTTGGCTCTGGCATCAAAAGACAATTTTTTTCCCATTCCAATGATATATATCATGCAGGGTCAATTTATTTATTTTCTCTACTTTATAGCAAAAACTCGTAATTTTCAAAGTAGTTTTTAATATTACATTGTTTTCTAGTAGACTTGCGTCATTTAGAATCTACCCATGCTCTTTGATCTACCTTAATAAACAAAGCATCTGTCATTGCATTGTTACAATACCGATCGTTTAATTATAGTCCAAGAGCCAGCAACGGGTTTGCTTACAGTATTTTTAACAAGTGTGTAACTGTTATGGAAGGTCCCTTTGAATATACTGAGAAGGAAACCTGAAGTCTGGCAAGCCTGTGGTGGTGGTTTTGGCCCCCTTGAAGGATGGAAAAAAATAATAAGAAAAAAGTATAATAACAAGTGTGGCTGTTAAAGGTAATCATATCTTATGTAAGTGAAAAGATTGACAGACGCTTTCGCGGGTGGTAAGTTTACCCCAGATTCACATAAAGTTGCATAATAAACATAACCATTTACTGTAAAATATCGACAGATCAAAAAAAAAAACTGATCCTCAGCGGGCTGTGGAAATTCAAACGTGTGAATAATAAGTTGGTGGCACTGTAAGTCTGTCAAATTCGAGGTTACCAGGTTAGGTTTTGTGTCAGTTTTGACACAGACTGATGCAAAATGTAACCTGCTAACCTCAAATTTGACATAGACTTACAGTGTTACCAACATATTATTCCTAGGTTTTATGTCAGTTTTGACACATTACTTTTTTCCGCCCTTCAAGGACGCAAGGGGGCTAAAACCACCACTGCAGGCTTGCCAGACTATGGGTTCCCTTCTCAGTATATTCAAAGGGACCTTCCAGAACAGTTACAGACTTGTTAAAAATACTGTAAGAAATTCGTTGCTGGCTCTTGGACTATTAACAGAATTAATAACATTTGATTGTTGATGTATAATATTTCACCTTAAAAATGCCAAATGGCCTATGAAAATAATGAAATGTGTGATATGTTAGAACGTTTTATTCAGAGTACCTAATAATAATTCTGAAGCTGCAAGTGAAATATATTTTTTCTACGGTCACCTTTAAAACTGACTATTAAGCGCTCACTGTCAATGCGAAAAGTTAGCGATTCACACATTTTTTCCCTAGTAACCATTTTAGCATCGCAACCACGTAAACAATGTCTTAATGAAATAATCGCGTCACTTCATTTTACTTTACGCATCGCCATGGCTAACCTGATTATTAATTTAATTCGTCATTTTTCTGGAACTGGCTAAAATTATTGACAATTGCATCACGGTGCGTCCATCATCACGCAACAGATTTATTGAGTTTGTGAGTTTTTGTGAAGTTGAAGATGGAATCTGAAGGTAATTGCACCCTGCCTGAAGTATTTGAAGCGACCCTGACAGTAACCAACGAATGTTGTTGCCGGCCAAATCGCGCGGCCTTTATGAACGGCGGTACAACGACTTCATCAAATGGTGTGTATCGAAATTTCAATTATTTAACAATTTTGTTATTTATTTAGGACCGTAGAAAAAATTTTGTATGTATTTCGAGTGTAAAGAGCCATTTTGGTATTCGGTTGCTTTTTCGCGCCTCGCTACCGCTCGGCACGAAACTCGCATCCTCATACCAAAATGGCTCTCTTTACACACTAAATACATAAATATCTATTAATCGTTACCCGGAAAGAAAACAATGTAATAAAGCTATTTTTGAAAGATTGAAACAAAAATCTCATTCATTATGGGATCTTTAACAAACCAAAGACAAAGAATTAAAATGTTGAAGATGCTGAGGAAGTTACCGTCAATGTTATTGGAATGGCAGTTGTAAATCCTTTGATTTCCAGTCGTCAAATTGAAGCTGAGTCAGATAGAAAACGAAGCCGATCATTATCACTTTTTAAAAAACCCAAATCCTTTATCTAATAGACTTGTCTGTCTGGGACGCTGATCCGTCCGGGACGCTGTTTCAGCAGCCAAACCGTATGAGATAGAGAAAAAAGTTATTAAAGTTATATGTTTGGAATGGTCATGTCAGGTCAGGAACCGAATTTCAGTCACGTGACACTTCCGGTTTTCGAGAAATCACAAAAAAGACCGTTTTTCAAATAGAACGCGTATTAAATAAAAATGTTTCAGTGGCCAAACGGAGCTGCGACCCTCTGCACCTTAAAACGTCGATCGGGTTAGGCAACCACTTTGACACCTTCCAGGTCTGGGTGGTTGCCTAACCGATCGAGGTTTGAAGGCGCGTTAAATGAGACATTTGTCTCACTGGACTGCTAGTTTAGATCTAATAAAATAAGGAAACAACAAGTCCAACCAACCGATCCTGAATGACGCCTTGACTTTTATAATTGGTACGTTCAACAAATTGAGCAAGATCCATTATTCTTTAGAAATATCATTTGGAAGGATAAAACATATATTAGCAGGGCCAGGATTTTCAACTGACACAATGATCACTGGTGGTTCAATGTTAATCCCCACTGTACCGTCGATGTTCAAAATCAGTTTTAGTGTTTGGTGTGCCCTATTAGGCAATCGCATTTTGGCTTACTGAATTTATGAAGAAAAACTGAATAGCCAACGCTACTATGAAATTCTAAACCAACACGTAATCGAGAATTTTTTAGATGAATTACCGTGAATAAAAGACAACCAATATTTTCTTAGCACGATCGTGCACCACCTCGTAATACTAGAATCGTCTCGGAATTGTTAACCGTTAATTTTGGAGACCAACAAACCAGTAAGATGACCACCACGTTCACCAGATTTAACGCCACGAGATTTCTTCTTTTGGGGACACATTAAAGGCAATTTATTTAAAAATACTGATAATAATATGAACGAACAAAGAAAAAATTTTATACAATGTGTTAATTCTGTTTCTACTGTTAACATTTATAACGCAATTCGGAGTGCTTCTAAGTGATGTGAACTGTGTTGCAAATAATGGACATAAATTTGAAAGTTTAGTGTAAATAGTTTTATATTCTTTTTAAATTATCTGGTAGTTTGTATAGCAGCGTCTTCAATATTAAAATTCTTTATTCTTGGTTTGTTGAATGTCCCGTAATGGATATGATTTTCTTTTAATGTTCCAAAAATAGATTTATAAGGTTGTTCTCTTTCCGAGTAACATTTAATACCTATTTGTACAATAAGTTGGGCAAAACATGCTTTTCCCAACGTATTTGTTAAATCCAGTAAAAAATTACTCATTTAATTATCCTATAACATAAAATTGTTGTTCTCTTTCTTTCTGCCTTTCTGCTCTAATTTTGTAGTTAACATACAGTCTGTTCTACAAAAAGGCCCCGCCTTCTAGCAACTTTATTATTTATTTTAGACCGAATCAACCTTACATCAAATCAAATGACACATAAAAACCTAAATTTTAACACAATCAAAAAATTTTTATCTTCAATTATTTCAGAGTGGTGACGTCACATGCAATTTTTTTAAATGACACTGTATATATTTTTTACATTTTCTGGTAGAGGTTTTTTTTTCTCTTTTCAACAATATAAATATTTCATGCACTTGCATGAGAAAATTTTCGTGAAAAATTACAAAAACTTTTTCACAGTGGGAGGCCATGATACAAAACTATAAACAAAAGCGTAAATCAGAAAAACAAAACAAATAGTAGACAAACGCGTTAACTGTCAGATTTCAGAATAATCTAAAGTGTTTTCTTGTATTTTACTCTTGTGCTTTAATATTCAAATCAAAATATGGCCAGGTTTACTAACAATGAAATGGTTGACATGTTGCAAGTATTCTTTGAATGCAGGAAAAATAGTGCGGAAGCTTTACGTGTCTATCAAACACGGTATCCCGATAGACAGGCTCCTTCCCGGCGAAAATTTAGTAAATTAGAAGAAACGTTAAGGAATACGGGTTCCCTAAAGAAAATAAAGAGAGACCGCCAAGTACGAGATAAAAATTTGGAGTTGGATATTTTGTTAAGTGTAGAGCAAGATGCAAATACTTCAACACGAGAAAGTGCACATAATTTTCAGGTGTCATGTAGTACAGTACATCACATTTAAAAAAAAACATGATTTTAAACCATATAAGGTACATTTAGTGCATAATTTAGAAGCAAATGACCTTCCACGTCGAATTGAATTTTGTAATTACTTTGTAAACAGACAGCAAGAGGATCCTAATTTTTACAGAAAAATATTATGGTCTGACGAATGCACATTTTCCAATAACGGCTTATTTAATAGAAATCGTCCCTATTATTGTAGTACAGAAAATCCCAGAAATATTAGAGAAAATTGCTTTCAAAGAAGATTTAGCGTTAATGTATGGTGTGGGATTTTAAACGGAAGGTTGTTAGGACCTTACTTTATTGACGGAACTCTAAATTCAGTTAGATACAACCAGTTTCTACAAAACCAATTACAGGAATATTTGGAACAATTGCCTCTTGCAGAATTTAATAACGTCATTTTTCAACAAAATGGTGCGTCTGTCCATAATTCTCTTATAATCACTAATTTCCTAAACGAAAATTTTGGACAGAATTGGATTGGCAGAAATGGACCAATTCAGTGGCCAGCTAGGTCCCCAGACTTAACTTTCCTTGATTTCTTTTTGTGGGGACACCTTAAGGACCTAGTTTTCGTTACACCACCAGAAAATATTGATGATCTCAGAGTAAGGATTAGAAATGCTTGCCAAAGCATTCCTCAAGATATGCTTATAAAAGCCGCAAGAAGTGTTAATAGACGATGTCAAATTTGTGTTGTCAATAATGGTTTACATATCGAACATTTCTTATAAATGGTTAGTTTTTTGTGTTCCCTTTTGTAAATAAATATTGTTTTGTTTTTCTGAGTTACACTTTTGTTTATAGTTTTGTATCGTGGCCTCCCACCGATAAAAAAGTTTTTTAATTTTTCTCGAAAATTTTCTTATGTAAGGGCATAAAATATTTATAATGTTGAAAAGAGAAAAAAAAAACCTCTACCAGAAAATGTAAAAAAATATATAGTGTCATTTAAAAAAATTGCATGTGACGTCACCACTCTGAAACAATTGAAGATAAATTTTTTTTGATAATGTTAAAATGTAGGTTTTTATGTGCCATTTGATTTGATATAGGTTTATTGGGTCTAAAAAAATTAATAAAGTAGCTAGAAGGCGGGGCCTTTTTTGTAGAACAGACGTATATAAAAAATAAAGTTTGCATTGATTCTTTTTTGTCTTATTTTTCCATTCTAGTTTGGAAAAATGAAACTTTTCCGCATCGAATTGAGTATTGAAAAATCGAAGAATTCCTAACCGGATTTAACAAAATATGTTTTACTTAATGCACCTTTAAGATGAAATATTATAATGAATAATCAAACATTATTAATTCTATCAATTAAATAACAATGTAACAACAGATTCTTTATTTAATCTACTAAAAACCGATGATATATTAAAAACCTTGAAACTTGAGAGTTCTTCCTATAATGTAGTGAAAAGGAATAATTTGACACTGCATGATATATATCATTGGAATATAGCTCTATGTTATACCTTGAATTTTGAAAATATTTTTATAAAATTGACTACGCCACTGCATTCTTATCAAAAAAGTGCCTGAAGAACATAGAAATGACTTTTTTGTTCTAATGCATCGAAAAGCTACCAATTTCGGCACCGTTTAAGGCCGAAAGCACCCGCTTTTTTATACTAGTAACTTTTACTTTTCAGCAGTAATAACCATAGCAACAAAAACTAACAACCATTACCATTGGTCAAAATCAAAATAGACACTCCCATTTCGTGGTATGATCATGACCTCCTCAATTTTTCCCAGCTTCCTCGATTAAACTGTCAATTTATAATTTAAAAAAAAAACGCTTCAAAAGCAGAATAAAAAATTATGTACGTAACTCATACGAAAGCGGATTTTTAGACTCGCCTTATTTATGTGCCTCGCTCCCTGCACCCGTTTGGCCATAAATTGCGGTTCATCCAAAAAAGTCAAAAAATTGCGCTTTCACTTATAACTCAAAAACAAAAGACGATAGCCAGTTTTGGATTTCACCATTAAGTTTGTCTCAAAAAAATCTGGTGTAATACACTCACACAACTTCCTTTTACAGTGATCTTATAATTAGTTAAAAATTTCATTTTTAATTTTTAAAAAATTTTCAAAAATTTTCAAAAATTTTCAAAAATTACAAATTCTACAAAAACGGTACAAAATAGAGCGTTAGTTGAAGAGACAAATTTTCTCTAGAATTTTAAGGTGAATTCGAAAATGTAATAATATACCGGGTGTTTTATTTAAAATAGGAGTTAATAAAAAAAATAGAAAAAAAAAACAAAAGAAACCCACTTTAGAAGTATTCAACTGGAAAATCACCTATCTCACATCGATACACATTAAAAATGTAATAAAAATGTAAAGTTTAAAAAAAATCGTTAGAGCCGTTTTTGAAAAAATCGAAAAAAACTGAAAAATCACAAGAGTAAACACCTACTTCCGGTTGTGCGATTTTCTTCAAAAGCTTGCTGTCTCATCTACATAGTACACAAAACTTATATATGAAGTTTCAATGCCATACCTCTTTTCGTTTTTGAGATATTCTGTTCACAGACACACACACAGACAGACAGACAGACAGACCAATGAAAAAAAATATTATTTTTGGGATCAGGGGACTCTAAAACGTGAAGATCCGTTGAAAACTCAATTTCGAATTTTTGGGGTGAATCCAATACTTCCTTTATAGTAAAAGGAAGTAAAAAGGGGTCGAGGGTGTGGGGTCCATTTTATCATATCTTCTATAGCTACCGAGATTCCCTATGAAAACATCGAAATTTGGCCACCCTGTACATATGTTCCACACATAGCGGCGAAAGTTAAGGATACATTTTCATGAAAATTTACAGAGATGTATAAAGTATTGGAACGATGCGATGGTAACAGATTATGGTTTCGTTATCAGGAGGCCCAAAAAATGTCGAAAAAATTACAGAAAATATTTTCCCTAAAAAATGTCTCTTAACGATTTTGATCATTTTCATAGACATTTCCCTATTACTCATAAGTGATACCTCTTATACACTATCTACACATACATTCCAGAAAGGGAGAAATCTGGCGGGTGGGAGTATACATTTCATACAGACGACTTCTCTGAAAATCTACAGAGGTGTTCTATGAAGTTTTAGAATGTCTTACTAGGACAATTCGGTGTGAAAAGGTCCAAATACCAAAAAAAAAAAAAAAAAAAGTCAAAAAGATAAAAAAAATTTCACATATAATCTCATAAGAGCATTAATTTTTTCCGGAAATTTTTTTGAGTGCATTCCAACGTCGCAAATTAGGACATTGTTGGAATGCACGAAAAATAATTTCCGGATATTGATTAATGCTGGAATGCAGATTTAGTAAGAAAATCGTAACGACACAAACCCTCACAGTTAGGTTGGTCTACCCATGGTGTAAAGAATACAAGGTGTAACGTTCCGCAGAATGTGGGCGGACCTCAAATTCAACCAATAGGACATGGTCCGACAAATGGCACGATTGGTAGTACTGAAGTGTATTGTTGAAGACGCTGTCGATGTCAAATTTGAGGTTAGGTTTTGCGTCAGTTGGTGTCAGATTGACGCAAAATGTAACCTGCTAACCCCGAATTTGACATCGACTGACAGTGCCAGCAACATATACGATCGCAACCATGGTTACACATGATCGCGGCCGTGATGGATTTCCTGAGCAGGACCATCAGGGATTGGTTGACATCTCCCCTCTATTTTCTGAACGACTGCCCATCCCGGGAGCGTTTCACCTTGTATTCTTTACACCATGGGTCTACCTACAAAAAATATCCAAGAAATATTGTTGTTGTCTTGGTTACGACTCATGAACTAATTTTTCTATTGGTCATTAATGAGTGTCGTACGATTTTTTTATCATCTCTACAAACGACATTTCCCCCTTATTCATAAGCGATACCCCACAGCCAGTATCTACTCAAAAAATTTAGACGCTGATATTGGGGGAGGGGGGCAGATTCCATACATAGGAATTTCTATAAGAATGTATGGAGTTGTTTTATAAAGCTTTAGAGCGATAGTACTAAACTTTGGTTTTACTGTGATGTATCGTTTGATGTGAGAAGGCCTAAATAATCCACAAAATGTCGAACACGACATCTTTTCCCAAAAATAGCTTTCACAGATGACACTTCCCTCTTACTCATAAGTGATACCCCATAGTCAGTATCTACCCAAAAATTCCAGGGAGGAAGATATATTGGGGTACAAATTTTATTTCAATGCTGAGCTTATGGGCCATGAAAACTGCAGTTGCGTGAGGTCTATTGATTGCAGAAATACTAGTGTACCATAATAATAAGAATAATAATACAGGCCGATGTATTCAAAAGTAAGACCGATATCATCAAATGAAAGTTTTATTGTCAGCGTAACAGTTTTAATCACTAAAACAAAGTTTGATTTTTCAAAACAAAGACCGATGTATTACATACATTAATTAACACCTGCCATCCTTTAGTTAAGCAATCGAACTTTGTTTTGACAACATCGGCATTACTTTTAAATACAGAGGTAAAACAAGTGATTTAAACTGTATTTTTTTAACTCCTACTTAATTATTATAACCATGCTTTCTTTGTGGTTGTCATTATAACGAACACTATTTTGGTGCTGTAAAGGTATACCTACCTAGTTATACCCCAGCGCTAATGGTTACATACTAATGATAATAAGTACTCAAATACAACCAATTGTATTCAAATAGAGATACAATATAATGTGCTAGATCTCATGCACAAAAAGGATCCGAATACTCAAATACTACCCTGTTCCATCCTTAACTTAGTGCATGACACTTACATAATTTTTGTCCAGAGCATCCAGCGCTCCTTGAATCCACATACGTACATCTTTGAAAACGGAAGTGTGAATCGTTTTCTTTAACATCTTGTAAGTGACACCATTGTGAGTGGCGGTAAGGAAATCATCTTTGCCAAACTTGGTTCTTTGGTGCAATATAAAACTGACAGCAATCGGTACCACTTTCTTCACAAATGTTTTGGAGCCAAGCGGAGTGAGCACTGCCGAATGGACGGTTTGATTTGTAAGCTGCATAAAAGTAAACAAACAACAAACATTAATAGCATTTATTTGTAACTGAGTAACGGCTACACAATTTCAATTGGTCGAATCTTAATAGCAGCTTAATGATATGTCCAATATTTTTATTGTTACGAAGACGCGTCCGTTTTGAAGAAGCGTTCTTGCTCGGCAACGTGATTGAACTTTATAGAGCCAGAATCATATTAACAATTTTACACTGTAATACTTACAAAATTCGGTCTTTGCTTAGTCGCAGACATTTTTGCACTAACGATAACAATAATTCTTAAAAACAGAATGTCACGTCGAGTTTATTGCGTTTTGATGCTTACACACCGAATGTTAACAACCGCTTAAAAACGCGATTGTTTCAAACCGACATGTAACTGTTTAAATCGCCCGGCAATTGTTTGACGCATATCAGCGGTTTCCAACAGTTTTCACATATAAATTGAACAAGCGGTTACATGGAGAAAATGATATTTTCACTAATAATGACTAATGATCAGCGCTTTAGTTGCACGGGAACATCATTCCGGGAAGCATACGTATAATTATGTGTGGTTATATCTTATATTTGAGTTAGTATATGTCCTCAATGTAGCCGTTAAAAGTTACGAAGAATTTATGGTAAAGTGGGCATGGGAGCATGGAGCAATGTTGGATTTAGACTTAAATTCGTGATGCCTGGCAAAGACAAGAACAGAAATGCCTGGTAGAAGAATTAAACGTTTCGCCTACTTTTGTATGATGTTTTATCGGGAGTGTGGGAAATTTTACAATGTAATCATAATGTAATACTTACAACATTTGGTCTGTGCTGAGTCGCAGACATTTTTGCACTAACGATAACAATAATTCTTAAAAGTTACGTCGAGTTTACTATATTTCGATGCATACACATCGAGTTTTAATAACGCAACTCTTAAACGGACGGGCATATAGGCAAGTGTTTTAAATCACCCCGCAATTATTTGGCGCCTAGCAGCGGTTTCCAAAAGTTTTCATTCTGAGGTTGAAGCAGTGGTTACAACGGGAAAATTACAGACACCAACAAAGAAAATTACAGTTTGTATAGTAAGATTACCTTTACAAAATTTTCAAAACACAAACCTAATTTAAACTTCTCTTTATAATTTTCAGAATATGTAAATGTAGGTATACATTTCAAATTACACGTAAGAGAACTCCTACTAGGAGATGAAATATATGTATCAAAAAATCCTTCTTGATAACATCAAGTAGTCCAAAGAAATAGCTTTGTTTTAAACAGCAAACTATACGTGGCGATGTTAGTCATAAAATTCTGAGTCAAACATCTTAATACTAAAATGTTGAATTGGTATTCATGAGCCCTAACGAGCGGTAGATAAAAAACATGTTTTTGTTCATTGGTCTGTCTGTGTGTGTGTCTGTCTGTCTGTCTGTGTGTGTGTCTGTCTGGCTGTGAACAGATGATCTCAAAAACGAAAAGAGACATGACGGTGAAACGTCACATATAAGTTTTGTGTACTATGTAGATGAGACAGCAAGTTTTGAAGCATAACTAGAAGTAGGTGTTTACTCTTGTGATTTTTCGGTTTTTTTCGATTTTTTTCAAAAATGGCTTTAACGATTTTTTGAAAACTTTACATTTTTATTACGTTTTTAATGTGAGGTAGGTGATTTTCCGGTTGAATACATCTAAAATGTGTTTCTTTTGTTTTTTTTTTCTATTTTTTATTAACTCCTATTTTAAATAGAACACCGGTATATTATTACATTTTTGAATTCAGCTTAAAAGTTTAGAGAAAATTTGTCTCTTCAACTAACGCTTTATTTTGTACCGTTTTCGTGGAATTTGTAATTTTTGAAAATTTAAAAAAAATGCTTAAAAATTAAAAATCAAATTTTTGGCCAATTATAAGATCACTGTAAAAGGAAGTTGTGTGAGTGTATCACACCAGACTTTTTATCTACCGCTCGTGAGGGCTCATGAAGACCAATTCAACATTTTAGTATTTAAATTTTTGACTCAAAATTTTATGACTAACATCGCCACGTGTAGTTAGCTCCACAATTAATTTACACCCTGTATATACTGGGTGATTCTTGACTTATAGGCATAATTACGAGGAATGATAGTTCGTGATGTGTAGTGATGGCAATTAAAAAAAAGTGTAGTAAAAATATTTATCTACTTTGCGTTCGTACTGAGGCTATTACGATACTCGTTTGCGTATCGTAATAGACACAAAGCGATGCTATAATAAAAATACTAAAAATTTTCATATTGTTTTGCTTAAAAAAGTGGCAAAGTAGATAAAATACTGTATGATACCTAGTTTATAAGGCATTTTGTAGCACTTACTCCTTTAGGGCACTCCTCGCTTCGCTCGTCGTACACTAAAGCCGTGCGTGCTACAAAATGCTTCTTATAAAACTCGTATCATAATATACTATTTATTAACGGAGATAACGAATTAATTATGTAACTTAAACTGGAGTATCATAACAATTGTTCGAAATGATTTGCTTCGTTTTCGATGAACACCTGAGCTCGTCGAATCTATGCTGCACCACACGTACGTACTGACACGGTGGTACTGGACAACAGGTAGAAAAGGTTCTTGGCCCAGATGATATCTTTGAGAAAATCTTTGTGCATAAAGCTGAGCTGTAGCTATTGAATTTTAGCGTACTTTCCCGTACGGTTATACCATGTCCTTGAGTAAGGCTGCCAACCGTCCCGCATTGTGCGGGGCAGTCCCGCAATAGCAGTACTGATCCCACATTCAAATAATGCATTGAAATCGTCCCGCAAAATGTCAAATGCGTCCCGCTAGTACTCTTAGCATATTCTTATATTCGTAATATATTGCTGCAAAAATTGTGATGTTTTATTTCGCGTTTGGCATAAAATGCATTCGTTTGATTGAATCTGCCCATCGAATGGCGGCTGTAGTTCATGTAGCCCCTCTCTCGTACATGTGTCGCAACTAAGATGAAGACAGTTAACTTATTTTTGAAAGTAGATATTTAAATTTCGGTACAGATGTAGAACTTCATGAAGTGCATTTCTTAGGGCACGCAATTCAACTATCAGGTGTAAACCCAGCCAACTGTAATTTCGCGAAAGTAACAATTTACGATATTTTGCAATGCGTTAGATGTCGAAAAAAGGTACTAGAAAAAGTTGTCCAAAATCTAATTTTAACCACGTATAACGAGTTTCAAGGCAAAATTCGTATTTTAACTTTTAGTAATTTTGGGTGAAAGCCGAATTTTTTATCACTAAATATAATAATTTTTATTTGTTTCTTAAACTAGGAGTTTCAAGTGGCATTTTGTTGCTGTGCTAACGGAATTGACTTTAAACTGATGTTACGTACAAATTGCTATTCAAAACTGATAGAAAAATCCGTACTTCGTAGCTCAGTCTTCCTACAACATAAAAAGTTACACTTCAGCTTTACTCTAGCGTATTTACATAAAAAGTGGCTCCGGTGAAACGAATCAGGCCCGTTACACCATGTCCCGCATTAATACCCTCAATAGTTGGCAGCCTTATCTATGAGTTCTGCGTTGGTGAAGTTGTATGCCATAATTTTTCTTTTACGAATAAAAGAAGCTCAAATTTGACAACTAATGACGGAGAGTGACAAATACAATTCAAGGTAAATGCGATAATTTTATATTTTACTAGTTCACTACTCTCAACATAATTAATTCATTATCTCCGTTAATAAAAATTCGAGGTTAGCAGGACCAAAACTGACGCGAAACCTAACCTGCTAACCTCGAATTTGACATAGACTTACAGTGCCACTAACATAAACAGTGCCAACCTAAGAAAAAAAATCACAACCATTTATGATCACCCGGTTTGTGAAAGTATTGTCAGCGTACATATATCAAACAAGTAGAGACACTCATGCCAAATTTTGAAACCTGTTTAGAGTGCTTGGGACAGTAAGTCGGGGGGTATTTCTAAGCTTGACTATCAGATGGCAGCACAAAATTCTACCAATCAGAGCCAATTGCTAACTCTGCTACCAATCATATGTGACAAAATAGTGGTGCGATCTCTTAATACTATCGGAAAGTACCCCCTAGGAGCCGTTCAAGGTCATCCAAATCGGTATTTTGACATCAAAGGAACCGACAGCCAGTGTCTCTACTTGTTTGATATACTATGTACGCTGGTATTGTCAAGCAAAGTTGTTCAAAATGAAAAATTATGGTCGCATGCAAAATTTAAAAAATAATTAGATGAAGTACTTTTGCGGTACGAGAGAAGCGCCAAAATTTCCCGGCCTGACTATGAAAGAAACGAGGTAGACTCATAATTAAATTGTATTTTTCAATATATTCCCCCCTGGCATCAATGCACTTATTACATCGTTTCAGCAACAATTCAATACCCTTAAAAAAATATTCCTTCGGTTTGTCTTCAAAATGTGCCCAAACTGCAGCCTTCACTTCTTCATTGTCACTGAAATGGCGCCCGCGAAGGTTCTTTTTCAAATCTTCAAACAGGCAATAGTCACTGGGGGCCATATCTGGACTATACGGAGGGTGATCGATTTGTTCGAAACCGCAGTCACGAATTGCGGCTTGCGTAATTCCAGCAGTGTGCACGGATGCATTATCGTGCAGCAAACGCACGCCTCTGGTTAGTTTCCCACGTCTTTTCTCCCGAATGTTCTGTCGTAATTTGTGCAGGAGTGCTGCATAACATGCCCCGTTGACTGTGGAATTGCGTTTTTTAAAGTCTATGAGAAGAATGCCCTCTCAATCCCAAAAAATCGTAGCCATCACCTTTTTTGTCGACTGATGGACCCTGAACTTTCTTGGCGGTGCTTCTCCTTTTCGTCTCCATTCCATTGACTCCCTTTTGGACAAAGGATCATAGTAAAGAACTATAGTTTGATCCCCTGTGACAATTGTCTTCAACACGTCCACAGGGTTTTCTCCACAGAGCTCCAAAAAGGATCGAGCACATTCAACACGACACTGGCGCTGAACTGCTGAGAGATGTTTGGGGACCCACCTTGCACTAACTTTATTCATGCCTAAATGATCGTGGAGGATTCGGCGAACGCTTGTATCTGAAAGCCCCGACATTTTTGATATTTCTTTCACCTTCAAGCGTCGATCGCTTAATACGAGATCTTCAACAAGGGCAATCTTGTCGTCCGTCACCACTTCCACCGTCCTTCCTGTTCTTGCGTCATCTTCCAAGGATTTCTGCCCCATTCGAAATCTATATGAAGTCGTGTCCTCAGCTTAACCGCTCACCTTCAACAGCACCTAAACTCTTGGAGACAGCTGCAACAAGCTGCTTCCCGACCTCTCACAGCAATACAGTATCCTTTTCTTGGATAAGAACCCCTTTCTTATTTAAGATTCAAGATTCATTAATTGGCAAAATTCTTGCCTTTGGCCTTTAATCCTGTTGCACTCCTATGTAATCATACACCCTTTATTATTATTCAAACATTAAACCAATATTGCAAGCTTTATGTTTATTTAATTTTACAAGATAATATTCTGAATCTTTCAATTTTTCGTTCGTTGTTATCTTTTTACTTTCTAACCTTCCATAGATACATCCTTATTGTAATTTTAAATTTATCCTTCCAGATTCTTAAACTAAATTAATTTAATTACAATTAATTTGAAATTTCATATTTTTGACAATTAAAATATAACATTAACTATTACATAGTCATTTTATTCTAGACACAATTCTTGTCGTATGACTTGCTTTTTCATAATACTAGTGTACATTTGTAACTTCTCATGGAAATCAAACAACAATCCATAGCATTTTTTAGTTATTATTGCATAACTGAAACCTCCTTTAAGAAAACTGGTTTTTAAATGCTAATATGTTAAGGCTGGTGTTTGGCTTATGCTGAAATAATAGGAACAGATTGATACACAGGAATCACTTATTATCGATTTACACGCGTCGTAGGAAGTTAAACAAGACTTCATTTCAAAGACAAATGTTGGCTGATTATCGTAAGCTATTTTATAAATGGTAAAAGATTCGCTTGCTCTGTAAAATTGTATTTAAAATATGGACGCTTTTGTAGGCATTTTTCATTTGTATTTCTGCCATTCAACAGTAAAATTTACTTGTGCAAAATAGAAAACAGAACCTGTAAAATAGCTTACATGAAGATTCGATTTTCGATCTCTCATTTAAAACCTCGTTGAACTATTTCTGACGTTTACTTTTTGATAAGTGATTTCTAAACAAATTCAAGTTGTTGTCATTTATGGCGAATATTGCAACGCCAAATGTCGGTTATCAGTGGTGTTGCAGACACCTGATAAATTTCCACACAGATAGCGTATAGATAGTTTAGGCATTGTAAGACAGATGTCGTGTTGTCGTTACAAAACCAAGGCCAACTAAATCTATAGGGACAAAGTCCCTATCAGGCCGTCTCATTCATCTTCTTACTCTCTCTAACTTTCAGAACAGTCATACGATTAGTAGCGGCATCTGTAGGCAATTTTTTTTGGCGTGTAACTGACGTATTTCAAATTCGTTGAAGGTCATTCACTTTAAATATCAATTGTCAATGTCAAAATTAATATTAAAATCACCCTTTAGTACAACTGAATGTCACTAAAAAACAGGGCCGTAACTAGGTATAGGCCGAGTAGGCCTCCGCCTACAGGCGCAAGCGGCACTGGGTGCCAAAATGACACTGAAAAAAAGAATTTCTTTCGTACTAATTACAAAACAAATAAACAAGTGGGCAATTTGACAAACAAATTAATTTGTAATATTAACGATTTTAGCCCAAATAATGGTAATTATAATCATGTGAATAGCGCCCAATCTGGTCGATACATTACATTGCTGTGTGCAATTTGCAAAGAAATTGTTATATGTCTACCAAATTGTAGCAGCGTTTATTTTATAGTTCCCACCTATATCAAACATTAGAATTATTAGCTTGTTAATCCACCCCATAGGTGACCTTATTGTAATTATAAAAATGTTTCCATTTTTCCAACAATGTAATACAGCAGTGGCGACAAACTAACTTAAATTTTAAACAACTGTTGGAGCGAGTTCACTGATTGCACATATTACATATACATTCACTGCTTTGGGCTCATCGTTGATACAATGGCCCATTGCAACCATCAGCAGAACACCACAGACATATTTTGAGAGCTTACTTGTTCCACTACTATGGTATTTTTTAGCTACAATCACTTTCCCGGTAGAATTTGTTCCATTTAAGACACTTCTGCGACCCTACACAGTGGCAGCTTTTATTAAAAAAACGTATCTAAATGGGCCTGATGCAACGCACATACTACGTGCCGACAGAAACTGCTTTACGTTTTAAATAATTATATTGCTTACTGCAAAATAGTGTGGCAGTGTGGCTGAGATCACAGAACCTTATTCTACGTTCATATGTTATTATGCATAATTATATGTACCTAATTATTTGTTTATACTCTTATTGTATTTATTTGTTTATACTCGTATTGTATTATTTTAACATATTGATATGTCTTTACCACCCCTGTGGTGTAGGGGTTAGAAACAACCACGGTACGTCCTGCCTGTCGTAGAAGGCGACTAAAGGGACTAAAGGAGAAAATCTCGATAAAAAATCTCCCCTGTAAGCCGGACCAGCAACCTTTTACAGGGGGGAATATAATATATGCTCACAGAACCGATAGACAAGCTTCGGAAAACGGAGGGATCATTAAGGTGACGACCATGGCGAGAAAAGGACAAATGCATGGAAAAAGGATATATTCAGAATTGCCGCATTGAACATTATGTCATGGAAAACAAAAGACCATGAAATCGTAAATGAATTAAACACTCATAACATCGAAGTATGCTCTCTATCTGAAACAAAAGGAAAAGGCAAAGGGAAATATGAAATGGACAACTACATTTGCATATACAGTGGAGTATCACAAGACTCAAGGGCACATTTGGGAGTAGGATTATTGAAAAATAAAAGATATCAAAAACAAATAGAAAACGGGTGACAATGAAACTACTACCCACGGCGGCATTTCGAAACGGCTTGAGATATAAATATACAATTATTCGATATGTCGATAGGGTTGAAAATACTTGTCAAAATTCAATTGTTTTTAAAAACCACAGCAACCTCTATCCTGGCCTACTCCGTTTTTCCGTAAAATACAAACAAATAGGAATTACGACATATTTTTAAGCGGCTCTATTTCAAAAACTCTTAATTTTAGACATGGGGTGTGTTAGACAAAAGTTATTTAGAATTGTTCAGAGAGTCATAAAAAGAGAAAATATATAGGGTGTCCCATTTAAAATAACAAAGTCAAGGTCATTTCCGGTGAAACCGGAAACGACATTTAATTGTTTTTACGTTACGATTGTTCACAATTTTCAACCCTATCGACATACCGAATTGCATATTTCTATCTCAAGCCGTTTCGAAATGCCGCCGTGGGTAGTAGTTTCATTGTCACCAGGTATAAACGACAAAATACTGAAGGTAATCATAAAAAAAAACGAGAAAAGAATACACTTTATAAGTGTATATGCACCCGATAACAGCAAAAATAAAGAAGAAAGGGAAAAGTTTTATGAAGAACTTCAAACGGTGTTACGATTTGCGTTCTTTAATGAAATGAACTATGTAGGAATATACTGTACTTTAGTTAGCTGTAAGTCATCTGTATAATATTTTAAGGTAAAATTCGTAGGAAAAATGTCATATTTAAATTACAACAAGCGGATGTTTAGAAACGTGCCTTTCGTTTGGGAAGCTGGAGATATTCCAATCTCACGAATAGATTAGAGTAAGTTTATGCAGGGTTTACTTCATAAACCGAAATATTGAGTGATGTATATGACCGGTACGTGATTAGAAGAAGCAACGGTTGCAACTCGATCATAAAAATTATTTGCAGCTGGGACCAAATGCTTTTAGTAGAATTTTAATCCTTTATAGCGGTAATTTCCAAAGGGTCCGAGCAAACCACATTTCACCGTGGGAAAGCCTCAAACTTTTAAAACTCATAGAACTATTATGTACTATCACGTCCGTGTGTACGTGCCAAAATTCCAAAATTTAGACCAGCTCTGATAGGTTATTGGGAACTTTGTAAACGCCCACCGAGCTTTCTTGGTCAGAATGGACTTAGAATTAAGTTAGTTAATAAGAAGATATAAATACGTAAAGTTAAGAAACAACGCTATTAAACTTAAGTGTTCTGTAAACGGCAGAAAAATAAATGCAAGTGTTTGTACTTAAGTGTTCTTATTAGTCTCGCAACAGTAGCTTTGGTCTTCGTGTCCGAGTGTGTTTCAACTAAAAGGATTGCCAGTTACCCCGACTTTAGGCGTCTCGCAATAACGGTTATTGACTCCATTAACACGCAGGACCGAGTAGTGATTATGGGAGATCCGAATGCGGGAATTGGAAATGAGCCTATAGATGGTATAACACAAAAATTTAACGAGGAAGTAACAAACGACGACGGTGACTTATTGAAATTATTCTGCGCTACCAACACATTGAGAATTAACAATACGTTCTTTGACCATCATATGAGATACAAATATACATGGCAAAACTCAAGAGAACAAAAGTCGGTCATAGACCACATCATAACCAACTGGGCAGTCCATCCGCAGGAAGTACTAGATGTACGAACACTAAACTCAGCCAATGTGGGTAGTGATCACAAGCTCCTCCTTTGTAAATTAAGACTACACATGGGGGCTGCTCAAAACGCCGAATTCCCAAAACGCCGAAACGATAATTCGTCCAAAACGCCGACTGCCATTCTGCCGACAGTGTCCAAAACGCCGAACGACGGCAACTGACTTCACGTCGTTCGTGGGCTCGGCGTCGGAGCCGAATATAAATCTAAAATTGTATTTGGTCCAAAACGCCGACTGCAGATCTAGTCGACGCTTTGGACATTCGGTAAAATGTGGACTGTCCAAAACTTCGAACCGATAATTCGACCAAAACGCCGACTGCCATTCCACCGACTATGTCCAAAACGCCGACTGCCATTCTGCAGACCATATATATAATACACATATATTGCTAGTAGGGCCTCGGAACGCCCAAAAACATTATGGCGCCGACATAGTTTCACTTAGAGTATAACGCGACTCGTGCGCATGCGTGAGAATTCGATCTCCGCCTTTAAGCCTGTATGACACGACGCTAAATTTTATGCAAAATTTACTTGTAAATTTTCATAAAAATATTAAGCACCGTTGCATACAGAAAATTGGCTGCTAAATTTTGTGCTGAATTTTCATGTAAATTATTTAGAACTTGTTCTAAATTTCCTGGTAAATATGCATGTAAAAATGCGCAGCAGTATCGTAATCAGACTAAACTGCAGTGCATGACGCGGAATGTAAACATAAACATAACCTGCATTTTATTAGCATTGTTTAACCACGTGTTTAATGTTGGCGCTCCTATCTAAGATACATTTAAATTAGGTCTCTGTCCACTACAACGTATCATACTATGACCGTACTAGGAACGTGTCGGGTAAAAAAATATTCTTTGTATTGAAAAGTATGAGACTATGCCCACTAGACCGTTTCGTCACCGACCAGCACCGTAGCCTACCATGCACGGAGCGTTAAGTAATTGTCGGCGAGAATATTTTGCCGGTGCCGATACGCTCCGCGCATGGCACGCGACGTTGCCAAACCGATGCGCGCAGGCGGCGAAACGGTGAGCATACGGGTTATAACCGCGTATGATGACCGTTATAAAAGCGTTTGGTTATCTTCTTCTTCCTCATCCAATATTATGGCAATTATTGCCAGTTGTCTAACAGTTAATTTTTTATTAGGCATAGGTACCTATTTTATTATTTAAAAACTTGATAGCACTCCCAAGACGTCCACGCAACATCGATACGCATGCGAGAATGAAACGGTTTCCTATCGATTTTGGTGGTTAGATCTGTATGATGATACAGGTTACATACGGGTTGCATACGGGCATCATACGGGATGTATACGGGCACAGAACGCCGTCGATCCGTTTCAGTGGGCATAGCAGGACGTATCGTGTTGCTTTTCATGTCTGATACGTTCCTAGTACGGTCATAGTATGACACGTTGTAGTGGGCAGAGACCTTAAGAGTCTCTAAGATAAATGCCTTAACCCAACGTCAGGAAATAGCTAACAAACGACAAATAACATGAAAACAAACGTATACTTCAACCAATACCCTCTAGAGGGGACTGTTTCAACTCAAAATATTTGCTACTACGCATGTGCGCATGCCAAATTTAACATCAAATTTAGCACACGTTGCAAACAGGAAATTGTGTTTTTGAAAGAAAAATTATCAGTGAATTTATTTGAAAATTTGCAAGTAAATTTTGCACAAAATTTAGCGTCGTGTCATACAGGCTTTAGAAGCGAATTTTAAACTTGACCACTTCCCCATTGGGCGGACGACGCCGCCGCGCTTGCACACAGCTCACCATTATACATTGAAGAGTTGGTTGTCTGTCTCACTTCCTTCGTGAGTTTCCCACTCATAGCCGCTAGCAATATAGTAAGTATTAGATATATGCTGCAGACTATGTCCAAAATGCCGACTGCCATTCTACCGACTATGTCCAAAACGCCGACTGCCATTCTGCCGACTAGGCCCAAAACGCCGGCTGCCATTCTGCCGACTAGGTCCAAAACGCCTTCTGCCATTCTGCCGACCGTGTGCAAAACGCCGAACGACGCCAACTGAACTCACGTCGTTCGTGGGCTTAGCGTCCCAGCCGAATATAAATGTAAAATTGTATTTGGTCGAAAACGCCGACTGCAGATCTAGTCGGCACTTTGGCCATTCGGTAAAATCATATATCTAATACTTACTATATTGCTAGCGGCTATGAGTGGGAAACTCGCGAAGGAAGTGAGACAGACAACCAACTCTTCAATGTATAATGGTGAGCTGTGTGCAAGCGCGGCGGCGTCGTCCGCCCAATGGGGAAGCGGTCAAGTTTAAAATTCGCTTCTAAAGGCGGAGTTCGAATTCTGACGCATGCGCACGAGACGCGTTATACTCTAAGTGAGACTATGTCGGCGCCGTAATGTTTTCCCACATTCCGAGGCCCTACTAGCAATATATGTGTATTATATATATGGGTAAAATACGGACTGTCCAAAACGCCGAACCGATAATTCGACCAAAACGCCTACTATGTTCAAAACGCCGACTGCCATTCTGCCGACTAGGTCCAAAACGCTGACTCCCAATCTGCCGACCGTGCCAAAACACCGAACGGCGCTGACCGTCGTCACATCGTTCGTGAGGTTAGCGTCGGAGCCGAACGCGAATCGAAATTTATATTTAGCCCAAGATGCCGACTGCATATCTATTCGGCACTTTGGCCATTCGGCAAAATGGCCTAGAACGCTAGTACATACGAGCCTCGCCCAAAACGCTGACCGCGTTCGGAGTCGGCAGTTTGGCCGTTCGGCGAAATGTCTTGCAAGGTAACATATATCTAATACTTACTATATTGCTAGCGGCTATGAGTGGGAAACTGACCAAGGAAGTGAGACAGACAACCAACTCTTCAATGTATAATGGTGGGCGGTGCGCAAGAGCGGCGGCGTCGTCCGCCCAATGGGGAAGTGGTCAAGTTTAAAATTCGCTTCTAAAGGCGGAGTTCGAATTCCCACGCATGCGCACGAGACGCGTTATACTCTAAGTGAGACTATGTCGGCGCCGTAATGTTTTCTGACGTTCCGAGGCCCTACTAGCAATATATGTGTATTATATATATGCAAGGTAATCGCTGTCATGACCAAAACGCCGACTGCATGTACCAGCGGCCGTAAACAGTTTTGAAATTGCATTCTTGTAGATGACGTTGCAATATGGTAAGTTTGATTATTTGATTAACTGTTTCTCACTTCAAGACTAAAATTGTGGAAAAACAAATACGATCTGGCTTTCTGAATCTTTTTAAAGTCGCCGCAAACTTGCATAGTACCTATGAGTGCTGATTAATTACGGTAAAAACTATTCATGGGTCATAAAGTGCAATTAATTCTACACCTACCATGTCCACAATGTCTACTTTTGTATTTACTACTGCCTATTTAATACTTATGATGCCGTTCTCTAATTATGATTGAGGTTTTGTAGGTAAATGAGGTTATCGACAATAGATACAAAAAGGCGTTTGTCATTTAGTTAAACTTCCGACAAATCAAATAATTATATAAGGTGTTTCTTAAGTCGACCATGTGAATTCTGGAGGTACCAACATTGTAACGTAAAAAGAGATCTAAAAAACTCGTTTAAGGTTTTTTGTCTCAGATCCGTAATTCTCTTATAAAATACCGTTAAAAATTTAAGAAAACGTTTTGAGAATCTCCCAATTTGTCATATAGCGGCATATTTTTTAAAGCAGGTGAGTAACAAAAACCTTAAAGTTGTCTACTATCTATTCACAAAATTCGTGAACTGTCAAAACGCTGTCAAGTTGGTACCTTGTTTAAATTCTGTTTTGGAACTTCTACTTGCTGATTTTGGCAGCACTGGAATTTTTGAAATTAAAAAATTTGACATGCCACACTTTCTTGTAAAAAGAGATCTCCAAAATTCGTTAATTTTTCTGCATACACTTCAATTGCAATGGAACAGAAACGAAAAAGGGTTTTATTATTGAAGAGAGAAAAAGGCTATAGTAATTATTACAAGAAAAACTTTTGACACATGTAACATAACCTAACTTTATATATTACTAGAAATTACTAGATCCGAAGTATATTTAAAAAAAACTGTAATTTCCAGTTACACTCAGCAAATATTTAAATAATTTGACATTGACAGTTTACGAGTTTCTCTTGTATAGGTTGATGAAACTATAGTTACAGCATTAACAATCAGAATACGATAAAAAAAAATCTGGTGTGATACACGCACATAACTTCCTTTTACATTGATCTTACAATTAACAAAAAAAAATTGTTAATTTTTAAGCATTTGTCAAAAAAATTCAAAAATTACAATTCTACAGAAACCGTAAAAAATAGAGTTAGTTCAAAATTATCTCTAAAGTTTTAATAAGGGCTGTTCTATTTAAAATTGGAGTTAATAAAAAAAGAAACCCATTTTCGAGGTATTCAACTGGAAAATCACCTATATCACATCAATTCACATTAAAAATGTAATAATAATATAACGTTTGAAAAACATCATTAGAGCCGTTTTGGAAAAAATCGAAAAAAAACTTAAAATCACAAGAGTAAACACCATACTTCCGGTTACGCGTTTTTCTTCAAAAGCTTGTTGTCGCATCTAGATAGTAATCAAAACTTATATACGCTGCTCAAAAAAATTAAAGGAGCACCTAGTAAAAGTCGACTTAAATTGTTACATATTTCTATGACAATCAGTATTTGTTTATTGTAGGTTTTTGTTTTCAGGGATTTTATAATGGAAACACTATCACTATACCTTGGAAAATTTATAGACTTAGGGCCGGTTGCAGAAAGCAATGTTAAGTCTGGTGTTAGCTAACATCGCGTCAAAGTGAACAAAATCGCATAAAATTTTGTTTACTAATGTATTAGTTACCATAAACGTTTGAGATTTGATTAGTTTTTATTCACTTTGACGTCGCGTTAGCTAACACCAGACTTAGGGCCGGTTGCAGAAAGCAATGTTAAGTCTGGTGTTAGCTAACGCGACGTCAAAGTGAACAAAAACGAATCAAACCTCAAATGCTTATGGTAACTAATACATTAGTAAACAAAATTTGATGCGATTTTGTTCACTTTGACGCGACGTTAGCTAACGCCAGACTTAGGGCCGGTCGCAGAAAGCAATGTTAAGTCTGGTGTTAGTTAACATCGCGTCAAAGTGAACAAAATCGCATCAAATTTTGTTTACTAATGTATTAGTTACCATAAGAATTTGAGATTTGATTCGTTTTTGTTCACTTTGACGCGACGTTAGCTAACACCAGACTTAACATTGCTTTCTGCAACCGGCCCTTAACATTGCTTTCTGCAACCGGCCCTTAACGTTGCTTTCTGCAACCGGCCCTGAGTATTGTTTCAAAATTTATATTGATCGTAATTTTGGAAGACTTTTAATAGGTGCTCCTTTAATTTTTTTGAATAGTGTATAAGGTTTCAACGTCATACTTCTTTTCGTTTTTTCCTATTTCAATGTTTTTATGTTTCCAAGCAGAATTAATCAGAATTAGAAATGTGTGTAAGCCTTCGGTCCTAAATACTTAATCATTTCTGGACTTATCTTGTCATGTCCAGAGGCTTTCCTAACTTTTAATGTTAATATTGCTTGTTCTAATTATTTATTTTGCATGCTTTACTATGCGACTCTGATATGTTGTTGATCACTTTTCGTTGTGTCATCTGCATCGCTATTATGTTGCCCAAGTATATCTTCAAAGTGCTGTTTCCAACGGGCCATGATCTCCGTGTCGTTAGTTAGTAATTTTCCCGTTTTATCTTCAAACACATTCAGAAGGAATGTTTTATCTTTTCTGAAATTCGTTAAGACCCTACAAAAAAGCTTCTGTTTTATTAAAAGTTATTTATTTATTTATTTATACGGTAAAACTTACAGACCTTAGGCCCAATTACAAGTTTTACAAAAAAAAACAAAAACAATAAAATTAATATATGCAAAAAAAGAGTAAAAATAAAGTTAATGGGTTCTTACCAGAATGTCAGAGACTCAACTTATTTATTGTTACAAATTAGCTATTTATACAACAATATTTTAGTACTGCTTTTAAACTTAGAAAATGTATTTCCAAAAATGTCTAAAGTAAACTTTTCCGACAGACTGTTATAAGTACGTGACAATGCAACAACAGGAGATTTTAATCTAGCAGAGGTGTGACAGTGACCCACTTCCAGCAGCTCAGAATTTCTAAAAATACGAAAAGGTACACGAAATTGAATTTTAGACAGAAGAGGCGGAGAGTCAATAATCCCGTTAATAAGTTTATACAAAAAGTGCAAAGATTGAATTGTTCTTCTGTTTTCTAGTTTAGGCATATTAAATTCTTGTCTAATTGGCTGAAAAGATTAAAATTCCGGGTTAGTTTGATGCTTTTTGTAGTATACGTATTTTAAAAATTTATTTTGAACTCTTTCTATTGCTTGTGTGTGATTCCGTTGAAGTGGTGCCCAAATAATAGAACCATATTCCAATTTTGATCGTATTAAGGACGTATATAGGGCACACAAACTGTCATGAGATTTAAAATTTACACAATTACGCATTATAAAGCCAAGGGATCTGAGACTATTGTTACAAAGATTTTCTATGTGCTTGCTGAATTTTAAAGTTGGCTCAAAATATATTCCAAGATCTCTAACCGATTGCTCTCTTTTTAAAACGATGCCATTTATGGTATAATCATTGTACTGAAAATTAGATTTTAATGAGAATGTCATGCTGCAACATTTTGTGATATTGAAGTATAAATTATTAGTAATACTCCAACTGTACAGATTATCAATGTCTTGTTGAAATGATTCTACATCTTTGAGAGTGTTTATTTCCTTGTAAAGTTTTAGATCATTTGCATACAATAAACAAGAACTGGACACCAGACAATTTTGAAGGTTGTTTATGAATAAAACAAATAACAATGGCCCCAGATTAGAACCTTGAGGTACACCAGAGGATGCAAGGTAATCATCAGATGTAGAATAATTATATAACACAAACTGAACCCTATTATTTAAGTAAGAACTAAAAAAATCAATTAACTCTACTGAAAAACCATATTTAAAAAGCTTACTTAACAATATGCCGTGATCAACCTTGTCAAATGCCTTTGAGAAGTCTGTGTACACTACATCCGTCCTTCCCCCGCGATCAAGGTTAGTACTGACGTCTTCACAAAAAACAGTTAAATTAGTAACGATAGATCTATTCTTTACGAATCCGTGTTGAGATGTAGAAATATAATTCTGCACGTGATTATAAATTCTGTCGAACAAGATAAACTCAAAGATTTTAGCTGGTACTGAAAGTATAGAGATGGGTCTGTAATTTGAGAAATCTTTTTCATTGCCATTCTTATAGACAGGAATTACCTTTGCTTTTTTCCAAGTATTAGTAAAAATGTTTGATAGTAATGAAAGGTTAAATAGTATAAGTAACGGGTAAGTAAGAACATCTTGGTACATTTTAAACAAATATGGTGGCAAACCATCTGGTCCAGCTCATTTCTTAGGTTTTAATTTATTAAAGGCATTTTCTACTTCTTCAACACGAATCCGTTCACAAGTTAGAAGGCCGCTGGTGTTAACATCATCCTCAAAACTAAAAGTATCAACTCTTTTTGAATTGAAGACAGATTTGAAATAATTTTGAAAACCATTGGCTATATCTTTCGAATTATTAATTATACTGTCATTTGTCATAAATTCTCGAGGTGAGCTAAATTTACTATTTTTAGTTTTAACAAATGCCCAAAAAGTATTAGGATCATTAGATATATTTTCTTCGGTCATTTTGATGTAATTAGCGTAAGCTATTCTAGTTTTTCTTTTGACCAAAGCCTTAAGTCGATTATATTCTGTTAAGTGATAAGTTGATTTTTGTTTATTTTTTAAGAAAAATTGTTTTAATTTAAGTAGCTGTATTATTTCACTGTTAAACCACCGCGGATATTTTGCCTTTCTGGGTTTAATAAAAGGTATGCTTGCATTCATGCACTCAAAAATAATCGAGTAAAAAAATTCAACTGCTGTATTAATGTATAATAGGTGAATGAAAATTTGGCTGCTTCGATGAAATAATAAGGTTGTGGAGATAGATAGCCAAAAAGTTTATTGTAGTAGGTATAAAAAAAATCTGATTGTCCCTTAAGGTCCAAGCGTCATACATGTGAAGCTTGATAAAATATTTTACGTTTCGCCACTTTAGATGGCTTCATCAGAAATTATTGACAAGTGATATAACTAAAATACAAAAGTTAGAAAATTAGATTAAGTGAACACATAGAAAAATTTTTCAAGGCTTACCAAAATGGCTTCCATAAAAGTTTATGATAATTGATAACAAAATTTGCAAATGACTAATTAAAGCCACATTGCAAGTATACGGCGTCTAAATGGATAAAGGTGAAATATTAAACAATCATTATTGATTGAGGTTAAACATTAACTATATTATAGATAATGTAATTGAACAATAAACTTTTAATTGAAAGTAAAGGACATCTTGTTTTGAAGAAGTTTTTAGACAAACAAAAACAATCATTAATGACTGTTATTAAACTGCTCTTAAAAGACTCTTACTGTCAATTAAATTTCTTAAAGCAAAAACTAAGAAAAATGCAAGATGAATTTATCCATATCAATCAAAACCAATTGTTCATATCTTTTCTAACATCCAAAATTAATTATAACTTGAAATTGAGGAGAAAACTTCGTAACAACTCAGAAAACAAGATAAAAAAACTGACATATAAAACAGAAAATATATGCAACCCAACATACACTAATGTACCACAACATTTAAATCCTAATACTTTTGTCATAAATTTAACCAATACTAAAATTCCACAAAACATCATTGATGTCTTAAAACTAGGACCTAAATTTAATTATTTTCCTAATGACAAACCACCATACGAAAACATAATTGCCAGCATCGAACAAGGAATTACAAATTTAACCATACAAAATCAAAACTCACTACGAGCAAACATTTGCAATATTTTAACCAATCATAAAAACAATAATCATTTAAAATTAACTTTTGAACAGCAACAATATAATAATGAATTAACTAAAAAAATTGCAGAAACTAAAACTTTCCTTAAAAACAACCAAGAATTGATTATAACTACTGCTGACAAAACCCAAAAAACGGTCATTTTAAATAAAACAGAATATAACAATAAAATCTATAATTTATTAAATGACACTAACACTTATAAAAAGGAAATTAAAGATATTACACCATCAATTCAAAAAAAAAAAACGAAATTGCAAAACATTTACTCGAACATAATTACATAGACAATTTTACATATAAAAAAATTATCACTCACAACGGAAATCCACCTAAACTATATGGACTACCAAAATTACATAAAGAAGGCATACCATTACGACCTATCGTTGCTTCTTACATGAGTCCAACTTATAACTTGTCAAAATTTTTATCTGGAATATTAACTAAAATAACAACAAATAATACATTTAGTGTCCAAGACTCCTGGGAATTTAAAAACAAAATTGACAATACAACTTTAAATAAAAATCACACTTTATTCTCACTAGATGTAGTGTCACTTTACACTAATATACCTACAGATCTAGCAATACAAACAATAAGAAACAACTGGCAAAAAATTAAGGAACATACTAAAATACCTATGGATGATTTCATTAATGCAGTCGATTTTGTACTAAAAACTACTTACTTCTCTTTTAAAAATGAAATTTATTCACAAACTTTTGGATGTGCTATGGGCTCACCCATATCATCCACAATTGCAAACCTAGTTTTAGAAGATATTGAGACAGAGATTTTGAAACAGAATCCTAATTTTTCCCTTTATCAAAGATATGTCGATGACATAATCATGGCAACAGATCCAATTAATAAATTAATTTTTTTAAATACATTTAATAATATACATCCTAGACTTAAATTCACTATTGAAAATGAAAATACAAAACATTCCATAAATTTCTTAGATCTAACATTATACAGGCAATCCAACGGAAAAATTCTTACCAATTGGTATAGAAAAAATATAAAATCAAATAGATATCTAAATTTCAATTTCATAACTAATTTAAAATACAAAAAAAGTGTCATAAACAGTTTAGTAGACCGAGCAATTAAACTCTCGTCTAAACAATTTCATAATCAAAATTTAAAATTAATAACTAACATCCTTATAAATAACAATTATCCACTTAAATTCATAAATAAACAAATCAATTTTCGATTACAAAAAATAAAAAACAAACTAAATACTTCTTGTAACTTACAACCTAACTTCTTTGGTTCTGATTTTAATATTCCTGACTCAGTATCTCAAAACAAATATATATCAATACCTTATATACCTAATATCTCGGAAAAAATAGAAAGAGAATTAAAGAAATATAACATCAATACAGCTTATAAAAATCACAATACAATAGGAAAACTTGTATACACAAACCTCAAAGACAAAACACCTATCAACATGCAATCTGATTTAGTGTATCAAATCGACTGTAATAATTGTACTTCTACATACATAGGCGAAACAAAACAACTTTTGAAAAACCGCTTATACCAACATAAATACTCAATTAAAAAAAACTTAATTTCACCTTCCAATAAAACTGCACTCACAGATCACACTATAGAAACTTTTCATAACTTTAATTTTTCAACACCTAAAATTTTACATAAAGAGGCCAACACTCGTAAAAGAAAGTGCTTAGAAATGATCGAAATTAAAAAAAGTCCAAATGCTATCAATTATAAAACTGACATTGAAAATCTAAGTACTATTTACCATAACTTATTTAAATAACTCCCTAACTATTTTTCATCATATTTTTAATTGAGTAAAACGGTTCGAATTTTTCTTTTCCAATTTTGTAGTTGCCCCTAAAATTATTTAATTTTTTCATCTTTTCAAAAACTCATCCGAAATACGGACCTGACCTTAAGCTAAATATGCGTACGCATACAATTGACATCTTGCATTTTTCCTCATTCTGGCAGCTTGCTTCTTCAAAACAAGATGTCCTTTACTTTCAATTAAAAGTTTATTGTTCAATTACATTATCTATAATATAGTTAATGTTTAACCTCAATCAATAATGATTGTTTAATATTTCACCTTTATCCATTTAGACGCCGCACAGTGGGGCCGGTGACCCTAAAAGCTGGTAATAATTCAAAAATTAAAGTGCAGCGAATGCTTTCGCTTTTATGGCACTAATTTAGCCAACACTTGGGTGCATAAAACTGGGCATGTCTCGGGACCGACAACCCTCTGTGTGTCCGTTGCCGAAGTCGAGAACAATAAGTTGTGGAGACTGCGTTGGGTGTTGAAATTAAGAGAATTCGTTGAGTGAACTTTGAAGACTGTGTTTTGTTTTTTAAACCGTTCTCAATTTGACGTTTTTGTTATGGAGCCGTCAACCTCAGGTATGTATTATATTTTCAGTAATTTTTATTTTGTGAACAAGTAGTAACGCTTAAATAAAAACGTTTAGAAGTCATCATTGTCAAATTCTCTGCAAAATAGTGTGTTCATAGAAATAGGTAAACTTTTAGTTGTGTATCGAGCCATATCGAGCACTTTTGTTTGCATAGTTAAAATGTGTAGTCATGGTAGAATTAGGGCACATTTTAATATTTTGCGATTTTTTGCGATTTTCGGTTTAACAGTTAACGATATGGCGCGGCGGTCTCATTTGAAGTGGGTCAATTTTATTAATTATTAAAAATTAAAAGAGTTATGCCGTTGAAACTTCATATATAAGTTTTGTGTACTATGTAGATGCGACAGCAAGCTTTTGAAGAAAATCGCATAACCGGAAGTAGGTGTTTACTCTTGTGATTTTTCAGTTTTTTTCGATTTCGGCTCTAACGATTTTTTTCAAACTTTACATTTTTATTAAATTTTTAATGCGTAATGATGTGGGCTAGGTAAATTTCCAGTTGAGTACCTCTAAAATGGGTTTAATTTGCTTTTTTATTTTTTTTAGTAACTCCTATTTTAAATAGAACACCCGATATATTATTACATTTTTGAATTAGGCTTAAAATGTTACAAAACAAATGTACTTTCAACTAACTCTATTTTGTATGGTTTTTGTAGAATTTGTAATTTTTGAAAATATTTGACAAATGCTTAAAACTTAAAAAACATTTTTTTACTAATTATAAGATCAATGTGAAAGGAAGTTGTGTGTGTGTATCACACCATATTTTTTTTCTTGGTTTCAGGAACCAGTTCTGACACTATGTTCATAACACGAAGAAAACTTTTCGATATTTTGAGAAGTTCTGGAAAAAATACAATCGAAGATCAATTCATTTTTTTAACACGCCACATTCAAGAAATGACAAAGTGTCCTGAAGAGTATCTAAAAGACCTCAATAGCAAACTATGCCACTTTAAGTCCGAATTCAAGTCAAGGTGGACGAATGTAGGAAGATCAAAAGCTAGATTTGTCATGAAATATAGTAATTGGCTAGACACTTCAATTTCGTTTACACGCTACGAGCCTTCGAAATTAAAGCAGCGAGGACGTCCAACAGTTGCTTTTGAAGAAAGTAATGTGCGCACCAAGCGTAAAAAAAAAACGGAACACCTGCGGATGTCTAGGCCTACTGCGGAATTAAGTTTCGCTACACAGATGAGTCTTAGAGCATCTGGACATACAGAGGCTTCCAAATTAGTTCAAGAGATCACCTCAACGACCCCTTCACGGGCAACTAAGATCAGAAAGGCTTATAGATCATCCCTCCAAACTCAATCTCGCTTAATGTCGGGTGAAGATGCCCTAGCTTTATTAATTGAGGCTAGGTTGTCTAGGCATCAGTATAATTTAATTAGATTGAGCTCTCCCGATAGATTTCCGTCTTATAAAATTATACAATCGGAGAAGAAAAAATGCTACCCAGACAAAGAATATATTAAAATAAGTTCGACTTCGGCGGAAGTGCAATTGCAAGCTCTTCTGAACCACACTTTGCAACGTTTGATTGTTGTACAGGACACTGTTATAGCATCACTAAGCAACGAGGAATCGAAAAATCTATGTTTGGTATCAAAGTGGGGATTCGATGGCAGCTCAGGTCATAGTTCATACAAACAGGCATTTCATGGATGCGAAGCCAGTGATTCGGCTGTATTTATAACATCTATAGTACCTATTCGTCTAGTATGTGACCCAGAAAGCAGGAACCCTAAAATAATTTGGCAGAATCCACGTCCTTCTTCTACGAGGTACTGTAGGCCTTTAAAAATTGCATTCATAAAAGAATCAACCCAAGTTTCTGTGGCAGAAAAAAAACGGGTAGACGAAGAAATAAAGCATCTTCGCAGTAGTGATTTCATCCACGACAGATTAATTTCAGTCAGTCACAAACTGATTTTTGCAATGATTGATGGTAAGGTTTGCAACGCTCTCACGGATACCTCATCTACACAGAAATGCTATGTTTGTGGCGCAACATCGAAAGACTTTAATTCCATTGAAAAAATGATTAATAGAGAAATTACTACTGAAAACTTGCAATTTGGAATATCAGTATTGCATGGCTGGATACGATTTTTTGAATGCCTACTACACTTAGCTTACAAACTTCCTATCAAAAAGTGGCAAGCGCGAGGTGACAAAGATAAAAAAATAGTTGCAGAAACCAAACAAAGTATCCAAAATCAATTTAGAGAGAAAATGGGATTAATCGTGGACGTCCCTAAACCCGGTTTTGGAAACTCCAATGACGGCAACACGGCCAGACGCTTTTTTTCTAATCCTGAACTTTCTGCAGAAATCACCAAAATAGAAGTAGAATTGATTAAAAAAATGCATATTATATTAGTAGTCGTATCATGTGGACATTCAATTAACATTGATAAGTTCCGGCAATTTACACATAATACTGCTAGACATTTTGTGGAAAAGTATGGTTGGTATTGTATGCCTCCTACACTACATAAATTTTTTATTCATGGACCAGATATAATATCCTCTGCTTTGTTGCCCATTGGACAGTTAAGTGAAGAGGCTCAAGAAGCACGAAACAAGGATTTCAAAAAGTTTCGTGAGCATTACTCTAGAAAATGTAGTCGCGAAAAATCCAATGAGGATATTTTTAATTTATTTTTATTAAGTTCGGATCCCGTAATTACCAGCAAGAGGAAGCTACCTAAAAAAAAACTCCAATACTTGCCAAAAGAGGCTTTAGATTTGTTAGTGCCTCCACCTGTCTTAGAATGTCAAGATGATGATACTGATGATGACGAAGAATCATTGCATTTTGATTCTGATGACAGCTATTGACAAATATATGTATAGTTATACTTATAGACATTTTACCAAAAATGCTTTAATCAAATTATATTCTAAATACTTTTGTAATTTTTCTGTTCAATAAATTAATCTTTCATTTTACGATGCGATGTTTTGTTTTCCATTGATTTCAGGGTGAATTCAATATGACTCCGAAATTGTAGGATTTTAATTACGTTTTTCAGTTTTCGCCACCACAAAAACTACTCTATTTTATCCAAAAGATTTTTTCCACAATTTTTCCGTTAATTCGGAGGTCGAATTCTATAGGAATCCGAAGTTTCAGAATTTTACTCGGCCATTTCGACTTCCATCCCCTAAAAGACACCCCAATTTGTTAAGGGGATGTTTTAATTGTTTTTCCTGTATTCACGAGCTTAATTTAGACCAGTTTAATAAGTTTCAGAATTTTGGCCAAAAAAATGTTTATTCTGCCCCACTGTGCGCCGTATACTTGCAATGTGGCTTTAATTAGTCATTTGCAAATTTTGTTATCAATTATTATAAACTTTTATGGAAGCCATTTTGGTAAGCCTTGAAAAATTTTTCTGTGTTCACTTAATCTAATTTTCTAACTTTTGTATTTTAGTTATATCACTTGTCAATAATTTCTGATAAAGCCATCTAAAGTGGCGAAACGTAAAATATTTTATCAACCTTCACATGTATGACGCTTGGACCTTAAGGGACAATCAGATTTTTTTTATACCTACTACAATAAACTTTTTGGCTATCTATCTCCACAACCTTATTATTGCTGTATTAATGTCTGAACACTCATTCTGTATGTTCCAGTTACTATTCTCCAGCAGATGCTGTAATACCAAGTGATTTGCTTTACTAAAATTATAACGCTGTTCAGTGAAATTAGGTAGAACTGTAATTTCTTTATTAACATAAAAAAGAGCTAAGAGCGGAGGATGATGATTATCAGCAGGCACCAAATGCATTTGTGCTGCTTCCACTTGTATATTAAAAGTGCACAATACCAAATCTAAGGTTCTATTATTAATATTTTTAATACAATTAAAAGATTTTAGATTAAAGAAATTTAAAAAGTTAGTTAAACGTTGAGAGATATGAGAACCTTGTGATAAATCGAAAATATTGGAATTTATTTCAGGTACGTTAAAATCACCACAGATTAAAATTTCACATTTCAAAAGGTCACGTGCATGTTTATCAAACATATTGAAAAATAATTCATATCTTTGTACCGTACTTTTTGGTGGAACATAAACAGAAGAAATCTTCCGTTTTCCCCCAAACTGATCTTCCAAACTTTGTTTCTTAGCATTATTCACCATTTTGTTTACTTTTATTCAATGTTGTTTATAAAGCTCATAGTCACTGCATTTTGTTGTGAGGTAGCTGTGCCATAACTGTTTCTTTATCTTCAACTTTGATGGAATGTTACTTGATTACCAAGCCGTTTGTTTTGTCCTTGTCTTAATAGTATGGTTTTTACACCACATACCTTTTCTGCTGCCGATAATTAAAAAAATTTTTTTTTCCAATAGCTTCTTTTTTATCATCATATTTAACCCAGTCAACTTCGGACACTTCTATTTCTAAAAGATTGGTAGCTAAGTTGTACTTCCTCATGTTTTAGTCTGCGAGACTAGATTTTTTTAGATCTTCACGTTTTAAGGTCCTTAGATGATGAAAAACATGTTTTTTCAATTCCGCCGTCTGTCTGTCCGTCTGCCTATTGGCGATATAGCGTTCAACTATTTGTTAGAGGAAGACGATATTTTGCATCTCATAAGCAAAATGAGGCAAGAACTGGCCGTGAATACTACAAAGATATTGCAAAATGAAGCTGGTATACCAACTATCAGGAAAAGGCTTCGGCAATATGAGTATTTACAAGCCAGGTTACAATATCTGTGCCAGAACTACGCCCAAGGAACCCGAAATATTCCCGCTTCCCCAGAGAATAAATTTAGATGAATAATTGTTTTCTTAATTATATTACTTACAGCATTGTATGTAGTATGTAGATTATATATGGTAGGCAATAAAATAAAATATTGTTATTACACGACTTATTAATTTTTTTTCTTTCCGGAGGCTCTTTTTCCTGGTGACTTTTTTCCGGCGGTTTTTTCCGGGTGCCTTTTTTCCGGCGACTTTCTTTCTAGGGACTTTTATTCCGGGTGACTTTTTTTGCGGTGGCAACACAGGTAGTCTATCGCATCGTCAAGTTATACTCCAAAAAGTTTTGGGTATAAGCGTATTCCACAAATCAAGTGCCCTGTGATTTTTTGCATAAGTGTGTGCAAGCACAAATACTAGTGGTATTTAAAAATATCAGAGCATATGATATAATAAACGTTTAATGAGGAAAATTCAGTTTCGTTGACTTAGAATTAAATGAACGATTAAAAAAAAATTAAATGTTCTTATTGAAACGGTATATCTGAACTTAATTTTTAAATGCCATATTTTTCTTTTTAAAAATAAAGCTAGTTTATTCCTGACATTTTAGATTAATTCTATTTCCCGCCAAACCGTAAAATAATTGAAAAATATATTCCTAAAGCTAATTTTAAATGATGCACTTTTTGAGAAATCAATAATGAAACATTTTTCCATTTGTTGCAAATTTTTCGTAAGACGCTGTATACGAACATTTTACAGATCTACTTGTTTACTCATTATTTATGTGAGATTTCAATATACCTATAAGTGAATTTCAAAATCACCCTGTATATGCGTCTTCTTAAGAGTGGCACATTTTTTATAATACAACTTACAGAACTTAAAATATTTGAATTTCAAATGGCAAAGTGTTAATCTTTTACTAATTATAATATCGAGTCTCTTAATGGGTATTTTATTATGTTTGTAAAATTAAATGAATTAATGAAAAACGCAGAGCAACATTTGTAAGAATAATCTATTCTCGTTATCAAAGTATTGTACTCTTTTTGATGTATGCAGTTAAGATGTGTAAGTTCTTTCTACCATTCCAGTAATTTAATGTGCTTCTCATCTGCATTCCTTTAGGTATGTCTTCTAATTAAAGTTAGTCCACCATAAAATGTTTTTCTATTATCGATCTTTTGGAGCGAATAATATTTGCAGATAGATTTTGCTTTATCGGAGGTGCAATGTGCAATCTAAATCTAAGAATAATTAAAAGCAAGTCATCTTGAAGTTTTAGCCCAACCATTCATGTTTTATTTAAACTAATCCCAGATAAATACAGCCGATTCTTCAAACTTCAACAGTAGTTTTTTGGATTTACTTGATTCCTTTATTACTGCGTGATGCGGCATGGGTTCATTTAATTTTAATACCGGAACCAATTCCATATGGCTAAGTTTTTGATAGTCGTTCATAAATGACTATAATTTGTTATAGTAAGGAATTTTGATTTAATTTAGTCTTTAAAATTGAAAATCGCCTACTAGCCATTTACTTTGTTAATCGGCCAATATTGGAGGGATTAATTTTGAGGCAGCTTTATTACCTGCCGGCTCCGTTTCGTCGAAATGTGTTTGCAAAATGTGCTTCACGTTGTACTTTTCATGGAAAACTTTAGAAAGGCTGAAGATTTTTCTACTTCTCCGAATTTTTGCATTTACTTACATAATGACATATTGCAGGTTGTGCAGGTTTGAATGTTTATGATATGATTTTCCAACGTAAGCTGGCTTCTGGTAAATGAAGGTTATGAAGGTTAGCCTTTATTTAGCCGCCGTCTATAGATGGTCCAGCAGTTAAATAACGCAGGTAAACTGTCGGTTATTTTCGCTACACCTGACATTCGATTTGAATATTGAAATCTCCATGAGTGGATTTAGCGAAAAATGAAAATAAACGTAGGTAATTATTTAGTAGATTTTGCGTAAACACAGTTTACATACTTATATTTCAAATTTTTATATACTTAATATATTTTTGAAAATCTCAATAAAACCGAAAAAGTTGATGTCATACAGCATAGACTTACTGTCGATCTCAGTGGTTAAGCATCCTGGGTACAGATTCAAGTGCCGGTGAAGTGTTTAAAAATAAAAGAATGTGGATAAAAGCTTCTACAGAATACCATCTTTGCTATGCTAGTACAATGTGTAGCATGTGAAAGGTATCTTGCTGGGGTTGGAACTTCTTAGTCTTCGCAAATTTCTGGTAGGACTTGGACCATATGGCCATAGCAGTCTATGTCTAAGACTGCGCTTATGTTGGAGCAATGATAACCGATAAGAGCGGGGCTCAAAGCAAAGCAAAGAAAAATAACGTTAATATTACATATACAGATTGGTGGAGGCTAGTGCGAACATAAGGACATGCAAGACAATTTCTCTTTTGTACTATAATCCACCTTAATTTTTTTTAAATGTAGAATAGTTCTGTATAATCACAAAACGAAGTAATTTATGTAGTTGGGTCATAAAATCTTTATTATCCATCTCATAAACATAATTTTTTTTAGTGAAACAAATAACTGTTTTTCCCGCTTTTGTTCTTTTTTCTTCGCATTAGTGAAAACTGAAATTGTCTATTTTCCTACCTGCTTCACAGTAGAGTACATCAAACTGTCTGCCATAAAACTCCATTTTTAAGCATGTCTCTATGTTCGCACAAGTCAATACCAACCGATATTGTTTTTCGTCGTTTTGCTTTCAGCACTACTCTTATCGGTTATCGTTTCTACAACATAAATGCAGTCTAAGGTACCTGGTACTTAGCATGCCTAGACCTTGTCGATAACAAACAAACAAGCACACATACACTTAACTGATAATGTTAAAAAGTGACAAGTTCATCTCTGATTTTTCATGGTGTGGTTTATATAGTTATTATTTATTCAGTGGTATTTATTTAATCTAATAAAATATGAGAAACCTAAAGATAACCTCTTTTTCGGGTATTTCTCTACACTAAAAAAATAAAAAAATAAATTGCAAAGGTCTGGAAAAAAGGTCTATCTCCGTTTTCGACGAAAGAACAAGTAAAATAATAAAAATCAACATTAAATACTTGTGTGAGCCAATGGCCCAGTGAGAAAATGCTCGACTCTCATGCGGCCAGTTCGGGTTCGATTCCCGGCGACTATAGAATGTTTTTAAAAATAATACGTTCTCCGGCTACCATGCTAACACTTGTGTTAGTTGTTAACTCCTAGCAAAGAAACTCTTCTTCCATTTCGACGGGAAAGGCTAGCCACCTACTCGGCTTACGAACAAAGAGGCTTCATATACAACCACTGTGTAATTTGTGTATAGTAAAATCACGGAATCAAACTGTGCACGTTATCAAATATTTAGTTATTAATTTAAAGTTTCCTTTTGATGACGCGCATCGTTTGATTCCGTAATTTTCCTATAGTTACACTCATATTTATTGTAACTATAGATACGGTGTAACATAAAAATGAGTCTAAACGTCCTCTAAGGTTTTTGACTCAGATCCGCAGTTTTCTTATAGAACAATGTTAAAAATTTTAGGTAAAGTTTTGAAAACTGCCGAATTTACCGTAAAACTGAATTTATTGAAAGGAAGTGGGTAAAAAAGACTTAAAGTTAGCTAATAAGATATTAGTAAAAGTGTGTTAGTTTGGAATTTGCGACAACATTTGATAAACTACAGTTATTATCCATTCACAAAACTCATGAACTGTCAATGTATTTTTTTTAATATTTGCTGAGTGCACCTGGAAATTACAGTTTTTTTGAAAATATAGTTCGGATCTAGTAATATTTAAAGTTAGGTTATGTTACTTCTGTCAAAAGTTTTTTCTTGTAATAATTAACTACTTATAGCCCTTTTTCCCTTTTCAATAATAAAACCCTTTTTCGTTTCTGTTCCATTGCAATTGAAGCATATGCAGAAAAATTAAAGAATTTTGTAGAATTTTTTACAAGAAAGGGTGACATGCTAAGTTTTCTAATTTCAGTGCTGCCAAAATCAGCAAGCAGAAGTTCCAAAAACAGAATTTAAACAAGGTACCAACTTGACAGCGTTTTGACAGAATTTTGTGAATAGATAGTAGACAACTTTAAGGTTTTTGTTACTTACCTGCTTTAAAAAATATGCCGCTATATGACAAATTGGGAGATTCTCAAAACGTTTTCTCAAATTTTTAACCGTGTTTTATAAGAGAATTACGGATCTGAGACAAAAAACCTTAAACGAGTTTTTTAGACCTCTTTTTACGTTACAATGTTGGTACCTCCAGAATTCACATGGTTGACTTAAAACACCCTGTATAATTATTTCATTTGTTGGAAGTTTAACTAATTCACAAACGCCTTTTTGTATCTATTATCGATAACCTCATTTACCTACAAATCGTCAATCATAACTAGAGAACGGCATCATAAGTATTAAATAGGCAGTAATAATGGTGAGGCTCTAACACCCCATGAAGGAGCTTGGCCTGCAAGGCGGAAGGTCAGAGCTTCCGTATCCTCGCTCTCACACCGGGTTCCTATAGTAAATACAAAAGTAGACATTGTGGACATATTGGTAGGTGTAGAATTAATTGCACTTTAAGTTTGCCGCGACTATTAAAAAGATTCAGAAAGCCAGATCGTATTTGTTTTTCCACAATTTTAGTCTTGAAGTGAGAAACAGTTAATCAAATAAACATATCTACCATATTGCAACGTCATCACAAGAATGCAATTTCAAAACTGTTTACGGCCGCTGGTACATGCAGTCGGCGTTTTGGTCATGACAGCGATTACCTCGCAAGGCAATCAAGACATTTAGCCGAACGGCCAAACTGCCGACTCCGAACGCGGTCGGCGTTTTGGGCGAGGCTCGTATTAGCGTTCTAGGCCATTTTGCCGAATGGCGAAATTGCGGAATAGATATACAGTCGGCATTTTGGGTTAAATATAAGTTTCGATTCGCGTTCGGCTCCAACGCTAACCTCACGAACGATATGACGACGGTCAGCGGCGTTCGGCGTTTTGAACACGGTCGGCAGATTGGGAGTCGGCGTTTTGGTCGAATCATCGGTTCGGCGTTTTGGGAAGGCCACATTTTACCGAATGGCCGACTAGATCTGCAGTCGGCGTTTTCGACCAAATACAATTTTAGATTTATATTCGGCTCCGACGCTGAGCCCACGAACGACGTGAGGCCAGTTGGCGTCGTTCGGCGTTTTGGACACGGTCGGCGGAATGGCAGTCGGCGTTTTGGACGAATTATCGGGTCGGCATTTTGGGCATTCGGCGTTTTGTCATGGACCCAATTATTGTATAGTTTCATCGAGAAATGTCAATACCATCTTGTTTAGCTTTTGTTACAGATGAAAATTTATGCAGTAGGTACTTGGTTCTGTATTTGCTTGTAATAGATGTTTAGTTTCTCTTCAATAGTAAAGACTTGATTCTGCGAAATAATTTTATTTTCACTCTGTAAGCCACGATTGAGCTGATTAGGCTTTTCTGTGATGTCGCACAGAAAAGCTAAACGACACCATCATCCACCATTTTCAAGTTCACTTTATTGTTTTGTTGTGCTCAGATATAATTCACTGTATTTATTACGGTTTTCATCACGGCGATACTTCGACAATGGAGATACGAGCTGCTAAGTTTTCTTGGTGAATGATACAGTGAAATGTTAAAGATTTGTTAAATTGTATTTCTTTTTCAATAAGGAAACAAATCCCTTTTCGGATCCCGTCATTGAAGGACATCAATCGGTGCATACACAAATCATTTTCTTTATATTAATATCATTGTTCTTCAGAAAAGTACTAATATCGAGATAACCTGTGCCTTTGGTTGATTCTTCATAGGAAGAAATTAAAAAAAAAACCTTCATAATAGAATTCTGTTCCGTACAGTGTCTAACGAAAACGGAACAATCTGATGTTGCTGAAATATCGGTGCTAGAATCAACAGTCAAGCTAAAATATTTACAGTTTACAAATCTATTATGTCAGCAGAAATGTGTTTTGCAATATGTTCAATACGTCTAATGCAGATAGAATCAGAAAGCTGCATTATTTAGTATTTGCGATATTATTAGATTCTTATGTTAAACTTATCAAATAATACATTGGAAGCACTGATGAAGCATTCCTTCACAACATCTGCGTCAGTAAATGGTTTCATATCTTTACCAAGTATGTAACAAATTTCATATGATGCTCTTGTCACCGCTGCATGTTGTGACCTCGCCACTGACATAACAGTTTGTTGTTATTGCAATGACTTCTTGAAGAAAGTTAACTTTTCACGTCTTATTAAAGACCCGCGAGAAAAAATCTTGTCGGCCGGCCGATTGTTCCCAAGCTTTTAAAAACTCTGCATTACCAGATGTTTACAAAAGTACGTTCCTGATAATCAGTGTTTTGGGCCGCACATAAAAGCTTGGCGGGCCGCAGGTTGAATATCCTGCTTTAGAGTGCAGTGTCCAGATAGGATACCCACGACTAGTCGAAGGTTCCTTCGGGACAGTTGCAAGCAATATTTGGCTATCTTTGGCGAGGGCGCTGTAATATCAGCCCTTGCTTGACGACAGCTTAACCCATCTTCGTGTAAAGCTGTTTAAGGTTTTTTGATATAGCATAGAGCTTAATGTTGTTAGGGATATAGGGATTACGGGTTCTGGGCCCCAGAGAAGTTGTTCGGAAGCCAGTCTCGCAGTCTCAGTGGTACCCTCATTGCCATAGTTACCGTCATGTCCTTTCACCCATACAAAGGAAACGACATTATTTTTTGAGGTATCGTCGAGCGCTTGATGGCGCTGTAGTACCACACCTGAAGTAATTTTGCAACTGCCCGGGGCTAGTAAAGCGGCTCTACTGTCACTGAAGATATCAATACATTGATTCTCGATTTTACTTTCAAAAATTGTTTTTACACCATACATTATTCCAATTACCTCCGCTTGGAAGACAGTGGCCAGTTTACCTAATGGTATGTTTCTCCGTGTACGACCTGGTTTGCCACTATCCAATCCTCCTCTGAGGGAGGTGGGATGTTATGTCACAGAACCATAATTGAAACCGGCTGTAAACTTCGTGCAACACCGTGAAGCGCAACGAACGAACGCCAATGATAAATATCAACGTCAAAACATAATACTGCACTAGTATCAAATAGTTAAAATAACTAGCGCCAAAATAATGACCATTCAAAAACGTTCGATTATTTCTAAAGGCACTGTATCGTATGATCGAAAACTTTTAACTTCTAGAGGGCTGTGCATTTTTTAAAATTTAATTTATCTACAACAGTGTGTAAAATTGCCTTTTAGTTGGCAGTTTTAAGTTTGTAAAACGACTGTTTAATAACATGTTTTCATTAGTTTACGTCGTCAGTAGTAACGTGTTTAAAAGATTTCATTAGGCACGTTGTCAGTAGCAACGTGTTCTAAATTTTTAAAACACTCAAATTACGACCGGTTGCTGGTAATCCTAATTTACATTTCATTTTTTTAAACTTACCGTGTTTTCTAGATTATATCGTAGATAAAATATTGTACGATATACATGCGTAAAATCTTTAGTCACTCGCGGGTCTTAAAACGCTCGCCCACTCGCGTTTTAACTCTACCCCACTCGTGCCTAAAGAGTAGCTTTACGCACTTGTATCGTAAATTGGCAGTGATGAGCATAGAAAAAAGCACGGCCTGCTGAATTGTTTGACAAACGTCAGTGTATTAATCAATAGATGTCTCTAGGAGGTGTTCCCTATTACAGTGCCTTTATATAGACAGTGGCGACAATACAACTAAGCCACACCCCCGTCGCAATATTTAGGCAAATTTCTAACGAGTGTTCATTTAAATCCGTAATCAGTGATACATGTTTTACGTTTGGCAGTACTGAAAACATTCTAGATTTGCAGGTTAAGATTTACGTCAGTCTGTGTCAAATAAAAAACAAAACCTAACCTACTAATCTCGAATTTGACATAGACTGACAATACACTTCAGTACTGCCAAAAGTATAACACGAATCACAGATGATTTAGCCTAAACATGGCGGCTAAAACCACGTGATTCAGGGAGCCAATAAAAAATAGGACACCCCATTGTCGCCACTGTCTATATAAAGGCACTGTATTCCATATTACAGTGACTATGTAATCACAGTGTGGCCATACGGTGGTTATGTTTTCTATTGGATTATATGGTCACTGTATTCCCTATTAGAGATCCTAGAAATGAGAGACTGGCCATTTACCGGAAGTAACTAGATTCCTCTAGCGAAATGTTAGCAGTTGTCCTCAAAATGGCGAATGTGTCAACTGTGTTTTGCAGGATTTCAAGATTTCAATCAATGTGAATATTTGAGTGTTATATAACTACTAAGTGCTGATAATTTGTATTTGTAGCAACTGTAAGTAATGTACACTTGTGCTCATAAAAATGGAATACAAGTATTGCAACCGACTTTTGTAATATTTCAATTTTGTAATACCGGTTGGTTTGAAACATCGATAAAGTGAAATTGTTTGTTGTATTAAATTACAAGAAAGTAGGTAAATAAGAATATCATATAAAAAATTTATTTAATAATGCGAATAATACGACTTTTCAAATCAGTCCAACAGTAAGTGTATTCGATTTTTATGAGCACAGGTGTACTTCTCGAAGAATGTGAAATTAAAAGTTGAAAAGGATGTTGGAAGAGGTACAGAGAAAAGTGACTTTAGCAAAGGAAGAGTGTGAAAAGCAGTTGAAATTAGCAATAAAATTGTACATATAACTGAACAATCAAATATAAAGTTAATGAGGAACAACAGAGTGTTAAATGACATGAACCCACTTGTTAGTGAGTCAAAATTGTTTGACGTTTGTGATGAAAAAAATGTTGCAGAAACGCTCAGTCACCGTGTTGATGATTTGGTAATCAACACATTTTCAATCTGCAGCATTTATCAAGTGATAAAAATTTCGTACGAGTTCTTGCAAAGTGATCTTCTTACTTGGGACTTTCAAGAATTTCAAAAAGGGTTGTTGGCCGTTTAAGACAATGTTGTTAATCACTCGGCTGAAATAGGTGTTAAAAGTCATAGAAGAGTTTAACAGCGTTTTAACTAAGAAGGATGATCAAAAACAGTTTCTGTTACAAGTAATAAAGGACTACCGTAAGAAATTTCCAGGCAGTACCAAAAAGAGGCTTTTAACCAACGTTTACATTTTATTTTTTGAAGTTATTGTGAAGCCACGAATTCTTTATATTATTTCCCTGTTTAATACCAATGTATTCCGTATCTTTGCTATATATTGTAATAAATTTATGAACATGTAATAATACATTTTTTTTTAAATTTCCCTCTAGGTCTTCAAGATCATTGAGGCACGTCTTACGGTTATCCAATTGGTTCTAAATTTTACATGGCTTTTATTTTTCTATTTGGAAAAATGTTAAAAGGGTGAGATCGTCAGAATTTTTAAAACATTCTATATAAATAAAGACCACCCACCACCCATATGGAATGCATTTGAGTAAAGACAGCCTTAAAATCAATGCTAGAAAATATTTTCTCTAATACAATTGCGTATAAATGGATTGTCTACCTCAGCGTGTTGTTAGTACCTCTTCTGTTAATAAGTTGAAAAACAAACTTGATGCCTGTATCTGTCTCCAGGGCAATTAATAACTAAATTAATTCTACCTAAACGGAGAGCGTAAGACTCGATAATACCCACGCAAAGTAGAAGTTCGTATAGGGACTTACCTTGATGGACATACAGGATGGCTCACATGTGGGGTGGCACGTTAATTGACCCGTGACTCCAGGAGCACAAAACGATAAACACGAGAGATTACACAAAACAAAAAGAAACGGGATCAGTTGACCGACCGTTCACCAACTCGTCTTAAGTTCATCTGTCTTTACAATATGGGCCACCGACACAACAAGGGGTGGCAGGAGAAAGGACAGCAAGCCCCATAACTCGACATTCCACCAATAGTGGGTAAACTTACCGCTAGGTAAAATTACACACTACACTAAATTTATGTACAGCTATTTACTTGTATTAAAAATTACTAATGAAATAAACAAAACTAATATGATTAAAACCTAATTCCAAACATTTCGCCCACCAAAAAACCCATGCATTTTTCCATCCGAGATCGGTGATGGTTACTGGGAAGGCAAAGGGCATAATTTAACCACCGGGCGCTGACAGGTACTACTAGTCATTTTAACCGTTGCTACTCGCACCACTCCATCCATACCAGGATGCACCTTTTCCACCCTGCCGATACGCCACTGCAGAGCCGGAGCAGAATTGTCTTTAATGAGAACTATTAGCCCCGGTTCCAGGGTTTTGGTGGGATTTAATCACTTCGAACGCTGTTGGAGTGTTTGTAAATACTCCGAATGCCATCGCCTCCAAAAATCCTGGTGCATGCGTTGGAGCAATTGTCATCGATCCAGACGATTGATTTTTAGATTGGTCAGATCTTCGTCTGGGACAGCGGAAAGTGGTTCGAGAGTTAAGAAATGCCCTGGTGTTAACACTGCAAGATCCTTGGGGTCTGTACTAAAAGAGCAAAGTGGGCGAGAATTTAAGATAGCTTCGATATGTACGAGTACCGTGAGAAATTCCTCGTAGGTCAGAATTTGATCGCCTATCACTCTAACCAGATGGGACTTCACTGACTTAATTCCTGCTTCCGAGACCCCCCTCCAACATCATGTGAGGGGCCGAAGGTGGGTTAAATGACCAGGTAATGTTTTCATACTCGACCGCGTCCTTAATGAATTTAATAAGTTTTCTATTGGCACCGATAAAATTAGTTCCGCAATCACTAAAAATGGAGGAACAACGGCCCCGCCGAGCGACAAACCTGCGCAACGCTGCCAGACAGACATCGGTTGATAATTCCGAAACTAATTCTACATGCAGGCATTTAGTATCAAAACATACAAACAAACATATGTAAGACTTTTGTGGCGCAAGACGTCTACCTAACCTGATGTGATATGGGCCACCCATATCAACTCCTACGACTGCGAATGGTTTAATTTGGGTAATCTGGGTAGCGGGAAGATTCCCCATTAGAGGTGTGACCGATTGTGGGTTAACACGAAAACAGCGGTTGCCTTACGAAACACAAAGACGAATTGCGCTTTTAGCAGCTATTATCCAAACCTGTTGCCTCAATAGATAAAGTAACGTCTGTGGTCCGGGATGGAAATAATCGTCGTGGAATTGACTTATAATCAGCTCGGCCAGCTTGTGGTTTTTGGGCAATAGAAAAGGGTGTTTACTGCCATAGGAAATATTAGCACGAGCTAAACGACCGCCCACCCTGACAATTCCTTCGCAATTGAGAAATGGAGCGAGTGTTCTAATTGGCTTGGAGCATTGCTGATTTGAATTCAATCTTCGAATATAATCACGAAGCGATATGTGCTGAACATGTTTAATTAATAGATTTAGGGCCCTTTGTTGTTCACGTACAGTGATGGACCCGAATCGCCGTGTAGTAGCGTTGCGGCAGTTGTGCACGAACCGCATGCAATAGGAAATGATCTTTTTTTTCGGTAACGATGAAAATCGAGACAATAATTGATCGCAATTAAATGGATTAAATGGCTCATCGTTCACGGTTGTTGCCATCAAAACAAGTTTTCGTTCTTCGCGTAAAACTGATTCCATATCTAAGGAGTTTTGATCGTTTAGGGTAGGCCATTCGTCAGAGTTTTTTGAAAGCCAAGAAGGGCCACTCCACCATAAGGGATGCGCAATCCGCGGGGTTATTAGCGGAAGGAACATGGCGCCAAGAAGATGCTGGCACGCGTTCTTGAATATAGCTAACGCGATTGCTAACAAATGTTTTCCACCGATGTGGAGACGAACGAAGCCATGATAAAACTATCGTAGAATCAGTCCACGCATAAATTGCTACGAAGCTAACAAACGAGTAGGACGAGCAAATAAAAGAAATTAGTTTGGCTAGCAATTGCGCCCCACATAATTCCAATTGAGGAATTGGTCGCCGTTGTAAGGGGGCAACTTTGGTTTTAGCCATCATAAACCTCACTACTGATTCATTTGGACCAATTACAAATCGAAGGTACACTAGCGAAGCGAAGCCGGCCTCTGAACTGTCAGAAAACCCGTGCAGCTCACAGTTCACATAATTCGCGGGAATTAATTGGCGATGAATTTTAATATGAGCTATGTCCACTAATTGCGATTTATATAATTCCCAACGATCAATTAATTATTTCCGAGGGAGGAAATTCATCCCATTCTAATCCTAGGCACCATAAGTGTTGTATAAGCCGCTTCGAAAAGAACGTTAACGGCGCTAAGAAACCGATGGGGTCAAAGACGCTTGCGACTTCCGATAGGATGTGCCTTTTGGAACAGGGACGATCAATAGGTTCAACTTTGAATCTAAAACTGTCACTTGATGGCGACCACTGTAAGCCAAGGATCTTCAACGGAGAGCAAGGTTCACCGGAATCGAAAGATACCATATTCTCTACCAGATGCGTGGGGTCTAGGTGGTTGGTTAACGCTGGAGAATTACTAGCCCATTTCCTTAATTCAAATCCGCCACAACGCAACAATTTTATCAGTTGATCCTGTAGGATTAAAGCCTCAGTCACGGAGGAACATCCAGTGGCAATATCGTCCACATAGATATCTCTTCGAATGACAGAAGATGCTAAGGGTTCTAATTGCGAGAAACGGCGATGAAGTAACTCCATATGCGACTCTATTCCAGATATATTCTTTTACAGGCTGATCTATAGAAGAGCGCCATAGAATACGTTGGAAATCACACTCTGTAGTCGAGACGATTATTTGGCGAAACATGTGCTTAATGTCCCTAGTTATTACTACATTATGAGCGCGAAAGTTTAATAACACGGAGACTATGTCTTTCTGTAACTTTGGCCCAGAATACAATGTGTCATTTAGCGATAAGCCATTTGAAGCTCTCGAACTGACATCAAAAACTACACGAAATTTTGATTTCGTCACATAATGGTGTGGAATGTAATAACATTTATCGGGACGAGGATCCGCCGATGCGAGGACCATATGCCATGTATTAAGGTATTCGTCCATAAAGTTGACGTATTCCGTTCTCAAAGAAGGATTGTGCATAAGGCGATTTTCGAGCAATTGCAGCCGCCTTAAGGCAATACCGCGCGAATTGGTAAATTTTGGAGTTTTGCACCTTGAACGACAACGAAACGACATATCGACCAGTACTATCACGGGATACCGTAGATGAATATAACGACTCGCAAATGGCATCCGCGGCGTCGATCGTAGATGTCTGCGGGGGTTCTTCTGTTCGCCAAAACGCTTTCAATGTGTCATCGAGGGTTGGAATTTCGACCAATGTCAGATAAGCTTTAGCAACTGCGTTCCACGCGGAACCAACGCATCCATTAACAACCCAACCCAAGACCGTGTTAAGAGCTGCGGGTTCATTTTGGGACATGCTCAAAATTGCGCCAGGTTTAATCACCTATGCATATATATCGGCATCTAACAATAAGTCTACTTGGCGGGCCCGATAAAATTCGGGATCAGCTAATACTAAGCCAGAAATATGATTCCATTTAGAAAGGTTGATGGAACTGGCTGGTATGTATCCGGCGATTTGAGGGATTACATGGGCCTTTATGCTAAATACCGGCACTGGCTTATTGCTGTAACAAGGACGAACACAACATGTTGCGTAACCAGCAGAAAGCAAGGCCTTTTCAGAGGTTTCTGAACCAATACCATTAATAACGGCTTTAAATGGTGTAAGTGTTAATTTCAAGCTCCTTAAACCCTTTTGCGTGATAAAGCTACTCTGTGAACAATTATCAATGAGACAGCGTAACTTCTGAAAATTACCGAACGCGTCTTGAATTTCGAATAGCCGTAGAAAGTAAGACTGATTCGCACGACAATATGCTCGCACAGGCGCTTAAGATCGTTTCCACCTCACGATGTTAAACAGGTACACCGACCTCCGAATTCGCCGAACTTTGGGATCTTGCCGGAAAATGGAGCATCGTGTGATGTTTATTGCGACAGTTTCTACAAACCGATTCTAATGAGCAAGAATTGCTCATATGATTAGAACGCAAACAATTCAAACAAAGACGATGCGACTTGACCATTTCGAATCGCTCGTGTGGCGTTTTTTCCGCAAGCAAGGGGCACGCATAAACTGTATGTGCCAGCTGACAAATTAGACATTTCGAAGTGTTTTCGCTACCTGAAGTAAGTTTATTATGCTAGGATTTATTTACTAAAAACGCCGATTTAGTGGACGGCTTTGCAAACAGGTGTTTGGACCCTTTGTTGGCTGAGTTATCAACACTTTCCAAGACGCGACACTGACTTTTAATAAAATCCTCTAATTGTTTTAGAGTTGGAATGTCTGATGCCTTATTGGATCTGATCTCCGATTCAAATAATTTTCGCGTATCTGTGTCAAGCTTATCTAAGAGGATGCTAAATCACATAAAGTCCTCTAACGAATTAGCCATATTTAGAGCCTTAAGGGCCAAACGATTCTCTTTAACGTGGTCAAAGAGCTTTCGCAGGTCTTTCTGCTTTAAATTTTGGAAAATTAGTAATTGATGCCCAATAGTGATTAGCCAATCTACGTTTATTAGCGTAGCGATCGACGAGTGTATCGTATGCGATTTTATAATTATCTCCTGACAAAGGTAACGACAGGAAGAAAGTTAGCGGTAGACCAATAGTCATACTGCAGAAGTTGTAGAAAATCCTAAGCAAATTATGGGCGAAGAACCTTCGACTTCAATTCGACGTCTTTCGCAACGAGTTGATTTGCCATCTTCAACAACCAGAAGGCTTCTGAAAACGAATTTAAATCTTTTTCTTTATCGTGTAGCTTCTGTACCTGTACCTGCAGATATGCCCCGTCGAGAACAATACTATCGATGGTTCCTTAATAGATTTCCTGATGACGATGCTTTGAACATGGTTTCACTTATCAGGATACGCGAATTCCCAAAATATGAGAATTTAGGCTGCGGAAAATCCAAATTCATTTAGAGAGCCCACCACTTCATCCACAGAAACTTGGAGTCTGGATTGCCATTATTCGAAGACGAATTGTGGCACCGATATTTTTCCAAGGAACTATTACTGTATTACGGTACCGTCATGAAATTTTAGAACAATTTTTCAATCAATTGGACGATCAGGAACTACAAGAAGGCTACTTTCAGCAAGATGGTTCACCGGTGTATTGCATTAGAGAAAATTAAAATTTAATCCAACAATTCTTAGGAGACAGATTAATAAGCAGGAATATACCGCCCCCTTTTCCACCCCGATCTTGAGATTTGACGCCACTGGATTATTGCATTTAGTCTTGGCTAAAAAATCCATTTATAAAATTGAAATACAGGACTTTAATGAGCTTGCAATTAGAATAACTGAAGGTGGCGGGCATATTGAGCACTTACTCTAAATTTTCACATATAATCTCATAAGAGCATTAATTCTTTCCGGAAATTTTTTTGAGTGCGTTCCAACAACGTCGTATTAATTTGCCAGAGCGGGACGCGAGGGCAAATTAGGACGTTGTTGAATGCACGAAAAATAATTTACGGATATGAATTAATGCTCGAATGGAGATTCGGTAAGAAAATCGTAACGACACAAACCCTAAAAAGAAGTAATGCCTACCTACAAAAAATTTCCAAGAAATTTTGTTGTGGTCTTGGATACGGCTCGTGAACTAATTTTTCTATTGCTCATTAATGAGTGTCGTACGATTTTCAATATAAAATATCAACATTATGTTAATAAAATACTTCTAAAGTAACATTTCTAATCGTATTAGTTAAATCTGCAAAAAATCACAGCTGTCATGCTCAATTTTTGACATAACCTTCAAATTTCAAATATCAGCAGCTACCTAAAGCTGACTGCAGACGATTTACTTTTCGTCATGGCTCACTGCAATTAATTTTGTCAAAAATCACTTTGTACTTGGATATCGGTATAAAACTGTTTTTGCGACACCTCGGGGTACGAGAGTGCCACCAAACTGGTCACGTTCGGAAACGTCACCACTTGCCCTAGAATCCTCGAGAACAGACTAATAGCCACGGCTTAATGCGCTCAGAAATATGGGCGTGGTCCTATAAACGGGACGCCATAGGGACAAGTGCGACGACATATACAGGAGGTTACAAACTAATAGGGCGCCACGGGATTCGGAATTTGGGACCCACGTTTGACAGAACCCCGAAAGCCAAACGAGGTAAGGTATGGGTGTAGCCTTGTGACTTTCCGGAACCGGCAACTGGAGCGTTTGAACCTACCTTGACGCCCACAACTTCGTCCAGAATCCGCTTTACATCGTTCTTACACTACGGTAGCGTTTAACAAATAGGTCTATTGTTCTTACACACAAATATGGTTATGAACAGTAATTAGTACACAAAATAAGATTGCTGGCATTAATTATTACTACAATATGATTGTTGCCACTCAACAGTACACAAAATATAGTTACAGACATTAATTAGTACATGAAATATGAGTTCTGGCTTTAATTAGTACTGAAATATGATTGGTGGCATTAATTATTACGCAAAATATGATTGCTGGCTTTAATTAGTACTCAAATACAATTGCTGGCATTAATTATTACGCAAAATACGATGGCTGGAATTGGTTAGTGTACAAATATGATTGCTGCCATTAAATAGTACACAAAATTAGATTGCTGACATTAGTTAGTATACAAAATATGATTACTGGCATTGATTAGTGCGTGAGATATGATTGCTACCATTAAATGGTACATAAATAGGATTGCTAACATTAATTAGTGGGCGAAATATGATAGCTGCCATTAAATAGTACACAAAATATGATTGCTGACATTAGTTAGTATACTAAATATGACTACTGGCATTGATTAACGCGCGAAATGTGATTGCTGCCATTAAATAGTACACAAATAGGATTGTTAGCATTAATAAGTGCGCGAAATATTCTAGCTTCCAGCAAATAGTTCACAAATACCTTATTAACTTCATCTGCGGCGGTCGAACGAGTCGAGTCTGCAGCACGGTGGTGTCACAAGGCATGTGAAACGGGGTGAGATGCTCCAACAAGCGTAGGCGTTGATGATGAGGTCCCACAGTTGCCTACACAGAACTAAAGATGCGTCCACAAATGACGACCAGGCCCTCATGTGAAAGATGACCAGGGACACGTTATCGATTTTCTTTGGATCCCACATACACAGCACCCATCGACAAGGCGACTACAGCATACCGTCTCGCTCGCACCCGCGGGCGAAACAGCCCGCCAAATATTCTAAAAAGACGTCTGCCTGCTAAATCGATATTGGGACCTAACGTGCCAACGAATATAAGCGAAGCTACAAAATAAGCGCCTTTCAGATTTCACGGCGGCAGACACAGCTGAGTACTACTGTGAACCATTAAATGCCTGCACAAAACTCGATATAAATTCAAACGGAAAAATTTGAGAAAAAAAAACTATATACAAGTGGGGTGTTACTCTTGAAAAAATACTCTAAAAGCCGTACATTCGTATAATTTAAAAATGTCCTAACAAACATCGTTCCACAACGGTGGATAGGGCAACGCGGAGCTATCGAGTGGCCAGCTCGCTCCCCAGACCTTACACCCCTAGATTTTTTTCTTATGAGGTCATTTAAAAACCAAAGTTTATATTAATACACCCGAAAACACCATTTAAAGGAACGAATTCGACAGGAAATACGCAATATCGGGCCAGATCTATTGACAGAGTAAAGAATAAATTTATTTGGAAACTAGGATATTGTAAAACATGTAATGGGCAACAGTTTGAACACATAATTAGTTAATGTTTTTTGTTTTGTTTTGCATTGTTTATAAAATAATCAATTAAAACTTTATTTGCATTTTTCTCGAAAATTGCTTTATGCAACTTAATAATTTTTTTTACTACAATACTCAAAACGATGTGCTCTTCCACTTCCTCGAACAAAAATTATGCAGCATTATAGAAACGATAATGAAGATTATTAAACATGAAAAAAATCATTTTTAACCTGACTTGTTCAGCTACTGTACGCGTTAATCGTTACTTTTGATTGTTTAGCTACAAAATCGTAGTTTTTTTTAATACATAAAATATTTTATAATATTAAATTTAATAAAAATTACTATTTTATTCTAACTTTGATAAGGCCCTGTCGCATTATCCTGATTTCAAGCAATGTGGCATTTCAAAAACGTCATTAAACTGTCACTGTGAATCAGTATAAATGTCATATTCATTGTCGATTGATACAAAGTGAACCTATATTTGGAAAATACTCCACAAAATGTATTTCGGGCTCGTGATTTTGGTCGGAAAATGATTTACTCAAGATTTGTTGTTTTTTTGGCAATACCTCGACAAAATAACTTTGACAAAATCCCTGGCTTATCAAGTTAGTTTGTCGTGTGACATTGCCAAAACAAGAAATTTTCGCAAAACATTTTTACCAGCAAAATCATTTGCCCGTAATACATTATTACTGATAAAAATTTAGCCATTAAAATAAGTGCATTGCAGTTTACATCTTCACGTACAATTATTGCAAATAAATATATTATTATTACAAATAATAATGTAACAGATTAGTTTTTTACGTAATATGCAGTTTCTTGCTTAATTTATAACAGACTAGCAAAATGCCCGTTCTTCGTACAGACCACAAATGTTTTTTCTTTTAAATCTTAAACGAATTCTGGAGTGCCCCCCCTACTCAATATGCTAAACTATCAAAGGCTGCAAAAGAATATTGTAGGTATGTATGTATGTATGTATTATCTGTAACCTCATTTACCTTAAAAAGAAAAATATCCTTCCAAAACAAAGTTCTCCTTAAATCCTTTATGCTTTACGTACCCCCTTGGAAATGTGTATGTAATTGTCGTTCCCCTTGTATAAATTGATAAAACGATAGTTTTAGTATAACAATGAGATAACATCAAAAATAAATGTACTTATTAAATGTATTCATATATTATATCAGAATTCCCGTTTCCACAACTATGGGTGGAATTTCAGAAATCCTCCCATTTTATTATAAGAGATATTGAGAAATTTGTGAAAACACAGTTTACACTTTTTTGAAAAATTATTTCAGTCCGTCTTATCCTGAAATGGACTCAGAGCGAAAAAAAATTTTTAACCCCCTACTTCTTTTCGGTTTTCCGTTTTTACCGCTTTAGCAATGAAATTTAAAAAAAACTCTAAAACTCCTTTCTAAATATTTGAAAAACACATCTATATGCCAAAAAGAATACTCTAACTGAACAAACACAAGAGATACAAAGGGTTCTATAGTTCCCAAAATGCCTTTTTAGACATTTGCATTGAATACTTATGCAAGCAAGCACCAAGTCGATGTCTTACCGGGTCTAAGAGATATTGAGGAATTCGTGAAAACACAGTTTATCCCTTTTCATGCCTTTAAGGGTAAATTTTTCAAAAAATAATATAAAATGTTAATTACTTCTGTACACTTTTTATTATTTACCGAAAAGTAGTATTTTGTAGAACATGTAATTTGGATAAAGAAGAATCTCATTTAGGCAACTGTAAAAGAACATTTACAGGATTTTTGTAACAGTAATTCATTAAAAGCGCTAGATTAGAGTTTTAAGAAGCCATTTAAATAGATATTAATTAGAATTGAAAAATATTTCTCATAAAAGGCGGTAAATGATAAAAAAATCTAAAGAAGTAATTAACATTTTATATTATTTTTTCCAATTATAAATCTTTAAAGTCTTCACATAAAAAAAATTGAATTTTAATATTAAGCCTTGGTATGTGCATTTTTGAAATATATTTAAAAATTTGAAAAATTTATAATTAGCTAAAGTTAAAAAAAATTGTGTTTTCTGACCTGAGATCGTTCAGTTAGCTAAAAGTAACACACTATAAAAAATGTCATTAAAATCTTACTTAGTTACCGAAAAATGGCCTTTTTGGATTTTGACAATTTCGAAAAACTCCATTTTCTAAATAAGTAAATATCACTCGGTATATATGATACGGGCTAAATAGGTTTTTAAACAAGCATACATTATTGACGTAAAATATTATTTTGAAAAGTCAAGAATAAAAAAAATTCCCATATTATGCCGACTTTTTGGCGGCCACTGTATAATAATAGATATATCATTTGGCTAGAATCAGTTAAATATAATTTGGTTCCTGTTTATGCTATCTATGCCGGAAATTTCACAGATTTTGGGTTAATTATAGTGACTGAAAGACCAAGAAGCATAAAGCACCGGCCTTTACACCGCAAGGTCTAATGGGGTTTAGATAATACATACATACAAGGCCAAGAAGCTTATTTTACTTAAAATCACAGAACATTCTTAAAATTGTCTGCACCGGCAAAAACATCTGTCCGTGTTTTTGACCCACACCTGCTTAGAGCACACCTGCTCAGCACAGAAACAAACCCTTACATAAGTTAAATAGCTGAGGTAGAAATTTTTACATTGCTCGTATCTACGAGATCGCGCTATCTTTGCGAAAAACAAAAGTGTTGTTTTCAATCTGTCAACTTACTCAATTGTTATCATGGCGTTGTACAGTACAGATGAGAGAGTTACAATCGGTCAAACATTTTTCGAGTCGGGCTCATCTGTGCGCGCTACACATCGTGCATTGCTTGTTACGTTTGGTCAGTTTAATCGGCCAACAGAGCAGACAATTCGAAACATTGTCAAGAAATTCAAGATTGCCGGGTCGGTCTACGCTACCCATCCACAGAATATTGAACAACTTGAACTCGAAATCCAACGGGTCATCGGCGACATTCCGAGAGAAATGTGCAGGAATGTCATGGTAAATTTCATCAAGCGAATTGAGGCCTGCCAAAGGAGCCGCGGCGGTCATTTGGCCGAAGTTCTGTTAGATACCAGCACCGCGCAGCACAATAAAGAGAGAGGGATGATTGGTGAATTTTCTTTATTTCAAACCCCAGCCTTGACTAAAATAATAACGATAAGACTGGCAAACAAACTTAATTCGTACCATTTCCGGGAACAAGGTGTGTTTAAAAGTGGTTATAATACTATCACTTTTTAGTAATGAAACTTGTTATAGAAGTGTGATATTCCGAATGAAAACCTTGGGGTTTGAACATTATTAATATCAGTAGGTATATCTTTGATTGTGACATTTTAGGTATACTGTTATCAGACCTGGGAAATAATTAATTACTTTTCAATTAAATTACTAAATAAATTCCTTTTTGTTGATTTGTCTTGTGATTGAATTACTTTTCAAAATACGGTAATTGTCATTGGTAATTGCCATCTTTGTTAAAAAGTGCTTCACAATTACTTTCTAAAAGTAATAAGTTATTACATTCAATTAGTCAATTACTTTTGAGTAATTAAATTACTCTAAAGTATTTAAATTACTTTAAAGTTACTTTACTCGCGGCAATTGAATTACTTTCTGGTAAATGAACTACTAAATTACTGATATTGATTGGGTATTAAATCTTCAGAACGCAAACAATAAGATAAGGCCTTATTAAGTTACAGGTTAAGCAAATCGCAATAGGGCATTCCTGGAGCAAAATGAGTATAACCTATGAGTTCCTATGACTAGTCGGATAACAGCTAGATTTGTGCACGAGCAAAGATGTATTTGGTGGAGGATGTAGCACTGTAGCTTGTTAATAATTATTGTGTAAGAAGCGAAAAATATGCCTGCGATAAGTACAGATTACAGAGTAAAGTACGGTAAAAATATAATTAATTGAATACAAATTCAAATATTTAATGTAGTTAGTAAATTAATCTAACCACTAACACTGCAGTAATATTTACTCATTTCAATTTTCTGGTTTAAAACGATGTACTAGCACAGGGATATGTAAATATTACTAAATACAAATACAGGGTGTTTCTAAGTAAGGGTCGCAACGAAACACTGTAGATTCCTCATGAAAGAGGAAACACTTTTTTCGCCTTCCATTTTTCTTTCCGGGCTTTTGTTTTCGAGATACAGGGTGTCAAATTTTTTTACAAAAGCTGGTTCATTGCTCTGAAGTCAACCTTTTTCGAGAAAAATGGCTTTTTATGAATAAAAATAAACATTTTGCTAAACGTTTCACTTACAAAAAAAACACATGGCATGATAATTAATCAACTTGAGACTATTGACAGTTCTAAGGTAATTTGTTTTCAATAACTTAGTTTTTTTTTCGATAACGTATGCGGTGTCAACCGCAATGAACCAGCTTTTGTAAAAAATTTTGACACCCTGTATCTCGAAAACGAAAGCCCGGAAAGAAAAATGGAAGACGAAAAAAGTGTTCCTTTTTTTCATGAGGAATCTAGTGTTCCATTGCGACACTTATTTAGGAATACCCTGTATAAGATAACAGATCGTAGTGAAAGTAATAAATTGAAAAAGTAATTTATGTTGTGCAATTACAACTACCAAGTGATTGATAATTGAATTACCATTTCATTTTAGTAATTGCTATCTCTGGCAATTACTGTATTGGGCGGTAAGTGGTAATTAATTACTTTTTTGAGATAATTTGCCCAGCTCTGCATTTTTTAACTTAAATGGCATAGTATACTGATAAAGTTAGCAGTGCTCACTCCCAAGGTTTCCACTCGATATGTCGACTTTAAGAACGCCCTTTTATACCAGAGATATTTGAGCAGTGTTACAGGCGTTACAAAACAGTAGAGATAACTGTTGATATACAACGCTTATTAAGAACATATACGATAATGCAACTCTGGCCGTCAAACTGTACGAACAAACAAATAAAATCAAACTAGAGGGAGGTGTCAGTCACGGTGATACTTTCTCGTCAAAGCTCTTTACTCATGTCTTAGAAGACATAATGAATAATCACAAATGGAATAATATGACAATCAAGATAAGATGGCGAGCGACTAAATAAATCATCTGCGATTCGCAGAAGAAACCGCAGATTATATATTTATAATACCACACAACATGGAAGAAGCTCAATAAATGTGAGCAGACCTCCATTAAAAATTTAAAAAGAATGAGAGTTAAGATAAATTTAAACAAAAAAATCTGGTGTGATAGACGCACACAACTTCCTTTTACAGTGATGCATGTCAAGGTACATACAAATTCCACATCCGTTCGAATTAAAATCTCCATGCTCACACTTTGCCGTCCCACTGTTGCCAACAGATTCTACACTTGAACTCTTGCTGACTGTGGTTCCACAGTTTCTACACATGCTTTTCCCTGTAGGAAGTGAATTGCTATGATTAAAAGTTAAATTATACTAGAAATTCCTGGCATGGTATCTTCAAGTTTAATAATATTTGTCTTACATTTACAGCACCAAGGATCTGACTTAGATTCCTGACTTTTCTTATTTTCTACCAATGTCATATGAGAAACCCTTTTTGCGAGTTCATTGTCATTGGCAAAACCACGGCGGTTATCATTAACAGAAGAAACATCTTCTTCTTTATTATCGTTCCCTAGGTCTTCAATATTATCAAATTTTATATCTTCTTTTTCAAACCCATAATGGTAATATCTGATCAAAGCTCTTTCTGCATAAATTGATGCGTGTAAAGTAAAGGAAGGATTCAGATACATGCGGTTTAGATTTATACCCCTGTTATCTGTTCGATAATAACCTTTTACAACACCATCTGTGTTCAACATGGGTATAAGTTTGAAAATGTACAGCTTTCTAAGTGCTAAGGCCACTGGGTCATCACGGCTTAGTAAGAGATTTAACAGGCCGTTAAACACAAAACTTGATGGATTTTCGCCTTGATGAACACGTGCAGATACAAATATGATCTGGAATAGTTGCATTGTATAATGTTAGCAATCAGACAACAAATAATTTCTAAATTTGCATTTCTATTTAATTCATCTAAATCGTTGTTTCATTTCACATTCATGTCTTTCCTAGCTGAAATGTCAAAACCATTCTGTTTCCTCTTGAGTAACCAAATTATTCGTAAAAACAAAATTGAAGATTATGATTCTCTTGTTTTTCAAGCAAATTAAACAATAATAACCATAATAATAATGATTACTATAAGAATTAATTGAGATGATGAAATGTTTTTCTAAATTTAATTGAAATTCTAGCTGTTACTATTTACACAATTCTTCTTTTGAACTTTTAATTTCTAATTAGACACATTTACTCCAATGGCTGATTTGTAAAAAGTATTGAAAAAATATTGAGTTTGTTTGTTTGTTATGGACAAGGTACGTTAGACACTAATTGTTATGGCCATATGGTCAAAGTCCTACTTAGAATTTTGCCGAGACTAAGGATTTGCAACCTTAGCGAGGGACCTTTTACATGCTACACATCATAGTAACTGGAACCCACGGCTTTACATCACTTCCGTATGTTGGCATTCTGTAGGGGTTTTCATCCATGTATATTGTTTTAAACTCGCGACCCTTAGATGAGTAGTCAGAATGCTTATCCACTGAGCTATGGCTCCCGGCAAATATTGAGTAATTATTTGGAAATAAAACTAAATTTCTAATTCCAAGTTGAAATTATATACCTCTTTTCCAATAAATCTAAAACGTCTAGGAACATGTTGCTCTGGAAACAGATTCTTTAGTCTAGTTTCGCTCTCAGTATTGATATTGTGGTGGGACAATATGGTAATCAGATCTATTCTTCTTCCTTCCAGCGAAAAACACACAGCTTCACGAACATAGTATATATCATCATACTTATAAATCTGTTGTCAATGTTTAACAATGTACTGGTAAGTTCAGTGTAGGAGTATGGATATGTGAAGGCAAAGTACGTTTCCATTCCAAAAGGAAGTCAAAGATCAAGCAGCGCCGGATGAATATATAACAGTTACAACAGAAGAAGTCAAGAAATGTGTTGCTTCAATGAAAAACGGGAGATATCCAGGTCCCGGGGGGATAGTGGCTGAAATGATAAAATATGGAGGAGATAATTTAATTAAACAACTAACACATCTTATCAATATGTGCCTCAGAGAAAATAAACTACCCAAAGAATGGAAGACGTCATATATATATTATCTCGTTGTATAAAAAAGGGAAACGAAATGACCCGAACAACTATAGAGGCCTAAGTATAAATTACACAATGAGCAGATTATTTGGGAAGATTATTAAAAATAGGTTGCAGGAAGATACCATTGGTAAAATCATTGAAGATCAAAGTGGATTTATGCCGGATAGATCTTGTGTAGATAATCTCTTTATAATACAACATCTGACTGAAAAACGAAATGAAATAAATGAAGAAACACACTTAGCATTCATAGATTTAGAGAAGGCCTATGACTCGATTCCGAGAATAAAACTTTGGAAAGCTCTTAGGGATTTAGAAGTTGAACCAGCATTGGTAAAAATAATAAAAGAATTATATGATAACAACATAGCACATATAAGGATTCTAAATAATCTCTCAGATGCTTTTTATCCATCAAAAGGTCTTCGGCAAGGCTGTAGTCTCTCACCAATTTTATTTAATCTATATTTAGAAGTTACATTAAAAGAATGGAAAAAGAAATGTAACCGAATGGGTGTACCGATCGGAGATAACCACATATGCAGTATCAACTTTGCCGACGATCAAGTCATTATTGCCCAAGATTCCTTCGATTTAGAATTTATGCTCAAACGACTCCACACCGCATATAACGAATGGGGTCTTAACATAAATATTAGTAAAACTGAATATTTAGTAGTTAACTCCGATGCCAATTACCTGGTTTTGATTAATGAAGACTCATATATTAATCAAGTGAATGAATTTAAGTATCTCGGTGTGAATATAACTAAAGGGGGCTTGCGTCAGGCTGAAGTAAAAAAAAGAATAGAAAAAGTCCGAAACGTTTTAGGAAGCCTCAATTCTGTATGGTGGGATAAGAACATCACACGGAAAACAAAGCAAAGAATTGGGAAAACAATGGTAGAGTCTGTTTAACATATGGCTGTGAGGTTTGGACTCTGAATGCTGACACTAAAAGAAAGCTCCTAGCGGTAGAGATGGATTATCTGAGGAGAAGTGCAAGAATATCTAGACTACAGAGAGTGCGGAATGAAGACGTGAGAGTACTAATGCGTTCACAGGAAACGGTTCTCCAGCGAATAGAAAAAAGAGGACTCAAATGGTTTGGGCATCTTCTACGATGGCCTAAACAGATACACCAATGGAGGCCGCCAGGAAAAAGGAAAAGGGGCCGGCCAAGGAGATCTTGGAACGAAGGCATGAGGAAATTTATGGAAGATCGAGATTTACAAGAGGAAGATGATCAAGATAGAAATAGATGGCGTTTAGGTGTGGGAACGCAGCTGCAAGCTGTTTAACCCCATATATTGGTACAGGACGTACGGTTACGAAAAATATCAGTAATTTACACAGCAGGTTTTTTTTACAATTCGTCGCGTCGTTCAGAAAAACATTGATTCGGAATTTGGTCGGATATGACTATTGAGCAAACGCTCATGAGAAGCATGAAAAGTCTTGGCGGTCTGACTCGTGGAAGAGGGTTTTCCAGAAAGTGTTCTGAATAAATGGGTTCTCGGAATGCCATCTACTCACCACGCATGCGAAGCTGTGAAAAGTATTGCGGTATCACACCAAGCACCACAGATCAGTATGTAGAAACGAGAGACTCAAGAATACAGACAGACGAACAAGATTGTCGGAAATTTGAACAGTGGCTCCGGAAACACTCTTCATTCAGTATTACAAGAATCTTGATTAACTATCTGCTGACTTTGCTGCCAAGGGAGAAAACCAATTGTTATGAAGCGAAAACGGTGGAGAGAACGGTTTGCAGTCACCGAAGGCAGGGAATTTAGAATACTTAAATGAAACGTGCAAACATAGTAAGGACTATGCCTTCGTCAGCTGGAAAATTACAGTTGGCACTGACATTATTCAAGTCGATTCTACCGAACTTTTCCAACGAATAATATGCACTATCTATTCTCCAGCAGATTTGCGCTCTTGTTTCAAGCATGAACTTCCTTCTGTACCTTTTTCTTTTTTGACAACAATGGTATGACAAGAAAAACGCTTATTGCTCGAAATCCATTGGAGAAATAGGAATTGGCAATAAATGTTTTTTGTAGAGAACTTTGTAAGGAACATTTTTAGTAAGTATAAAATTTTCTGGGTGACCAATGGTTTCTGAGAAAAACGCTAAAAGCACAGAAGTGCGTGTTAGGGGTGGTTTTAGGGGTGAAGCAACCACTTGGGACTTGGGAACTTATTTGTTTTTGAAAGCTCTTCCATTGGTGCGTATAACCTCCAAACGCCAAAACTTTATAATTTGTTATTCCTATTCGACAATTATAGGTCTAATATCAGTGGACTACTGTTAGAGTTGGAATTCCTTAGTTTTGGCAAAATTCCAAGTATAATTTTGACCATATGACAACAGGAGTAGGTGTCTAAGGTACCTAGTATTCCTCATGCTTAGACCTTTTCCATAACAAACAAACATACATTATGTGAGAATTCCAAAATAACCATTTCGAACGCAACCATCATTATGCGTCTGCTATCAGACCAATTTTCAGTACCCTATTACAAATCTTTGTATAAAAGTCACATTTTTAATTATTTACGTTATTTTGCCATCGCAAACACTAACACAACTAAAGATTATAAAACGTTAAGCATTGAGTAATGACTTTATATGACAAGTCCGCACATAACCTTAAATATGGACGACTTTTGCAAAACGCCACGCTACAGGCTGAATGCAGGCCAACACCTAGAAAAACTTCATCAGCCGTGAGAACTTGCAGCTGTTTCGACGCTCATAATGAATCTATAAATAAGACTCCGCTCGTCGGGAAAAACACCCGAAGGAGTCGGAAACGTACAACAGTACAGAAAAATACCCAAAAAATATCGGTCAAAATTGATAAATCAAACTAATAAAGCTGTATGCGTGTAGGTTAATACTTGTGAAATACTTAACGCTACGCGATGAAATTCACTCCCTCCTTAGTCATTGTTCGGGCTTATAAGTGTAATTTATTGTAAACATTAAATTTTTATTTTAGAATGTGGCGATGCCCTTCAATGCAGCAATGTACAAACGCATTGTCACCAATTAGTAGAGAAACCAAAAGGCCTCAAGTAAATTTACTTAGAAAATTCTCTGTACCGTTTTGTTTACAAATGTTTATCAACAACTTCCTAGCCTTTGTTTTTCCACTAACAAGTAACTAGTGAAACAAAATACTCCAAAAATTAGCCAATAGCGTCGATATTCTCTTAACAATTTGTGATGGCAACAAAATAACCCTACATGTCACTTTTACAATGGTTTTGTGCTCTCAACAATTCTGCTAGCCAATTGAACTAGAATGCATTCAAAATCAAACCGAGGTACAGAATTAATTATTTTAATTAGTGCAAGCTTAGCTTACTTTTATTGAGATAAATGCACTGATGGGTGCAGCTGAGTTTCACAATTTGAGGCAAAGGTAACATGAAACGCTAGTTCAAAAGGGTTACGTTCTTGGGCTCAGATTTGACGAGGTTTTGGAAGTGCGAATGCAGTTAGATTGTATCTGACTATGGTAGCGTTAACGTTTGCAGTATTATCTTTGTTATTGTACGAAATGGTTAGCACAAGTACAAAGTTGTGAGCATTATACTGGTCAGAAAGCTAGGACCAGAATGGCAAAGTAACTGAAGGGTATAGCAATGCAGTACGAGGATTAGAAACGTTGCAAGAAGCAACCGACAAGAAATGTTGTAAAAGAGCAACCTACGAATAACATTGAAATAGAACGAAGGACATTATTTAGTGCATAATAAACTATAGAACATAACAGTGCGGTTAACACCACAGTGAAAGTGCAGAGTATTCAGTGTAGTGCATTCTAACCTCAGAAAAACATTTATTTGTCCTGTAAGAATTAAAGATGTTATCAAAACCTTTTTATATAAGTTAATTTTATGTGTCAAACCTTATTTCCTTTTAAATTGTGGTGATATGTTGTTAAGATACGAGACCTTCTTTTGTTTAACAACCACAAGAGAGCTTTGAAAGTGCCCAAACCGTTAACATTGTTTCACATCAGCTCCCATAAAAAGTTTGAAATTGTTAATAAAACATATCCATTTTAGTAAAAGTGTTGGTTTTATTTAACCACTTAAGTGTTGGGCACAATTGGAAGCAGTTTGCCAGTTTTTAAGTGCTATAATTAGTGAATATTCGTCTTTGACAGAACCAGGCAAGTGGCGATCCAAGTAAGGGCTACGTTTGGGAGTCGATACCGCCTGCAGGAGCTAGTTGGAGCTAAGTTTGGTGCTTTCAACACCTAGAGGAGTCCTCCACGCAGAACATAAAGCAGAGATAGGAGCCACCAGACCGTTAGCATCTTAGAAAACTAGTTGGCGTCCCCCGAGAGGTGTGTGCAGCATCGGAGGCTTTTGCTAAACCAGGTATTTGCGCAAATTCCATCGTCCAGAGCTTTTTAATATTGCTGGAGCCTGCAAGATTGGTGTAGATCTCCAGTGTAGAAATTTATATGAAAATTGTCCATTCGTTTGCAAACTGAAATAAATGATAGTTGGCGTGAGTTATACGTCACGATAGACCAAAAGCCGTTAGTACGGTTGCTATGCGAGAATAAACATTACCTATCTGCGGTAATTTTGCTGATTTTGGGAATGATTTAAATCAAATACGGGTAATTGTACGAGGGCACACTGTTTCGTGTTTCATGTCAAATTTTAAGGTTAGCTACGTCAGATTTAGTTTTGGTGCGTGCGCAAGTAAGAATCTTGTTGAATTGGAGCTAGTAAAAGTTAGTTTGCTCTACTCAGTATTTCTAATTTAGCGACCTAACCCCGAGACAAAGTTTTTATGTTCACCGGAGTAGCCGAATATTATTGCAGATAATTCAAATAAAATAAGGGCACCAAAATCGTTCAATTCATATCGATCATATTTTTTCAAATTATTTTTCTTTTATTAAAGTAAAGTAGTTGGGGGGGGCCTTAGTGCATAGTACTTTATTAGACTTGTCATATGATATGGTTATGTTTTAGTTGTCATGTAGACAGCTTGAATAACGGAAAACGCAGAAGCATCCATAAATTAAATTTGACGTATGCATGTTTTTGCATGACAGCGTTCAACCTCATTCCTTGTTGATGCGTGAGGTTTCTGGCAAACAGTAAGTTTTCTGAAGTTATTAAAGTAGCAACTTCCAGTTTTATAAATTTCCATAAATGTTCCTAAATTTTTGACGGCGTCACAATGCTCAACAAAACAAGTTGGGCGAGAGGGTTTATTTGGTAAACGTCCCAAAGACGATAGACACGCGCAACTAACTAAATTAAAGACGAATAAGGAAGATGTCGCTATAACACAGATAGTGTCTCGTACGAAATTTGGCGACAACGATGAAGTTAGTGATGAGCACTATCGAATGATTTCTACTATCGAATACTTACTAAATGACTAGTACCAACTACCCAATGAATTTATTCAAATATTTTTATTCGTTTTCCCTATTTGCTCCATATTTATTAAATGAATGCTTCTAACTATTGAATGCATTTATTCGAATATCATATTCGCTTTAGAATTCAAAATATTTTTAAAGGTGTATACCAATAAAATAGTAAGATAATAATTGATAATACTTGTTGCGATATGTGAAATGGTAGATCCAATATCTTATTTGCTTTCCTGTATAATAGGTTAGTGTGTTTTAGAATAGACAATGGGGCATGTATGGGTGGCCATCGATTCATTTAATATTTTGGGTTTTCGTTTTGGCAATCAAATAATCTGTAGTTCTGCAAAAGCGCTGTAAATCGCAATTCGAACCGGCGAAAACCGAATGAATAATATTCATTCGTTCCGTTCGGCTTTGTGCTATCGCGCCACCTATCGCGTTACCAGTTCGCTCATTTGCCATTTCGATTGTTTCTCGATAGCGTAAATGACGAATGAATAACACCATTCATTCAAAACCATTCATTCGTTTTACCTATCGAATAATTCGAATAATCGGTGACTATCGAACTATTCGATAGTTTTTATTCATCCGTTCCCATCACTAGATGAAGTATATAGACTATTCAGCAACGTTAGTTATATTAATAGACGATGCTGATATTGCTAACACCGAAAAAGGTCTAAAACGTCATGTGAAACATAAATATACTGAATAATAGAATAACAACTGGAATGCAATGCAAGCAAACCAAGTTCACACAATCAGAATTTATTCAAAGAAATTGGCACCAACTTCAAACCAATCTCGTGTCGTGCCTTAAATTAAGAATATGTCATATCTGTGTTACTCATTATTATCTACTTTAAAAACAAAATTCACGTGTTTGCGATTGTAGTGATACTTCATTAGCAGTGCAAAACATAATAAAATGACTTCACAAAATATTCAGCGCAAAAGACCAATTTCAACATCGCCAACATTACAAGATGAGAAAATTAATTTCGTAACTTGTTTAATTCAATCAAGCTAAAAAAATCTGGTGTGATACACGCACACAACTTCCTTTTACAGTGATCTTATAATTAGTCAAACATTTGTTTTTAGCTTCCCTACTACATCATATAAAAAAACAATAAACAGAAACACATTTTAGAGATATCCACCTGGAAAATCACCTATCTCACATCAATACACATTAAAAATGTAACATTTGAAAAAAAATCGGTTTTGAGAAAATCGAACAAAACTGAAAAATCACAAGAGTAAACACCATACTTCTGGTTATGCGATTTTCTTCAAAAGCTTGCTGTCGCATCTAGCTAGTACACAAAACTTATATATGAAGTTTCAACGTCATATATCGTTTCGTTTTTGATATATTCTGTTCACACACAGAGAGGCGAACCAATGAACAAAAACATGTTTTTTGGGTTCAGGGGACTCTAAAACGTGAAGATCTTTTGAAAACTCAATTTCGAATTTTTGGGATGAATCCAATACTTACTTTATTGTAAAAGGAAGTAAAAATAATATTAGCAATCATGCAACCCCGTTTTCTAACACTAATGACCTTAGTATATTGGCCTTTTTCTAAATAAAACAACGTTGAGTCGCTGCGATAGTGAAAATGGTGTTAATAAAATACATATTAATTCTAAGAGTTTTTAACAGTAAATTTTTTCTTGTCTAAAGCAAAAGACTTGTCGGAGTTTGTCTTCTTCAATATAAAATTTTAAAGTGTATAAAAACATCTGCCACTATGGTTGAATCCTAACCAACCTCTAGCACATGACACTTTTAACAAATTATAAACAGCAGTATTAAAAAGCGACTATAAAATGAAAATGTCAACACAATTTATTTACCAAGCAATCGATGTCTAAGGTGCCTGTTACTCCGTATACTTAAACGTTGTGGATAACAAACAACTAAGAAACGATATTTGCAAAAGTTGTGTAATTAATTGAATATATCTCGAAAAGTAACTAAGAAATTTAAATATTTTATTTGAATTAAAACAAGAAATTTTGCACTACAATCTGAACTATTATGTTGCCCACCTAATAAAAATCTAGTTTGGGATGACTTTTGTGAATAGATGATATAATAGTTTGCTTTTACCTTTTCTATATAACAATTACTATAATAAATATAAATCTTGTCAATCTCTACTGTTGATATAATTCGAGTACAATTGACCTACGCTTCCGCGCAGATAGTATTTCGAAATTAGAAATTCAAAAGCTATTTGCCCTCAAAGGTAATCCTATTCTATTTTCCTGTGGATTAACGTTAAGGCAAATTTTAACTTCAGATTCACTTTTCTAGGTAATCAAGTTACAATAGTTACCAAGTTACCTAATTAAGTTTTTGACATCTTAACTGCAATTGAAATAACTTTGAATTAGTGTTAACACTGGCGTATTTAAAATAAAAATAATTGTTCAAACGGATGTCGTTAAGCTTTGTTTGAGCGTATAATTATTTTTCATTCATGCACTTGTTTTAAGTATGGAGGGGGCGTTCTCGCGTCTCGCCTACTCGAATTCTAAACGTCAGTTACGTTTTAACCGCGTATTTGAACGAACGTGGTGAATCTTCTATTTATTCGCTATTTATTTATTTAATTTTAATACGGATATTATCCTAAATATATAAGTTCTTAATTTATCAATTGAAAATTGACGTTTTTCTTTAATATTCGATTAAGAAGACTACTACCTCGTTTTTAAAATATGACTACCATAAAACGTCGGCGCAGAGTCAAGTGACAACATTTTGATAAGTTATTAACGTGTGATTAGTGCAAAAGTTATCAGTGTGACAATAATTATGATTTTATAAAAACTGATCATGGATGGACAACTGTTGTTAATATTATTCCTATCCGGTTTTCTGAATTTCGCAGCATCCATAACCGAACTTTTGAATGTCGAGGTAGAACATCACTGCATACAAAGATGCCCAATGAAGGTAATTTTAAAACTAATTACTTAATTTTTCAACTACGATAGTATATAAAAATTGAATAGAAAAATATCAGAACTTACATTTAAATTTACAGTTTCTTTATTCAGTAAAATAGTGTGGTGGTTTTAAATTATTTACGATCACGATTGCACTTCAAAAAAGTATTTCTAGAAATAAACAAAAAGTAATAAATATCTCATCTTATAATACACATTGATGTTATGACTTTAAGTTTAAAATATTTTAGTTATGTACCTACTCTATCCAATATTTTATTATGCCTTTTAAAATAACATATAATCGATTAAGATTACAGCTACAAAATTGCCATTTTATAATCCTGGAGATACATAAGGATTTGTTATGAACACACCTAGATAATTCAACGTTATTTAAATCTCAAGCACAAACTTTATGTGTTAACTTTAAAAGTACCATGTATTAAGAATGTTAGTCTATATATCATTTAGTTATCTCTGGGTGCAATATGTTTAGGAAATTTTGATTCCGCATTCAAAAATATCGTGAATATCACGTGATCATTAATATGCAGCTTATGAATATGCCAAGGGCAGGTGACAGTAATTTCGGGCTGTTGCGCGAACGTTATATCTATTAAATGACGGAAATAAACTATGTAAAGCAACAATAAAAAAATATCTCCAAAAATCACTGTCTCAAAATATTAATATCCGATAACTTCGTCTCATAATAGATAGATTCTTTATAAATTTTTGTGACTTCGCCGCTGTTGGACTGTTTACATGCGTTATGTAGAACGGTCGTAAAAAGCACCATAAAATATCCTGATTACAAATAGATTACTCTTTAAAGACTGTGATTTTATATTCGTACTTGGCTTGTTTATAATACACTGTAAATATTACATTTAAAAATGCAACTTTAAAATTGAATACGCGTCATATGGAGTTTGAAAAAGGGAATTCCAAGTTACGTCTGTAGTAAACAAAACCGGAGAGTAACTAAATGCGGCATTACATAAATTAACATAACAGGTTAAGAAGCCAACCTTTGAAATGGTTTCATAACTCACTGCCACCACTATGGAACATATTAACATTTAACTCTGTTTTGTTAACATCTTGGTTTTAAGTAAATGGTATTGCCACTGTAGGAAAAATTTTAATTTAGTCGTAACATCGCAAAATCATGTTGATAACATAAATTTCACATTTTCAAAAAACAGCCCGCTTTTTTTAGTAATATTATTTATATTAATCATATAGGGCTTGTAAAGCAGCACCTTCACATGGATATTTCTTAATAGTTATTTACATGGCAGCCCCGGTGAGCCCCAATAATGGCTAATTGCAAGCGAGTCGCGTACAATATTTCATTTCCTTTTGCTGAAAATACTAGAAATTAATATTAGTGGTGTGTTTATTAGAAAACAAGGTGCTTGTAAAGTCGCCAGGCAAACATTTTATAGGCCTGTAAAGCCTCATTTACCGAGTCAGTTCAGACGACAGTAAACGACCTTTTAACAAGTCAAGAGAAAATAAAAGTATTTAACTGTAAGAGATAAACTCTGACGAAGACAAAATATGCAGCATCCTAAGTGTTCCTATCATCTCTATTCAAATTCTAACATTTGTATTTTAAGTTTTTAGCTTATATACTATATAATTTGGTTACTATTAAAATTTTGATATTATCAAGGCACTTTATAGAGATTGAAAAACGGAACTCCACTGTTCCATAAAGTTTAAAATATTTGCATCGACATCGTGTACCTAAATAGACGGAATATGGCCATGTCGTCTTTAGTTAGAGCTATTTTTTCAGTGTTTACTTGTTTGGTCAATTTAGTTCGACAATTGATAATTCTATAAGTGAACTAGCTTTGCCTAGTAGTGTATAGAAAAGTATTCAACATAATAGATAAATAGAGAAAAATAAATAGCACTGGAATAAGAACGTTGTTATTGGATCAATTACCTTATTTAAATAATGTAGTTGTATAGTATCTAGATTTGCAGTTTTAATTAGTTAATGCTAGTATTAGTCATTATTTCATTATTACTTTTATCAAGTATCTTAGTTCTATGGTAAAAATAGTAGAAACAGTAGAAGCAGAGTAACAAGCGAGCTTAATTCGAATAAAAGTTCACAAATATTTATTAATATGCCGCAAAGCGTCCCATAGAGCAAAACAAAAAAAAAGTAGTAGTTAAATTGCCCTATCAACATTCAGTTCTGCAAAAACACGAAAACACTTTCTGTTCCTTTGGCTAAAATAATATTTATTTTCATTTTCTTTAGCCTACCATTGCATATGAACGTACATTTTTAAGTGGCAGATATTATATTTCAAAAAATATCTACTTTTGTTTATTTGCTGATGCTCATGTTTTGGTTTGTTTTTTACCCATTTGGGGATCGTAATCCCTTTAAAAGATACTCTCACTTAATTCAACGGGATAAGCTAGGGGTGCGCCCGAAGAAAGCTCATAGCACTAAACATTGTCGGGATCTGCGCCCTAGGCTTGTCATAAGATTAAGAAGAAGAAGTACATAGATTATTGGTAAATATAAATTCCTCAACGTTTTTACTATCGATAGCCGGAAAAATAGCCACATCTAACTACAGCATGATCTTGAATACAAATTTTAAAAAAGCAAGTTAATGTAAATATGTTCAAACTTTATAATTCTAGAAAACTGTTGATATTCGATAAGTGCATAAAAATACCTTACTAATATTAAGACAGCTTATAAAAACCAAATGATTCACATTAAGTGGAAATAAAAATTTCAGAATCCAGAAGCACCAAGATTTTGTATCTAATGTCACCGCATCTCAATCTCTTAATCTCAACTATTAATGAGATTCCTACGCAGAATGGGCTTCATAGAGCAAACTGTACTTAACAACCACAGATTTAATTGTTTGAAATAAATATAATATGGGTTTAATTTGAGTTGTTGATATAATTTTACTTAGCGAGAGTGAAACAATGCGATTTTAGATAGAAAGTCATTATTGACAGTTGGCAATATTACTTACAAAAAATATTCTAATGAACATAGCAACTTAAAAGAATCGTCTTTACTAACGCACCCCAAAACTTTGGTTGCAGAGCAGTCATTGAAAGTACAGTGAGCATCAAAAACCATTGGTCAGTTTCAATTTGTAATAAAATGTATTTGCTTAAAGTACACAGTTGATAAAAGTATTGCTCAAATACTAAGAATAGGAAATTTACTTATGAAAAATGGTGTCGGTCAAATTACCCCTTTGCGTTGAATGCACTTTTCTAAACGGGGGACGAAATCCCTCGTCGTAAGTGCAGTATATCCGGCGATATAGCTTCAATTTCTTCTCGAATAAATTTTTTAAGCTCTTTCAGATTTCTTATCTTTCTTGTAAATACTCTGCTCTTCAAAAGAAAAAAATCAGGAGTGGTGATGACCGGAGATCTCGAGGGCCAAGGGCCAAATCTAATAAAATGTTCCAAACAGATTACTTGTTGCTGAGAACTCCATTCTGTAAAACTGAAAAACATTGAAACAAAACTCCAGGGCCTCCTATTATGAAGAAATTATCATTGGTATAGAAGTGAAGTGTATGGGTTTTTATTACTTACTGAAACTGACCAATGCTTTTTTACGCCAACTTTAGTTTCTAATTTATGAATGCAACTCAGTTTATTCTTAAATGTCAAAATTGGCATAATTGACTTTTTAAGTAACCTTATAGTAGTATTCATAGATTAGGAACTACCGTGCATACCCAATAACGAAAGTTTAAAGACACACGTTATTTAAAAAAACAAGGCATCCATTTTATATTTTAAAAAGACATATTACAATTATCGTTGCGGTCGCTTAAAATAATAATAATTATGTTTATCAAAAACTACTTAAACAGAATCTTATTAATGTGCTTTTGCCTTTTTATTACAAATAAAATAAATCATACAGCAATAGCCTTCATCTCGCACCATAACGTTTTCACTCTCAAACAGATCATCTTGATACCGTAAATCGAGCAGAGCATTAGATTGGTCGATCGGGTATTGCAAAAATTAAAAAAAAATGTGAAGCGAGTTCAATAAGACTGTCTGTCGGTAAGTTGCTTCCATAAACTGAAAAAAATCATTGGTGCAATGGAAAGATCATTTTTATTAAATACCATGCGAAAATAAAGCAATCTAGAAAATCTGATAGAGCGATAATAAACAAGCTTTAAGGGCTGCAGTTACGGGTAATGTAAGGCAAAGATAAGAGCGTACATAAATCAAACAAGTAGAGACACTCACTGTCGGTTTCTTTGATGTCAAAATACTAATTTGAATGACCTTGAACGGATCCTGGGTGGTACTTTCCGATAGTACTAACAGATGGCGCCACTTTACCACATCATGATTGGTAACAGAGCCAGTAACTGGCCCTGATTGGCAGAACTTTGTTCTACCATCTAGTAGTCAAGCGTAGAAATACCCTCTAAGTCACTGTCCCAGACACTCTAGACAAGTTTCAACATTTGGCATGAGTGTCTCTACTGCTTTGATTTATGTACGCTGAAGATAATTAGTAGATTATGCAATGAGGGAGAGAAATGCGTTATTTTGCTGAGGTGAAATTAGTGACTCGATGGCGAAGCCCGAGTGTTGCACAGCAGTGAAGCAAAATTACAGTTTCCCCGAATTGCACATACTATTTTTTTCAAGTTGCAGGAAGATTTAAAACTACAAACCTGCTTTTTTTAATGTAATTTATTGACATTTTTAAATTTTAAAGTTGGTGGTACTGTACGTCTATGCCAAATTCGAGGTTATCAGGTTAGATTTTGCATCAGTTTTGACACAGACTGACGCAGAACCTAACCTGCTAACCTCGAATTTGACATAATTGTTGTTTCAGTCATAATGACAACTCTCTAGGTAAATCCTCTCCTCATTATTTCTGTCACGATTTTGGTTTCGATGCTGTTCAGGGTGGAGCTTGTAATGGACTGTATGAATTTAATTTGGACAGTTGCAGGAATATCTTAGGGGTGCAGGAATTAAAAAGGGGTGCAAACCAACGGTCTCGTGCGGTCTCACACGAGATGATGTACCAAAAAAGACCTGGGGCCGTTGGTCAGCGTGACACAGTGAAACAAGACTTCAAACTGTATGTTTATTGACTAGAATATTTTTCTATTTATACATATAAAAATACTGACTTAGCTTACAAAGTTTAATATTTGCCCTAGTTTCAGCTCGCATATGCACTTGCGTATTCAATTTCATAACAAACAAACTTGCAGAGTGCAGAATTGCAGGCTATTCACCGGTCATTCGAGCACTGGTTACATTACTGCTGACGCTTTGTTAAGCATTTTCCGTATGCGATATGTGTTTGTGAAATATTCGCCTAATTAAATTAAAAGGATTAAAATTTATGTTTGGTTCCTAAACATTCTGCCGAGCGACAAAGGGCCGGGATGGTGTGGCTGAGGCTGTCTCTCTATCTTCTTCGTCAGGTGGCAGTGGTTGTAACCTGAAGCTCTCTGACGGGTCTGACTTTGGGCGTGGCTGCGGTTTCCTATTCTTTCTCCAGCACTTCCATAATGTCCAGATGATACAAACTGATACCAAGATACCGATTGTAGTACCAGTGTTTACCATGATGGTATGTTGATGGTGCCACAATGGATATTTCTGATGTAGCTGCAACTCGTCCTCTTCTTCTTGTAGGCGTTGAAAATGATCTGACGGTAGCAACACAGGTTCCTCCATTTGCAGTTGAGGGTGGGTGCTCGTATTCTGCAAAGTAGTGTTAATAATTACTTGCATTGGTTTGTTGAACCCAGCTACGACAGGAATAGTAGTGAATAGCTGAATATGCAGGGTAGTCCGTTTGGTGTATATAGTACAATCTGGGGATATCTGGATTATGCCAACATCTTGAATCTTCACATCTTCTCGATCCCCGCTGCATTGCACTGCTGCTGTTGTGGGTTGATTGGGAATAAACAACCATGTATTCGCTGCGTACAGTTTCTTCCATACCAGGGTCTTAACTGTAAACTGATGGACCAAACATTTGATCTTGTTTAATCGTTGATAGATTTCGTCAATGATGCAATTAGGATTGTCTTCAATACTTCGAACGGCGGATGGCCTACATAGGTAAAGATGTTTTCCTATTGGCTCGATCTCCTTTAACTTGTCCTCTTGGATTTCAAAATAGGTTTGTTCGTTGTAGTTGATAGCTAAGAACTCCATTGGCAAGTTCAGTGATGCGTAGGTTCCATTTCCTTTCTTTACTGGAATAGGAGTTGGTTTTATCAAGTTGTATTCCCGCTTCTCAGTTATGTGAAAATAACTGAAGATCTCGATTGATTCATTGTTGAAGCTAACTTCCATCTTGTGCGTTGGCGTAGTAAGAATCTCTAGGTTTGCTAGAAGATTGACCATTGCATTAGTCATTATTCTGTCAAATTGTGACGATGGAATAAATTGCATGATGTCTGCCCTTTTAAATTTTACATTTAGAAGTTGTTTGTACTTCTCACCCATCTCTTGTAAGTAGTTGGTGGCCATCTGATATGATGTCAACACATGTATGTTTAGCTTGTTGTCGTCCGTCTTCTTGTACCAAGGTTCCATCTCATTGATTGCTAGCAACCCTTCATTGATTTTTCTTCGAAAATTATCCAACTTCTGGGATATTCTGGCTTCAGTCTCATTTAGAGTTGCTGCAGTTGACAACATGATCTTCGTCTGACGATTAGATGAATGTATTAATTCTAGTTGATTTTTCTCCAATGATTCGATGTCATGGTAAACTTCATCGTTGACTCCAAACACTGAGGTGAGTAGCTGCCCTAATAATCCTCGCTTGGTTCTGACATCTTGACTATAAATGCTTCTCATATTCCAGATGATCTGTCTTTGCTGCTCTCTCAGGTGATGATTTAATTCTTTGCAATGGGATTCTGCAGATAATACCAATGCCTTGTCGCATAAGGTATTCATTTGTTGGATTGTCTTGTTTATATCTTCTTCATCTACTTGGATGCTGGAGATGTTCACTGCTACTTCGATTCTGAAGTTTCCCCTCGAGAGTTTTGCGTGGCCAAGTTCTTCAATGAATAGGCCAGGTGACGGATACTTTACTGTATACGATCCCTTGGTTGCCGAAATTATGGTGCATAACGTAAGTAAGAGTGTTATAGTTTTTGTTACTGTTGACACTCCACTACCCCTGCTTTGCTTTCTTTCTTCTTCTCCTTCTTCCTGTCTGGGTACCGGACCGAGTTTGGTGATAGGACGCTTGAGAATTGTATCTTCCTTTTTCTGAACAGCTGCAACTCTGCCAACACCATAGGTGCCTGGATGCACTTCTGCTGCTCTTGCTAAAGGCCATCGATTGGGAGGACTGTCGTCATCCTTCTGTAACACTAGATCTCCCACTTGCAAATTCTCTTCTTTCGAAGTCCATTTTGTTCTGCGTTGTAACCCAGATAGATATTCCTTAGACCATATTTTCCAAATGTCGTTTTTTAACTTTTGAAGTAATTTCCATCTTGTCAATTTTCTTCGGATGTATGCCGCTGTAGCTTGACTTCCGACATGTAGAAGCTTCCGATGGACATCTCTCACTATGAATTGGTCTGGATGACTGTTATGGGAAATGAAAATAGGATGTTTCTCATTATATGGCAACATTGAATTTTGAAGTCGTCCTCCCACTCTAAGAGTTCCTTCATCATCGATGAATGGTCGTAATGGTGCCAAGGAACTTTTTGTGTGAACCGAGATGTTTTTCTTCAAGGTTTGAATCTCTGTTGCCCAGCTGCGTGCTTGCACTATACGGATGATTTGAATGAGGCAATTGTTGAGTTCTGCTGCCGTAGGGTATTCGGTCGGAAACTGTTGTCTTCTGCATTTTTGAGCAAACCTGTTACAGTATGCAGTGACCCGCAGTAACTTCTGCAGTGACGAATATTTGGACAAGATGTCCAATTCTTCTTTTGATGCGATAAACGCTTGGACTTGGTGAATCTTTTCCTCTTCTGTAGCTGTTATGGAAATAGTTGTTTCCGTCAGTGGCAAAGGATTAGTTCGTAACCATTGCGGCCCGTTCCACCACAATAGATGATGCTGTAGTTTGACAGGAGTGAGCCCTCGGGATACAGCGTCTGCTGGATTGTCCTCTGAGCGCACATGATGCCAATTTCCGCTGGGGGTTACTTCCAATATTTCTGTTACCCTGTTTGCAACAAATGTTTTCCATTTCTCCGGGCCTGCTCTTATCCAGGATAAGGTTATCATGGAATCTGACCACGCGAAGATGGAGATGCTGGGGATGTCCAGTGCACTAATAGCTTCCTTCAACATTTTTGCTGCTAACGATGCAGCACATAACTGCAGCCGTGGCAACGTTTTCTTCATTTTTATAGGTGCAACCTTTGACTTGGCTGTCAATAGACTTATTTGAATGCGTCCGTCTTGAGACATTACCCTGCTGTAAATTACAGCACCGTAAGCTTTTTCCGACGCATCACAGAATGCATGCAACTCCATTTCCCGGATGCTGCTGTGGTACCCTAACCATCTTGGAATGGATAGGTATGCCTTCAACCAATGGTAACTCTTCTTGAAACTGCTTCCACTGGTTCATTATTTCTGTGGCCACTGGTTGATCCCATGATTGCTGTTGTAACCAAAGTTGTTGAATTATTAATTTGGCTTTTATTACAATTGGCGCCAACCATCCTAATGGGTCAAACAAACGGGATATTTCTGACAAGATTACCCTCTTTGTAGGATTTGCATCAGCTCGAAGACTGACTCGAAACTTAAATTCGTCTGCCTTTGGACTCCAGTGTACTCCCAAGGTTTTCCTTATTTCTCCTTCGTCGATCTCGAGTAAATTCTTGTCCTGCAAGTTATCTGGCAATTCTTCAACAAGAGCTGGGCTGTTGCTTGCCCATTTTCTGAGGGTAAACCCTCCATTTTTTAACATATTGATTAGACTTACTTGGAGATGCCTTGCTTCTTCTACGGAGTCAGTTCCCGACATTAAATCATCCACGTAGAAGTCCTTGGTTCCTACTTCTGCAGCCAGTGGGTATATTTGTCTTTCATCCTCGGCTAGCTGCAAAAGGGTACGGATTGCTAGGTATGGTGCTGCTGTTGTTCCATAAGTTACAGTGGTGAGTTTAAATTCTTGAATAGGTTCGTCTGGAGAAAACCGCCATACTATCCTTTGGAGGTCCTGATCTTCTTCGGCTATCTTAATCTGACGATACATCTTTTCAATATCTGCCGAAAAAACAAATTTGTGTTTTCTCCACCTCAGCAGGATATGCTTCAAATCTTGTTGTAGTCTTGGTCCAGCAGTCATTAGCTGGTTTAAGCTAAGTCCAGTAGTGGTTTTTGAGGAAGCATCATAGACTACCCTTAATTTCGTGGTTGTGCTGTCTTCCTTTACTACTGCTTGATGAGGGATGAAGTAGGTTTTTCGTAGATTGGCTCCTGGTTGAACGCGTTTCATATGTCCTAGTTCTAAGTATTCCTTCATAAAGGTTTTGTATTCTTTACCTAGAACTTTATCTTCTTCTAACCGTTTCTCCAGTTGAATGAACCGTGCGATTGCCTTTTTTCTCAAATCCCCAAGCTTTTCTATTGGTTCCTTGAACGGAATTTTCACTGTATATGTACCATCAGCATTTCTCTGGTGGTTGCAGTTGTAGAATTCTTCGCATTCCTTGTCTTTGTTGGACATCATCTTTTCTGGTACAACTTCTTCAATCTCCCAACATTTTGTGAGTTGTTCATCTTCTGCAGCACATGCGACCATGCTAAGAATTTTCCTTTCTTCTGATGGTGCTGTTGCATTCCCCGTGATGATCCATCCAAGTTCCGTGTTTTGCGCTAACAGGCCTCCGTTGAATTTTTGTACTCCTTCCAAAATGATTTCCTTGTAGATGTCTGCTCCTAGGATAACGTCTATTGGTCCAGGTTTCTGAAATAGTGGATCAGCCAACACCATATTCTTACAGTCCTGAAGTTGATAGTTTTCGACTGGTTTTTCTGGAAGTGACTTGGTTAGCTGTGGCAGTATCAGCATCTCACATATGGTTTTGTAGTTGCTTGGAAATCGTGGACGTAGGTTTACAGTTAATCGTCCTCGGGCTGTACCTGCTCCTTTCTTGCCTAATCCAGAAATGTGCACTCTCACCTTTTCTTCTGGTAAACCCAGCGTTTGAGCTGCATCTCCTGTGATGAATGATGCCTGTGATCCGGAGTCTATCAGGGCTCTGAGATACTCCAAACTCCCTGAGGATGACTGGACCTTAATTAGGGCAGTTGCAAGCAAAACGTTGCGATGCTGTCTTCCTACTAGGCTTGCAACAATGTTTTCGTTCTTATTGGTTGCTGTCGCACTGGAAATTGCCGTTGTGGTCTTGGGAGGCTGTTGTTTGCTAAAATCTTCGTGCAAAAGCCAATGATGTCTTTTATTACATACCTTGCATTTCCCTGGGCAAAAGTGTCTGGAGTTATATTTTCCTGTAGGCTTGAAGCAGTTTGAACATAATTTTTTATTCTTTATGAAGTCCCAACGTGCGGATATATTTAGATTGCTAAATTTTGGGCAGGATTTAATGCTGTGTGATCCTCCGCAGTGGAAGCACGATATGTCAGCAGTGTGGTACGTCTTCACTGCCCACCGATCCTGGTGACTTTCCCATGGTTTCCCAATTCCTTGTTTTCTGGGTTCGAGTTTGTTCCTTCTTTGTACAGCTTCCAGCGACTGAAATCTTGTTTCTAAGAAATTCAGTAGCTGCTCGAATTTTTGCACTTCTCTTGGTGCCGTTAGTGACTGCTCATACAGTCTGTTGGTTTCCTTGTCCAACTTCCGTGTCACTATATGACACATGATAGGCCCCCATGTGGCCGTTTCAATTCCTAAGTTCTCAATTGCTCTTAGGCATTCTGCAGTCGTGTCATGGAGTTTCTTGATCCCTTCTGCAGATTCGTTCGACAGGGTTGCCTGGTTGAATATGTCATCCAAATACTTCGCAAGTAGCAGCCTGGTGTTGTCGTATCTGTTCCTTATAATGAACCATACAGACTCGTAATTGGCTTCAGTTGCCTCCAGGTGTTGCACTAACTTGCTGGCTTCCCCTCGTAACTGTGACTTTAAGTAATGCATTTTTTCCGCCTTACTTAGTCGTGAATTTTCATGAACAATTCTTCGGAAAATATCATGAAAGCTAGGCCATGCTTCGTAGGTCCCTTCAAAAAATGAAATTTTAAGAGTAGGCAACACTATATTCGCATGGCTGTGTTCCTTGACACTTTGAACCTCTCCATCCTGGATGTGTTGGTACAGGACTACAATTATTTCGTTGACTATCTTCTTGGTCTCACGGAACTCCTTGTCGTCGTAGCTACCGTGGGATAGTATCTCCTCGTTTAGAGCTCTGATGTCATCCCAATCATCCTTAAAATTCTTAATGTTGTATTCACAATACCTTTTACTGCATTCCTCATTCAACCTATTCCAGACTTCCTGAATGTCGCTTTGGAGTGAATTCACCTTGATCTGTAGCCTTCTTATTCGAAGCTGTCCCTCCTTGTCAGCACGTGCGGTCGTATCTTCTTTTGGTCCAGCTGGCTGCTGTGAACTTTCACCTAGTGTGGCTAGATTTTCTTCGCACTTGTCGAGCAGGGCAACCCCTTCATTGTAAACGTCTTTGGTTTGCTGAAAAAAATTGTTTTTAAAATAAGGGTGTTCTTCCTCGACTTCCTTCGCCAGGTCTGAATGGTTGGCCTCAAATTCTTCCCAAAGTTGTTTTAGGGTGGATCTGCGAGCGGTGATATATGCTGCATTTTTTCTTGATGGGCCATCCTTCCTCACGTTGATAATCTGCCTGCGAATGGATTCTGCTAAATCTTTTTGGGTTGTGAAAATCTCCCGTCGCTGCGCCATCGTAACGGTCTTGTTCGATGAGGGCTGGTACGTTTTAAGGGATTACTGGACCAAATGCTAGGGGCAGGAACGTTGAAAGGCTCGAAATATCAAATACTAGGGGCAGGAACGTTTTAATGGCTTGAAGGACCAAAATGTTCAGGGTGGAGCTTGTAATGGACTGTATGAATTTAATTTGGACAGTTCCAGGAATATCTTAGGGGTGCAGGAATTAAAAAGGGGTGCAAACCAACGGTCTCGTGCGGTCTCACACGAGATGATGTACCAAAAAAGACCTGGGGCCGTTGGTCAGCGTGACACAGTGAAACAAGACTTCAAACTGTATGTTTATTGACTAGAATATTTTTCTATTTATACATATAAAAATACTGACTTAGCTTACAAAGTTTAATATTTGCCCTAGTTTCAGCTCGCATATGCACTTGCGTATTCAATTTCATAACAAACAAACTTGCAGAGTGCAGAATTGCAGGCTATTCACCGGTCATTCGAGCACTGGTTACATTACTGCTGACGCTTTGTTAAGCATTTTCCGTATGCGATATGTGTTTGTGAAATATTCGCCTAATTAAATTAAAAGGATTAAAATTTATGTTTGGTTCCTAAACAGATGCTGTGTATAGTCTATATTATAAAGATAGGCGTAAGTAAATATGAAGGAAAACCGAAGAAGAGGTGGCATCTAGAACAGACTGAAGTTAATCAAATCAAAACTTTAGGACCTAACTTGACCATGTCTCTGATAATTATTATTACGGTCCTTTTGAGAAGCAAACAAACGATAATTTCATGTAGTTGGCGTACTTAATTTAATATTGAGAATACGTATAAGTACTTATAAGTAGTTTACAATTATCTACATGCTCCTGATTTAACCACGTTTTGATTATAAGTAACGGTGAATTGATATAATTATTAGTATAAGTATATAAATAATAAAATCTTTACTACTACAGTGTTTGTTAATCGTAACATGGAAAGGAATTATTGTGTATATATTAGCGTTGTTTTCAAATACATTAAGTATTTTATGTATTTCCAATGATGATGCAACCTGTTGACGTTTATAGAATATATGTTTTTAAAATATAAGTTTAAAACATAGGGGATTCAAACGATGTCCTTAAAGGTGCGGAAAAATTAACTGCATATACTAAAGCTCAAAATAAGCCGATTTAACCCAAATTACTTATATACAAAGGTCCACACTTGAGGAGTTACAGCCATCTAAAGATTATGAAAAATACTTTAGCGTGTCCCTTCTATAAAATTAAAATAAGCGATAAGCTATGAAAACACAATAAATTACATTGGAAAACCACAGTCAACAACACAACAAATGGAAAATCATAATAAATTTTCCTAATACATAAACACATCCTTCTCCGTAGAAGGTTTCGGGCAGGCTGAATTATTCATACATTCTTGATTCAACAGGTAAGGGGTGAACACAGATGCAGGGTAGACTTATTTTATTTTTTCGAAATGTTTAGTTTCGAAACTTCCACTTGCAAGGGAAGTTCTGTGTAAAGCCCTTTACAGATTTTTACTTCCTTCGTCGTTTAGACGAACGAAGAAAGTATTGTAATCGCAAAAAAAGCACCTTACGAGATTTCTTCAGATCTTCGAGTTTCGGGGTTCCAAGATGACAAGAAATAGTTTTTTTTCAATTCTACTTGTCTGTCTGTTAGTTTGTCTGTTTGTCTGTCTGCTAACTGTATAGCTCAAAAACTATTTATTGAAGGAAGACGATATTTTGCATGCAGATTAGATTTCCACCTGGCACGAAACCGGGAAAAGTTCGAAATATCTACAGGGTGAGCACAGTAAATAATACAATTTTGCCTATTTTTACTTGAAGTCGGGAATTAGTAGTTAAATAAAAGTAATTTCCTATTATAAAAAACAAAAACCCAAAGTATAATCATCAGTTCTAGAATTGGGAGTTTATCTTGCAATTTTTGATAATTAGTAGTACCATTGCTGCTTTTTTTCTAGTAATAAAACTAGCACATTTTTATCTATTTAAAATACGAGACGTTTGCTTTGGAATTTATAATACATTATTCAGCTCTAGATGTAACATTAAATTTATTTGTTTATTTATTTGACCCAAACAATTTATTTTTAAAGAAATGCAACATGCTTTACTAGGCCAAAAGCTTTAGTAAAGTTAATTCGAGATTTCCATTTATTATTTCAGAAACATCCGAAACGAACTGAATTAAATTGGAAGCAGTAATCCTAGACGCATAAAAGATCTAATGAGGTTATAGGTCGTAAAATAGATGTTTTTGTATCGTACTCAATCAAAAATGCTAGCAAATGAACTTGTTCATGCTGTTTGTTGAGCTTTCGCCAATTGTGTGACTTTGTGGGATCTCGCTTCGCTCGTCCCAGGCCTTATAGAAAATAAGGCATTTCCTAACAGGTTTTATAAATAGCTTTTGTTATGTCGTGGTTAGAATTAATGAATTGTAAGAAAAAATTGATTTCTGGCGAGAGCATTTCCGATCATAATTTTTTATGATTTTAAAAATGTCTCAAGTGTTTATGAATGGTTTTGTTGAATATGACCCCTTCTTTGGCTACGGTGCAACGAATTTGAACGGATGTTCCTTTGGTACAGCATCAGAAAGGAACATGCCATCCTGCAGCGTCTGTCACCGATGAAAAAAAAATATCTCTACTCCATTTAAGTTGAGATTTCTTGGTGGCTGGCTCACTCGACTAAAACGACAAATTGCTCTATCATGGAAATAATAAGTTAATTGAGGACGTGCATCGTTTTGCTACTACATCTGCTGTGTGATATTTAAAGAGGAATCTTCAAGTAAATCATACAGTTAATGTTCAAATAAAAATTGCATTCAAGCGGTTATCTAGTTCTTGCAGTTCGAATAGTAAATCATTGCAATAGATACCTCCCCATACAACGAACAACATCCTTGGAATCTTGTTGTTTTCGTAAGTGGGGTTATTTAAAGATAAATTGTGCAAGTTTTAAAACAGAATTAATAAAATTCGCATCTTCATTTACTTCTTGAAGCAGCCACTATCAGACGGCAGTACATGAGAGATGTAGTCACTCCTCGTATTGATCCGTCTATATTCCTTTTTATCAGCATCGAGATATTGGTTAAAAATTCAGGTTGTAGGGAAAAATTACGAACACTTATACGATCATCTTCAGAAAGGGCATCAACAAATGATTCTTCAATTTCTTCCGCCTTTCTTCGTAAGAGCACTCCGGCACACGAAAGCTCATGAAAGACGAAATTTCTTTCAATTTTCGAAATATTTCGTTAAACCTAATGAGTTGGACTTCTGTTACAGAATCTGTGGCGCTAAGATATTCAAGGTATGCAAAAAACTAGAAATAAAAATAAAAGAGAAAATACATTTTTCACCAGTAATAACAATTACATTTTCGTGTAAATGTGAAACCCAATAATTTTAAAGCTAAGAAAAACAGGATTTTTTTTGTTTTTATCCAGACCTTATCTACTAAAACTAAACTGGGTGTCCACTCTCAAAGTCAGACCTAAGCAATCAACATTATGCATTCGATTTTTAGGTGTTTTGTCATTATTTCTATATTACATCAGTAAATATTATTATTATTAATATCATTTGATGCACAATAATTTTATCTTTTTATTGATACCATTACCTTTCTTGTACGTTGAATTGACGAACAGAAGTCAGCAAAAACGTTCAAAACAATGTTAAATTCCTATGTTCGAGCTTGGACACCCATGCTGTATAGATCTTTTGATATTCTTTTGTTCAGAACATAGCAAGCAATACTTTTTTATTTAACCATACAGAAATAAGAAATTATAGTTACTGTATATCAATTTAGTTTTTTAAAAGGTAAACTATTCCAAGAATAGAAAAGATACTAAAGTAGAATATTTTAAGTTGTATGTACTATTGCGGCCAAAAAATGTGGCACGGTTGTTTGTCTTGTGAATGTATGGTTTTATCAAGTGGACTAAAGTCACTCAATTGTCAGTTGTATAACTGATATTTGTCTGCAAAATTTAAAATGCCGAATCATGTTCTAACCGACAAACCGAGGCCGAAAAAGGCAAAACTAGAAGAGGGATGGTCACTGCAACGTGTGGCCGATGAAGTTGGTTGCGGAAGAAGCAGCATTTCTTAACATAACCTACAAAAGCTAGCAATGCGACAATAACCCCAGAATGTGACAAATTACAAGTAGTCATATAGTCAGATGCACGCTAAGCCATTGTGGATAAAACCAAATACTATCCATTCACAAAACTCGTGAACTGTCGAAACGCTGTCAAGTTGGTATCTTGTTTAAATTCTGTTTTGGAACTTCTGCTTGCTGATTTTGGCAACACTGATATATTTGAAATTTAAAAACTTGACTTATGTCACACTTTCTTATAAAAAAAATAATCTCCCAAATTCTTTAATTTTTGTGCATACACTTTAATTGCAATGGAATAGAAACAAAAGAGGGTTTTATTATTGGAAAGGGAAAATGCTATAGTTGATTATTACAAGGAAAAACTAGAAGAAAATAGTTTTGACTTTTGACACATGTAACATAACCTTAACTTTAAATATTACTAGAAATCACTAGATCAGAGGTACATTCCCAAAAAGCTTTAATTTTCAAGAACACTCAGCAAATATTTAAAAAATATTTACATTGACAGTTCATGAGTTTTGTGAATGGATAATAAATAGATTAAAGTATGGTGCTAATTTTTTTGGCAAAGTTAGTACATCCTACATATATTCAATTAATATAAAATATTCTATACAGTGTGTCCCAGGATTGATGTACAAAAGGTGCAATGTACAGTTGCCGCCAAAAAAAAATGGGACAGTTACGTCTATTTTCACGATTATTCCACCTTTCGTCACTGCATTTATATGCGGCTAAATTACTTTATCTACTCCAGTGGGATAAGTAACGCATTACGTCACTCATTTGACACTATTTCAGTTAGGTAATGAAGCTCATTACACCACTCAGTTATGTAATGGTTTCATTACGCAACTGAGTTGTGTAATGACTTCATTACGTAACTGAAATAGTGTCAAATGAATGACATAATGACATTTGCCTACTAAAATATTTTTGAAAATGACAGATCTGACATTTCTCTTAATGCACTTTTCTCAATTTTAGGCAGTCGTAGATAAAATTTTGTACAATACATGTGTGATAATGCATCATTAATATACTTGTGTGCTTACATAACTTGTGCTACGCACTCGTTTGTAACTTACACACACGTATATTAATGATGCTGTTACCCCACTTGTATAGTAAATAACTATTGTCGTATTATTTTTAATTTGGAATTGTTTAGCAGATGTCAAATATTCAATGTTGCCATATGACATATTAATAAAACAAATTCAAGTAGCTAGAATTAGACAAAAATCTGTTGTAAGAGTTGTCCCATTTTTTATTGGCCGGAACTGTAGTAAAAATGTTTTGAATTTTATTTTAAGGAAGTTATTTATAATGAGAAATTATGGTCCTATACACAATTTCAGGAAAATCTACTTACTTAGATAAAACCGTTATTTTTTAGATTAAACAAAATAAATCCTATTTATTAAAACTCTTCTAGAAGAGTTTCGCCTCTGGCGTGGTTTACACGTTGAATTACCGTGCTCTTTTGCTTTTTCTCCTGATGAAGCCCCTTACGAAGGTGGGCTAAACGTTGAGTTCTTCAACCTCAATAATGACACGGTCCAACCACAGAAGTCGTTTGTTACTTAATGACAATGGCCGTGAAAGCCTACGAAATAATGGTTATTTTTAAAAATTGTATTTGTAGAACATTTAACAAAACAAATAGTATTTGCAACAAATTTAACTTAAGAAACGTACTAATAACATTACTTTATAATAAATTTACTTATTAAAAATCTGGTGTGATACTCTCACACAACTTCCTTTTACAGTGATCTTATAATTAGCGAAAAATTTGATTTTTAGATCTTAAGCATTTGTCAAAAATTGCAAATTCTACAAAAACGGTACAAAATAGAGCGTTAGTTGAAGACAAAAATTTTCCCTAGAATTTTAAGCTGAATTCAAAAATGTAATAATATACCGGGTGTTCTATTTAAAGTAGGAGTTAATAAAAATAATAGAAAAAAAAGAAACCCATTTTAAAAGTATTCAACTAGAAAACCACCTATCTCACATCAATACACATTGAAAATGTAATAAAAGTGTAAAGTTTGAAAAAATCGTTAGAGCCGTTTTTGAGAAAATCGAAAAAAACTGAAAAATTACAAGAATAAACACCTACTTCCTGTTATGCGATCTACATAGTACTTAAAACTGATATATGAAGTTTCAACGCCATACCTCTTTTCGTTTTTGAGATATTCTGTTCATAGACAGACACACACACAGACAGACCAATGAACAAAACATGTTTTTTGGGTTCAGGGGACTCTAAAACGTGAAGATCTGTTGAAAACTCAATTTCAAATTTTTGGGGTGAATCCAATACTTTCTTTATCGTAAAAGGAAGTAAAGAGCTCATATCATGAGCTGAAATAATGGTTTCAGTTTCTCTTAGTTGAGAAGAAGATGCCTTCTGTGATAGAAACGTATGGCGTCCATCCTTGTAGCTTCATTAAAATTTCCTTGACAGTTTCCTAAAACCCATATCATGTCTGCATATTCATATGCCGCTGACTACATGGTCTAAAGACAATTATGGTTGAAGAAAATCAAACGCAAGTGAAATTACAGTCGGGGATAATCTGATGTCACATCACAACTGACAGTTAACATTTGACATTAAGAATTTTGAAGGTTTGTTTCCATTTTTATTTTTTGTTTATATCAGGTCACCATAAATATGCATTGTTGTCGAGTGTAATTTTAACAAAATTTCTTATCTTTTAACGTCATTTCAAAAACGAAATACGAATAGTTAAAACAAATTAGTCAATAATTTTTAGTTTAAATGTTGTATTTCCTATTCATAAAATATGTGTTTCTGTACGTTTTCGTTATCTATATATTTAAAACATGAAGCGTTTTGTTTCGACATCTATTTTGAGACTTCCACCGGGCCGATTTCGATAATTCTTTTTTTAAATCAAAGCCGTTACCGTGTAGATGTGCACAAAAGTCCTAAATTGAAAGTAAATTGATAATTTTTAGAGAAAAACCATCATATTGTAACTCTCAAGTGGTTGCAGACGGCCATGCAGTAGCAGTAAACCAGATCTATTCTCACAGTCAGCCTGCGGCGTTCTGCCTATTATTGCAATGGACTACTGTAACTACTAAATGTTTATTTGAAATCAACGGTCTGCTGATTCGTGAGTATTCGCTGTATTTACCCGATGACAATTACTGTTTCTTTCTGTTTTTCCATAGCCTACTACTTTAGTGCTTTTAATGCAAATTAAAGTCAATAAAAACATGTTATGCTATAATATTGTGTTTCTTTGATGTAGCTAAGATAAAAGAGTAAAACAAAACACGAAATGTTATAAAAAGATAAGGCTAGAGTTTGCTTTGAATTATAACTTGACATTGTAACTGTTGAACCCCACAGGGTGTTTTTTTTTAAATGGAAAAACACGTTATAATTATTACACCCGGTATTTATTTTAAAAAAAGTTTCTATGAGAATAGAGTATTACACTAACTTTCTGAAAGAGACAACTTGTCATTTTAAAAAAAACGTCCAAATCGGATAAGTGGTTTCGACAAAAATTAACTTTAAACTTTTGGCTACTTTTTGGTGGTACGTTAATTTATTGGAGAAGTGTATATTCTGAAGAATGATAAGGCACTAAAAATCAACAACACACACCTCGGAGCCTTTCATTCGGAGGAAAAGATCTATCAATCGATTAACACTGTGGTGGAGGCAGATGATACAGTGCACTACCACGTTGAGTTTCTCCACACTCTATACCCTCTCGGACTTCTTCCAAATCGCCTGCCTTTGAAAGTTAGAGCACTTATACTACTGAGAAACGCGAAAACTCCCAAATTCGACTGCACCGAGGACAAAATGTTCATAGATTTTGGAGAAGGGAAAACAGTCTTCATTCCTCGAATAACCCTTATTCTTTCAGATTATTCTTTTCAATTTAAAAGACTGCAATTTCCCGTAAAAACTTGCTTTGCAATGACGATCAATAAGGTGCAGTGACAGTCGCTGAATCAGGCTGGGGTCGACTTGAGGGAAGACTGTTTTTGCGATCAACTTTATCTAGGCTGTTTAGGGATCAGTTCTCCAAACAACTTAGTGGTGCTCAAACCAGAAGGGAAAACAACCAATATCGTCTACAAAGAAGTGCTTTTGCCCTCTATTCGATGGATTGACTGCTACTTTACAGATCGTTATGTAATAGAATCTGGGGAAGGTAAGAAGTTGTAATTCGCCATATTAGTTCTTTTTGAAAGTAGGGTCAAACCATTTTCAGGGCTTTTTGAAATTCATTCATCCAAAGGAGCTAAATGTGGTAGACCTGTTTTTGTAAAGATCTACAATGAGGAAACTACTACAGGTGGGAAGCTGAAATTCGACATATTAGTTCATTTTACACATCAGATCAAGTAAATTTCAAGGTTTTACAGAATTCATCTCCGAAATGGGACAAATATGTTTTTCTAAATATCGCTCCAATGAAACTACTACATGTATAGGATGTTAAAATTGAGCATATTAGACCAGAAGTGTTCTTCTAAAAATAGCCACAAAGTAATTATTACAGGCAGGAAATTGAAATTCGGCATATTAAGTCGTTTTACAAATTAGGTCAAATCAATTTCGAGCTTCGAAACTCCTTTGATTGCCGCAAAACTCGGCTCACCGCCTCGTTTTCGCAATCGAACTCGTGTCGTTAAGATGTTCATAATGAACTTTGTATCGTTAATATCTATTATCTTCATCCGTGTTGTTATAGCGTCTTAACCAAATTAATTTTAGTATCGTTAAGAGCTTCATTACCGCACTCTTTTTATACAGTGAACCAGAGTTTATTGATGAAGATAAAATATTGAACAATACACGTTTGCTTATGGCACACAACGAAACTCGTTTGATTGCCGCAAAACTCGGCTCACCGCCTCGTTTTGGCAATCAAACTCGTTTCGTTAAGATGCTCATAATCAAACTTGTATCGTTAATATCTATTATATTATTTGGATTAAGTGTGTAGTACTAAAAGATTGTAAGACATAGTTAACATATTTTTTAATAGCAACAACATATTAGTGTACCGAATAATTTAATTTTGTCGAGAATATTCCATTTTGTAACTTCAAAATAATGTCATAACCCCATTTCAATATAATTACCTAACATGCAGTGTATATTTTATAACAAGATTTTATTTTGTTTGCAATTATTGTTAAGAACAATAACAACGTAACGCTTTTTAATCTCACTTGGTGCCACTTAACCTTCTGCTTAAAATAAGTACTGGTGAATTGGAGAGGTGAAGAAATTGCAGTTTGCGGACCGAATCCCGCGCTTAATGATTATATCCGGCCCGCCGAATAATTTATCCATTTAACCTTCTTTTTCAGTTTATGAAATTTAATTATTTAATTTGTGCGTACTTATAAGGGCTATTTTAGAAGATAAGTAATAGTTGCTTAAACTCAATTTTTTACTTAAATAAATAAATAATTGAGGATATAACAGCGTGTACTTGCACGAACCGTTAATTACTGACCTAATGTTTTTGTAGAAAACGAGAAGCAATGTATATAATCGCCAAACATTTTTATATAGTCACACGGGGATATCGGTTATCCCTATCCTCTTCTCATCGCTGATACTATTACAATGTGATAATGAACGAGAATTATTTTAATGCCGTGCCTGTCTAGAGTGACGAAGATGGAGATGTTTTTCTGATGGCACTGTGACTGTTTCGATCAACTTTACTTTAGATGCCAACAGATAACAAGAAAATGTCGTGGCTGAGAAACCTGCGCCAATGGACAGGACTAACAGCCGAACAATTATTTCATGCTGCACGGGATCGAAATCGATATAAAGAAATTGTCTACATGGTAATAGTCAACGTCTGAAAATCGGGCAAGACACATGAAGAAGAAGAGGATAACAAGAAAAGTTTAAAATAGCTTTTGAGAATGTATATTTGCCACGCCGATTTAACGTAGGAAGCATCAACTTCTTATACCAGAATATTATCGTAATTCATAAAGAAAGTCGATGTGTTTTGCTCAATGTATAGATTTTTGTGGTTTAATATGTGAACAAAATTAGAAGCAGCTTATTTTTATTTTAAATCGGCAGTGAAGAACGCCGAAATCGTCATTAAAATACGAGAAATCGGCAGTGATGTAATCCATTGTTTTACGACTTTTCGTAGGCGGCGGGGCGATATGTAAACGTCAACCAACGCCAACATAACCTACAAAAGTTGGTTACAATGTTGTAATTTCGCAATTTCTCGATTTAAAAAAACATAATGTATACCTCGGCACTGAAGCTTCTTTTTATCCCTCATGGGGATTATTTAACTAAATCCACATTCGTGATAAAAAACTAAACTTCAGTGCCTTGGTATACAATAGTATATTATATACCAAGGGACAAAAGTGCATTATTTAATGCCGCTAGTGAAATTTCGACTTCGTCTCGGGCAATAATCACTCAAGGGATCAATGGCACTTTGGTCCTCAGGTATAGTCTGTTCACTAAACATAAAAACACTTAGTGGCCTTTGATTTCTAAAATTTCAAGAGTGTACTTCCAAAATTCATCTTTTGTGTAGGAGTGTACTTACAAAAAGTTACTAAAACAAATAGGTTAAGGGTGTGACATTTAATTAGCATCTGTCATAACTACTTTTATCTACGACCACTACTAAAAGTAGGCCTTTTAGCGCTAGCTTGTTTCACTAAAAGTGACGTTTTATAGTTTACCGTGTTTAAAGAAATCAGCTGTTTACTTTTAGCACACGGGCTAAAAGTGAAGTGAGGTTATAAAACTACAATTTCCAACTGCAAGTGAAGTTGTAAAGCTATTCTAGTTGCTTCTTGCGTTACAGGTAAAGCGTTTTTGAAATAATTAAAGCGTTATGTAGTGAATGCAGTCATATGTGGAGTATCAATAATTACATTTTGTAACTCACCTTGACAGCACGGGCGTGGCCAAACAATCGCCCGCGCTGCATGGCCTACTGTTCATTATGACATAAATTAAAAGTGTCGCAGATACGAACCTTTCTTAAATCGATATTTATGGATTAATAACGGTAAAATTAAGGTCGTAGATAAAATATTGTATGCAACGCGTGCTAAAAGCCGAAGGCTGAGTTTCATAATTTTCATGTCTCGCGCATAAACTTCGACTTTTAGCACTTGTTGCATAAATAGCTATTAAGGATGTTAAACAAATACGGTGTTGGATACTAATGGTGTAGAATTTATTACTAGGTGTTTTTATTACATTTTATAAAAGTTTAGGCAAGAATTTCCAGAATAATATGTAATTTGACACTGAAATAATGAGATTTATTAATTGTCATTTTTAAATTCTAAGTCGCCTTTATGCAGGTGTGGAAACCTTTGCAAAATAAAACACAGAATTCCTAGCACACAAATGTTACGTATATGCCAACTCCAAGAAAATTTAAATGTTTTTGTGTTTACTGAATGGCCTATATATACGCAATTTTTTGCACTCCCTGATCACAAATCATGAAATAAATCTGATTTCGCTGGTTTAAAAATGTATACGTTCGATTCTGAAAAATGGATGGCTTAGGAAATGTAGATGAGTAACTAAGATAATGTTGTAAATAATGTTATTTTAAAGGATTCAAGTGCCACTTTTAATGTTTGAGAAATTAAATAAAAATAAAATGGATCAAAAGTGGCACTTTGGTTCTTCAAAATGACGCCTAAAGTAGGTCGTTTAGTCTCGGGAGTACAAAAACTGCTAATAAAGAGACTCTAAAGTTTTTGTCAAAGTTTTACAGCTGCTCTTTCATTGAAATTAGAATTAACAGTAAAGATAGAGACCAAGGTCAATACAAAAAGTCCTGGTATTGGCATTGAAAACTTTTGCCAGAATTAATCTAGCCCATCGAGATCAACACGTAACAGTTGTTATCTTTATCATAATCGTAGCAATAGTAGGTTTTGTGATTCTTTACAACGTATTAAATAAACAGTCACTTGTAACAGCATGAGTAGCTAAAGTTATGTCGACTATTTTTCCGGTGGTATCACGAATGTCTATTGCGCTTTGATAAAGCAAGAGTCCTAATCCTAAGCGCAATAGGTAATTTGGACGTAAGTAATACCACCACAAAAATAATCTACGAAACTTTGACTAAGAATGGTATTCGAGGAACTATTCAATTAACCAAACCACCCTTTTAAATTATTTTTTGGTAAATCTAGTAACACACGACTCAATTTCTATAGTAACGGAAAATTAAAATTTAATTTTTTCTAACAAAAACTACATTTTTTTAATTCGGCAGTGAGAAATCGTCATTAATATCGGCAGTGATGTAATCAATTGTTTTACGACTTTTTGCAGATGGCGGGTGATACCTGGGTGACAGTAAACGTTAACATAACCTAGACGAATTTGCTAAAAAAATGTACTGTAGTCGGCACTGGAGTCCTTTTTATTTCCCACGAGCCTCTACAACCAAATCTACATTCATGATATAAAGTTAAACTTTAGTGCCTTGATGTACAAATAACTATTTTTTTAATCGTCAGTAAAGAACGCCAAAATCGGCATTAGAACACGAGAAATAAGATGTGAAGTAATTCATTCTTTTACAACGTTCTGCAGCTAGTGGGGTGACAGATAAATGATAAAAACGTCTACATAACCAACAAGAGTTGATCAATTTTTGTTATTTCCTAATTTCTCGATTAAAAAAAATGTGCATTTCGGCACTGAAGTTCCGTTTTATCCCTCATGTAGTTTATTTGTCTCGGCCCTACGGGCCTCTGCAATTATATTCCACATTCGTGATAAAAACTTGAACTTCAACGCCTTGTTATACAAATAACTAATGCTCAAAATAGTCACTTCAGTACTTGTAGAATAACTACTACAATTCTATTTGGTTGGTATGAAATGCAAAAGGTAGCGATTTTATTGGTCAATTTTTGACAGATGACCGGTGAACTACATAGCCTATGTAACTTTGACTAAGATTGATATTCTAGAGACTATTCAATAAACGCAACCATTTTTACTTTCCTCGTCTAAAGACGAAGAAAGTATTGTAACAGCGAAAAAATCACATTCCGAGATTTCTTCAAATCTTTACGTTTCATGGTCCCCAGATGACGAAAAACAGGTTTTTTCAATTCTGTCTGTCTGTCTACCTGTTGCCGGTTTAACTTAAAAAGTATTTGTTGAGAAAGACGATATTTTGCATGCAGATTATATGCCTTCTTGGTATGAAAGTGAGAAAATTTCGATAAAATAAATACAGTGTGAGTACCTTAAAAAATAAAATTGTGCCTATTTTTGCTATAACTCAACAAATATTACTTAAATGAAAGTAGTATTTTGCACATAGCTCAGGTTTTTTTCTTGACGAAAAAAAGGCATATTTTGGACCCAACATATACAGGGTGAGCACCTTAAAAATGTAATGTTGTTTATTTTTACTTCAACTGAGAAATAGATAAAAGTGATAATTTTCACATAGCTCTGGATGCATCCTTGAGGAAAATGTGAACCAACAGATACAAGATCAATATTCACTTATAATACCATGAGTAGTAAAAGTTATGTCGACTATTTTTGTGGTGGTATCACGAATGTCCATTGCGCTTCGGTACGATTAGGATGAGTGCGCTAGCACGAGTCCTAATCCCAAGCGCAATGGACATGAGTAGTGATACCACCGCAAAAATAATCTACTTAACTTTGACTAAGAATGTATTCGAGGGACTATTTAATGAACCAATCTAATTTTCAAATTAGTTTTCAGTAAATCTAGCAACAAACTACGCAATTTCTATAGTAACAGAACACTAATGTTGACTTTTTCTAATAAAAATCACATTTGTTTAAAATAGTCACTTGAATACCTTCTAGGAAGATATATCCACTGATATTTTTTTGATTGGTCAAGAAACGTCAGAATTCTGGATTTTATTGGTCACTTTTTGACGGATGACAGGTGAATTGAATTTGTCTAAAAAATAAAACAAGGGTAAACAATAAATGCGTTGTATTAAGACAGCCGCATCTCACCGATCGGAGGCGTCCTCGATAGACAAGGCAGCGAATGCCTGCTTTACTTCCAGCTACCGTGCCGATCATTATTGAAATCGCATTCGCAAGGGCTGCAGTTCAAATCGCCGGTACTTTTTTATTTAAAATTGATGTAATTTGAATTGCCAAGTGTTTCCTTTTATTGTTTCAATATTATTACGAACGTGAAGATATTTTTCCCGTATTTTCCTTTGATTTTTAAAATTGTTTAGTGTCACAACAACGTCCACTTTCGAGAGAAGTTCTGAGTAAAGCCCTTTACAGATTTTTTAAAATTATTTTTTGGGTGAATGTAATATCAAGCCAAGCAATTTAATATATAGTGTAATAACAAAAACGAAAATTTTATTTTGTCAAATAAAAACTGCAAGGTAAATGAGGTTGCCGATTATACATACATACATACAAAAGCTGCATTTGTTTAAAATATTAGCTTGAATACCTCCAGGAAAATATATTCGCTTCTACTTTTTTGATTGGCCAGGAAATATCAAATTCTGGATATTCATTGGTTGATTGTTGACAGTTAACGGGTGAATTGAATGGTAAATTGCCAATATTCAATATGCGGTTGAACTAATTTTTGTAATCTGAGAATTAATACGTTCATGCGTGTTTAAGATTACTAATTTTGTTAACAGTAAACCTAGTCATGTAAAGTATTGTTCAATTCTACTGACACATGAGACATAAATATATGTTCTTTATTAATTCGGTTTTAAACAATACCGTTACTAATATAATATCCTATAACATCATAGTCTTAAAAACTTGCTAATATAATTATGTAAATATAATAATAAATGGTCATTAAGATCACTCCAGGTTTTTGTAGTTAAGTGTTTACAATTATTTTCTTAGCTGCCTTATATTTTATTAGTTATTTTGTATTTACACTTGAAGAATTTTATGATAAGCAATGGCTTTTTTTATTTCCCTTTTTACCACGAGAACAAACAATCAAAAAGTCAAGATATACAAATGTGACATTCCAAACAGATGTGCTCCTTACACAGTTTAAATTAAGACACTGAATTTAATTAAAATGTTAACGCCTAAGGCTACTTGTATAACTATGCTCCACAAGATCAAATTACCAGTTGGAGAATAACATTCGACATTTGTAATATTCATCTATTTATAGTATCATGAAGGAACAATTTTTAAAACACCGAACTTGTATACTCTAACCCTGCATGGTAGTCTGTTTTTCTTCAAGATCTCAAGTGGACACTTGCCTGCAGTAGTGGTAGTATACGGTAGCTTATCTAAGGTCTGGATCATTCAAATATAATGGGGCTGTATCCAACTAATCGTATTAACAGTCGCAAATATAATTCATACAAAAAATTATCATATTCATAATTAATTGGTTTCAAATCAGAACTAGAATAGTAGCCAATATTTACTAATAAATTGATTGCTCGGTCGAAACCTAGCAATAAATCGTTTAGATTAATTTGGTCTTGAAATAAAGTGTGGCGTTTAAACTGTGTCGTAGTAGTTTATTATTTTCTCCGCCTTTCAAGTCTATGAAAAATAGTTTGGAAATTACGCTTCAACTCCTAAAAGGAATGTGAAATGAATAAATACAGTGTCGTTCATTAAAAATTAATTACCCAGTGGAGAAGCTGAGTTCTTGTCAAGTTTGACCTCTGATACCATCACAGCTCTTCAGCTATAATTATACTGCGATAACGCATCTTGTATATACACAAATACGAATTGTGATTATATTATTTATTATACTTACGTAATGCGCATACTACCCTACAATTCCTCTGTTACTAGCATAATTATGCCACGTTCTTTACCTTTGTTTTGTCTGCAGTTTACTGCATTAAGAATTAGTTAATTATAGAAGGGCACGTGCACTAATGACTTCTAATTACATGTTTTTTGTATTTTTTTTTATTTTTTAACACCAGATACACGCTCTTCACGTCTTAATCATATATGCAATTAAATAAATTAATTTTTTAGTGAACAAATCTCATCGTTTTCATACGTGCTGATATATTATTTTTATTATTATTATATTTATGTAGATATAATTTAAATAGTATCAATATTGTAACATTGTATTTTACCGTTAAACAATATTTTTTGCATGTATTCGTCAACAAATTCATACTGTAGAAGTTTATAACATTTAGGAATTTTGTTTAGTAACATAGAAAAAATACTAAATTAGTTAATGGTTTAATTTTGAAATACAACATCTATTAGTATTTCTATATCTAATTTTACACAAATATTCGCTAAAACTTATTAAAATGTAAAAACTGCGCTTTATCCTGGTGCTCTGATTTTCAAAAGAAAAGAAATAAAATGATCACTTATAAAAATTACTGATAACGAAATTGTCTTAAACTGCTCTAAATATATCTTATCTAAGTAAAAAAGTGTTGTTTATGATACATTAAGTGAAGTAAACATATTTTAACTCCTAAACGATTTCAAAATAGGAAATACATACTGCCTGGAATAGTAGCTGGCGCCAATATTAAATAAAATCTTCAAAACTGCCAGCCAGACGTAATTTCTACTTGCATGTAGATATTTCATTACATGTCAATAACTCCAGATATTGTGTAAGTGAATTAATATTTAAAAGTGTTATACCTAATAATACCATAAAATAGTGTTTCTAAATAAATTTATTTACATAAATGTTTAATTCAATATTAGTGAACTGAAATCCAACCTATCACAATTGCATTAAATTTATATAACGCACTTTCATAAAGGAGTAATACATTTCACTTTTGTCAACACTACTGGTCTGGATCTATACTAACTACACCTACGCCCTAAAATTTCTTATAATATCTAAAACACTACTGATTGTGATAATCAACAGAACACTGCTATCGTCGCTACTCGCTAATATGAATGGCAACTATACAAACTAAGAATTTATATACTTATGTAGTATATTCAGAAATAAAATAGTAGCTTTAAAGTCAGCTCGATATTACAAAAATGCATGCATGATACGTACCTGAATTTTTTTCTTACGAATACTATATCGATGGGGTCAAAATTATATATAACAGCGATGAGATAACTAAATTCTTATGTTAACTCGTAAAATACACGGTCTCATTTGTAACTATGAAAATGACCTGTATGATTAAATGGTGGCTTATGTTAACTATTAAAATAAATTCCCTGTATAACATGATAACATGAACAACAAGAGAGAAAGCTTGAGTAAGAAAGAGATGACCATACGAAAAAAATATTTTAGTAGGCATGTTTGGTTGACATCTGTCATAATTAAAATGAGCGCCAGGCCTACTCTAATATTTGCTACTATGATTATCTCTTTCTTACTCAAGCAATACGTGTTATTTTCTTGTTCATTTGTTCATGTTGTCTCATTATTGTTATACTGGGAATTTATTTTAATAGTTAACATAAGCGTTTCGTTTCTATGCCACCATTTAATCATACAGGTCATTTCCATAGTTACAAATGAGACTAATAGATTAGAGCGTGTATTTTACGAGTGGACATAGGAATTATTATTTGTAAAAAATACAATTAAAAGTTATCGTTATGTATACCGCTGAAGAAAAGATACAACACACAAGTTATTCCTAAGTATATACTTTTTAGTTGCATACCTACATTCCGGTAACAAAATTCAAGTTTCTTATTAGCATAAAATAAACGCTGTAATCTATTGATTTCATTGGTAACTATGGAAGTTACCTGTATGATTAAATGCTGGCATAGAAACGAAATGGCTATGTTATAGGTTGCCATGTACGGTAATGGATTATTACCGTACAGATCAGTTATGACTTAGTTACTATCCTACTTTTGTATATGTAAACAAGGGATTAATATCCTGCAACCGATAAACCATTAAAATAAATTCACTCTATATAATTATGCCCCATCCGTATAATATACAGTGCTATCGTAAAAATTCTTTTACCCGTTTCTTAGATCACTTCATATTAGTAGTAGAAGTATTAGTTGTGGGGAGATTGATGTCAGCAAGTCAGCCCCGTGGACAAGGTCTAGGCATGCAGAGTACCAGGTGCCTTAGTCCTACTTAGAATTTTGCCGAGACTAAGGAGTTCCAACCCTAGCAAGGGATCTTTTACATGCTACACATCGTAGTAACATGGGACCCACGGCTTTACATCACTTCCGAATGATGGCATTCTGTAGAGGTTTTCATCCGCATTTTTTAATTTTTAAAAACCTTACCGGGATCGGGGATCGAACTCTCGACTCTTAGATCAGTAGCCAGAATGCATAACCACTGAGCTATGGAGCCCGGCGATCACTTCATACATTTACAATTAATTCCTCTGCCAAGTTGACTCTTGTCAAAGCGTGTATTTATCAAAATGGTTTTTTCCCAAAACAAACGAGTTTCATGGAATCATATTTTCAAAATGGGGTTCAAGAAAATAGCGAATGAAGCTTGTATTGGAGAATTTAGTCAAAATTTCAGATTATCAACAGCGACTTGTCTCTCTAGCAAATCTGCACTCCAGCTCGGCTGTCATGCAGATTTTCATCGCAACAATCAATCGTGCATTCCCTGGCCAGGATTATCGCAGCAACTATGGACAACGGAACTATGCACTAAATATATTTTTTCTACTACTGCTCTAAAATAGCCATAAAACACCCCCAACTAACTCTGAAAATCTTACATTTCACACGTATATTCACGCGTATATTTGAAATACCTATAGGCTTGCAGTCGTAGAAAAAGTATAGTTAGTGTACAACACGTGTGAAAGGCGCTTGTGGAGCGTTATGACACTCGCCTGCGGCTCGTGGTCACCAAATTACCCCACACGTGTGAAAACTGCTATTTTCAACACTAATTGTACGATATACTATTGTGTGATCATTGGATAAATCCAATATAATATTACAATAATAAATTATATTATAATTGTGTATTTAACTTTATAGAAAAAAGATTTGCAACATAAAAAAATAAGTTGCATTTGGGTAGTTCAATTCAGCACTGATAAGTGCATAGCGATTTAATAATCGCATACTTTGCACTTAATATTTAATCGTCCTGGGATTGTTTTAACATTTGTTTCACATCCCCTTTAAGCACGGAAAAACCAAAAACGATTGCACCGGTTACCGTCCCGTCCTATAAGTTTACTATCCGTTTTTTTCGAAACTATTTGAAAGAGTAACTTCAAATCAATGATTCACTAGATGAAATTTAAATAATACCTCAGTTCAATTTGGATGCAGAAAAGGGCACTCAACTGTACAGCAACTACAAAGAACAGCAGAAATACTGGAAAAGAGATATGAAAACAAACAATTCACTGTAGCAGCATTTCTACACATTACCAAAGCATTCGATAAGGTTTGGTTAAAAAGGTTTAAATATAAAGTGCGGCAGAGTGCCCTGTAACATTTTCAGCTGGCAATTATCTTTTCGTTTATTAGAGAACAGAACATTCGCAGTCCGCCTCAATGTCTCTTTATCGTCTATAAAAAACATGCAGGAGTTCCTCAAGGCAGCATAGTCGGGCCAACGCTGTTTAATATATTTGTTCACAGACATTCCTATTCCACACTTAAGTGAAATAGCTTTGTTCGCTCTTCCCTGATGACACGTCATAATCACACAGCACGCAGATCTTCACACTACCATCGTCCAACTTTAATTGGCCGCGGACACCCTAGGCAGCTGACTCAACAAATGGTGCATATCATTAAACCTTAATAAATGCGCTACAAAAGTATTCACGTTTAAACGCATTCCAAGTCACCAAAACGTAAAAAGTTGGAACTGAAATTGACTGGAGTACACAAACCGACGCAATTAAATATCTGGGAGTTTATTTGGGCACTCGTTTAACTTTAACTCAATCTAGGCTATGCCCATCTGAACAAACAGCTGTACCCGTTATGAATAGGAAAACACCACTGCGCCTGGAATGCTATACAAAGCACTTTTAAAGCCAATATTGACATATACATGCCGTGTGTGGAGTACTACTTCAAAACCAATATTAAAAGATCCAAATTTTTCATACTAAGGTATGGCTGTCGATACGCCATGGTAAAATGTTGAACTGGTAGTCCTAATAAATCCATCTTTATTATATATAAAAATATATGCTGTGTGTGCCTGTGTCAGTGTCATCTAACGACATGAAATAAAAGCAATGGGATGACAAGAAAACATGCTTGCCATCATGTTCAGTAAAGTTCAACACATTTTGTCTGGAACTTCTTTACTAGTTGCAATTCAATTTGATAATGCAAAAACTGTTTTAATTAGAATAAGGAAGGTGGTATGCTAAAGAAGTAGTTCATTCATAATCTTATATTATGCTATACTCATTCGTATTCAGCATGCAACACTTGTGGTCTTGTTATTTTTGTCACAGGCCAGTCTTCCGAGAAAATCGCCATTTAATTTCAAAAAAGAGTGGCTACCAGTTAATGCACCAATCAAATGGACTCCGTAAAAATTTCGCTTATCCACGAATTCGAACCGAGGAATCGCTTGGTGCGAGGCTAGCGCTCTTACCACTGCATCACTAAGATTTCAAAAAAATTAAATACCTATTAATACATTTAAACTTATTTCAACTTCTTCACCTTTAGACCTAGGTAACAGGTTTAACTAAATTTAGTTATAGTTTTAGCTTAAGTCTAGTTTATCAAAGCATTTGTTCATATCAATACAAAGAAATAATACTAAAGAGCAGTATTTCCTCATGTTATAATCTGCATGTAATAAATAATTTACTGAATGTTATGGTAATATAACAGATTGTAAATAATTCTGAGAATTAAACGTGTAAAAAAAAACTTCTTCACCTTAAACGTAATTAGATATCTTACCCGCACAAAAACGCATCCTTACATTCAATCTAGAAGTCAGTCACGTATGTTATATCTATACCAAGACACTAACCTCATAAAGTAATGGCTTTTATATATCTTGTTACTTAATTAATTAAGCAGATAACAAGACAGAACATAGAGCTACAATAATTTATGATCTGAGTAAATACGACTCTGATCTCTGGGGCGACTTTGGTGAATTAGGGTATCCAACTTGCGAGAGGCTTATGCTTATACACTAGAAAAATGCAGTAAAAATTTAATAAAACCTATATTTTTATTTAAAAGACAGTTGTCGCAACATTGGACGTATTTTTAAATACTTTCCCCTTAAAAACAGAACGAACAGCTTATCGACATTATTTTAACTTTTAATCAAAAATTTTCAACTCTACTTTAACTTTCATAATTACCGTAATGTTGTTATTTAAGTATAACCAATAACACTAGGGAGGGTGGTTATGGTATTATTTGAGTCCTTAAAAAAACGGCTAGACATGTATAACTAAACACAAAGTTCACACGTATCAAATTAGTTTAAATAGACACTTGTTTTCTTCATTAGTAAAAAGAACAAGATTATAAAAGAGGAAGTAATTTAATTGATTATTGAAAATTAAATATTTTTGAGATTATTGAACAATATTTTTCATTATTAAACACTTTATAACCGACAAAAACGTTATCACTTTAAATTAAGGAATTTACAACAATAATGGCTGCCGATAGGGTTATTGTTGCCGATCTGGTCACTGCCTTTTTATAACCTCTACCGACATCTTTATGATTGCATGACTAGACGTTATATTGTTATTTTATTTTTTTAGTTAGTATTAGCATTAACAATTATTTAAACTTAATTTCTGTTTTAAATGAAGATCGATAGAACACGTTTTTTAGAACACTTCATGTTCTATGTAACTCACAAAAATAATGACATCGTTTACAATACATTTTCAAGTCAATATTGCTGCATTATGCCATAAAACTAAAGTATGATCAAAAATTAATCTCATCTAGTATGGCCATGGAATATTTCCTAATTTATGAATGCAACTACATTTCCACTTAAATGTCAAACTTGACATTTGATTTTTAAGTGAGTTATAGTTGCATTCATAAATTAGGAACAATTCCATAACCATACTAGATGAGATTAATTTTGATCATACTATAAATATCTCAGTTTAGTAGACTGTGTAACATACGAAAAGAACATTAAAATTAGATAATAGTCTTCCAAATAAATGTGTATTTAAATGTAAATGATTACATATATTGTCCGTTATATTTGTAGCCTTGGATAAGGTTACCTACATACGTTATATAATACAGCTTAAGAAATCGTTCCGCAAGAACAAAGGGTTGCGTAGAAACCGGTAGAAGACGGCGAACCGTGAAGGAATTGCAGGGTCAGGTGGTTGACTGCTTTAATGGCTTTTATAATTCGAAAGGGGAGTTTGAAAATCAGGACATGAATTAAAACAGGTGGAACAGGAAAAGGTCATTATGTTGTTTTCGACCGTTTAAGGCAACTGCCATAGTTCCGCTAAGGAAGTAACTATTTTTAATTGATGAAAAGGTAAAATTTTAGATATAATAATATTCTAATGATAATGATTTTCAAATTTAAATGCTTTGTAATGTTTTTAATGAACTTATTGTGAATTGATATTAAAAACCCTGGCATTTAGTTTTGCCATTCGAAACATGATATAAATTTTACATTTGATATTCATATCATAGTTGTATAACAATAAACTGGCAATCGGAAGAAGCACATACAATTTAGTTCGGCAAGTACCAAAACCTGATATTGTAAATATCTTCAAAAATCAAAATATCGCAGAATATTTATAAAACAATTCAAGAATGTGAGGAAGGTATACCATGTATAAATGTGCTAAAAATTAGCAGGCCTAAAGTTTGTCTAATGGTCAATTATATATAGTATGATCAAAAATTATTTTCATCTACTTAGTATAGCTATGGAACAGTTCTCAATTTATTAATGCAACTATAAGCCACTTAAAAATCAAACGTTAAGCTTGACATTTAAGTGTAAACGTAAATGCATTCATAAATTAGGAACTCTTCCATAGCCATACTAGATGAAAATAATTTTTGCTCATACTTTAGATTGGTGATAGGTGCAAAACTATTTGGCAACATTATCTAGCAGATTTCAGATTCCACACGTGACATACGTAATAGAGAACCGATGGATAATGCAGATGATATAGAAAACTGACGTGGATTCAAATATAAAAAGATATTTTCAGTCTGATGTGACATATTAGAAGCAATAAATTCGCTTCCTTGTTTCGTATGTCGAACATATGAAAATTGAAGTGGCAAATGAAAATGTTTATATTCCAAAGTGCCTTCAGAAATTGGTCGATTTTACCAATATACAACCCTAATGATGGAAATTATATTTTGGTTTTGTTTAGCATCCTGCCATTATATCAAAGTAACCAGGGATTGGTTATACGGCGACAACATACCTTTTACACCTAAAAATTACAACCCTCCGAATGTTTCACAGACACGCTTATATTTTTAAGTTAAATAACATAGAACGGTTTATGATACTGGATAGGGTGAAATAATAAAATAGTACATTCAAGCTAACGGAGAAAAAAGCATGATTTTTCCCCAAGATGTAAGTTGAAGCCCACGTTGACCTTTGAACTGTTTTTATGTTATAAATACCATGAGACAACATGCATTTCTTATATTGCTTATAATGTGTCATTTCTGAAACAATTTGTGTAACCTAGAAACTAATTTCTAGTCCCGGACATGGAAAAAATTATTTCAAAACATTCAGGAAATACTCAATCTCATAGTTCAGAATAGGATGCGTGTGTATTGTGTTTTTTGTTAGTGGAATAGATGAACAAACGTGCTAAGTATAAACTTTGAATATAATGAATTTCAATACTGCTCTTAAAAGGATCTGGACACTTTTATTACATAGGTCAAGTCCGACTCACATTAGATACGGGCTAGGCAAAAGCAAGGATTTCTTCAAGCATTCACACTACGATGGCTTTGCAGCGGATTTCAGTCGGCTTTACGAGCTTTTGCAATACATTGTCAAGTTCAACGTGTGCATCTGCTAAAGCTTTATTACGCTTCTTGCTCCTTTTTGTATCGTACAACATTTATTCTGTATCTACTGGAGCCCATTTTTGGTAAGAATAAAGCCTGCGCTATGTACAAATTATTACTTGTATTTATTGCTAAGTTAAATCAAAAATAAACAACATTTTATTTTTTAAGGTGTTTACCCTGTATATATTCGTCTAAAATTTTCTCGGTTTCATGCCAAGTGGATATATAATGTGTATGCAAAATATTGTATTTCTCCAACAAATAGTTTTTGAGTTATACCGCCAACAGACAGACGGAATTGAGAAAACCTGTTTTTCGTCATTTAGGGACCCTGAAACGTGAAGATCTGGAGAAATATCGAAAGGTGATTTTTTCGCAATTACAATTAGTGATGGGCTTATTCGAATAAAAAATAACCGGTTATCCGGTTATTGAAATAACCTGTGTAACTCGGTTTTCGTTCCAAGTATTCGGATGAAAAATAACCTCATCCTAATACGTACTACGTGCCGCGTCTCAGCGACCTGCGAGTGATCGAAATTCTGTAAATAATACGGCATTAATAACTCATATAACCTTTTCTACGTATGTACTTGATGGACCCAAGTGAGGCTGGCGGCTGCTTGTTGATGTTATTAAGACATTTGATACTCCCAGTCGACGAGTGAAATTTATGGGGCCGTTCCTATTAAAGATAACGTTCTGCTGAGTATGAGATTTGCCGAAGCGTGCGTCCTTAGAACCGCGGAAGGCTGAACGTAGATAAATGATGGATTCTAAAATATACCGGTATGATGTGCAAGCGAAAAGGGAAGGGTGACTACTAGAGAATTTTAGGAACTAAAAATAGATTCAATAGATACTTTGTATTCGCATATTTATAATTTCTTTATGATTAGTATTGATATAGCTATTCTCAATGGTTTAAACTCCTTAGAAATCAAATAAAAATCATTTATACAATTATTATAATTAACGATTCACTGAGTTCCTCTGCTATCTGCAAGTTACGATGCCGATGCAGATGACGGTGAACCGCCAACCGGCAAACCGGCTGACTTAATCGAAACGAATCGAGAGCCAAAATTGATTCGAATGATTATTCAAATAATCAATCGGTTATTAATAGAATTCGAATGCAAATAATTCGGTTATGAAAATTGTCCGGTTATGCCCATCACTAATTACAATACTTTGTCTTTTAGACGAGGGAAGTAAAAAAGACAAGATCCTTTGCTAAATAAGTTTCTAAAATGGCGGGTTTATATTTTTAGCAAATGTTTTTTATATTAATGTTGTACCCTTAGCAAAGAACAAATCATTCATTAATAAGTTTTACTACCTATAATTTGAAATAAAACAGAAAAATTACCCTATGTTATTTTCAATAAGACGAGTATCTTAAGATTAAATAGTTAGTTTGGTATCTAAATATTTGAAAATCATGCCGTAACGGTAAAGTGACATGCATGGTGCTTGTATACAGGAAACCAATGAACTTCCAGGATTTGTTCTAGAGATGATTGCAAGTAAAGAAGTTCATGCACAGTATGGGTTAATTGGGTTTCACTATTAAGTTAGAAATAGGTTGTCCGTGATGAAGTTGTGGCATATTTTACCACCATTAACTACATAAAAAATAGTGAAGATTTTTCAAATATTTCTTTCCTAAATGGCCAAATTAAAAAGTTGCGGCCCTATAAAGTTGAATTAAAATAGTTCATTTTTTAGAATAGCCTATGTTAAAACCCATTGGAGATTTATTTAAATTTTTACAGACGAAATTAGGGTATACTTAAGTAATAATTTGACAAAAAAACTTTATTTTAATCAGTGGCGTAATTAGGGAGAGGCTAAGCCTAAGCTATGTGTTTTTATGAAAGAAAAATGTTACTTAAAAAAGTTCTCTTGGTAATTTTAACTCAGCATGGTCGTTCCTGAGGTACACTCAAAAATATCTTCCAGTGTGGTATTGCCATTTTATTAAACAAAAATATCTCTTAACCCCTCTTAAATAGACCACTCATCAAATTAAATATTTCATGTTACTATCAAATAATGAATTTAATTTACCCTGTAAAAATAAAAAATAAATATCCGATGGGTTGCAAAATATTTTAAAAAATCACCCCGTATATCAAATTTAAATTTTTTCCATGGCACTGTGATTTTTATAAGAAGCAAAACTTTTTATAAGGGATGATTTTTTTAACCAAAAGTAAACAATTTCTCTTGTGAACTCAATCCGGGGACATGTAATATATTCAAGATGTCCCAAACGTATTAGGTACCAAAAATATTTAGAAATTAATTGAGTAACTCATTTAGAATCTAAAAGTCTAGATTAACACTCATAAACGTGAAGTTACCAAATAAACTTTTTAATATTATACTATCATTATTATTATTCACAAAAAATATGTTCGAAATTGTGTCGTGTGCGTCGAAAAGTGATTGCTGGCTTCTTAAAAGAATTTGTGAATTATTACAAATACAGTGCCTTCAGAAATGATCGAACGTTCAAATTCGAGGTTAGCAGGTTAGGTTTTGCGTCAGTCTCTGTCAAAACTAACGGAAAACCTAACCTGATAACCTCGAATTTGACATAGACTTACAGTACCACCAACATAAATAAATGGCGCCGAAATAATTACCATTCAAAGACGTTCGATCATTTCTGAAAGCACTGTAGTATCTGTGGCATGTTGCATCCCAAGACGTAATTCCTCCAAAGTATGACTTTCGTAGCATAAACTAACTGTTTAATGTGACCCCAGAGGTAAAAGTCCATGGGAGTTAGGTATGGCGAACGCGGTAGCCATGCCACTGGACGGCCTGTTCCAATCCATCTCCAGGGGCGGATGGGCCAGTCTGGATTTTGGGAAATTTCCCGAAGGGCCGCTGGCTTCGGCCATAACGGGGGCCGGTCCATCGCTATGACCCTTGAAAAAAAATATATTAAAAAACGCTTCTTCTTCTTCTTCTCTTCTTCTTCTTCTTCTTGGTATTAGGCCTTTGGCCTGTTTCTACCGGATTAGGAGGCGCTCCGTCTTTTCCGCGGCCTCCCTATACTTCGTCTCCCTCTAGGTGAGGTGTCCCTGGCTCTTCTTACTAGGCGGTTTTCGTGCATTCTAGTGATGTGGTTGTTCCATTCGTCGTAAAAAAACGCAGCACACAAAAAGAATCACGGATTTAACCGAAATAATATTAGTAGCATAACATTCATGCTTATGAATATTGAGGCTCCAGCCTTAAATAAAATAAATAATGAGGAAGTAATCAATGTTATGGCCGAAGAAAGCGATTTGTTTAAAAGCTCGCTTTTATATTAAGCACTGACATATTAATATCTATGTTTATGAAAACAAAAATATAAGCGGATATGTAAGCCCCCTTTTTAAAAAAATATGATGTGTTTCACAATTTTTTTCTGTCCAATACCAATGACCAGGACCAGGAACTAGTTGCCATTAGTTTTTATGTATCCTAACATGTATATATTATGTATTTTTACTTAGAGAAATATTAAATGCGCTTGAAAAATACGAATAAGTATGTACTTATTTTTTATAGCTCCCTTAGTAAAAAGTGCCTAACAATTTTTTTAATAAAAAAGGACCGGGCCGCGTTAATGGTGTCCCGGGCCGGTTTACCCCACCCCATCCGCCCCTGTCCATCTCCTTGGGAAATGTGTGTTAAGCCAATTTACACTAAAAAAATCCATAAGGGGCTGCTGTGGTATTTGAAACGTATGAATAATATGTTAGTGGCACTGTAAGTCTATGTCAAATTCGAGGTTAGCAGGTTAGGTTTTCCGTCATTTTTGACACAGACTGACGCAAAAGCTAACCTGCTAACCTCGAATTTGGCATATACATACAGTGAAAATTGGGGGTGTTCTGCCTCCCTCCGATACCGCTATCAAGGAGAATCCTTACAGATGACACTTATACATGCCTTCAGCAACCTTTCCTCAAAAAATAAGCCTTAACTAAATGATCATTAAAAAATGGCACCAGCTCTTAGACTTGAGGATGTTAACAAACGTTTTAATACAACAATTGCAACTATTTAACTTTTTAATAATTTGACAGTTAACACTGGAAAGAATAACGTGCAATTGTTGTGGAAAACAACTAGCATGGCTTAGAAGATATCATCCTAGCTATTTGTTATTTTTTGTGAAACACTTTAAAGTTAAACCTTTAGTTTAATAGTCTTATACGTATGACAACTAGTGTTAATCTTAGAAACGTAATCGTATCATAGAATGTTTAAAATGTTTATTTCCATTTCAGAATCGAACTGACGAGGGTCATTACGAACTTGACTGTGGATACGAATGTAGTGTCAACAAAGTAAGTACCTGTTAAAGTGGATATTAAATTGGTCATAAAATGTTTATTATTGTCTTAGCAACACGTTATAGTAGAAGGTTATGCATAATTTAATTAGAACTCTATACACATATATTTCCAAAAACAGTCCAAACCAAGTATTCATTTATTAGCCAGTAACATATCCATAGTTTCAGATTCCGCAGATCATTTTACTGTGTCATGTTTCTACCTGAACGCCAGGATTGACAAAACCTGTGCAATATATTACCTGATACTCTCACTGTGACATTCATCTGGCGCACTGACCAAAGATCCGTTTCCGGTATTAACTAACGGAATTACACGTCACTAATAATATACCTGAAATTCTTGCGTGGAATATGACACATCTCCGGATACATCGCACTGAATAGGTTCAAGTAAAAAAGGCGATGTTGAAAGAAGATCATTAGTTACCTACTATCAAGTACGAATAGTATTTTAATTTCGTTTACTATGCCAGTCTTTGCAAAATGTAAAACAGAAGAATTTTTTGTAAACTGTGATAATTTTATTGAATTACACTTGGCTAACGATTTTGTAAAAGACCAATTTATCAAATGCAAAATGTTACACAATGCGTTGTGATGGTGTTTACGATAAACTTGATTTCTGACATTGTGCAGTTTTATGAACTACTAAGTATTGTAATTTAATTGTAATTATATTATTAGTGTAATTGCCATGGTCATGCAATTCCCTTACGTACAATTTAGCTTAATATTTTCCGGTAATAGATATATTCAGATCACTAGGTTGAGTGAAATTGTTGGGTCAAATGGCAATGGCAGAAAGCCATTGTAGACATCTCTATTGGCATTTTATGCATACTATTGTGTTTTTATGTTCATGAATTTCACTGATGGTTACGATTACCTGAATATCTTATGTAAAATGGTCCAATTTGTAACTCGAACAATACACCATTAGAATACACAAACAGACTTTGGTACTTAATTGCATAATTTTGTTTACTAAATTGGTTTATTTGACCAAATTAACTACTGAGATAAACGTAGGTAAGTTTTTGGTACACTTTAACATATCAAATTATATAAAATTTCCGTATTACGAAATATTTTATTACAACGCAGTTTCTAATAATTTATAGTTTCGCTACGAACAACCCGGAATACAATTTTTGAATTGCAGGAACACTAACTAACTTAATCTACATTTAGCAGAAATGCCTGTAATCTCATTTTAAATTGGATTATTGGAAGTTACAGTTCATATTTCAAGTAAGGATCAAAATCTCTTAAATTACATACTTTTCGTCGAAAACATTCATAACAAAATCTAAGTTTGTAAGAAAGTAAGAAACTATACACGACTGCAATCTGCTTTTAAGAATCATTACTTATTCTAGTAAACTGCTTCTAAATTAGAATCATTTTACAATCATTTCAATATTTAAATTTTTCTGTAAAATATTTTTTAAATATGATCGACGGAAAGTCTGTACTTCATTAAACGATGCTAAAATGTGTTATTGTATGCTTAAAATCTGTAGACTGCAAACATTTCGATATTGACAAGGCATAACATCACAGATTTCATTACATTGCATTACAAACTAATAAATATAATGATTATGATTATACAGTATGTCCCCGGATTGAGTTTACAAAAAAGAAAACTTTTATTTTTCACTTTTCGTAGAAAAGTCATTCTTTACCAAAGTTTTTGCTTCTTATAAAAACCACAGTGCCATGGATAAATTTGAAATTGCTATACGGGATGTTTAGAAATTATAAAAAGAGCAAAAGAGAGAAGTATCTTTAATTTTGACTATGTTTATAATGAAAGAGTAAGTGTAAATACAAAATTCCTACTTTATACTAGCAATCTGTATTTTTTCAGTTTTAAGGAACGCAAAACTTATAATACAGTCAGATATTACGAAAACAATCAAATCTGTGGAAATATGGGTAAATGTTGGTGGGATGTCATTTGAATAGTCATTTAATTTTAGGTTTTTGCGATGAGGAAAAAATTATTTTTATTTTACTGTAAAATGTCAAAGGAATACCTTTTTTCTTGATTTGAAACTATGATACCAGCACAGGTGGTCTTTTAGTTATTAAGGTCCCAAGTACATTATGAGTAAAATAAGAGCCCAAGATTGTTAGTGTACTAACCGAGGGCTTTGGCCCGAGGTGTGTACAACAATCGCGGGCTCTTAGCTCATAATGCCCGTGGTGCCTTCAAGGTTTTATGTCCTACCAATTTTCTTACCTAATTCATATTCATAATCAATTCATATAATTAAGTACTATGATATAGTATTTAGGATTGATCTAGTTAGCTGATCTAGAGCGGCGATTGCCGTTGCAGCCGAGGTCACAGTGAAAATCGTGATCGTTCGGGCCGGAGCGGTTGAGAGTTCAACTCCCGGCACGGGCGGTCTAGATTTTCACTTAATTAAGGCTTAGGTTTAAGTGACGCCCGCGCCCCCTGAAGTAATGCGCGAGCGGTTCCGGGGGGCAACGGTAGTCGGTAGGGAAAAAAGAAAAAAAAAATTAGCTGATCTAAGTTAGATTGGTGACATTAGCTGAGCTGTCATTAATTTTTATTGTGACAGTGGTGAATAATTTTTGAAATAAAAGTTGTATCCATGGAAACAAATACTGTTAATTTTTCATAATAACCCTAGTGTTCTTATGAAGAAAATAATTGCCCTGGAGCGTTATTTTGTATCTAATATACCTTAAAATAGAGTCATTTACTGGTAGGACATAAAGATTAAAAAAAACAAAAAAGAACAAAATCGAGTTTTTAATAAACTAACTGAACAATTCTGTAATTAAAACAACACCTACGTTTACCCATATTTCCACAGATTTGATTTTTTTGTTAATATCTGATGTATTATGATTTTTGCATTTCTGAAAACAATACAAGTTGCTAGTTTGAAAAAAACTGTGTATTTAGCCCGATTCGTTTATTAAAAACAACTTTTTCTTATAACATTTTTCTCTAAAGTTAAAATTAAAGATACTCTCTCTTTAGCTATTTTCATATTTTCTTAATTTCTAAAAATCCCGTATATTAACTTTTTAATTTTTCTATGGCACTGTGGTTTTTTATAAGAAGCAAAGACTTTTATAGAGTAACTTTTCTACATAAATAAAAAAGTTTTCCCTCTTGTAAACTCAATCAGGGGACATACTGTATATTCTAGACTATTCAACACAATAACATATAAGCCAATCATATTGCAGACATTTGCTTTTTTCAACCAATAAACTGCTCAAGTACAGGTCTAAAGAGTAGCTTCAGCACTGCGAAAACATTAAGTATATGTAGCCCTTGACCATAGCTTTCGATTGATACCCCATATGACCCATGTTGCCATTGAAAAATAAAGTGACCTTTGACATAGGTCGCCAACGGTTGACCTTTCGCCAAAACCAAATAGCGCATGAAGGTGCTCGGGACCTTAGCAATAACTTTGCCCCCTTTTAAAATTTCGATATCTGTAGCCGTTCGAAAGTTACAGGCGATCCAGACAGACAGACGGACGGACGGACGGACAAAACGTTCGCATAAGTACGCTGAAGCTACTAATAACAACAGTATATCACTGAATATTGGGCACCATGCAAAATATTAACAAAACAATGTAGCTAGGTAGCTACTCAAAAACTAAATAGCCTTGTTATGAAATATCGCTTAGCAACAACGATGTTGTCTTTAGCGATATCGCTAGGTTACGTAAAACTCAACATCAACAAACTGTGTGAACAAAGTTTGGCTTCCGTTAAAAATGTTAAAATGTTGTGTTTTGGAAGTATTCTGTTGAATTTAATTGAGGATGAATATTGATTGTCGGATTATTTTTCAATAAAGTTAATAGTTATGTATTAATATTGTTAAATAGTCGTCCCAAATACCACTCGAAGTGAATATATTGTTTTTAAATATTTTGCCCTTTCCATAGAAATTATTGCAAATTTTACTCAACAATATCACACTTAAATGTGATTTTGTTTCGTGAAATTTAAACGCAATAATTTACATGGAAACGGCAAAATATTTGTCAAAAATATATCCACTACTTGTGGTATTACCCTTGACTATACCATTCATGAGGTTAAGAACCAATACGAATGCGCAATTTTCCTCAGTTTCCCTGTATTACAACAGTTACTTCAGTAACTATGGCGATATCGATTATACAGACTTTTGTATAACCGGTGTAATACCAACCTTTGTATAACCGCAGTTATTAAAATCACATAGCCTTGAAAAAAATTGAGAGATATACTAAAACACAATATTTAAACCACATAAACGAATTAAAAATTTGACGAGTAAACACAAAATTATTAAATTTATGATTCTCCCGTTAGTTTTTACTTCCTTTTACGATAAAGGAGGTATTGGATTCACCCCAAAAAATTCGAAATTTTGTTTTCAACAGATCTTCACGTTTTAAAGTCCTCTGAACCCAAAAAACATATTTTTGTTTATTGGTCTGTCTGTGTGTCTGTGTGTCTGTCTGTCTGTCTGTGAACAGAATATCTCAAAAACGAACAGCGATATGGCGTTGAAACTCTATATATAAGTTTTGTGTACTATGTAGATGCGACAGCAAGCTTTTGAATCAAATCGCATAACCGGAAGTAGGTGTTTACTCCTATGATTTTTCAGTTTTTTTCGTGTTTTTCAAAAACGGCTCTAACGATTTTTTTCAAACTTTACATTTTTATTACATACATAATGTGTATCTATTGATGTGAAATAGGTGATTTTTCAGTTGAATAATTCTAAAATGGGTTTCTCTTGTTTTTTTTTCTATATTTTTTATTAACTCCTATTTTAAATAGAACGCCCGGTATATTATTACATTTTTAAATTCAGCTTAAAATTTTTGAGAAAATTTGTCTCTTGAACTAACGCTCTATTTTGACAAATGCTGAAAAATTATAAAAACAAAATTTTTGGCTAATTATAAGATCACTGTAAAAGGAAGTTGTGTGAGTGTATCACACCAGATTTTTATTACTTCTTTTTACGATAAAGAAATTATTGGACTCACCCCAAAAATTCTAAATTGAGTTTTTAACAGATCTTCACGTTTTCGAGTCCCCGAAACCCAAAAAACATGTTTTTGTTCATTGGTCTATCTGTGTGTCTGTCTGTCTGTCTGCCTGTCTGTCTGTGAACAGAATATCTCAAAAACAAAAAGAGGTATGGCGTTGAAACTTCATGTATAAGTTTTGTGTACTATGTAGATGAGACACCAGGCTTTTGAAGAAAATTGCATAACCGGAAGTAGGTGTTTACTCTTGTGATTTTTCAGTTTTTTTTCAATTTTTTTAAAAACGACTTTTTTCAAACTTTACGTTTTGATTACATTTTTAATGTGTATTGATGTGAGATAGGTGATTTTCCAGTTAAATACTTCTAAAATGGGTTTCTTTTGTTTTTTTGTTTTTTTAATTAACTCCTATTCTAAATAGAACACCCGGTATATTATTACACTTATCAATTCAGCTTACAATTTTAGAGAAAATTTGTCTCTTGAACTAACGCTCTGTTTTGTCACGTTTTTGTAGAATTTGTAATTTTTTTAAATTTTTGACAATTCTTAAAAATAAAAAATCAAATTTTTGACGAATTATAAAATCACTGTAAAAGGAAGTTGTGTGAGCGTATCACACCAGATTTTATTACTTATTTTCTTTACTCAGGGTATAGTCTACCTATATACAACTTCACAATCGAAAATTCGCGAGACTCGACGTATTGCCTTATGAAACGCCACTCCACGCTACGCGTCTCGTGATGTTTCAGGCAATACGTCTTGTATAATCGATTATTTTCGATTGTCTAGTTGTATAATTAGTTGTATGATTGATTATACATGGTCAACTTTTTTGTATTTTCTGTTGAAATAAATCAGTTTCAAAATGCTTTTACGTCGCTTGTCTGAAAGACGAAAGTAACATTGGAAGTCCCTAGATGATGAAAAACAGGATTTCTCAATTTCGTCCGCTCTCTGTCTGTTGCCTGTATAACTACAAAAACTACATATTTGCTGGAGGTAAACGATATTTTGCATGCGGATTATGTGTCTACCTGGCATGAAATCGAGAAATATATACAGGATGAGCACCGTTAAGAAATGTATCTATGTTTGCTCTAACTAAGGAATAGATAATAATTTGCACATACCTCAGGATTTACCCTTGTCAAAAATGGGACCCAACAGATACAAGATAAATGTTGTAAAAAACAAAGATGGGCAACAATAAGCTTGTTGAATGTAATGAAGTCGCATCGCGGCGATCCGAGGCACAGCTCAGTGGCAGGGTGGTATCGAAGGGCATTACGCGAGGCCTGCTTCATTCCCGTCAAAATTCGCAGGCGCTGAAATTGCGCTGAGTTCAAATCCCGCCCGCAATGCGTTTTTTAATTGCAAATTAATGTAATTTGCATTACCAAGTGTTTTCTTTTATTGTTTTAGTATTACTAGGCACGTTAAGATATTTTTACCTCTAGTTGCCTTTAATTTTTCTAACTATTTAGTGTCAACTTCCACTTGCGATGTAAGTTCTGAGTAAAGCCCTTTATAGATTTTTTAATTGAAAATCATACACGTTTTTCTTTTAAAAAATATTTTAACCTCGTTCTAATTATCCTTGCACAATTTCTTTAATACTCTTTCCTGGTCCATTCTGCATACACGTCCACATAATTCTTTCGATTCTGTTCTTTTTATTTTTGGCACAACCTGCCGAAGTCTGGTTTTTGATCTCGACTATTTTTTATTATTTATAATTTTTGCAGTAGCCTCTCTATAAATCGCGACCAAACCCAAATTATATAAAAGGTTTCATGGAACTACATAACTATTGTAAAGATAGCAATCCCTTTGGCGTTAAAGGAAAGTCGAAAAATTAAGGAAAGTCGAATATGACACGACGGTTGGATGTAAACATGCTAACTCGTGAACGAAATAATGTAGCAGGATGATAATTTTGCCAGTTTGTGTGGTATATTAATGGAAAAATTGAAAAGCTTTTAGGCGAGATCGGTTGATTTTCATTGTATGTGTCGATTTGTATTCGTGCTACCAGTAATAGACGCTAAGCGGTTGGGAATTACTCCATTAGCCCATCAGGATGGCGTAGCGATAAGTTTCCGAATCTTAGGTCTCGAGTTAGAATCTCTGTCCCGGCAGTTTTTTTTAATTTATCGAAAGATGCAGATGCAGATGCAAATGTCGTCTGTTGTCACTTTTATGTCTGCAATGCCAAATTATCGGTGCTGTTTGTTTCATCCGCGTTCTCCACTAACGATATTGGTAAATCGACGACTCGATTTTAAACTAATTTCCTCTGTCTAGATTTTGCAATAATTAGTACCCGTCGTCTTTGGGAACTTTGTTTAGCCGAAGTCGTCGCACATATGGCCCGATAATGTGTAAGATAACGGTCATACCACATTGACACTCCGTTTTAACAGAACGTGAAAACTGAATGAGTCTTAAACAGCGGTTGTCACAAAGAGCGTATAGCAAAAGTCGTTCTATACCAAGAGTGTGCCAAAGTATTGATGAGGCTTCTACCGTCTCATCTTGTTTACTGCCTTGTTTAAAAAAAAAATCTGTTGACAGCTTTATTTGATACTAATTATAATAGCCCGTGTTTTACAGTTGTCTAATTGAAGAGATTTTTTAGAATATGTAACCTGGATAAAGAAAAATTTCCTCATTTAGACAACTGTAAAAGAACACTTACAGAATTTTTGTAACAGTAATTCATTAACAGAGCTAGATTAGATTTTTTAGAAGCCATTTAATAATTTAAAATATTTCTCCTAAAAGACGTCTTGCATAAAAAACCTAAAAATTATGCGAACATATTACTTTTCGGTAAATAATAAAAAATCTAAAGAAGTAATTAACATTTCATATTATTTTTTTCTAATTATAAGTCTTTAAAGTCTTCACCTAAAAAATGAATTTTAAAATTAGGTCTTCATGGGTGAAATTTTGACAAATACTTAAAATATTGAAAAATTAAATTTTTCCTAAAGTTAAAGAAAAATAGGTGTTTGCTGGCCTTGAGATTGTTCAGTTAGCTAAAACTAACACATTCAAAAAATCTCATTAACATCTTACTTAAATTCTGAAAAATAGCACTTTGTGGTTTTGGCAATTTCCAAAAACGCTATTTTCTAAATAAGTAAAAGTACTCGTTATAAGGGCTAAATAGGTTTTTAGACAAGCACAAATGATTGTGGTAAAAAGTTTTTTTTAAGATCAAAAATAAAAAATATTCTCATATGATGCCCACTTTTTGGCGGTCACGCATATACGAAGTTCAGATCGCACAATAAAATTAAAAATTTGTAAAATTTTAAATTTTCCTTGAAAATGTTTATTTACTAGCGTAAGCCGGGTGAAGAAAACCACTGGGGTCGATAGAGTCGGAATGCAAGAATTTGTTCATAAAATTAAAAAAAAAACTTAAACCTAGCCTGACCCGTTGATCTGGATTGGCTCCCTAAATCATCCTATAACATAAAATCGTTGCTCTCTTTCTTTCTTTGTATGTTTGTATGTATCTTTGTTCGTTATCTCCTCCGAACCGATTAAATTGTATGATGGCTTAAAATTTTGCTAATTTTTAGACTTAGATCCTAGGGCGGTTTTTATTTTCAAAAAAAGTACGAGAAAGTTTTTATTTAATTACATCTTGTAAGTAGAGGAGCGAAACGTCTGTGGCCGTGGGCTGCTGTGTCTCAGCTGTTGTGGCCGTGGGCTGTTAGCTCGGGTGATTCAGTAGGTTCATATACCATTATAGCAGCGCCTTATTCAACCAAGCCATGTTGGTCCAGCGGTAGAGTGCTCGCCTGCCACGCGAGCGGCCCGGGTTCGATTCCCGGCCGAGGCATACTCTTTTTAAAATTTATATTAATGAGTCTCTCTTAAATTAGCGAACCGAAGCTTTGCTCGGGTGATTCACTAGTTATAACAAAGGTTGTAATATTTCGTTACCAGATGTTTTAGTTGGAGTGCCTGTATAATAATAATAATAATAATAATAATATAAACATTTATTTCCAAAAAAAGAAGGGGCAGATTACATAATGTGCAATGAAAACTAAATTTTGGAAAATGGGCGCTGTTCAGTTTGACCCACCTGATGGCAGGTTAATTGGTCTTCCACAGCACCCGTACCACAAAATTAGAAAAAATAAAGCAGCTGGACGATTGTGTTACGTAATATCCAGTAGCCGAGAGAAAATATTACTGATTAAATAAAAGCTTTTTCAAAGTACTTTTAAACTTGGTTTCAGGTAGGGTTCTTAATTGGCGAGGTATTATGTTATTATAATAATAGACAATATTATATGAAAAAGATCTTTTAAATAAATAAGTTCTAAACCGTGGGATTGTCAATGCACTTTTTGTTCTAATATTAACTTGATGATCATCGGATCTAAAGGAAATTTTATCGAACAAGTAAGGTGGCTCTTGATTGTTAATTATCTTTAAATAAAAAACTGCAGTATGTAATTTACGTCTGTTGGACATGCTAAGCCAGTTCGTCTCTTTCAATTTATGAGATACATGCTGTCGTCTCTGTATACCATAGATAAATCGTAGGCATGAATTTTGAGTGCGTTGGATCCTTATTACAGTATTTTTTGTTAAACATGGAGCATAAAGGGTATCACAATAATTAAAATTTGATAAGACCAATGCATCACACAACAAAATTTTCATATCTCTCGAAAGGCAATAACGGTGAGCATACAGTAACTTTAAATTATAATACGCCTTCTGAATACACCGAGAAACATGTTGTTCGAAACGCAGGTCGTTATCAATGAGCACACCTAAATTCTTACACACGTTGCTCTGCACTAAAACGTCACCACCTACTTTTATGTCAATCGATAATAGTATAATAGTTTTAGTGGGGAAAAACTTTATCTGAAACTACTTGAGAGGCAAAAATTCAAATGACCCGAGACGGTTAGTACTTAAGGCACTTAAGTAGTATTATTAGTTTATTTGTATGCAAATATTTTCAGCAGAATTTTTTTCTTTTTTGCCAAGTTGTTTATCACGTTGAGATGAATAGGATCAGTTCGTTTAAATGGCTATGTATTATAAATCGAAATCACAAGGAAAATGTTACAAAAGCGTTGACCAATAAACAATTCCAAAAGCAAACAATAATATCGGTAGTGATGGTTGCAGTATAAGTAGAGTATATAATAGTTTTTGTTATCAAAGACCAGCCGTACTTCTAAAATTGAAGATGTTACAAAATAAGGTTGTCAAACAGTGTTGCGTGAAGCAGAAGAAACATCTATTGCAGAAAAATTACTTCAATGCAGCGAGTGGGGACAGTGACGTAGCGAGGAAGTCGCGGGCCCGTGTTCAAACATTTTATTGGGCCCCCTCCCCTCCAATATAAAATTACTAAGTATTCATATAAAATAAAACACTTCTTTAGAAAGAACCTTATTATATTACATATACGTATGTATTTCTAAAAAAACTAAATCGATAAATTCTAACATAAAACATAAATAAACATATATAAAAACAAATATATTAAAATATAATAAATGCAACAGATATAATTAATTATAAAAATTGCTTCTTTCTCGCTTTTTCAGAAGCGAACTGTTTAATTAGTTTTGTAACATCCAAACGTTGTGTAATTTTATTTTCTATTGACAACACGGCCAACGAAGACAGTCCTATGTAACTCATGCGGTTTCTTAAATATGATTTTATTATTTTTAATTTATAAAACGATCTCTCTGCTGACGCAACGGTTACTGGTATGGTTAAAAACAAAAAACACGCTGTGAGGATGTCGGTAAAACTTGAACTTGACGAGGAATTTTCACAAATATAAATTTTGGTAAACTAAGAACGCCAGCAATTTCTTGTATATCTTCTTTAAACAAGGCTCTGAACGACAAAATTTGATTTTGAAAATGTTTTGAAATATTCTCAGGGTATTTTTTCTGAAGCACCTCTCCTTCCTGTCGCAATTATGCATCGGAATAGTTAGAAAGTACAGATTTCGTTAAAATTTTGAAGTTGCTTACCACTTCCTGTAAGCCGGCAAATCTCCTTTAAATCTGACTTATGATAATATCAAGATTCTTGTAATTAATTCGAAAAACATCTTCGTTTGTTTCTACGACATGGTGATTATTTTTTTCATCAAAATGTATTTTTGGTTGCCTTATCCTTATTCTTTTACTGCTAAATTGTGCTGTAATGCCCCACTTAATAGCAACATTATCAGTTTCATTTCTTAATTCATCAAACTGATTTCTAAGGTTCATGATGCTTTTAAGTAGTTCTTCAAAAAGATCCGATGCTTGCTGCAAATTTTGTTTTTTATCCTGCAAGACCTTTGAAACCATATCTGATAGATTTAAAATCGTACTTTCTAAAACTATTAAAAGTATTGTTTCGTACATTTCTAATGTTGTTTTAATTGATACAGCTTCATCGACTTCTGTTTTCTTATTGGATGTTAATATAATATTTGTCAACGCCTTCTGTACATCGACGTATTTTATCTGTATCTTAAAGATAACAGAGCATCGTGTCTGGATGACCAACGTGTCAATTAGTGAAATGGTGATCTTTAACTGAATTAGGACCAAAAGGAAATTATTATAGTTTATATTTTGCGGTACACAAATTTTCAATTTTTATTTGTAAGAACCACTTATATTTTTTGTTTTTACGGGCTCCTCGCGGGCCCCTATGGGCCCGGGCCCGTGTTCCATCGAACACGTTTGAACACCGGTAGCTACGTCAATAAGTGGGGATACCCCCTACACATGTTTGATTTAAAATTCAGTGTTCAACAATGTTTAAATAGAGCTTTTAGGGTCGTCCCACGTTGTAGAAGTAACCTTCCAGGCAAAGATTTGCATATAACTTTTTCCAATGGCATTCACATACGCTATCTTGAAAAATGTGCCAGAATATAAAACTGCTGGCGTTACTAGAGAAACTGTTACAACATATTTTTAACATCTTTTTGCAGGTGCTTCAGCTACTAACATCGTACATTATAATGACACGAACCTTTCTGGTGATCCAAATTGAGAAAATATTACAAAGCGTGGGGGTAAATATACTATTAATAATAGTATATCCCCCACGTCAATAATTTCGCTCCTCGTAGCGGAGAACTACCGCTATGTTATGTAGTCTATAAAGCCATAAACATGTATAACTCGAGGACCAAGCCATACTAGATACAATAGGAGCAAATATGATTGGTTTGATGGGACTAGGATTAGATACATTTAATGGATATATCATATTTAAAGAAATTACCTGAAAATAAGATATTAACAGATGACAATACATATTCCCATGTTTCATTACTATCGATAAAGCATTGCACCATTAATAATACTAATTTTATAATTCTATCGAACAACTCCACCTATTTGAAGCAACCCTTAGATGTAGTTAGACCAGTTAACGGTTTTATGAAGAAAGATAGTTGAGCAGTATAAAAAAGAGCCAGGAAGGAAGGAATGTATCATTTTCCTTCTTTGTTGAAAAACTGATTGAATCTTTAGATTTTAACAGATTTTTTTCTATCGCCACTTTTAGCACTAGCTTTTTTCACTAGAAATGACGTTTTATAATTCAGCGTGTTAAAAGTGAAATCAGCTGTTTACTTTTAGCCCATGTGCTAAAAGTAAACAGCTGGTGTTGAATTTAGAATTTTGAACTGGAAGTGACGTAATAAAGTTATTCTAGTTACTTCTTTCGTTAGAGGTAAACATTTTTTTAAATAATTAAAGCATTATGTAATGAATAAAGTCAAATGTGTACTATTATAATTACCTTTGTTAACTAACTTTGACAGCTACCGGCTGCAGAAACAGTCACCTGTGCCGTCAAGCCCATCTCTTTACTATGACATAAATTATAACTGTCGTAACTGCAAACCTTTCTTAAACCGACATTTATGGATTAATAACAGTAACTTTAAGGCCGTAGAAAAAATATTGTGTGCTTCGTTTCATAATTTTCATGTCTTGTGCATAAACATCCACTTTTAGCACTTGTTGCACAAATAGCTATTAGAATATAATTGCTGGGTTCAATAAATTTGAAATGTTATGCTTGAATGGCGATCGTGTATTGAATATGGTACCTGTGCAAGATTCAGCCAATCAAGCTCATGAAGATGACATTGAAAACTCCTTTATTGATCTTTTAAAGTCCACGCGGTATGACGAGAATCAGCCTAAGTAGCGAAAGACGACAATTAACGCCTCTGATGGGAAAAGTGTAGTAGTTAACTACTTTAAATCATCTGCTAAAAGCAGCCAATATTTTACCACTTATGATTCGAATTCTAATATAGATTCCATGTCTGAAAATTGAGAAGAAAATTAGGAACAACCCGCTGGTGAAACTGCAAACTTTTCTCAGCCATCATCTATCATCTAGTAAGGATAAGTTACAACAATCTGTTTCTAATAGTGTGTCCCCTGTGAATGAAGAGGCTACATATCGATGATTGGTTACTGGTTAGTTTGCCATATGCCCCTGGTTATGAAAAAGTTTCTTGAAAGAAAAAACTCCCAGGGACTATTCTGAATATATTTACACCTATCCGCATGCAAGGGATGGTTATGACTTTATATTTTAGCAAATTGTTAGGATCATCCCGATACGTATAGCAGAGGTCTTCTTCGCTTCAAAATTAATGTACTATGCAAGACAAAAAAACTGGGACAACTTTTGATAGAGATTTTAGCATAATTTGATTAGCTGAAACGAGGCTTGGAACAATTACATTTATTATATTCATAGCAACGTCTAAACAATTTGACGGTTAAGTTAGAAATACCTAGCAACTGTACATACGAGTATTAAGGCAGTCACATTCACAACAGACTTTAGATTTAGATAAATTATAACCAATATTACATGCTATTGAAAGATAAATATAACGATACATTTTTGTATTTGAGCTTTCCAATAAAATGGAACATACATAGATACCATTTTTTTTAAATTCAAAATTGAGAAAATATAAAAATGTACTTTCGTATACAAATATCCTGTACACCCCACATGTACATCAAAAAGAGCAGGCCATCCTCTAACGTGAATCACCGTTGAAAAACGAACTAATGTTAAAGCGATAATTCAAAAAACCTGTAAAGTTACATGCACGATATAGAACAACATCTACAGATAGAATGCTCAGCTGTTAGAACCATCATACATGATCGTCTCCAGTTTGAAAAATTGTAAGCCGCTTTGTTTCTCACAAACTCAGAGACCTTCAAAAAGCAGAACGTGTATGAATTTGTCCGCAAAATCTGGAATTGTTAAATAATGGAGGTTATCAAATTATTTCTAAGATTGTGTCAGGTGACGAACGTACAGTCGTGTTCATTAAAGTGTACAGCATTTGTGCTTTGTGAATATAAATTAGTTACACAAAGTTCAAAATAGTGTTGTATACAATGTCCGCCAAAAAGTTGGCATAATATGAGAAAAAAAATTAATTTTTGATTTAAAAAAAAGTTTTTACGTCAATAATTTGTGCTTGTCTAAAAACCAATTTAGCCCTTATCATATATACCGAGTGATTTTTATTTGTTTAGAAAGTGTAGTTTTTCGAAATTGTCAAAATCCGAAAGGTGATATTTTTCGGAAATTAAGTAAGATTTCAATGAGATTTTTTTAGAGTGTGTTATTTTTAGCTAACTGAACAATCTCAAGGCCAGAAACCCCTAATTTTTGTTAACTTTAGCTAAATAAATCTGTCAATTTTTTAAATATATTTCAAAACTTCACATATCAAGATTTAATATTAAAATTAATTTTTTTATGTGAAGACTTTAAAAATTTATAATTGGAAAAAATAATATAAAATGTTAATTACTTCTTTAGATTCTTTTATTATTTACCGAAAAGTAGTATGTTTGCATAATTTTTACGTTTTTTATGCAAGGCGCTTTTTCGGAGAAATATTATTCAATTATAATTAATATATATTTAAATGGCTCCAAAAAATTCTAATCTCGCCCTGTTAATACATTGCTGTTGCAAAAATCCTGTAAATGTTCTTTTACAGTTGTCTAAATGAGGAGATTTCTTAGAACATGTAACTGGAGAAAGGAAAATCTCCTCATTTAGACAACTGTAAAAGAACATTTACAGGATTTTTGTAACAGTAATTCATTAACAGGGCTAGATTAGAGTTTCTAGAAGCCATTTAAATAGATATTAATTAGAATTGAAAAATATTTCTCATAAATAGCACCTTGCATAAAAAACATAAAAATTAGGCAAACATACTACCTTTCGGTAATTAATAAAAAATCTAAAGAAGTAATTAACATTTTATATAATTTTTTCCAATTATAAATCTTTAAGTGTTCACATAAAGAATTTGAAATTTAATATTAAGTCTTTGTACGTGAAATTTTGAAAAATATTTAAAAAATTGAAAAGGTTATTTTTAGCTAAAGTTAAAACAAATAGGTGTTTTCTGGCCTTGAGATTGTTCAGTTAGCTAAAGATAACACACTCTAAAAAAATATCATTGAAATCTTACTTAATTTCCGAAAAATATCACATTTCGGATTTTGACAATTTCAAAAAACTCCATTTTCTATACAAGTAAAAATCAGTCGGTGAATATGATAGACATAGGGGCTAAATAGGTTTTTAGACAAGCACAAATTATTGACGTAAAAAGTTTTTTTGAAAATTCAAAAATAAAAATGTTACCCATATTATGCCGACTTTCTGGCGGACACTGTATATAAATATTTCGAAAGTATACATCTATGTCTACCTAGTTGATGCAGTGAGAGACGTTGAGTAATAACAATTAACACAACCGCCAAACGACAAAGATCTATGAAAAAAGTAAAATAAGTAGCATTGTCTATGAGTGCTGGGCTCTTTCAAGCCATTCAGCTAGCAGATCAGCAAAAATTACAGCTAAATGGTAAGTATGTGAAAATATGTTTGCCAGAGGTGTACGAGAACCTTCCAAAGAAGGGAATATTGCTACTGCACGATAATGCATCTTAGCATGCAGCAGCTCAAAGCAGTATTTAGGGCAAAATATGGAAACCATCGCATGCCAACCTTGTTCTCCTAATTTAGCCATGTTTGAATCTACGTAGACAAACATTTTCTTTAGTGGAGGAAATCTATGCTACTGCGATGTTGTATTTTGAAAGTCTCTCAAAAGATGCCTAATGGTCAACTTTTACGCAGTGCAAGGAAAGTATGGTTAAGTGTATTTTTGCCGAAGGAAACTACTTTGAGCATTATATACCGGGTGTCTTAAAATGAAATACATCTAGTATGCTTTGAATTTCCCATAATACAATCTAAAATTTTACTTGAAATTGGCAAGACTGTAAGTCTATGTCAAATTCAAGGTTACTAGGTTAGGATTTCCGTCACTTTTGACACAGACTGGCGCAAAACCTAACCTACTTAACTCGAATTTGACACAGACTTACAGTTTTGACAATTTCAAGTAAAATTTTAGATTGCATTATGGGAAATTCAAAGCATACTAGATGTATTTCATTTTAAGAGACCCGGTAGAATAACGTTTTTCAAAAACGTAACAATTATCGTTATTCTCAATATTTGATGAATTATCTATCGATTTTACCGATTCTTTTCTATGAAAATTATTCACTTATAATATCATAAGTAGTCAAAGTTATGTCGACTATTTTTGCTGTGGTATCACGAATGTCCATTGCGTTAGATTCAATTAGCGCAACGACCTAAACGCAATGGACATAAGTAGGGATACCATAGCAAAAATATTCTACTTAACTTTGACTAAGAATGGCATTCGAGGGACTATTCAATGAACCAAACTACATTTGCAAATTAGTTTTCAGTAAATCTCTCAATAAACTACACAATTTCTATAGTAACAAAACACTATTATTGATTTTTTCTAATAAAAATCACATTTGTTTAAAATATTCACATATTATACAACTAGACGATCGAAAATTATCGGTTATATGAAACGTGTTGCCTGAAACACCACGAGATCGAAGGTCGAGTGGTGTTTTACAAGGCAACACGTCGAGAATCGATAATTTTCGATTGTCGAGTTGTATACGGGTAGACTATATCATGAATAAAGAAAATCAATAAAGTAAAAGAGTAAACAGAAAATTAATTTAATAATTATTAATATTGAATGTACAATTGTTATACACATTTGTAGCATCACATTTGTTCAAAGATGAAGAAGAGTATTCTTTATTAACCGAAGAATTATCTTTGTTGCACACATCTGTAGCATCACATTTGTTCATAGACGAAGAGGAGGATTCTTTATTAACCGAAGAATTATCTTTTCTTAAATTGGAAATGATGTTGCTGTGATGCTTTTCGTTTAATTGGAGGTATGGTTGAATAGAATTGGTTGAGGTATGGCCCGTAATTTTAATTATCTCTTGAACACTGACGCCCGCACTTGATAATTGGCTCATAGTGGTTGATCTATTAGAGTGGTTGGTTATCTTAACTTTTTTTGTATCTATCCCGATGGCTTCTGCACCTAATTTTGTCCATTTACTTATTTCATTTATCCCAAGCGGCATATTTTTATACCAGCAACTGTTTGGATATTTATTCCAGTCCCTATTCACTGCTAGAAATAAGCGTCTAGTTTTTATATTTTTGGTCCGTTTCGACATCATCTTTCTCCATAATCTAACAGGACAGTGATCGGCGATTTCTGTATTTGTAGTCAACCATTTACTTTCAGTGGTTCGCTGATTTCCTCCTTGAGCGGTTTTGGAGAAAACAGTATTATATTCAATTCGCCTTGTTTTTATACCGTACTTATTTATTTCCTCTTCAAAATGATCTACAAGACATGATACAGCTTCACCACCACGCCAAGCAAGTTCCACAGTTGCAATGTGATAAAATTTACGCTGCAGACTGGTGGGAGTGTTTTCATCTAATGTGTCCACTGTTTTCTGAATATCTTCAGTTTTTAATGCCACAGCGCTACTCTTCCGTTTTGTCGGAATAGCTTGAAGCTGTTTACGTTTCGTGTTTTTTGCGTTTACTGCAGTTTGAAAAACAATATCTTTAAATGGATCAATGGTTTGATTAAACATTTGGAAATACTTTAGCTGCACCATTTTTGCGGTAAGGTTCCAAATAGTTTTAATAACACTTTCCTTGTATTCTGTGCCGTCAGTTTTCCCCATGTTGAACGCCCAATCTTTAAGAATTTAGGCTAGTTCTTCATTCGATGTGTTTTCATCTAGTTGATAATTTCGCACTTCACAAAATTTTTAAAACTGCCGCGAAACGTATTGCTCAGTTTTGACTGTATTGGCCGGTTTATTGTTTTCTATCATTTCGTCCATTAATTTAAAGGAATTATTCCCGAAACGATCCATTTTACACTTTAGAAAATTAATAACTGGAATAATAAATTGTTTTTTTTTGCTTGTCAAATTCATGGCTACGTGGATTTAATATCGTGTTTGAATGCTTCGAATATAGACAAGCTCGTATAGCCGGCTATACACAGGCTCGTATATTCGATATCGCCATAGTTACTGCAATAATTGCTGTAATACAGGGTAACTAAGGAAAATAACGCATTCTTATTGGCTTATAACTTGATGAATGATATAGTCAAGGGTAATGCCTAATACCACAACAGGTGAAAATTTTTTGAGATTTTTTTCGTTCACATGCAAATTATTGTGTTTAAATTTCGCGAAACCAAAACTGCGTTAAAAATTTGAGCAATTTTTGTTAAGAGAAATTTGCAATAATTTGCATGTTAACAAAAAAAATTCTCACATATAATCTCATAAGAGCATTCATTCTTTCCGGAAATTTTTTTGAGTGCGTTCAAACAACGGCGTATTAATTTGCCCGAGCGGGACGCGAGGGCAAATTAGGACGTTGTTGAATGCACGAAAAATAATTTCCGGATATGAATTAATGCTCGAATGCAGATTCGGTAAGAAAATCGTAACGACACAAACCCTAAAAAGAAGTAATGTCTACCTACAAAAAATCTCCAAGAAATGTTTTTGTAGTCTTGGATACGGCTCGTGAACTAATTTTTCTATTGGTCATTATCGAGTGTCGTACGATTTTCTTAAAAATTTTACCTTGGGTGGTATTTGGAAAGATTATTCAACAATATGTGTCAACAGAACACATTTTTAACGTGTTCTACTATAGATTCAATACTGGAGCTCCCAACACGATTATTATGAGTTTTTACAAAGTACACTATGATTTTTTAAATCGAGAAATCGCGAAATTACAACATTTTAATCAACTTTCGTAGGTTATGTTGACGTTTACCTGTCGCCCCGCCACCTGCAGAAAGTCGTAACACAATGGATTACTTCACTGTCGATTTCTCGTATTTTAATAACGATTTCGACGTCTTCACTGCCAATTTCAAAAAAATTACTATTAATTAGTATGAGGCCCCCTATATGGTGAACTAAAAGTTAGTAAATAATAAGTTAAAAACCCCCATCATGTCATCTTTGAGATTCACAAAGATACGACCGTTTCACAGACTAAAATATTTTATGTCAACGTTTTCTATTGTAGATGTTACGTTTATTACAATACCAGTTTCCTCAAACCCATATTCGATTATAGAAATATCGATATCGATATTTTCGATATTTTTACTTCCTTTTACGATAAAGGAAGTATTGGATTCACCCCAAAAATTCAAAATTGAGTTTTCAACAGATCTTCACGTTTTAGAGTCCCCTGAACCCAAAAACCATGTTTTTTTCATTGGTCTCCTGTCTGTATGTCTGTTTGTGTGTCTGTGTGTCTGTGAACAGAATATCTCAAAAACGAAAAAAGGTATGGCGTTGAAACTCTAAAAGTTTTGTGTACTATCTAGATGCGAAAGCAAGCTTTTGAAGAAAATCGCATAACTGGAAGTATGGTGTTTACTCTTGTAATTTTTCAGTTTTTTTCGATTTTTTCAAGAGCAGCTCTAACGACTTTTTCAAACTTTACATTTTTATTACATTTTTAATATGTATTGATGTGAGATAGGTGATTTTCCAGCTGGGTTTCTTTTGTTTTTTTTTATATTTTTTTATTAACTCCTATTTTAAATAGAACACCCGGTATATTATTACATTTTTGAATTCACCTTAAAATTCCAGAGAAAATTTGTCTCTTGAACTAACGATCTATTTTGTACCGTTTTTGTAGAATTTGTAATTTTTGATAATTTTTGACAAATGCTTAAAAATAAAATTCAAATATTTGGCTAATTATACGATCACTGTAAAAGGAAGTTGTGTGCGTGTATCACACCACATTTTTTCCATTATCGTCCAGCCCTAGTTGCAACATTTTAAATCCATATCATTTGGAAACGAGGTATTGTAATTTAAAATTGTCATTTTTAATTTAGCTGTATAAGAATCCTTCTTTTGTTAGTGCTGATCCGTTAACGGATATTAGCGATCATTCTGGCTATTTGGACCTTATTTACCGCGGCTCTAAAAAGTGCCGTTGTTGTGGTATTGTACCATGTTCTTAAATTTTTGAGCCACGATATCCTTCTCCGTCCTGGACCTCTCTTTCCAAATACTTTGCCCTGCAATACCAGCTGAAGCAATCGATATCTCTCTCCATTTCTCATTATGTGGCCTAAATATTGAAGTTTCCTTGTTTTTATGGTTATAAGAATCCAATTTTTAAAAATCTGGTGTGATACACTCACACAACTTACTTTTACAGTGATCTTATAATTAGTCAAAAATTTCATTTTTAATTTCTAAGCATTTGTCAAAAATTTTCAAAAATTACAAATTCTATTAAAACGGTACAAAATAGAGCGTTAGTTGAAGAGACAAATTTTCTCTAAAATTTTAAGCTGAATTTAAAAATGTAATAATATACCGGGTGTTCTATTTAAAATAGGAGTTAATAAAAAAATATAAAAAAAACAAGAGAAGCCCACTTTATAAGTATTCAACTGGAAAATGACCTCGGTCAAATCAATACACATTAAAAATGTAAAGTTTGAAAAAAATCGTTAGAGCCGTTTTTGAAAAAATCGAGAAAAACTCAAAAATCACAAAAGTAAACACCTACTTCCGGTTATGCGATTTTCTTCAAAAGCTTGCTGTCTCATCTACATACTACACAAAACTTATATATGAAGTTTCAACGCCATACCTCTTTTCATTTTTGAGATATTCTGTTCACAGACACACAGACAGACAGACACACAGACAGACACACAGACAGACAGACAGACCAATGAAAAAAATATGTTTTTTGGGATCAGGGGACTCTAAAACGTGAAGATCTGTTGAAAACTCAATTTCGAATTTTTAGGGTGAATCCAATACTTCCTTTATAGTAAAAGGAAGTAAAAAAGTGATTTTTCATTTAAAAGAAAGGGTGTTACAACGATTTATACAACATCGTCCATTCTTTGTAAATATTTTAAAAGCAGTTACACTTACTCTTAATAAATTTCAATCAAACCTTTCAATCCAGCCTTATAAAAATTAACATTATGAAAAAGACGAGTACACCTAAATTTCATATTAGTGACATAAACAAATAATGTGAAGATTCATTAAAGTGACATTAATAAGTCCTTTATAATCAACTTCTTCTGGTCATACTTATCTCGGCTTAAGTATTTTGCAGTTAACGTTACAAGTTTGATAAATTACAAGGAATTGCTGTTTATGTGTACGCGTCATGTAATTGTTTCAATTGCTAATCGCTTTCGCTCGTAATTTAAAAGTGCTGTGTCGAAAATACCCATTACATCAGACGGATCGCAGAATTTTGTGCACCACTTCACACATTCGTTGTACTGTGTTAACGCAAACCGTACAAATGCACAGAGAAGAGGGAGAAAGAAATATGCGATGTTGAAAGGTCAATAGTGGCTAATTGTGATGCGGTCTAAATGGGCAGTAAACACTGCTCGAGGACACTTCGGGACTATTGTAGTCCTCTAATTCAATTCCAACGAACTAAAGTGGACGAGACACGCTCAGCGCCCACTTGTTAGCTGCTTTTGGTTGCATCTGTCTAACTTATGTCAAAGCAACTCGGATCAATGACCATTAGGGAAGTAATTGTTAAGCATGCTGATGACATCTCATTTAATCTAACTTTCTCAAATTTGGAAATATTTTAACCGTGCCAATTTAAACAGGAACTTTTAGTAATAGTAGGCTACCGCAAATCTAAGAAGCTGAAACCCAAACTTTCAATCCGCATATTTCAAAAGAATAGATATAAACAAATCTAACCATATTACTTTTATATAAGTCTCATATTATCCCAATCAGTATGGATGTAAAAAAAATCAAGGGTTATTATGCGCATACGCTTACGCAAAGGCACCCCTATCATTTGACGTCCTCTTAATTATTTTCGGCATGTAATAATTAAGATGTTGAAAGTGGTTATCCTTCTCAGCAAGGCGAAGAAATCGAGTTGTGTGATTAATATCTCAATCTGCTACCCTTCGCCAGTCATAAAATTAAATATGCTTAATATTTTTAATCCAAAATTAGAGTGAGTCTCGATTATCAATTTAGATTAAAGTTGAATAAAAACTGCATTCTCTAGCTTTTACATACATTTGTATTTATCACATTTGCTAACTTTCCCTCCAGACACCGGACACAAAGAATTGAATCAGAAGTAAAACCAAAGTGACTAATGTCGTAACAAGAATTAAGAGGAATAACAGGCTGGAATGGCACACGCCTCGCCAATTGGCAAGAACAGAATTCCAGCAGAGGATTAACAAACTTAAAGAGTGGAACATATAGAGTCAGTGGAAGAGTAGTTGAGGTAGGCGACAAGTCGTTAAATTGCTGACGCTGTCGAAAAACTTGAACTTTTTTTCTTCCATCTATTGCAGTTTAGAATAATAAAATTGAATGAGTTTAGCATATTACTGTTATTTTACCGTTGACTTAAAGCAAAACTGTTTTTTGTAAGCTTTAAATAATACAGGGTGTTTCACGAGGTTGGATGATGTATATAGTTGTGTAGTATAAATCAGGACAAAGAAAAAAGTTCCACCAATACAGTGGCTATATTGCCGTGTTTCTGAGCTAAGACCACGTAAATATTACGAGAGAAATTTTTGTATGTATTATCATAGTTATTCAATTCCTTAAACGAAATAAATGGCGCTTCAGAGGTGAGACACGACCTCGACTGTAATATATAAATATACAGAGTAAGCGAAGATAAGAACAAAATGCCGAACGGATAAAAACCAACACTTATCAAATTCTGCAAAGAAATCGAAGTACATAATCATAAAAACGAAACTAAATATATGTTCCTGAAAGTAAAACAAATTACCAGAAAGTTTCACCACATCACAAAATGATCAAAGATGATGCGGGCAAGGTCTTATCAGATGAAGAATACATACATACATACATAATCCTGAGTCTTTCTACCGTGAGGTGTAAGATGAAGAAACTATTTAAAAAACAGTGGAATCAATACTGTGAAAAGTTATACACTGACAAGAACAAATAAGAAATAAACGACAGAGAAATTCCAAGCTATCTTTCAGAACCTGACATCACTAAACAAGAGGTGGAAGCTGCCCTAAAATGTAATTCAAAATAAAACCCCCGTTGAAGATAACATTGCTCTTGGAGATACGGGAATTGAAATCATGTTTACAATATGTACACGAATATGGCAAATAGTTGCCAAATTCAGTATTCCATAAAAAGGGCATCATGTGGCCTGTGTGAAAATTTTATTCATTTCGCATGGTAGCAAAAGGTAATGTTGACTATTCAATTCACCTGTCAGCTGTCAAAAAGTGACCAATGAAAATTCAGAATTCTGACGTTTCTTGACCAATCAAAAAAATATCAGTGGATATATCTTCCTAGAAGGTATTCAAGTGACTATTTTTAACAAATGCGATTTTTATTAGAAAAAGTCAATATTAGTGTTCTGTTACTATAGAAATTGCGTAGTTTGTTGCTAGATTTACTGAAAACTAATTTGAAAAGGTACTTTGGTTCATTAAATTGTCCCTCGAATACCATTCTTAGTCAAAGTTAAGTAGATTATTTTTGCGGTGGTATCACTACTCATGTCCATTGCGCTTGGATCGTACCAAAGCGCAATGGACATTCGTGACACCACCGCAAAAATAGTCGACATAACTTTGACTACTCATGGTATTATAAGTGAAAATTATTTTGAAAATTTAATGTTAAAGCTTACATTAGCAATAGAACAAAAATTATTATCATAGACAGTCTTAATGACAACCAAAAGGGCATAAAAAAGATCAATAACCTACAAGTAGTAACTCTAGAGGAAGAAGAAGATCACCCATATAATACACGGATCTCATGACAAAAATAACAGGTACACCTTTGACACGGTGTATGAGGGTGGCAGAAAACAGAAATCAATAGAGATTACCTATCTTGCTAATAATTAACGACTCATGATTTCACGATGCTCGTTACGAACGACCGATTTTAAACGAGTCTCTAAATTGTAAGATGTTTGACCAATTTGTAAACCTTCAAGGGGGAGGATGATAAAATAGGCACTCTCTCTACAAGGTATTAAAAAAGGGTAACAAAGTTTAAGGGGTGATAGTACTCATCAACATAAGACAAAAGGTTTCCATAAACATATGTCCGGATATGCGCCTTAAGGGAGGCACAGCTTCGAAAAGGGAGAAGGATTGAATTTCAATCTTTAGATATGCTTTTCTCGAAACTACTACTCTCGGCGACTTCAAAGAAGAGTACGTTATTTATGAGATAAAGTCTAATTTTTGTCGAATAATGATTGCAAGACACAAAACCTTAAAACAGAAGCTGCTTAAAATAGACACGGTTGGAAGCAACGCAATGTTACATTCTTCGAAACATAAAATAGACTATCATAGACGTTCAAATGTTCTCGAATCAGTCTGTATCATTTGACAACCATTGTGGTAATTTGAGCCGAATAGACCACCATCTTTAAATGGCCCCACAGATGAAAGTCAATAGGATTTAAATATGGTGAAATACGGGTCTTGAAATTTTATTTTGCACAGTCTGAAGCGAGAAGTTGTTCCATTGTCATCTTATATACAGTGTGTTTCCAAAATGTTGCGCCAAACTTTACAGGCGACTTCTACAGCTCAAAATAGTTTAAAAAGTTTGTCTATCGATTAAAACGAAAATTAGCCTTACCGCTTTAAAATTCCTTTAGATGCTGGCTTCAACAAAGTAATATTTGAAAATTTAGAAGATGCTGCTTCAAAATTAAATAACCGTGATAAAATTTGCTGTCTGTTATTTGATGAAATCTCCATAATGCCACATTTAGATTACGATCGGATTACTGATGAAGTGTATGGATTTCAAAATTGTTGTTCCAATCAAAATTTAGAAATTGCTGACCATGTCCCCGTTTTTTATCTCTGTGGTATATTTAGAAAATGGCAACAACCTATATATTTTACATTTTCCTTATCGGCTGTAAAATCTTCCGTTTTAGTGAACTTACTAAAATTTATCATTAGAAAAGTTCAAAATTGTGGTTTAAAAATTCTAGCTTCGATTTGTGATCAGGGGGGACCAAATCAAGCAACCATTAATGCACTTTTAAAAGAATCGTTCAAAATTTATGGTGACCAAAACATGAATTCACGAAGAATAATAATTGGAGGGGAGAAAATAGTTCCTCTGTATGATGTGCCTCATCTACTGAAAGGGGTTAGAAATAATTTATTAACTAAAGATTTGGTTTGGGAAACAGAAAATCAAAATTTCAAAGCTAAATGGGACCATATACCAGAAGCATACCATCAAGACGAATCATGCGGGAGAACTTCGAGCTCTAGTGAAAATTACTGATTTCCATGTTATTCCAGAGAAGATTCCCAAAATGAAAGTTCGATATGCAACCCAAATTTTTAGTCATACTATGACCGCAACAATCTCGCTTCTGGTGAAAAATGATGTGTAATGGTATTTTACGTTGTTCGTAATATAAAAAAGGCGTTTTCTTTTAGGTAATGACAAATTAAATGAAACAGCTTTAGGAATCATCAAAATTATTTTTTTTTTGACAAATTATTCGAAAGCTGTAATGGAGGAACGTTACGATCAAACTATGGAAAGCCCTTGCTTTGCGGCGCATCTCTAAATTCTGGACATGTACAGTTTTGGAATGAAGTCATTAAAAATATGAAAAACATGTACAGTCGTGTGCAAATAAATCTGGGACAGTGTTTTTTTCACATGCCGATTCAGTTAAGATTTTGAAGAATATTTCCATGGATTTCCTCTTATCAGAGAGAGTTACGGGTTTTAGTACCTGTTAAAGTTTAATGTAACTCTTTCTGATAGCAGGAAATCCATGGAGATATTCTTCAATTCTTAACTGAATCTGCATGTGAAAAAAACACTGTCCCAGATTTATTTGCACACGACTGTACCTTATAGATCCAAATGGGAGAAAATCAGTTCCTCCAAGTTTAAAAAATTGGATTAATACTTTGCAAGGACTTTTAGATATTTACGAAATTTTAGTTGATAGTGGTAAATGCAAGTTTTTTCTACCTCGAGCTCTAAATCAAAACCTTATAGAAAATTATTTTGGAAAAATTAGAAATATAAGGAGTCGTGCGGTAAATCCGACGGCAATGCAATTTCGTGATAGTTTTAAAACTGTATTAATAAGAAATTATTTTGGATCGAAATTAACTGAAAGGAACTGCGAAACAAGCAATATATACAAAAATTAATAGATAAAATTAATATTAGTGACTATAAAAATGAAATTGAATTTGAAATTTATAATATTCAGAAATATATATCAAAATTACCGGAGTTCGAGTTAGAAAAACCGATGCATAAAAGTGTTATTGGTTATGTATCTGGGTGGGGTTCGTAAAAAATTGAAAAATTTAAAATATGATGTGTGCACGTCCCAAATTTTTGACACATATCTGGAAGATCTGGAAGAATACAATTACCAACAAAGAGGACTTCAATATTGCAGGTTAGACTTTATTAAACAAATTAATACAATTTATAATATATCTAAAATAGTACCAGGAAATGCGAATTATTTTTTAAATATTAAATACAAAATTTTAAATGTAATTCCACACCACGTAAAATTTAATTCTAATTGTGAACACAAAGTAGAAAAGGAAATTATAGATGAAATAGTAAATTTTACAATAATTTTATATACCGGGTGAATGAGACCACCCGTATCAGTATTTTTTTTTAAAGAACGGTGAGAGAGTTGGTAGAGAGTTGGGATAAAAAAATTCTTATAAAAGTCATACTAAAGAATCGAATTGTGATATTATTATTTCTCGAAAAAGTCAGCATCACGAGTAGTTTTGTCAACAATGTCCAGAACTCCAAAATTTTAAATGGCACCATAAGTCGAAAAACGTATTGTTGAAAAGATCGTTAAAAAAGAAGAAAGTTTTGTAGGAAACATTATTTTACTACTACTACCCCTTTTAAGTAATATTCGATTAAAGTTATTAAATTTGAAATTCGTTGTTAACAAACAAAATTGAAAAGTCGGCTTTTAAAATCTAGTTACCGAATTAAACAATGTTATAAGTGTTCAAAATGTTATTGACATTAAAACGTGTGTGTAACATTGTTTAACTCTCTACGACTCACCGTTCTTAAAAAAAAATACTGATACGGGGGGTCTCATTCACCCGGTATAAAAGGAGCAAATTTAATTTTAAGTGGGAAAGACACGAGGGTGGGTAAATACACAAACCAAATATATAACAAAGCACTTATTTTGTACAAAAAAAGATTAAATATAGCAAATACAAAATAACATAAAATTTTTCATGTTTTTTAGTTATTGTACCATTTTGTATAATAATTTTTATTTCATACTGATGTCAAAATGAAATTGCTCCGATTATTTATGGTACAAAAAATGTAACATTAAAATCCTAGTACTTTAAAGTAAAATTTTAAAGTTCAAGTACTTTAAAATTATACGTAGTTGTTGACATGAAAAATGAAATGATTTACAACTTTTTATTTAAAATTCATTAAACTAGCAGTATGACCTTTGTATTCACCACGAACGCTGACGCCTCGGACGTAAACAACTTTCTCGTCTTTAAAATGCCACTTTTCCTTCTAGATAAATAAACTACTATTATTTGTTCCTCACTTGTAAACATCAATTTATCAAGTCATTGTATTAATCAAGAAAGTTTATTTTAACAAGTGACTAACTTGTAAAATCTTTACAAATTAACTGCCAGTTTTACAAGCGTGCTCATAGATAAATGATAGCGTGCAAAGCCAGAGTTGTCGTCCTTAGTATGTGTCATATTGATGAATTTAGTTGCTTGTCAGTTTGACATTTTGAACAAATGGTAAATTTCTAGTTATATACAAGTGAGGAACAAATAAAATATTCAACAATACACGCAAGGTAACAGGTTTTACTGGCTCAAGAAGGTGACTGGCGAGCCGCAGGCAAGCTAGTTATATCCTTCTATTCCGCCAGTAAAAACCCTCTTACCAAGCTAGTAATGTTAAATACTATAAAATTGAATACCATTCCGTCTAGTCGACCTGGAAATCGCACCAGGGACAAGATAACAGATGGCGCTATTCGGGCTCAAAAAAATGCTTCCAGCTTGCATTCTATAGTTTCTTTTTTCTACGAAGTCAAGCCACCACCAGTGTCACCTACCACCGTGAGCGCACACCAGGTACAACACGCCAACGTACCTAACTTAACCTAACCTAACCTCGCAATTAAAGGCATGATGTTTCAAAACAAAATAAAGGAAAAAAGGTGGGGTGTAAACTAAATAAGCTGCCCGTAAACATTATTTAATTTACACCCCCACATTTACGCGAAATACAAAAATCGTAAACCAGGTGTATATGGGGGTGTAAACTAAAAAAGTGCCGGGGTTTATCATAACACAAAATTTTAACACTATTTCTAACCACAGTTCACTTAAGTCCTCAGAAATACTTTTTACCATAACCTGAAAACACACTAGGACTAAAAAAGTAACTAAATTTAGCCGAAAACATTTTCAGTTTTAATAATTCTACATAAATATTATTTTTCTTGAAAGTTACTTCAGATTTCTAAATGAATGAATTCTGTGATTTGACATGTCAGTTAATGTCACTTTGTTTGTCATACTTCTTTCAAATAAAAAAAAATTAAATATGTTATTGCTAAATCATGTGATCCTTGATTTGTGGATCCAATGGCTCAACTCTTTATTATATAGTATCTCTAGTTCGCACAAGCCGCCACCAATCTGTATATAGATGATCATCAGCATATGCTCAGTGACTAAACCCAAATCTTGAGAATAGTCACCTTCATGAAATTATTGAACTCTTTGTAAATGGTACTGATACAGTTGATTAATTATTACACTCGCCTTACTAGATGCTTCGTCCGATACAATTCTTCATATATTGCCATCAGAATTTATTTTGAAAAGAACGTATAAAAGACCCAGTTTCTCGTAAGCGAATATTAATTCGTTCGCATGTTTTTTCGTTAGACAAATGTCAAGTGGAAAACCGTACCGCTAAAGTCTTCTGAAATCAACTTCATTGTAGTCTGCCATCGAGTTGTTTCGTATTTCATGTGTAAGTGTACATGCGTTCTTACTACAATATGAATATACTGCGATTTTGCAAATTTAAGTTTTGAATCACAGCAAATTTTTGGTGGAGGTGCTGTTAACGTAGTGCAAATCTTAAAAATAGTATGGAATTCTTCATTACGTGAAGGGCGTATGCCATTATTCAGTCCATTTATTTATTGATCGAAATTTTTATACAACCACAATGCTAAAATATATACCAAAAAATGCATACCAAAATTGCAACGTTATTCTTGGTAAGGACCAGCTGACGA
>OW679194.1:180854359-181102049 GCA_940337035.1 Agriotes lineatus | reverse complement strand
TAACAATTAAAATCATAACCCGAAACTTTGAGGTCTAATAACTCGGAAACAAAACACGATCTGCAACAATTTTATTTCACATTTTTTAACCAGAACATGATGCTGTAAACGCCCCTTCATTTTGTTCAACCAGTTATGAATCACGCTGTATAAGCGATCTTTGTAAAAATTACCAAGCAACTATCAATATCAGATCTGCATTTTACTACATTTTAATTGCTTCTTTTCCATTTCAAACATGATGGTACGCTAAATATAAGAATTATCAGTTTGTAATGTTACAGTAAATGATTTATAACTATCAAATAATAATTATAATATTAATTATAGCATACTGTTGAAACCATAAAAATACTTAGATTTTTTGCACTTGCTTAAATTACTAATAGTCTTCTCAAGCTAATATTCGATATTCAAATTTGACACACAGTTGACCATTCCCAGGAGAGAGGTTACCCTGCAATCAAACAACAATCATTGTTAATTTAGAGGGTGCTGGGAGGATCCTCTAACCTAATGTGACGCGCATTACCAATGCCCTAATGAGGAAGTTGGGAATTAGGCAACTCGTCTGTATTATTTTAGTAAATTATAGTGTTAGCGTTATGCGAGCTAGTTGCTGAATCAAAGTTCACGAGAATACGAATACATGTCCTCAGTAATCTAGTAAACATTTTAAAATTATTATATACTGGAAATTTCTGTAAATATTTCAGGAGATATTGATAAACAGTTTTAAACAATATTGTTTTGCTCTTTTTGTGGAAAGAGTTATAATATTTTATAACTTTATGCTTATTCAAAATTCAAAAAACTGCGAAAATTTCTAATACATTTATTTCTCAATGTTAACCCCGTTGTAATTATGGGACATATTCAAATTTGAATAGAAATTGTTATAAATTCGTATGCACTTGCTTATTAACAGTTTGACAATATCAACACGTAGTTTTCTATCATGATTCCATTTTACAAACAACAGTTACAAACACGGTGAGTAAAGAAAGAGTTTTTTCAAGAGTTCGTCAGCGCATTATTGTTAAATTTCTAGTCAACGAAGGTATAAAACCAATATGGAGATTTTTAACAGTCCTCTCACAAAGCAGAATACTAGGATGGTCAAATTATTCAAAGAAGTCCGAAAAACAGTACTAATGAACTTCACATTACCGACTTCGAACATCTGTAAATAAGAATCCGAAAAACAAGTTAGAGTTAATTCTCAAAGACAAGCGTATCATCATATGCGAAATCGTTAGCACATTAAAACCAAGTATGGATACGATTATGAGTAACTACTTGAAATTCAACAAAGTGAATGCTATGTGGGTTTCTGGGTTATTGAACACAGAACATAAGGAAAAACGTTTAACTGTTTCTCATGAACTGCTGGAACTATTTGAGAGGGTGAGCGTTACACTTTTAAATAGTATAATCATCATCTACGTATAAAGGTGGTACGTAATCTTACGCTCCAATCAATATAATCCAGTATGCAGTGGCCGCATCCTCTGTCACCAACACCGCAAAAAGATGAAGACGATCTTGATCCCTGCCAAACTAATAACCTTTTTTTGAACCGAAGAGAAATTAGTTGCGTTGGATTTTAACAGAATGCATGGCTATTAATGTAAAATATAGTATGATCAATTGTTATTTAACCAACAAGTGTGTTAATGAAGGCGATTAATAATCGAAACTGTTTGAAGCACGAACGAGCGATAGCGAGTGAGTGCCTTTAATAGTTGAGATTTTTAATCGCCCATTAACAAACGAGTTGATTACAAAATTTTTTCGTTGACCACAAAATCTTTTTTTGTGGTGAAAAAATGGATTAATACAACTAACCTCCTTGCAAAAAGAGTGTATTAATCTAAATAGTATATTAATGACATCTATTAATCCATTATTTTTTTGAAAAAATAACAAAAACCGTTAAATAATGAAAAAGAGTGTATTAATCAAAAATAGTGTATTAATGACATCTATTAATCCACCCTTTTTTAGGAAAAATAATTCATTAATATTGAAATTAACAAGCGGTCAACGAAAAAAATTATTTTCATCTAGTATGGCCGTGGAATACTTCCTAATTTATGAATGCAACTATAACCCATTTAAAAAGCAAATGTCATGTTTGACATTTAAGTATAAATGTAGTTCCAAAAAAATTCAGGATCCGGTCCATACTCACAATAAGGTGATTCAGTAAATTAATGTAAATTAAAACACAGTCTTCCTCATAACAATTAACATATATTTTTTTACACACGCTACATGTTTCGGTTTAGCTGTTAAACCATCTTCAGGCTAAAAGATAAAGCTTATAAAATACGGGAAAGAAACAGAGAGCAAACACCTCACCTAATGTCAAAATCGGACAGTCAAATAAACAATCAAAATTAAAACAGACAACTTGACCAACATGTTCAATGAAGTAAATTATTTGTTTATATACAACGGTCAGTCAAGGTGAGAACTGTAAAATACGTATCAAAGCCACAAAAAAAACCGATAAATGGAATAAGTTAAGCAATTAATCAAATTTAAAATTTTAGATTGAGAAATATATAATTGCTACTGTTTGCAAACTCCGTGACCTCATTGAGGCAACGATCGTTTAACCGGGAAACAATTTCGAAGATTTCGTAAAAATTTAAATTATTGCCTTTAGGGCAGACGTGAAGAATTTTAACATTGGCGTCCCGGTCAAATTTATGATTATTCTCAATAATGTGAGAGGCAAAAGCCGATTTATTATAATCAAGATGTTGAATGTAATTTGGTTTTATTAAAGAAATGTGTTCAGACACTCGCTTTTTGAAGGATCTCCCAGTTTGGCCCACATAAAAAGAGTCGCAAGAACCACAATTTAAAAGATAAATATCTGATTTGTTAAGGAGGGGAATAGGATCTTTGTTATGGACTAGGATAGTATTAAGGGAAAAGGGTGAGCAAAAACATTTCACTAATAAATGAAGAATTAGTGAAGTCCTGATTAAATTTGAAACATCTAAAACCCCTTTTATCGATCTCTTCTTCGGCCTACTCTCCCTGTCTCTCCCTGCAATCTCTCATAATGCGTTTCGGTACTCTTCCCTTTCCTTTTCTCTAAAAATGCCCTAGCGGTCTGTGCCTTTATAACTGCCTCCCTTGTTATATAAAAGTGTCAATTCTTCATTGGTTTTCCTTTCCAATTGCCACCAATCTCCTTTTCACCGAATATCTCCCTTAGAATTTTGCTCTCCCAAGCTTCTACCTTGTTTTGTTCGCTCTTATTATACACCCAGGTTTCACATGCATATATAGCTGTTGATATTATGACCACTTTGAAAAATACTCATTTTTGCATTTCTCTATACCAACTGTGATTTGAATAGCACGCACGCATTGATCACTTTTAATTAGACGTGCCTCGATTTCAGCAGTTCATCTTCCTTTTACACTGTTTATCAAACAATATTTTCTTTTTCTTAAAATCTGCTTAATTACTTACCTGAATGTTGTAATGAAATTTCCAGCTGCATCTCCCATCTAAACGAGCACCATGAACAAAATTATAGTTCGTGATAAAATATTATAATATTCAAAATCCTATACAACGATTCAAGGTAAAATAATGCAATAGATTCAAGGTAGAATCATGCAACGGGCGCCTGACTTTACAGGTGTTCAATGTCATACTCGTATAGTCGTATGGAAATATAGTCACAGTTTTTAAAACAGCTATCAAACAATAAGATGCTGCTATTTTTAAATTGTAGTTCTTTAAAGGTAAATACAACGAAGCGTGAAAATATGTATTATGAATGACGACCTTGTGTATTCTATAATATACTAAGTTGATTTATAAATGCATCATTCTTATTTAATCTAAGAAATGGTATGAGAATAAATATCTGACAAACATTTGTTATGCAAAAATTCAATGGCAAGGTAGAAAATAAGACATAGCAAAATAAATTAAGGGAGTTCTACCTTTAAACTGAATCGTAGAAATGTGTACCTACTTGCCAGCAATATTAAATAGGAAACTCGTTTTGTAATTAGGGCTTATACTACAGTACTTCTAATGAATTTCCTAGAAAAGTAGACCAAATATTAATTTATTTTACTAAAACCATATACGAAATACGAGTATAATTGAGTACAAACTCGAAAGACGTCTTTATTAAAAAGTGCATAAAGACATTTACTAGTAAATTCGAGTGCTCAGGAAGAAAAATTATTCACCGTCATCCTAAACATAAGTTCCCGTAAAATCTACTAACGGAAGAAAAGCTTAGTGATTGAGGGTTCCCACGAGAGATGTCAGTATAATGAAAAATTTCAGAAAATAACAGATAACTTCTAAATGCAACTGGCCCGAAAAACTTAAAAGAAAAAAGTCCTCTTAACTTTAGTCAGACGCTATCACATTATCCACAATCTTTACCGTTGAAAAGAGTCTAGAACCGCGCTGTATTTAAAAAAAATCGTCAGTGGAATATTCTAAATTAAAATGTTGCAACGATCCCCTGACTTAATCTTATTTTATACTACTCTTAGTTGGTATGCACGTAAACTTGAGGACGGTGATTTTGCATTTCTGTCCGCTTCATCAATAAAATCCAAAACTAAAAAATCCGTAAAGGGTTTTACTCAGAACGTTCCTCGCATGCGGACGTTGTGACACTAAACAAATTTAAAAATCAAAGGAAAATAGGGATAAAAATATATTTCACGTTCATAATAATACCGAAACAATAAAAAAAAACACTTGGTAATAAAAATTATATAAATTTTCAAATTTAAAAAAACATGACTGGCGATTCCAACATCAGCACCTGCAAACAAGCCAGCGAATGTAATTTTTGATCTGCACGTAGCCCGAAGTAAAGCACATGTTTGCTGCCTCGCCCACCAAGGACGCCTCCGATCGGCTGCCTTAAATATAACGCATTTATTGTTAACCCAAGTTTTATTTGTTTATAACATCTATTGTGTATCTGTTAGTTTTTATTTTCACAAGGGTAAAGCCTGAGGCACGATTTGAAGAAGCCAGTAATGAATTGGACCACCAAAGGAAGCCTGAGAGCAGGTACGACGAATAGTGGTGACATTGAGGGCATTAGCGAATGCACAGAAGCAGCCAGGCGGGCCAGTGGAATAAAGAGGAGCATTTTGAGCAGTTTCCAGCATCTGGGGGCCCATGGCGGCATTAGAACAGGTTGGCGTCCTTTTGAAACTCGGATCGAGACAGCGTTGGATAAAACGGCGTCCCTGGTTACCGATAAACGAGTTTGCTTAGTTACGGAGTTGCATTTATTTCATTACTATGTATTTACCTGTGCAGTATTATCAACAGCTTGTTTTGATTAAAAGTAAATTGGACGCAAATTTTCTGTGTCATTTCGTGACCATTTATTTGAGGTTAACTTTATTAAGAAGCATGTAGTGACTCAACCCTGGGATGAGAGTTTTGCGAGCCAAATGGCTAGTCGGAGCAAAAGTATTAATTATTGTGATTAATAAATTATAAAGGGGCAACATATCTAATAATTTTTATATTCATTTAAAACGAAAATTGTTATTTAGCAATACAGTTAATATTTATTATTCAGTTTTTAGGCAATTGAAGTATTAAGCTCAATTATATTCAGTTCAATATATATATAATCTGCATGCAAAATATGGTCTTACTCCAACAAATAGTTTTTGAGTTATACCGCCAACAGACAGACGGAATTAGGGAAACCTGTTTTTCGTCATCAAGGGACCATGAAACGTTAAAATCTGAATAAATCTCGTAAACTGTTTTTTCACTTATAATTACACGAGAGCTTTTTTTTGTCGAAGTAAACTTGACATTTTAATAAGAATTTCGTTGCTTGGCATATAACGAAAAAAACTGTCTCTGAAAAAATTACGAGTCCGAAGGACGAGTAATTTTTTCTGACAGTGTTTTGAGTTGAATTGCCTAAATGCAAGGAAACTCGAATTATAAATGTTAAGTTTACTTCGATAAAAAAAAGAGCTTGAGTGTAATTCGGTACGACAATTTAATGAATACATATTTAATTTACATATTAAGTAATTTATAAGTCACTAAATTAACAAACATTAGACCGTTTTAAAAGTTAGGTTCCGTTTTGTCGCTGTAAAAGTTAGGACAAACTTTTGCCGCTGTCATAGTGACAAAAATACCGCGGCTTATGGGATTTTTAGTGTATGCATTAAATTGTCGCTATTATAATATGTCCTTTGTCTTTTAGATGAGGGAAGTAAAAATCGATTAATTGTTGTATGGTTTTACAAGTACTGAGGTAGTTGGTAAAGAAGAAACTCAGTGTTGAACACATTATACTACGGAGGTGGTTAGAAGCCCTTCAGGAAGAATATCTTACTAAACTGCACGTCTTTTTTATTTAAAAACTAAAGTCTTATGAATGTGTACTCCAAAATACATTATTTTGTATTTCTTGCTAAGATACAAAAACTCTTCTCCCAGCTGGGAATACAATGATGTTTATGCACCTGCTATTTGATATACGGTGTATCCCTGGATTGAGTTCGCTATAAGTATAATAATAAAATTTTGCCGTATCATGAACAGAAAGGGTAGTTTACCTGAAAAGAAAATAGTTTTTTCACATTTTTCATGGCGACTTAATTTATAAAAATAAAAACTCAGCTTAAAATTCTCTTCAAACCAAGCAGGGCGGAATCCCAAAACATTAAAATAAAATTGTAAATTTTTTTGTCGATTATACCTATAGTGAACTCAATCCGGGAACACACTGTATAATGGCCTTATTTATGCCCCCAAGGAATAAAGTGGAACTTTACTCACAGCGAGTCATATTTATTATTTCTTCCATGATAAACAAACTTGTTTGCTTGGCAATAGAAAAATATTTTATTCTCAACCATATATGTAATAAGATCATTACTGACTATTAAAAAGTTGGAAAATGAGCTATTCCCAACTTGTAACTTTCCAACCGGTCGGAAAAGTGATTGCCGTCGCAGAGGTTGGAAATAAATCAATTGACGACCGCTGTGTAGATAGGGACACTGGAAATCTCGTTCATCCATTCATGTGCGTCACAATCTGTCGTATCATAATATAATAATTTTTCCAATTATTGTTTAGAATAAAGTGGTTGCGAATAAAATAGTATACATACCACGGTGAAAAGTTTCCACCTCGATATGTAATATACTATTATTCGCAATCATATATGTAATAAGATCATTACTGACTTTTAAAAAGTCGAGATAAAGTTGACCTCGACGCTACGCGTCTCGGTTAACTACTCAATCTCTCGACAGGAATGAAACACTTTCCACCTCGGTATGTAATATACTATTATTCACCTCTGGAGTGAACTTCATCAATCCCTCGACTGAAAATTACTTAGTCTCGGGATTAAAATTGTAGTTTACTCCCTTGGTGAATAAATAGCTATTATAGCATTTTAATATACCTACTGAAACCGGTGTTTGATTTATGATATATAGTATGGTTAAATGATCACATTGTTGATCTACGGACTATTCTAACTGCCTGACAAATTCAGCCATTACTCACTGGAACGACTTAATATTAATTTTGAGCTCGTCCAAATTTCTGGATTTTGTTTTATAAACTCTGCTTTTTAAATTCCCCCAAAGTCAAAAGTCGGGTACCGTAATATCAGGAAGTAATATCAGGCCAGTTAACCACCACCATTTCGAGATATGATTCGGTTCAGTGGCGTAACTTGGTATCCGCAGACCCCGCGGCCGCGGGAGGGGGGGTTGAGCACTAGGGGGCCCAAAGGGCCCCTGATTTTCTTCTTCTTTCATTCAATAAACGCAAGCAGGAAAGACGCTTCCTATTTTTATTGTTATAATAATGGGATGCCCATGCAAAAGAAAAAAGTAGTTTTTAATTGCCGGCCTTTAAATTCAAGCTGACATAGATTGTTTTGTAATATCGGGCATAGGTTACTGAAAGTGGCGAATTTCCTGCAGTCGTAAGACTGATTTGAGTTGACTTAATTGTAATAACTCTATAATTTAACAACATGATTTCCTATATATATTTGCATTTGCAAAAAAATCTGATAATCTAGATAAACTAAAAGAGTTTAAATGCGTGAAACAATTTGCTAAGTTTTTAATAGTTGATAATCGGAATTTATCATCAATTTTTCCTGAAATTGAGACCGCGCTGTTATCATTTTTAACATTACCTGTTTCGGTCGCTTTAGCTGAAAGAAGCTTCTATAAAGTAAAAATTATGTCAGAAACAGTATGTACTAGGAAAGATTGGAAAACCTTTCTTTATTGTCCACTGAATCGGAGATAGCTGATAAAATGGAATTACAAAAAGTTATTACACATTCTGCAAACATTATGGCCTGCCAGGCGTAAGCATATAGCTTGAAATCTTTTTATTTTTTAACCAGTTAAAACATTGTTTTGTAGTGCCTAATCTTATTATTATTATTTATTATATGTATTATTATTATTGATGTTTTTGTCACTTTATTTTTATTAAGGACCTATAAGGGGCCCGCAACAAATTTTCGCGGGGGGGGGGGGGCTAAATCTGAAGTTACGCCACTGATTCGGTTTGGAAAACATGGCAGAATTTGCATGCTAGTTTTTAATGTATGGCATGTAGAACCGCCTTGCTGGAACCAACAGTGATTTATTTCTTCTTCATTTTAAAGTATAAAAAATGTTTAAAGAATATTTGCATATCTTTCTAAATTTACAGTGACTGTTTCGCCGCCCTCTTCAAAAAATAAGGGCCGATTATTATTATTGATGCTAAAACAGCACTCCAAGCCTTAACTTTTGGAGAGTGTAAGGACCTTACATGGATGTTGCATAGATTTTCAGGTGCCCAAAAGAGACAGTTTTGTTTATTCCCACTACCACTCAAAGCAAAGTGAGCTTCGTCCCTCATGAAAAGGTGTTTTGATACTTCGGCTCATCGTGCATCAGTGGAAGGAAATTTTGATAAAACCCTATCCGACTTCGTTTATCTCAATCGGTTATCTTATGATGAAACTTGACTTTCTTTAACACTGCGTATATTGGTTACCAATAAATTTAATGTTACTGCATGTTGCCCAGACTGATCGATTTGAACTTCCCACGTATACTTCATCTACCCTTCATTTGTTTTTAAGATCGCAAGCAGTTCCAAGCCTACTAGTGGACTTTGTGTTTGCAAGTGATCCAATATTGTGCCATTTTTTAATCCAGATGTTCATGACACTTTGCGAAGAAGCATCATGCACATTAAATTGACGCCGATATAAACGTTGAACTTGAACAATATATTAGAGTTGCGTTTAATAAAATTTTCAACAATAGATCAATTTTTATGTAATGTCATATTATCACCTGCTCTTTTGATTGTCACCTATTTCACCGCAATTGATATTATTGCAGATACAAGGTGTCCAATACATTTTGGCACTCCATTCGTTGCCAAAGATCTTACCGAAGGAGCTTTATTAACATTTTATATTTTTGGCGAAAACAACCGATTGTGTTAGAAATACCTTCGAAAAACGGTTCAATCGTTCGCTCTTTTCAAGCAGACCATGTAAATATTTAATCAAGTAAAGCTATTAAAAATCTCGTAAATTTCTAAAGCCTATTAAACAAAGATTTTTCTCTAATAAGAGCAACAGTCTCTCGCATACTGTTACCCTTTTCAACATCCAACCTTTGCGAGATATTTTAGTTGCTATTTTGTCATTTTTATGTACTTTCTATTATTTGATATTTCTTAGTGTAAAACCGTTCACTTGAAAAATGAATCAATATTTTATGACGGGATTTCACCTACCAAAAATCTACAAAGTTGCAGAACCAGATATGCAAAGTTCTTTAGCGTTGACCATTTCATGATTTTTCCCAGTTCAACGCTAAACGATAAATTAAGCAGGATAACAAAATCTAATCGAACTCCGGCTTGGAAAATTGAAATGAATATCTCTGGTTGACCCTAAATGCCACATCTCTGACACTAGCAACAGATAAAACCCATTGTGTCATACAGATAACAAAGAAATATGAAGGACGCGTTTTCTAAAAGTTGTAACAGTAGTTTTTTTACGATTAAATAAGAAATAAGTAGAATTATCATTATTTCTGCAATTCTGCATGTTTCTTTAAAATTATATACAATTCCAAAATTAATTTACATCAAAATTCAACAAAAGTTGCAATTAAAATTAAATTCATTGAAACATAAAAATGCAACAAAAAGTGCTTCTTAGTATTCACTACAGCCTTTGCAATTTTTAAAGACAGTTTTCAATGCAACATTTACTTTGTGATAATTATTGAAGAAATAAATAACAATTATCTAAAATACTAGACTATTATTTGCTTTTTAAAATTAAAAAAAGATCGATCAAAAAAGATAAAAACAACCTAAACCTAATGAGGGTGTCGTAAATCCGACCAGTTTAGTTCAAATTACTACACGCAGTGAATTCTGTTGTGAAACATTACTTATGTTAATTTCACAAATTCTGATTTATTCTTCATCACTGTATAAAAAGATTACAAAGAGAGTTAGAATAGCTTGATAAAGTGTTTCACTAGTACACGTTTATCTTAGAGTTGCGTGATACCATTTAGGTTATATTATTTTTTAATATAGCAGGCAATATACGTTACAGTTATCATTTTGTGAAAGTTACATACTGGGTAGTTGGTCATATCTCTGAACATAGACAATTTACATGGCTTATCACGGTTATGCATATTCCTGCTCGGCATTTTTATTGAAAAAAATGGTAGTGGTATTAAATTAAAGAGGATAATTTTCCGCGTCGTTTAGTATTAAAAACTTATTGGATAATGTTAATTGTGCATAAAAATATTAATTTTAAAATATTGATATTCCCCTCACTAAGATTTTTTTTGGTAAGGTACTGCTTGATCTGCGAAATAATTCAACGTCTAGTATTTACATATTAACTAGCTGAAAAATGTATATGAATTCATTTAATTTTGAAAAAGAAAATGCTTATTCTACGATAGTTTTTGCACTTAGATGCATTTCTTAATGGGACAACGTGTGATCACTAAAACGCTAGCATTTATTACTTTAAATTTAGAGAACACAAACTTTGTAACAATAATTCTCGTTTTTTACTTCCTTTTACGATAAAGGAAGTATTGGATTCACCGCAAAAATTCTAAATTGAGTTTTCAACAGATCTTCACGCTTTAGAGTCCCCTGAACCCAAAAAACATATTTTTTTTCATTGGTCTGTCTGTGTGTCTGTGAACAGAATATCTCAAAAACAAAAAGAGGCATGGTGTTGAAACTTTATATATAAGTTTTGTGTACTATTTAGATGAGGCAGCAAACTTTTGAAGAAAATCCCATAACCGGAAGTAGGTGTTTACTCTTGTGATTTTTCAGTTTCTTTCGATTTTTTCAAAAACGAGTCTAAGGATTTTTTAAAACTTCACATTTTTATTAAATTTTTAATGTGTAGTGATGTGAGATAACTGATTTTCTAGAGATAACTGATTTTCTAGTTGAATACTTCTAAAATGGGTTTCTTTTTTTATATTAACTCCTGTTTTAAATAGAACACCCGGTATATTATTACATTTTTGAATTCAGCTTAAAATTTTAGAGAAAATTTGTCTCTTTAACTAACACTCTATTTTGTACCGTTTTTGTAGAATTTGTAATTTTTGAAAATTTTTGACAAATGCTTAAAAATTTAAACTCAAATTTTTGGATAATTATAAGATCACTGTAAAAGGAAGTTGTGTGAGTGTATCACACCAGATTGTTTTATTTAGATTGTAAACATTTATAGCAGCGTTGATTGCAGTATTTTCATTTATTTATCAGCTACTTCTAATTCCACAAATACTATTTTATTCTTCTGCGAAACCAAATTCTCTAATCTACCAGTTATATTCATATTACATTTCTAGCACAGTGCACTAACACTACTGTTACTTAGAGGCAATTCTATAAATAAGCAAACTGTGTAAAACGGACGTTTTAATTAAAACGCTCCAGGCTATCAAAACAAAACAATTGCCAGTACAGTTCTCACGATGCACTTTTCCACTACAGTTCATTTTTAAATCCTCCACAGTGCAGGAAAAGCCAATATAATAGCAATAAGGCACAAATGTGTTACACATTACCATTTGATTAACTTGTGTACATGTTGCACCATATTCTTCTTCGAATAAAGTCAAAATAGATTGAAAATATTGTAATTAATAAGAGAAATCCCGATATAAACATACACTAAAACATATGTGTTCATCCATATTTTCATATTTTTTAAATGTGGAAATACACTTTTTAAATAAAAATATTTTATTATAATGTATATTTGGCCGGTACTACAAGTAAACGATTTTAATAATTTTCACTTATAATACCATGAGTAGTCAAAGTTATGTCGACTATTTTTGCGGTGGTGTCACGAATGTCCATTGCGCTTTGGTATGATTAGGACGAGTGCGCTAGCACGAGTCCTAATCCCAAGCGCAATGGACATGAGTAGTGATACCACCGCAAAAATAATCTACTTAACTTTGACTAAGAATGGTATTCGAGGGACTATTTAATGAACCAAACTACTTTGTCAAATTAGTTTTCAGTAAATCTAGCAACAAACTACGCAATTTCTATAGTAACAGAACACTAATATTGACTTTTTCTAAAAAAATTACATTTGTTTAAAATAGTCACTTGAATACCTTCTAGGAAGATATATCCACTGATATTTTTTTGATTGGCCAAGAAACGTCAGAATTCTGGATTTTCATTGGTCACTTTTTGACAGATGACAGGTGAATTGAATAGTCAAAAATATATTTTGCATTCCGTCTTTCAACGTAAAATATTAGATGTTTCCATCAAACTCGTTTATTAGCATACTTCGCACGTACTAGATTTTACCTAAATGCTTAAAAGTTAGTACCACAACAGTAAAATATTGCATAAAATGTGTACAGGGGTTGTTCACTTTTCTATGCTCCCGATGGTCTCGTATGAAAATTATAAATAAATAAAGCTTTCTTAAATATAACTTGCATATGACTACTTGTTTAACAATTTGTAAATAACATAATTTTTTATGTGTTTTTGTATAAGTTTACGTAAATATAATTATATTTATTTTGTTTCAGTGTATCGAAGGTTGTAAATTATGGAAACAAGCCCTGGAATCTTCTTGCCAAACAGTCTGTGTGAGTATATTGACATTGTATTCTCTCGATTCTTAGACAAATATTATTTCTAAATTTTACGAAGGCGATACTTGGTTAAGAATATAGGCTTTCAAACATAGTAGAGCTAAGTTCCAGCGAGTTACAGTCCAGTGAGAACATCAATCAAATATTAAAAATTTTGTTTAAAAATAACAATTTCAAAAATATTCCACCAATGAATTTAGTGGCACTTCGTTTCAATTTCTTTTAAGTGTAGAATAACAAAATATATTCTTTCTGAAACAGTTATTTAAAGTAGGCTTTCCGATACTCATTTTTTTAGGGAAACTAGATGTTTACAAAACAACTTATGAAAATAATTTTCCCACTAGTCAGGAAAGTAAGTATGTACTTTACCTGCCTCAAATAAATAACTACAAAAACCGTCATGAAAATACTTTCCTGACTGCAAAATTTAAAAAGTTCTTTATTTATTTTTATCAGTAATATTGATATAGGCTACATTATTAGTACGCCAACATGATTCTTACCAAAAGATTGAAATATTTTGAATTATTTGCAGTTAGTGATTTTTTATTGAAATTTAAACGGTCTCAGAAAAAATAGTATACACTGCGGTTTTTTTATCGTGTTACAGCACATATTATGTGCATCGTTTAAAATTTTGATAACGGCAACTATGAAATTAGTTTATTTCAAATGTTTTAAAAATTTTAAACACATGAAAAAACGATGCACGTAATATGTGTTGCAACGAGATAAAAAAATCTGTAAAGGACTTTACGCAGAACTTCCCTCGTCGACATTGTGATACTAACTCATTTTAAAAATCAAATTAAGTTAGGAGTACAAATATCTTCACGTTTTTAATAAATTAAATACATTTTCAAATAAAAAAATATATCCCGCTGGGGTTTGAACCCGCCGCATCTGCGGCTCTGCAGAATGCTCGAACCTGGCCGCGGTTCCGCAGAGGATGCAAGTCCGGCGGAGTCTCTTCGGCGCGCGCGTCTCATGAAGAACGCGGTGTAATGGTTGAAACATTTTTACTCTTTTGTGACATTATCCTTTATCGGTTGAGTCTTATTTTCGGCAAATGTAAAGCCTGACCTATGTGAAAGTTATTACTTCCTTTTATTTCAAAATTAACACAAAAATAAACAAAAATTTATTTTTTCAAGGTGCTCACCCTGTATATATTTGTATTTCATGCGAGGTAGATATATTATATGTATGCAAAATATTGTCTTCCTCCGACAAATGGTTTTTGAGCTATACTGCCAACAGACAGATAGACAGACAGACAGACGGACAGACAGACAGACACACACACAGACAGACAGACAGACAGACAGACGGGCAGACAGACAGACACACAGACAGACAGACAGACTGACGGAATTGAGAAAACCTCTTTTTCGTCATCTAGTGACCTTGAAACGTGAAGACTGAAAAAATCTCGGAAGGTGATTTTTTCGTGATTACAATACTTCCTTCGTCTTTCAGACAAGGGAAGTAAAACAGCCACAGTGTATATAATAGGTACATTGGGAAAGTCTCCTTATTGAACTCGGCGGCTTAAAATATGGAGCCCCCTATAATATACTATTATCTACGACGGTGTCTAAAATTCACTTTTAGTTGACAGTTTTAAGTTTGTAAAACAACTGTTTAATAACATGATTTCATTAGTCACGTCGTCACTAGCAACGTGGTTACAATTTTTAGCCACCAAAATTACGACCGGTTACTAGGGTGAAGTTTCTGTTATCAAGGCAAACCTGTTATTTAATGCGATAATCCTAATTTACATTTAAAATAATTTTTTATATTTATAGTGAAATCTCTCATAAGCGGACACCGTGGTGTCACGATTTTCGTCCACTTAATGGAGGTGTCCTCTTAATAGAAATGCTTTAGTTTTAAATTTTTTTGTTTAATATTTATTTGAATATAGAACGACAAAGAATACATACATTATTAAATATACAGTTCTACGTTTGCTTTTCATTACTACTCTACTGTAAAAAAGTAGCTTTAGTACATAGGTACATATCGAATGAAGCCTGTAATGAAGAAAACCTACCTGCTTTAAATCAAATGCAGCTATAAGCAAGCAGCACTTTGCTATAAACAAATAAAATCGTCTTCGCAGAGCACTTCTTTCACTTCCGAGATTCAGATACATCACTGAGAATTAAGGTTGAAAAAGGGAAAATATAGGGTGCATATGAAAAGAGGTAATTCCCCTAGTTTCCTAGCTAGCATATGAACACGCAATTTAACGCGCCCCATACCACACATATGGAAACAATAATTAGTAACATGTCCTCTTAAAAGATGGAAATAATTTAAAATTTCAAGAATGTTCCTGTCGGTGTCTTGTTAACAGAGAGTCCGCTTAATGGAGATGCCCTTGCATTTAAACTACATTGGTTCCCGACGGTGGCGGTGCCAAGAAAAATGTCCGCTTAATAGAGTGGTCCGCTTGAGTGTCCGTTATGAGAGATTTCATTGTACCGTGTTTTCTAGATACTCTCGTAAATAAAATATTGTACGATACACATGCGTAAAACATTTTTAGCTAAAGAGTAGCTTTACGCACTTCTACTGTATATAACTATCAGTATTCACTTATAATACCATGAGTAGTTAAAGTTATGTCGACTCTTTTTTCGCTGGTATCTTGAACCTCCATTGCTCTTCTGCAAAGAATACCTACAATTTGAGGTTATAATGTGAAATGAGCAAGGACACACGTTCAAATTCTAAGGCATATTTCGAGAAGAGATTTTTTCGATCACTCTTATGAAATAGATATTTATGCATATTAGTAAGGATAGTATGACATTTCAAAATGACATAAGTACATTTAAAATAAAAATATGTAAGTAACATCAAGGATTGCCTTAATGTACTGTTGCTAAGATGTTGCTTGTATTTCCATGGTTAGCATGAGAATAAGGGAGAAATAATTTGAAAAATCCCTTGGGAGTTATGAGTAGCTTTCCATATTTTGTATCTATGACGAAAATAACCAATATCATGTTGCAAGTAAATAATAGTAATTTATTATACGAGACGATAAAGTTAAATTTTATCCACGAGTGAATCGTTTAACGTGGAGACGAAGTCGAGACGTTAATGATTCAAGAGTGGATAGAAATAATTTTATCGTCGTGTATAATACAATATTTTTTTGTATAGCAAGAACTTTAACAATTTCAAAAGAAAATAATGACAGTCAATCACATTTCAAAATGTCAGTAGCTAGATTGGGTTGCTACGATAATACGAAGCTGTCATATTTAATTTAAACAAAAGTTAGAAAATTAAATTACTTTATCTATCCTTTATTTAAAGTGCTACTTTATCTACCCTTGCTGTTAAAGTAAAACTTGACCTTTTGTTTTGAGTTGATAAAAGTACACTTTAACATGTGCTATAGAAACAAAGATATTTTTTGATAGTAGCTTTGTTTTATTAATCAGAAAGTAAAAAAAAGTTTCGATTGATAGTGATTGACTTATTTGGTAGAATCTTCATTCAATTCAGTTTATACCGTTTTCGAACTTTTTTATACAAAAGCCGCTACTATAAGATAAAACATTAACACACGTGAGTGAAATACCATTATACGCTCGTGAGAATAATGACTTATTTCACTCCGGAAAGGGACGTTTAGGCGTGCACCTTTAGGCGCGCATAATTTGGCGCAAGCTTTTAGACGCGAAGCGTTTAGATCATATATGTAATACTTCTATATTGCTAGCGCTTGTAAGTGGAGAGGCGACAGTGTAAGTAAGACAGACAACCATCTCTTTCTACGCACTTGGTGCATTGTGCGCAATCGTCGTCCGTGAACACGTGAACGAAGCTGTGCAGTTCGAATTCTCAGTCATACGCACGAGACGCGTAGTGCTCAGAACGAGACGGGCGTACTATATGTCGACACCGTAATTTTTTCGCCCGTTCCCAGGCTCTACTAGCAATATAGGAATATTACATAGATGATTTAGATGCTGGCGTTATTAGTTGCGCGTACGTTTAGGCGCCGGAATTTTAGGCATGGGGACAGTTAGGCGCCACGTTAACACGTTTCCGCATAATATGGACATATACTTTATAACCTAACTGAAAATAGTTAAATAAATGCTTGTTTCATAACAAACGTAGAAACTAGTCACCTATGTTAACTTGTCGCAAAATGTAAGCGGTTTTTTTATTAAAGTCGGAAAATTTTCAATGAGTAAAAAAGGTAAAAAGGTAAAGTTCAGGGCACGTATAGCCTGAGACTCGGCGAGTCAGGGTCACCGAAATATCTCTTTTAGAAACCCAGTCATCTGGCACACCGTTAACGGCGTACTGGGTGGTGTGGTTAGCATCACGCCTTCGACAACTGCCTTATTTTCTCTATTTCCACAACCGAAGTTTCGGTACCCAATTTTTAAAGCAACTGCGTGGGCCGCCCGCCAGTTGCCAGATGTGGGAATTGAACCCCGCACAGTAGCACCGCAGTCAAACTCCTTAACCGCTCGGCCACGCTGGCGATGTTTTCAACGAGTAAAGGAGATAAATTTTGCACGTGTTGCAATGTTCGTGTAAAACCTGAAATGTTATATATTATATTTTGACCTTTCTGAATTATTTATGTTATTAACTTAAACTTTCGTAAAGAGCACCTACACCCAGCGGTAAAAAACGAGACACAAAAAAAAATTTAATTTTTAAAAGCAACTTTTGAATAGCGAGTCGATCTTTAAAAACTCGTCATTAAAATGATTGCTTTACGTCTGTTTAGGATAGAGGGCTAGTTACCGACCTTATTTCAGCTAGGTAATAAGGTACATTTCAAAACTAATGTGAAGTGCGTTCATTGGGCGCCTAACTGTCCCCGCGCCTAAAGGTCTAGCGCTTAAACCATACATGTAATACTTCTGTATTGCTAGCTGGGTCTGGAAACGGGCGAAAACATTACGGCTCCGACATATAGTACGTCCGTCTCGTGCGCATGCCTGAGAATTCGAACTGCGCAGCTTCGTTCACCTGTTCACGGACGACGCTTGCACCAAGTGCGTAGAAAGAGATGATTGATTGTCTCAGTTACGCAGTGACCTCTCCACTTACAGACGCTAGCAATATAGGAGTATTACATATATGACTTAAATGTACACGCGTCTAAAGCGTTCGCGTAAAAGATGCCCGCCTAAAGAATCGCGCTTAAACGTCCTAGACCAATTTCACTCAGTTATAATACCGGGTGTCTTAAAATGAATTACATCTAGTATGCTTTGAATATCCCATAATGCAATACCAATAACAATCTAGGGCACATAGGTACAAATTTACATGCAAACAAAATTCAAAATTCCTTTTTAAGATGTAATTCCGTTTTAAGACACTCGGTATAGTGTACTATCGAGGCACAATTTGGCATAAATATTATTTTTTATCCAATACCTGCCTTAAAGAAAGTACCACTTTCTTTATGGAAAAATCGTAAATAAAGTAATACTTTTTTAACTATTTTATTGAAATTGTGAATTGTCAATCTGACAGTTGTAAAGTCTGAAGTCCTTTCCGAACAATTTTCGAGTTATAAGATACCATTATCCAAAAAATTACTTGTAGAACACGTATCAAAGCAACTTTTTTACCCTTTGCCTAATCTCTCGGCTTTCAAACTCATAAAAAAATATCGCTGTCATCGTTAGTTGTACAGATAACTATTTTTATACAACCGTTAAAAAGATGACATTTAGGCATCACTGTCGATAGGCGAAGTTTGTCTTTTTTAACCTGACCAAAATTAGTTATTTAAGATACAAGTGCGTAAAGCTAATCTTTAGTCACTAGTGGGGCAGAGTTAAAACGTAAGTGAGCCGCGCGATTTGGCCGGCAACAACTCATTGATTGCTGTCTGGGCCGCTTCAAATACTTCAGGCGGGGTGCAATTATCTTCAGGTTCCATCTTCAACTTCACAAAAACTCAAAAACCCAGTAAAACTGTTGCCTGATGATGGGCGCGCAGGGATGTAATTGCCAATAATTTTTGATAGTTCCAGAAAAATGAAGAATTACAATAATAATCAAGTAGCCATGGCGGTGCGTAAAGTAAAATGAAGTCACGTGATTACGCTGTTAGCTTTTTGAAAAATCTGTGACTAAAACAACAATTTTGTTTATTTTTGCGTTAACTGAGAAATGTTTGCACATAGGTCAGGCTTTACACTTTATCGAAAGGACACCGAACAGATACAGGGTAATGTCGTAAGAGTAAAAAAGTTTCAACAATAAATCCGTTCTGTTAAATACAACCGCGCATCACAAATCTGGAACAGGTGCTCGATGAACCCATAAAACGCCGGATTTAAAATCGTGTTCGCATGCGCTGTAGTTCATCCCATGGCTGGTAATGTTTTTTTACTTGAAGGTGATTTAATTCGCATTACAAAGTGTTTCCCTTTGCTTGTTACGGGCTACAACGTCATTTACGACAACGCGCCAGCTTATAACGGTATTTACGAAAAACCAAGAAAAATCTAGACGACTAGCGCGTACGATATCTCATAAAATCGGGTATGTGACTCACATAAGACCGCTGCCCAGTCCATAACAAGAGGTTCCGATTAGGTTTAGTAGAGCGTGGGGTGGTCCAACATGAGATAACACAAAGGCAACGGCCTAATGAACGGTAAATAGATCTAAAATTATTAGGCGCCACCACAATTTCATCACGACAAACGAGAATGCACAGGTAAACTCAGTGAGGAACAGGGAAGCAAATAAATCCACCTTTTAACTTTAAACTTGGCAGTAATCCGGACAGCGAGCCGGTTCAGCATCATCGGACCTACCTTTTTAAAATCCCCTTGAACAGCTGGCCAAACTCCTTTTACAACTGTAAAATATAAACACACAAATCGCATGCAAAATAACAAAGAAAACCACAGGTTAATTAGCATGACATGTATTGACCAAAATATTTGAATAAGTAGAAAAAGGCATATGTACATATAAAATGTATATACGGCAGTTCGGTAAATTACGCAACGTCTTAAATCTATTGGCATACATTCGGTAAATTGACATTAATTCTGACAAACGATGTGACCAGAGGGCGCACATAGCGGTAATAAAGGCGACATTAAACTCTATTAAGTAGCGGTTGTGACACACGACAAAGGCTACCGCATAAAGTTAATCAACAACTATGTAAACTGACGGTATATAAAAGGTAAATGACAAGTACACACTATAATGATATGACAATTACTAAAGGTACACAATGAAGGCTAAATAATCGAGACGTTACACCAACTGTCCAATAATTCGATGAAGCACACTGTATATATGTTAAACTGCACACTAAACGTTAATAAGCAATACAAACGATACCTGTAAGGAGTTTGGCTGTACGATAACTGGTGTCCTAAGCTGCTGTGACGGCTACGGTACCCATATACTGCAGGGGACGAAACGGAAGGCATACTGCAACATCACAACAAGCTGCGGGAGCTGGACACATGGGCAATTTATACATAAGTAATGTAATGCGAAGTTCGCACGGAAGGCAGAAGAGTAAAACAATAGCTTCGCCAACACAACACTGTTAATGAGTCCTCAACAAAGGAATCCGTCTAATCGATGAGAACTATAGGAATCTGCGGCTTCATGGCAAAATCGGGAACCCAAAAGGCTTACGGTAATCGACAAACGACACCCCAAACGAACACGCACGCCCACACAGCAATGACCCAAAAATGCGTACACAGAATAAACCGCACAAAAGGTTAGCTGGTAAAACACTCAACAAAACAAGACGTCGCACCTGCCTCGCGTACGCGTCCCCGAAGGTAATCCGCCACTGGGCTGCACCACTACAAAACCAACTATTCCTTGCGGCAGACGGGACCCAACTCAACTCGAAATGCAGCGCCAGATAGCGCGTGATCGATAAAGAAACGGGGCAGCCGAGCTGTACATGATAGCTTTCTCTCGCACCCATGGCCGTTGTTTGTTATATTTACGTCGCGGAACGTTCCAGAATCCGGCTTGCAGACAAATCGATATTTGTAACCTAGCGTGCCAACGAATATAAGCAAGCTGCGCCAAATGAGTGCCTTTCAGACCCGATAGCTGTAAGCGAACGACCCATCGGTGTGCGTTAGAAACCATTAAATGCTTGTCTAAAACTCGATATCCTCAAATTCAGGCGGAATAATACGAAAAACCCATATGCAAGTGGGGTCGTAATTTAGAAAATGCGCTAATAACCGTACGAGCGTACAATTTAAAAATGTCCTGACATGTTGTTTCAGTATTATAACAAACGTGAAGATATTTTACCCCTACTTTCCTTTTATTTTTAAAAATGTTTTATGTCACAACTTCCACTTGCGAGGGAAGTTCTCAGTAAAACCTTTTACAGATTTTAAAATATTAAAAACATGGTCGAAATAAAAAAAATCGAAGTTTGTGACCATTAGTTTCAACAATCTGCATATTTACTTTTCATGTTTAGTGATAATATAGTATGATTAAAAATTATTTTCATCTAGTATGGCTATGGAAAAGTTCCTAATTTATGAATGCAACTATAACTCACTTAAAAATAAAATGTCAAGATTGGCAAGTGTAAACATAGTTGCATTCATAAATTAGGAACTATATCATAGCCATACTAAATGAAAATAATTTTTAATCATACTTTAGAATGAGAGCGATGGGATTATTATCAGACTAAATTTTAAAAAAATCTTGGTCTCGAATGCAGATTGTTTTGGAAAAATCATAGAGGCCAAAATTTTTACGTTTATGATAAATGTGTTAATTTTAGCTTGAATGGTTTTATCTAAGACAAGATGCTTGAATGTAACAAGATACATTTTGAAAAATGATCGTTAATTATTGCTCGAGTTATGTTTGAGGGAATTATTCCAAGTATGATTAGGGTTGTCAAATTAAACATTTAAAAAACGCAATCAGAATATAGGTGACACTAAAACGATGCTCTAATCAGTGACGCTAAATTCTAAATTCAATAGGATATTTGGGCGCAATGGTACGAGGGTTGCGCTGAAAATTGTTAGTTATTAAAAGACTGTTGCATTTTTTAACAAAAAATCTTTATTGTTTTTTAAAATATTCTCCATTCAGACTAATACCACTTTTTAAAACATTCGAAAAATTCTTTGAAATTCTGTAACTGCTGCATCTGCACTGGAAAATCTTTTACGTCGCACCATTTTACTAACAATTAGAAACAAAAAAAAGTCGCACGGCGCCAGATCTGGGCTATACGAAGGATAAGTTACCAATTGAACTCCCGAATCTTTAAAAAAATCCAATGTTCTGGCAGCAGTGTGGGAGGATGCGTTGTCATGATGGACTAAGATGTTACGCAAACCGGTCCTGTGGTGACCTGTCTGTAATTTTCCAAACATCTGTGGTAAAGCAACTTTGCAGTACGATTCAGAATTAACAGTTCTGCAATCTTCCAGTGGAATAACAGCAACAGGACCACTTCGGCGCAAAAAAACAGCAATCATTTTGTTATTGACGCTTCTGCCACGAATTACTTTTGTGGGCAAGTCTTCACCTTCGAATACCCAAATACTAGACTGCTGCTTAGTTTCAGGGTCGTAACTGTATACCCAAAATTCGTCACCTGTTACAATGTATGCCACTTGCTTGGAAGCTTCTCCGTCCAATTTTTGCAACATAAATATACACCAGTCTACTCGATCCTGTTTTTGACTTTCTGAGAGCAAAGATGTTTATGCAAAATGGTATTCACCGCCGAGGATCCAATCTTCACTTCCTCCTGAATCTCTCTATAAGTAATATTTCGATTGGACTGAATCAAGCTTGTCACACGATCAACATTTTCTGGGTCTTGCTTCGTCTTCTAGCAGCTCTCGCCCTCGTCGAAATTTGCGGAACCAATGACTAACACCGGATAATGAAGGGGCAGCATCGCCAAAAGCTGCTATCAAATTTTCATGGCTTTGCTGGTATCCTAACTGTCTTTTATAGTCATAGCTCTAAAGGCAGTTCGCGGAATGCTCATTTTAACTGAATTAAAAATGCACAACTACTTAACTTACAAAATTAACTACGCTTCACAAGGAAATCGGAACGTTTGACAAATGTGGGTAACAAATGTCAACTAATGCTACATTCAATTGTTGCAATTGTTTCTAGCCAATTGAGCTTCTATGGCCTGCTACTAACTATTAACAGAGCATCCCTCGTACCCTTCGTATTTTGATTCGTAAAAAACGTAGAGTAGGTACCCAATGTTGAGAATTGTCTCTAAAATAGTCTATAAAATGTGTCCTGTTATTGTAACTATAAATATTAGTGCTCTTCCATTATTAATATTAATTATTTAATAGACAAGGGTCCAATAAATAGGTAATTCGTTAACGTTTATTTTTAATAGAAATGCTATATAAAAATTGAAACAATTCTTTGTAAGCTTTTTATATAAATTGTTTTAATTTAATTTAATTTCGTTCTGTTATTTTTTTAACCTAAATTGTTTATACATATTCTTATGTGGTGTGATTTGTATGTTGGCAGAATGGAACTTTGGAACCACTTTCTCCAAAAGAACTATACTGTGTGATGAGCTGCAATGATGCTGTAGCAAGATATTTTAGCCAGCTTCGTGCAAAATTAGGCACTCCTGTAGCACCTGCTTTGGTAGCTGATTCGCTTACAGCTACTTCTCTACGGTTGGAATGGAAGTTTCCTGAAGCTAGACATGCTGGATTAACTTATTTTGTACAATGGAGGTATGAAGAACTTGCTGCATCATGGCAGTACTGCAGAAATCAAACTTGGGGACCCGATGACACTGTCATTGTTGATAATTTGCAACCATATACTAAATATAGGGTAAGAAAATTACATTTTTTTTATTTACTGATTTTATTTGCGTAATAATTTATTGTGCTATTCATTCATATAAATTCACACTTGCCAATTTATATGCTACTCCATTTATCGACAGTATTTTCTTTGAGGTGAACCAGCTAACAACATTTCGTATACTTTTAGAAGCTATATTTCTCAAAGAGAAAATGTTTCCAAGCTTAACGGCTTATTTGGAAAACCAAAATTCTAAAGAGTTACAGCTTATCCATTAGGAATTAAATATCATTTGCAATATAAACTAAACAAGATATATTTATATGCATCCACATATACAGTGAGGCCCAGAAAATCTACAACGAATGATCTTTTCTTATTAATAGTTTCACAAAAATAGGTATTATTGATAGAAAGTTGGTTGATATTTAAAAATTAAAATACCGCTGATTACCTACTTATATCCACAAAAACTTCTATACTGTACAGAATGGTAAGAGTGTTTCAAGGGTAAAGTAATATGAAATCACAACCATTTATTTCTTGCTTTACCGTATACTACCTACCTATAATAAAGGCATTTCGTTGATTTGGGGTTTTGTTCTACACTGTACCTAATGCAAATTTTTGTGGATCTGATTGGTATTACTTTAGCTTCTAGGTATTCACCAGCCTTCTTATCATAATAAGAACTATTAATAAACACATTTTCCACTTATTAGAAGGTTCTGGACCACATTGTACACCTACTAATTTAAATTGTAATGCACACATTTGTATAACAAAATGTATATACTTCTTTTAAAATGAGTAGGTATTACAGAATTTGTATAGTACCTAATTTGTCACTGAAAGGTAACGCTACAATGAATCTATATTGTTTTGCAAATGCCTTTCTACTATTTAAGTTCATTCACATTCATAACTTTGCTATTGTGCTACTGCACAATGAACTTCTTTTATTAACAGATATGGCCTGATATATTAATAAATTTGTAACCAGTCACCTGATAAAATATTTAGTTTGCTACCAAGAAGTAACTTTACGTGTAAGTATATTATACCTTAAATTTGCAAACTGCATGATATCTGCCAAAACTTTAAATAATTTCTTCGTGTAAAATAGAATCTGCATTTCTTTGGAAGTTCTAAACATTATGATTTGAGTATCTTTTGACCGATTTCGATAAGTCTGCGTACGACAAGTCTAAAAAGTTAAAAACATAAATATGTAATATTTTATATTTTTTATGGCAAAACTAAATTTCTCGCCTTTTTAAATTATAATAACACGTTTATTTTTGGACATATCTTTTAGATTTTACAAACTTAATTTGTTATTACTTATACCTTCCCAAGATTTTTAATTAATTCTTAACAATTCAATTTTATGCAAAAGATCTATTTCTCCTAGAAGTAAAGCTTATAGTATAGACCACTGCATAACTACAAAGGACACTAAGAAAGAAGTGCAATGCAATGCAATCTGTGTTGGGGCCTGATTGTCCTTATCACACTGTTATAAGTAGGTGAACAGAAATTTCGGTCTTAAATGGAACTTGAGTTCAACACAACGTTCTTACTCCATCGCTTACAAAAACATCGCAACCGTGCAGAAAATTCTGAAGCAAGAAGGACAGTTAACATACCGACACATATAGGAAACCTTTGGTATTATTACACCTGCAGTTTCACACAATCTTTAAATGTTAAAAAGATTTGTTTTCTCCGGATCCCAAGAGCAAATGAGGCACCATGTTGTTTGGTATCTGGAAATGCCGAGAAAGCTCTAAGGTGGAACGTAATATCAATAGCATCATGACAGGTAATAAAACATGGCTTTATTACTATGATGTCCCCATGAAATCACAGAACATGGTGTGGGTGTTTGAAGATGAGACAGCTCAATCTCAGTCAGTAGATCACAGTCAGTAAGGAAGAGGATGATCATCGTGTTCTTCCCAGCAAAGGAAATTTTGGAGTACCTACGTAATGTCAGACACTAAGAAGGTGGTCACTGCTAAGTGGTAGGGGAGACCGTTGTACCTAGGACATGGTGTACCTTGGACCATTCCACGTATCTAGTAAGGAAAGAAAAGAACTCCGGTAGACAAAGTTTCTTTGGAAAAGGCCATTGAGGCTGTAACCTCAAATGATCCAGAAAAGAAAATGTCCTATAGGGAGGCAACAAAAGTGTTTGGTATAAGTAAAACTACCCTACTGAGACTTGTAAATAAATTTAAAAGTGCTGATAATCCCAATGAATACCACTATTCACCTAACCTTGCGGTAAAGCAGGTATTTACGGAAGAAGAAGAAAAAGGCCTAGTAACCTATATTAAAAATGTCGCCCACATGCAGTACGGATTGACCAAAAAGGGTGTGAGGCTCCTAGCTTTCAAGTATGCTAGGGCCAATGAGAAAAAAATGCCTGCCACTTGGAGTGAGGAAGAAATTGCCGGGGAAGAATGGATGCGAGGGTTTTTAAAGAGGCACACCGATTTGTCAGTTTGCAAAACCAGAGGCGACAAGCTTGAGTCGCATGACTAGTTTTAACAGGACCAATGTCAGGCTTTTCTTCAATAATATAAAAGAAATTCATAGAAAATATGGTCCTATTGCACCTGATAAAATTTGGAACTTGGACGAAACGGGTCTCAGCACAGTCCAAGTGCAATCTAAAATAATTGCCCCAAGGGGGGTAAAACAGATAGGCAGTGCTACGTTGGCTGAAAGAGGGTCTTTAGTGACAATGATCGCTGCTGTAAATGCAGTTGGCAATTCGTTGCCCCCTATGTTGATATTTCCCCGTGTTCATTTCAAAGATAGGATGCTGTTTGGGGGACCAGCAAGTTGTATTGGGGCCACCAATCCTTCTGAATGGTCCAATGAAGCGACATTCATTAAATTTTTGGACCACTTTTTGAACACTGTCAAGAGCTCAAAGGATGATCGTGTCTTGCTCATTTTAGACAACCACGAGACCCACCTTTCTCCGGAGGTCCTTGACAAGGCATCTGATGCAGGCATTGTGATGCTTACTTATCCCCCCCCATACTTCACACAGGCTACAGCCTTTAGACCTGTCTGTGTACAGTCCACTGAAGACTTACTACAATCAAGCTGTTGAAGCTTGGCTGCTTAACAACAAGGGAAAGACCTTTGATATACATATATAGCATTGCAGAAGCCCTAGGTAGTACAGCTTATCCAAGACAATTCACTCCAAGTAATGTGATGTCTGGATTCAAGAAATCAGGAATATTTCCATTTGATGAAGCAGTTTTCACTGACGAAGATTTCCTGTGCTCTTACGTGACTGACAGACCTATGGATGCTTCAAGCGCAGGATCTACAACTTCAAGCTCTGTCCCTGTGACCTTTCCAAACGTTGAACCGTCCAACTCAGCAATCGCTTCTTGTTCAATCTTAGATCCTGGACCATCTAGTTCATCAGCAGTCGTTTCTTGTCCTCTACTATCAAGCACATCTTCAGTTCCTGAGCCCTTTGATCCTGAGCCTTCATCTGAATCTGTAAGTTCAATCTTAGATCCTGGACCATCTAGTTCATCAGCAGTCGTTTCTTGTCCTCTACCATCAAGCACATCTTCAGTTCCTGAGCCCTTTGATCCTGAGCCTTCATCTGAATCTGTAAGTTCAATCTTAGATCCTGGACCATCTAGTTCATCAGCAGTCGTTTCTTGTTCTCTACCATCAAGCACATCTTCAGTTCCTGAGCCCTTTGATCCTGAGCCTTCATCTGAATCTGTAATTGAAACACCAAATACGCCTACACGTAACAAAGCACCAAAACCATGCCTTACCCCTGAAGAGGTTCAACCTTATCCCAAGGCGGAGCAACGTAAGAAGAAGAGGCAAGGTAGACAACCAGGGAGAACCATGATTGCCACTGATACGCCAGAGAAAAACGCAATTAAAGAACAAAAGTCCAAAAGAGATAAGAAAAAAGGAGCTGTGACTAAAAGAAAAACATTTTCAAAAGACCTTGGAACTTTATTTAAGATAACAGAAAAGAAGAAAATTAACAAACATAACAAGAAAAATCAAGCCAAGAAGATGAAGCTAATCAAACAGGAATCAAGCTCCTCCTCTGATTCAGATGAAGCGTTAAGCCTTGTTTCCACTGATAATGAGGACAGTGATGGAGAAGAATGCTTGTATTGTTGTTCTTCAAAGTTGAGCGATAAAGGTCGAGAGAAGTGGTGCAAATGCACTTCATGTGGCAGTTGGGTGCACTATTTGTGCGCCAGAATTGAAGGAAAAGAATGGAAAATGTATCTGTGCGACTTTTGTGAAAACAGACAAAAATAAACTTTCATGTATCTGATTAATAAGTGATAAACCCATATTTCTTTTGTATAATTTCATAAAAATTTGTTGTTTCTAGAAATTAAACAATGTTACAGTTAAAACATTCATTTATTTACCCTAAGACTAAGAGTTCTTTATTAACCCTTTAGTTTATTATACCTGGTCCAAGGTACAAGAGGTCTGTCCACGAACATCGTGTACCATGGACCACTTTACATATCAATAGATTTAAATTTATCTTGTCTAAAGTTATACAAATATATAATTTAACAATATCTTATGTTGTTCTGAAAAGTTTAAAGTATAGCTGGATACTGTTTAAGTATTACAATTTCAAAAAACTTTGGCGTAAAAAAATAAAATATAAAAAGTGGTCCAAGGTACAACAGTCTCCCCTACCCACCTGACATCCAGATGTCCTAAGGAGCTCCAAATTCATGGTTCAGCACATGGTTTCTGCACCACGACAAGACCCCTGCACATTAGGCCAATGTGCGTGTCATCTATTTGGCAACGACCAGGTTGAATGTGCTTGTGTATCCTCCCTATAGCTCTCATCTTGGACCCTGTGATGCCACCTTATTTCCGCATGTGACGAATCGACTTAAGGGAAGATGTATTTCAGCTAATGAGGAGTTGCCCAGCTCAGAGAAAACGTAGATGGGTTCATGTGACAACTGATTTTGAAGAATACAAAAGTGTGTTGAATGTGAAGGAAAATACTTTGAAAGATCGTAAATAAATAAAGTTATTGCACAAAACTTTCCTAGTGTCCTTTGTATGAGTACTGCACATTTAGACATTTTAAATAATTGAGTAAGTACCTGGACTTCCAGTACCTAGTAGTAGGAAAATAATGATTATTGAAAATTGTGCAGTTAGCTATGCTATCCTCAAAAAAGTTGTGGAAGTTGATTGTATTATTGTAGTTTACAAGTTAAACATGTCTATGGAGTGCACTAAGTAGGTATATTAGTAAATATCTTTGTTTTCACTCATATTAGACTATCAGCTAAATATGGCTATACAATTTTTATCATACTAGAGTTATACAATCCATTAACAGTAACGCAATAGCAAAAGTAAGAATAAACGGACAAGTATCAGAAAGCGTACAACTAGATAAAGGAATCAAACAGGGAGATAGCCTGAGTCCTCTCCTTTTTGTAATCTACATGAATGCAATACACAAACAGAGTAAAAGGGAAACAAGAAAGACCATCTTAGGATATTACAATCTAATACCAATTAAAACCCAAGACCTCCTATATGCCGACAACATTATGATCATGGCAACAAACGTCGACCACCTCCAAAGAAATATAGAGGTATGGAAGACAAACCTAGAAGCAAAAGGCATGATTCTTAATACAGATAAAAGTAAAGTGTTACATATAGCAAAAGATCAGATAGACGAAAGACTACAAATACAATTAGAAGGAAAACAACTAGAGGGAGTAAAAATATACGAATATCTAGGAATTACAATAACGAACAATGGACGGGTAGATAAAGAAGTAAGTAATAGAACAAGTAAGGCTAGCAGAATCTTTTACCAGATTAACAACACCTTAATAGGGAAAAGAGAACTTAGTACAAAAGCAAAAGTACACTTATACAAAACCATATTTCTACCTACACTAATATACGGGGCTGAATCCTGGACAACCCTAGACAAACATAGATCACAAATAACAGCCTCAGAAATGAAATATCTGAGAAGGGTAGTAGGCAAGACACACAGAGACCGAATCAGAAACCAAAATATTAGAGGAGACCGAAAAGTGGAACCCGCTGTCAGCGAAATAGAAAAAAGACAACTACAATGGTACGGTCACATACTAAGAATGAATAATGAAAGATATCCCAAGAAAACTTTTAACATGAGATGCGAAGGTAGACGAGCAAAGGGACGACCAAGAACGAAATGGGAAGATAATGTCCGAGAGGCGGCCAGCAAACGAGGACGTACCGTACATCAGTTACGAATTCTCGCCCAAGATAGACAGAACTTCAAAAAATGGCTCAAAACCCCGACACCATAAAGGTACAAGGGAGAAGATAAAGAAGAATAATTTTTATCATGCTAATTGTATCTTGTGATAAAACTATTTTTTTTGTTTTTCACTATACAGTGACAATTCATGAACTGCGAACACAAGTAAATCGAGGCGAATTTACGATTGCCTAAAAAGATGCCAAGACCGATGGACAGTTGATCTAAGGTACTCTGATATTAATCCACGGGTCATCTACCTTGATTGTTTAAGTAATTGTTTAACCAGACGAGGCATCGACGCCTAGTGTAATTTTTGTTAATTAATTATTATATCACAGATAGAATGTATGAGGTACTGCGTTATTCTGTGATTAATTCAGATGATAAATTCAGAGTTAAACAACAGGATGTTTAGAGATTAACACTAAAGTAAAAGAAGGTAGTTCACAAAGTAAAACGCATTCTGAATAAAGAAATAATTTCTTCCGAACAAACTAACTCATAGTAAAAAACAGATGTAAACAAAAGTAAAACTATTTTTATTTCAAACAACAAAATTCAAGAAGTTTAAATTAGCTCCTGTTCAAAGAGCCTGCCTTCTTGCGCTAAACAATGTCCTAAGCAATCATAGAAACTTCTCTGCACATTAGCCAACGTATTAGTGCTAGTACTCTGAACTACCACTTTAATTTTTAAACACAGTTCTTCAAATCGTTAGTTGTAGTGAAAACGACATTCCAGAGGAAGTTTTCGGCATTTCTGGCACAGTTTCACAAAATGCCATACTACTAGTTCTGCAATTTATATAAATGAATAATCTGGATAGTCATTAGCGGTAATACAAACCTCTTTTAAATTCCTGTCTTCATTGGGAACATTAGGCCTGTTGTGCTATTGGGGAGAAATACATCCAAAGTTTCCAAAATTTTAAATAACTCCATGTAACGTTGATAACGATGAAGAATGCCTATTTCCAAATGTTGTGAAAGAATTTTTAATTTCACGGACCGTTGCACCCTAATAATACAATTTTACAATTTGCACTGTTCCGTTGCTTCGTAGTTATCGATTTTAAGATAGAAATGACAGCAGATATTATCTACTGACAAAATACGTGAACTGTCAACGTTAAATTCTCGGCATTTGTAAATTCGAAATATCGTCTGCCGTGTTCGTAGTAAAAAAAACCTCTTTCTATACAAAAATCTTCTTCTTCTTGGTGTTAGGCCTTTGGCCTGTTGCTACCGGATTAGGAATCGCTCCATCTTTTCCGCGGCCTCCCTATACTTCGTCTTCCTCTAGGTGATGTGTCCCTGGCTCTTCTTACTAAGCGGTCTTCGTGCATTCTGGTAATGTGGTTGTTCCATTCATCTCGCCTCTTAGTTACCCAATCCCTGATCTTTTGGATTTGGCATTGCTCTCTTATAGATTTGCTTCTTATTCTATCTATTCTTGTGTTTCCGGTTATTTTCCGGAGAGTTTTCATTTCTGTCACTTCCAGCATTTGTACCGTTTTGGAGGTATCCGCTCTCGCTTCTATGTACATCGTACGTCAGAATTGGTCGTACAATACTTTTATATATTCAAACCTTAGGTTCACATCTTAAAAACTTATTGTCTTATTGTACTATATTGTGCTATTGAGGCACCCAGATATTTTGGCGGCTTTGTTGGCTTGAGTCATAACCTCTTCTTGTGTGCTGCCTGTGCTTGTTATATTCGCTCCGAGATAATTGAATTTCATCATTTGTTGTATGATTTTGCCTTGTATTTCCAGTTTGCATCTTATAGGTTCTTTACTTATCACCATTGTTTTTATTTTTTTAATCGATAAGTTTAGGTGAAATCTTTTGCAGGTGCAATAAAACTGATATAATAGCCTCTGTAGATCGTCTTCGTTGTCACTTAGAACCGCATCGTCAGCAAAACAGATTATGTTAAAATTTATATTTTCCATTTTGTACCCTCTTTTGTTTCTTAATTCTTTTATAACCTCATTCATAATGACATTAAATAATAATGGGCTTAACGAGTCACCTTGACAAATTCCCTTGTTTACTGATATCGTTTTGGTTAGCTTACCATTCACTTTTATTCTAGCTTTGTTCTCTGTATATATGTCTTTTATCAATAGTCGTAAGTTATCTGGGAAACCATACTTATCCAGCACTTCCATTATATTTATTAGTTGCACGCTGTCAAACGCTTTCTCTATATCAACAAAGCAATGGAAGGCAGGTCTGTTGTATTCTCGCCGGCGACTCGCCGAAGTTTTGTTATAAATAATATGTTGGTGGCACTGTACGTCTATGTCAAATTCGAGGTTATCAGGTTAGGTTTTCCGTCAGTTTTGACAGAAACTGACACAAAAATTATTCATAACAAAACTTCGGAGAGTCGCCGGCGAGCCGCTGGCGAACAACTATGCATACGGATGTTAGTATTGGTTCTCTGTCTTCAGTATTTTCTATGATATCTGTGGAGTATAGGTTTGAGAAGTGGCGTATCCATTCTTCTTCACTAATTTTCTGGTTTGCTGTAATGTATTCTTGGGTTTCGGCTTTCTGATTTCGTATCATATTTGTTTTTGCGACTCGTTCTAGATTTTTAGTAGGATATGCCTCCCGGAACTTTTGCTTTATTCTTCTTATTTCTGCGTTGACCTCGTTTCTTATTCTTATTTGTAGCATTCCAAATCTTCTTGAGTTTTCTTCGTCTTGTGTTTTAGATACGCCTGCTTTTTTGTGTTTGCTAATATTTTTATGTCATTGCAAAACCAAGGAGTTTTCTTAGTATTGATAGTCCTGTGGACTTTCTTAGTGCCTAGAGATTCGGTGGCTACACCGATTATGTTGTTTTTTAGTGCTCTCCAGATGTCATTTAAATTTGAGTTATCTAATATCGCCTTGTTGTTAATTCGCTGCTCTAGTCTTGTCTTATATAGGTTTCTTACAGTCTCATCTTTTAGCAACTCTTTCTTTAGCAGTGTTTCGTATACGCGTTCTTTCTTTTTTGTTTTTTGTATTTGCAATTGTAACTTTCCCAATACTAATTTATGATCACTGTCTATGTTTGCTGAGTTCAATGTTCTTACATCTAGTATTTGCGTCGGGTGTATAGCCCGATTTGTTATTATGTAATCTATAGTCGAACGTTGCTCTCTCGTATCTTCCCATGTGTATTTGTAGCGCATTTCGTGATCAAAAAAGGTATTGTTCAGTCTAAATTCATTGTTAGCACAAAAATAAGTACCTAAATACCAAGTGTGATTTTATATATGTGAATGACTAAAAATGCTATTTTCTATTAATCAAGGTGTAGGTATGTCTTATTGTGTTTACTAGAAATACAATTCCCAAACTTTTTGTTGAAATCGCTTTAACAAAAATGTAATTATAAGATTTGTATGAGATACAAAAAATGTGTTTATGTCTATTAAAAAGATTTAGTAGTAGATTAATAAATTCATTATCATTTAGAATACCTACACCTTGGCTGAGTATATAAGATAATTTATCTGCAATACTACCTAATATATTAATATTTGACTTTTCCAGTTTCGAGTTGCTCTTTTACTATCTCCACATAGTGAACCAATTGTGTCTGCTCCAAGTGTAGTAATCAGCACCTTACCAGCGGGGGTTCCTGCTTCTCCACCCATTATTGTACGAGCAATGCCAATCGATTGTACTCATATCAGCGTGAGCTGGGAACCTGGCCCCTTCCCACATGGTCCTCTCCTCTCCTATGTGCTCCATATAACTGACAGCAATGGATACTCGGCACTTAAGGTGTGCCCATTATGAGTAATTATTTGCACTGTTGAATGCCACTTTTAGAGTTGCTTATTTTAGTGTCCATATAGAAACAATTAGTATAAAAGTTTATTAGAATGTTTACATATTTCTGAATGTTAGTGTCATAACTTAAATGGCTTTGCAAGAATTAATAAATTTTCTTCTTCCATATTTCTAAATTTTACATTGTATCATTTTTTACAGGTCTTACTACCAACGACATAATAGTACAATTTCTTGCAACTTGGAAGCCTCTGTAAATATTTTTCACATTTTCTTCTGTAAACTATTTATCATTGATACAGCTGCTGTATTTTAATAACTTTCCTTCTAATAATTTCCTTTCCAATAGTGTTTGTTATGTGTGTCATAATAACCTCTGTGTTAAATAATTGCATGACTCTTCTTTATACCTTATGCTTTTGCACTTATAGTTAGTCATTTGTATATTTACTCTTATATTTAAGAAGAAATCTAGGACTACTATTATGTATACGATGGCAGTTTCAAGTTACAATAAGGATGTAAATGAAATACAGTGCAAAATTAACGCACAATTTTAAAGAGAATTATATCTTAAAGCTAGCTTAATTTCAAATAAAGGTTTCAAAAATATCAAAGTATTGTTCTTCATGCTATTTTTTTGGGTATTTGCCACACTAACCAATTCTAAATATTAAAATAAGTAGGTACCAACGCACATACGGGTATTTGAACGATCCACGCGGCCAAAAGTCAAATTTATAAAATGCAAACCAGTAAAAAAAAATGACTACCTGGGATGCGGGACAGGTTAGAGAACAATACCCAACCCCTCCCGCCTTCTCACCGTGCATGCCACGCTTCCACGGGCTGTCGGAATTTGATCGTCCCGCATGGTATATGTGTTTGTTCTCGTGGCGTTCGTTTGCAACAAAGACTTCAACAGTGAATATTTGTTATTTTGCGTTTATTTTGGAAGAAAAAAGTTATGGATCCTGATAAAGCAGGTAATTATCTACTAATTTAAATATAATTTGGATAATTTTTGTATTTGGAAAGATTCGTTTTAGTATATTGAAAGTCACGCGTAATATGGAATATTTTTTAGCTATAATTTGTGTTTAAAAAGGAATATGTTATACTACCAAGTTAGATCCTGTCATAATTCTTGATATAATCGAAAGTTTAAAGCTTTGAGTACTAACTAATCCAAAAATTTACCGCGGAAAGTCGCGGATAAGTACCTAATTTTTTTTTTAAGAAAACAAAAGTCTTTATTTATGTTAAGTGAATTTTTAAGCAAAGTCTTTTTTGTTTTAGGTTCACAAAGAACCTCGGGAGCAAGAACTGTGACCCGTAAATACTTGTTCGACCGCATGCAGAGCTTTAATTTGCCTAATTTGGAAGAAAAACTGACTTTCTTGAATGAGGAACTTCTGTCATGCGGAGCGTACTCAGAAGAGCAAATTAAGACCTTTAAATCCACCTTTTCTCACTTTAAAAGCCAATTAAGACAAAGGTGGTCAAAGGCTCATAAGAAGGAAGACGTGTTTCGCAAATACAATGATTCATGGCTTGAAGGAACTATTGAGATTCCCGCTGTTGCACAAAATCGGCCAGGCCGCCCACGTAAGTTATTTGGAGATTCAAGTGAAAGAACAAAAAGGAGGAAAACTGAGGAGATTCGGTCTATTGTAGAAGAAGACGTGATCGTTCATGCTGCTCAGATTGAGTTGCGGAAAAGTGGAAAACGAAATGCTTCCGATATATTAAAAGAAATCACCAGTACTAGTCCGACACGTGCAACAAAATATAAGAGGGCATTTTCTGAAACAAGAAAAGAAGAAACTTGCCCTCTTACACCATTGCAAGCATTGGCAATGTTTGTAGAAGCTGATTTAACTGGTCGACAGTACGAAATAATTAGAAATACCAACAAAAAGTTCTTTCCTTGTTACAGCCTTTTACAAAAGACAAAACAAGAATGTTACCCACCGCCAGAGGCATGCAAAGTAACAAGTACCTGCGCTGAAAGCGACTTACAAACTTTGGTTGATCTAACCGTAAGGCGCCTGTCAACCTCCATAGAAGAAGTCCTGGTGACATTAAATGAGAAAGAACGAGATAGCCTAAAGATAATATGTAAATGGGGTTGTGACGGATCTCAGCAATCTAAGTACAAACAAAAATTTGAAAATGATGCTGACTCAGATGCTAATATATTTCAGAGCTGTTTCGTCCCTCTACGATTGGTTTGTGGCCAAGATGAAAAAAAGATTGTATGGGACAACCCAACACCCTCTTCTCCACGATATTGCCGGCCAATCAGGTTCCGTTTCGTAAAAGAGAGTACCGACATAACGGAAGAAGAAATTAATTACGTCAAAAACTCTACTGATTCACTAAAGGCAACAGAGGTTGATTTAAATGGCGAAAAATTTTTAGTGAAACAATCATTCATCATGACAATGGTAGACGGTAGTCTGCAATGCTGCCACAGGCACGAAATCCACAAGCCGGTGCTACATATGCGGTGCGACTTCTAAGGATTTCAACCGATTAGATGTTAAAAAAGAGATAAATCCTGAAGCTATCGAGTTTGGGCTTTCGGTTCTACATCCGAGAATTCGTCTTTTCGAAAGCATTCTCCACTTGGCGTATAAATTGCCTGTAAAAAAATACAAAGAGAGGAAAACAGAAGCCGAAAAAAAATCGAAAATGAAAAGAAACTGGAAATTCAAGCCAGATTTCGAAAAGAAACTGGTTTGATAGTAGATATGCCAAAGGCAAATTTCGGCAATACTAATGACGGCAACACCAGCAGAAGATTTTTTGAAGATCCTCAGTTACCTTCTGATATAACTGGCATTAGTCATGAACTAAATACAGATTAAAAGTCATACTAGAAACGATTTCGAGTGGACATATAATCGATCCTGAAAAATACGACAAATATGCACTAGATACTGCTCGCTTATATGTCGATCTATACCCTTGGCACCCTATGACACCAACAATGCACAAAATCCTTATCCATGGTGCAATTATAATAAAAAATGCATTGTTACCCATTGGGCAGCTCTCCGAAGAGGCCGCGGAAGCGCGTAATAAGCATTTAAGGTTATACCGCCAAGACTTCGCTCGAAAATTTTCTAGAGAAAACTGCAACAGAGACATTTTTAACCGGCTTCTTTTGACTTCGGACCCTCTGTTAAGTAGCATGAGAAGTGTAAAAAGTAGAAAACTTAATTCTTTCTTGCCAGAAACAATTGCTCTACTTATGCCTGCGAATCCGAATGAACCTGGTCATTCTTCAGAAAGCGAAGATGAACATTTGTCTGAAAAATTATAGATTTTTTGATGTTTTCTTTTTGTTTTGAATAAATACATCTCGATTTAATATTAAAACCTTGGTTTCATTTACTAATGTCGTTTAGAACCAATATCGAACATAAAATAATTTTGGCCGCGTAGATCGTTCAAATACCCGTATGTGCAACGGTTCGAAAAACAAACGTGTCCTGTTTTCAACGTAAACAAGTAATATTTTAAAACTTAATACTATGACTTTTCAAGTTCCAATTGAGACTAACCATATTGAAATTGGTAATAAACACATTCAAATTGGGATAACAGAACTTCAAATTATGAAATAAAAAAACATTACCATTTGCATTATTAGGACCTAGCCTCAATAAGCGATGGTCACTACATTCTTCCTCTATGAATAGGTACTTCTTCAACATCAGCATGATAAGGAGCACTGGCTACTACCAGTACTACATCTGACTGGTAGTTTTTTTATTTCTCAATTTCAAACTATTTAATCTCAATTTGACCGTGTTTGTTGTCAATTTGAATGTGTTTGTTCTTAATTTGAACGTGTTTGTTCTCAATTTGAATGTGATTAATCTCAATTTGAATGTGTTTATTTCCAATTTGAATATGATTTGTCTCAATTTGAAGTGAAAAAGTTCTACTAGTCGGCTGTCAGTTGTCAAGCAATTTACTGTAAGTTGGTTATTCTTCAGTTTCAGTAAAAGAATCTGTTTTAATTGTTAACTTTTAATTTACTACTTGGTTTTTGTTGAAAACAGATTAAACATTCATTTTTTAATTTTTCAGTGTGGTAAAATAACGCTTCAAAAAGGTTGAAGGAATTATCTTAAAATTGTTTTTGTTACTGGAAAACAATCACAGGTTTATTGTATACCTACTCAATTGTTTCATAGTGTTACTGTAACATCCCTACAGTGAAGGTTTTTCAATATTGACTTTATGGTCTTTTAAATTCAGAGTTTCAAATTTTACCATTTACTTGTTAATTATAACAATTTTAAGTCACCATACTGCTGAAAAAAAAATGAAAAGATCAAAAACAATAGAATAGCATAGAGCAAAGGTTCAGTGGTAACCTCACCAGCAGTATGCCACAGCTTCTTCCAGCAGTAGGTAATACGAGCTCGAGGAGAACATATAAAATAGTGAATCAAGTAAAAGATTACTTACCTACTTTAAAATTGCAGATGGTTTTATCAGTCTTTATAAAAAACCTGATGGAAAAACACATTTCGATAGATAATAGTATATTATGTTATTAGGAGCAAAAGTTATACTTTATGTGGCGTGGCTGGACGGTTTATCTACCGGGCTTGCAAGCCGAGCCTGGAAGATACTTTTGCTCCGAATAACATATAGTATTTTTTCTTAAAACTTTATAACAAATGATTTATAACGTTGTGATCAAAATCAGAAAAAAATCACTTTATCTTGTCAGCGGAGATAATAACTTTATCTATTAATTGAAAACGATCCACCCTGTATATCTCGTGAACCACACCAAATATCGAAAAAAATGTATAAATACAATACTATACAAGATGGGAGACACACGAAAGCGTAATCTGAGTCGCGCTAATACTCACCCCGCCTCACCCCCCATCCAACCTTGAAAATCTTAAATGGCACTATGCCCTTTGTGACACCTCAAATTAAAGGTCTTTTAAAATGCTATCTTTATACGCAAAGAAAATTAAAATCGATAGATTTGTTTTAGAGAAATTTAATATAACAATTAGACAAAATAGCGCAGACCGTGCAGAAACAATGTAACTGTTCAAACTGTCCTCCATTTTCGGCTAAACACTGATAAAGTTTCTGTTCAAATCCTAATCTAACATTCTGAAATACCTCTCGTGAAATAGACCTGCATTCGTGATTTATTCTTTGCCGTAGGTATTGAATATTTTCTGGCTCAGTTTTGTAAAGGTTGACTTTAAATGTCCGCAAAGAAAAAATCTAGGGGCGTTAAGTCAGGGGATCGTGGTGGCCACTCTATCGGTCCTCCTCTTCTACGGATAATTGTCGTTTAACCACTGCCTGACCGGTAAAACATAATGCGGAGGAGCTACATCTTGTTGAAAATGAAGCTCCTCTTCTGCTAGAAGTAAGTTCTCTTCTTCATCACGTTGATTTTCTAGAGCCTCTGTTATTAAAGGGTCGATTATATTTTCTAGCATATTCAAATAAATATTGCCATTTAAGTTCTCTGCTATAAATACCAGACCAATTATAGCATCTCCCAATATAGCAGCCCACACATTTATTTTTTGCGGCCGTTGAGAATGGCCCTCTCTAAAGATGTGCGGATTTTCATCGCTCCAATAGCGACAGTTATGTTTGTTTACAAATCCATTAAGATAAAAGGTACATTCATCACTAAAGCAAATGTTTTTTAATACATTTAGATTGATGTTTATCATAGCTGTCATTGTTTCGCAAAATTCAATTCGTCTATCAAAGTCTTCTTCGGCTAATTCATGATAAATCTGCATCTTATACGGATGAAATTTGTTAAGTTTCATAACTTTCTGAACTGCACCATATGAAATTCCAGTTATGGCAGAAACCCGGCCAAGGGAATTATTTGGATTTATTGCAAAATGTCCTAAAACTTCGATTTGCGCTGCTTCATGTAGAACTCTAGGCTGATCTCTTTTTTTATTCGCAACAGATCCACTTTCTCTAAATTTTTCAACCAACTCCAAAACATACTTGTGTGAAACATTCTTGTCCGGATGATTTTCGTTGAAAGTAGCAGCGGTTCTTCGGGCACACTGATTTTCGGTACCGTAAATAATTTCAATTCTTTCAGCTAACGTGTGAACCATTTTTTAAATTTCACAAAAATATCCAACCGCGAAGTAAAACACACATAAACACTGTAATCACTGTAATATTAAATTTGCACAAAAGTCAAAACATCATTTAATTGTTTCTGCACAGTCTGCTATTTTGTCTAATTTTTATATTTCTTTAAATTTCTCAAAAACAAATCTATCGATTTTAATTTAAACGAACATCAACAATTATTATTGCCAAACACTTTGACAAGTATTGACAATAAAAACATCCAGTAATGCATTATGACAACAGCCTGCTATGCGTTTTAAAAGCTCCCTTTTGTTTTAATAAACTTAAACACTTTTCCCTTAATATCTCAAAAACGAATCAACCGATTTTAAAAAGCGAAACGTCAAAATGTAGGTAATACAAAGGCCTTTCAAATGAGGATCATATAACCCACCTTGCAATTTAAATTTTTTTAGGAGGAGGCTTTGGAGGGTGGGGGTATAAAACGTGTTATGTAACTTTTATGTAAAAATATGTCCCCCTCATTAATATTGTTGCCGTGTCTCGGCGATTTCTTTAGAAAGCCTTGTGCACCGAGATATTGGGGGTGGATCGTTTTCAAATGATCACCCTGTATAGTTTACTGCAATATATTTATAATATAAGGTCCTGTTTAAAAGATTTCTTCTTGTAATATATATTTTTAATTAACACTAAACAATTATATTAATTGTTATAATAAATGTGTACCTACTATGCAGGACATACCAGCTGAAAACAATTTCTACATGTATCGAGATCTTGCTCCTGCTCGTAACTATACAGTTTCAATTAGTATGACCAATGGAATTGGTACTGGACCACCAGCACAAGTATTAGTTTCAACACCTGCTGAACCACTAGGTTTGTATTTTTTAGTAGTCTTTGTTTTAATTATAAATCAAATTTGTTACTTGGTCAAAAGTTCAGAATTATTGCACAAAAGGTTTCAAGGATTATACACTTCACCGCAAAATTAAGGGATCAGAAATAAAAGTGCAATATTTTTTTTATCGTTGAAAATATTGTTATGAAGCTCATAGGCAATAAAGATAGCACTATTTATCGCTACTTGTGCATATGTTAGGGAAATTCATAGCTTGAGATACCACAAAAATGCTGCTTGATAATAAATACTGCAGATTTCACATAAGTCTTGTAATTAAAGGTTGTCTGTCAGGGTGTTCTAAACAATTGGTACAGTGATATAAATCAAAATAAATGGCAGCCGATGTCCATAGAAACTCTCTTTCGGAGGTAGATGTATCTAAAATGGTCACACTGCTCGAGGAAGGCTATACTCAGAGAGAAGTTGCTGCAAGGCTTTTAGTTGCCCAGTCAGTGATCTGCAGAGTGTCTCGGCGGTTTCGAATGACAGGTAATTATACCAGGGCACCTGGCCAAGGTCGTAAAAAGAAAACCACCATGCGTGAAGACCGGTATTTGGCCGTAACGGCGAGACGTGAAAGGTTCATCACTGCTCGATCACTGAAAAATGATCTCCCATGATCCACCGGAACAGTCATTAGCTGCGATACCGTATGGAGGAGACTACATTATGTTAGTATGAAGGCAAGACGTCCTGCAACCGATCCAATTTTGACCCCCCTTCACCAGAGGTTTGGTTTAACGTTTGGTCATGATCGTTTGAACTGGGGAGATGAAGAATGGGCAGCAGTGCTGTTCACCGACGAGTCTAGATTTTCTCTAACCACCGATGATCGAAGTTATGTTAGTTAATGTTTATTAATAGTCTGATATTTATTGAGTATGAGTTTCATAACAATATTTTCAACGATAAAAAAAATATTGCACTTTTATTTCTGATCCCTTAATTTTGCGGTGAAGTGTAGTATTCCAACCAGAAATTAGAAAGCTATTTAAAATCAGGCCAGCATTGAGAACAGAAAGTCACTTCGTAATTTAATTCTTAAAATAACTGATTGTCATTCAGTAACAACCTTCAAATTTGACATTATGCATATCAAATTTTGGAAGACATACGTTTTTCAACATTTTCTATGCTAGTATACAACTAGTATCTACATAAATCATGAAAATGTTACAATATCTTAACAAAACAGTTACATGTGTAGAATTTACAGATAAACTGTGATTATACCACATGTTCCTTAAAAAAGTCCATAAGAGGCGGCTGTGGAAATTCAAACGTATGTTGGTGGCACTGTAAGTCTATGTCAAATTCGAGGTTATCAGGTTAGGTTTTCCGTAAGTTTTGACACAGACTGACGCCAAACCTAACCTGCTAACCTCGAATTTGACATAGACTTACAGTGCCATCAACATATAATTCATACGTTTTAATTTCCACAGCTGCCCCTTGTGGACTTTTTTAATGAACATGTTGTATTTGAAAGCTGCTTGACATTAGAAAATTATTTATTGATTGTATGAACCCAACTTAGACATGACTTTCATGATGTACCTACTTGATTTTAAATAGCTTTCCAATTTTTGGTTGGAATACATACCACCTGTTTGTTATATCTGACTCATGTTACAAACCTTAAAAGTTGATCTGTGGTAAATGCAGTTAAGGCCACATTAGCCTCTATCTTGATGTTCTAATCCAGCCGACTACAAATGCAATTTTCAAGAAAAGAAAAACTATATCTTGTTAGAAAACACATACAGAAATAATTTTTTTCTCCGATCGGAAGAAATATTATTCTTTTCTGACATACTTTTGGGCCGCAATAATATGTATAACATCTAGAAACAAAAAATTCCCAGCTGATTAGGGAATTTCTGTCGAGGCATCAGCCGAGGCAAATCAACTACACAAGGCCAGGAAGTTTACTTTCCCTACATGTTACAGAATACTATTTTTAAAACGGTCTCTTTGTAGTAATTCACTCTTTTTTATCAATCTGTAACTTTATTTATATATTTTAAAATGTCTAAAAAGTAAATGATATACAGGGTGAATGAGACCACCCGTATCAGTATTTTTTTTTAAGAACGGTGAGTCGTAGAGAATTGGGATAAAAAAATTTATTATAAAAGTCATACTAAAGAATCGAATTTTGATATTATTATTTCTCGAAAAAGTCAGCATCACGAGTAGTTTTGTCAACAATGTCCAGAACTCCAAAATTTTAAATGGCACCATAAGTCGAAAAACGTATTGTTGAAAAGATCGTTAAAAAAGAAGAAAGTTTTGTAGGAAAAATTATTTTACTACTACCACCCCTTTTAAGTAGGTAATATTCGATTAAAGTTATTAAATTTGAAATTTGTTGTTAACAAACAAAATTGAAAAGTCGGCTTTTAAAATCTAGTTACCGAATTAAACAATGTTACACACACGTTTTAATGCCAATAACATTTTGAACACTTGTAACATTGTTTAATTCGGTAACTAGATTTTAAAATCCGACTTTTCAATTTTGTTTGTTAACAACAAATTTCAAATTTAATAACTTTAATCGAATATTACTTAAAAGGGGTGGTAGTAGTAAAATAATTTTTCCTACAAAACTTTCTTCTTTTTTAACGATCTTTTCAACAATACGTTTTTCGACTTATGGTGCCATTTAAAATTTTGGAGTTCTGGACAATGTGGACAAAACTACTCCTGATGCTGACTTTTTCGAGAAATAATAATATCACCATTCGATTCTTTAGTATGACTTTTATAATAAATTTTTTTATCCAAACTCTCTACGTCTCACCGTTCTTTAAAAAAATTACTGATACGGGTGGTCTCATTCACCCTGTATACTGAAAGACTATTTCTTTATAAACAAAGTATGCAAATATATAGATTTTATATAAAAATAATGTAAGTATTTAAAAGTACTTTTTTAATACTAATTTGATACTACTGGGTTGTAAAGAAACGATTTCCTACCTTAATTTCTATAACTGAAAAACTTAAAATAATTTTATAAATATATTTCATGTTAGATACCTAGTTTATAATTGGCTAATCTAGGATTACCACTTAATCTATATGTCAGCATTTTATTTAATAACTTCATCAAATCTTTATGATTATAGAAAAAAATAATCAAAATCCAGGTATTTATTCATTTTTTTTTCCATTAGTAGTTTGTAATATACTGTAATGGATTGAAATTCCATTATTATCAATAAAGAGTTTGTGAACTGTAAATTAAGATTATGAGCTGTCAATTAAGCGTCCTATAATAGATATTTACAATACAAGTGGGATAAGAGCATTATTAATATACGCGTGTGAAATGGCACGTTAACGTTCATCATGAATTTGCGTTGTTAATCTTTGCAACAAGTTGTTTATGTTTTATGTCTCAATTAGTTTCAATAAATGTTGATATATGTATATTTCTTACTCTTATTTACTTTTAAAGAAGAACGCGGTAGCGAAAAATTGTGAAATAATGTAGCTCTTAACTTACCAATGGTAAATTTTACTAAAGATCAATGACTGTGGATGTCTTCAGCTCGCAATGATGCATTTGTCGGATCTGTCTGTTTTCCAAGGCAGTAGTGATTATGCAAGAAGACTGTAATAAGGAGATGTAACTTCCTATGATGGCTGTATATAAAAGCGGCCCCAATGTCAGGGATAGCTGTCGCGGCGCTGTCAACAGCGTGTACTATCTTCGGTCATTTTCGTTCGTTTTTGCTGCTATTCAAGAGTTAGAAGCGAGCAAAATTAACCTATAATCGCGGTTAAAAGGCAGTTTACGGTTGTTAATCAAATGGAGTGTATTTCAAGTGTGTTATTAATTGTTAAAACATGGTCCGAATTTCCAGTTACACTCAGCAAATATTTGACATTGACAGTTCACGAGTTTTGTGAATGGATAATAGTACACGACGAAACGCGAGTTATTTCTCCTTAGTATAGTCTTCTTGTGATTATGACAGTTAAATAAATACGAATTCTTAGACATATCTCAGAATATCAGGCTCTCCTAAAATAGTTACAGTATGTTAATATTTGCTATAAGTAAAAATGAAAATAAAACTGTAAATGAAAACGAATTATGTATTATAATATAGCCAAAATTGAGTAATATATGTCGATAAATAACTTGAGCAGAACAATGTAAATTAACATATTTTATGCATGCGAAATGACAGATTTGACAAATGCATCATTGCAAGCACAAAACATCCACAGCCCTCATTGCTCTTTAGCAAAATTTACCATTGTGTTTCCCTAGGTTCCACATGCCATTAGTCACACTGTATTCGGTTCATACCTTTTTTGTATGGAGGTTGTTATTAAGTTGCATATGAACAAAACCATAATTTGTTGTATAACCTGTATAATCTTCAACAAATTTACTGTCATTTGACAGAATAGAAGATTGTTGCTAGATAATAATAGCTATTATGAGTACATACGCGACACTAAATAAAACCTACAGTTCTTTAGCTTGCTGCCTGTGAGCTGTAACCCACCCCATTTAGTTAATCCTGACGTCAAACCAGGTTTTGCATCAAATGACAAATTTCGAATACTGACATTTAATTATATCATTCTTTTGTTTTGGGTCCAAATGAAGTCGTATTGTTTTAAAACTGTTAACCATTGCAAGTACTCTATTACTGAAACTGAATAGATACCTACATAAGAATTACAAAAGTTCTATTTTCCGTTGTGTTTCAATATGGCAACTTTGCATTTGAAGGTGTTTTGTCATGTTTTCTAACCTAAATGTACTTAGAAACCATAACCTCAAATGTAAACACGACGATATACTATTACACAGCAAAATCGTGGAAACCTCCATAGCCAACGTTCATACAAAAAAGATGTGAACCTATAATACTGACATAATCTTTAATCGCTTTTATGTTTTTTTTTACCATTTTCACTGAATGGGATGTGCAATTAAGTTAATGGGTCTCATTTAACTTACGCTATACTCCCCCACAGCAAAAGCAAGTAATTAAACTACATAAGCCCAAGCGGCCTACTTATTGACAAACAATATCTTTTTTAAATTTTATGTGTCAACAGTAAAAAGCATATATTAATGTCAATTATTTCCGCTTATGCGAAGCAATCATAAATTATACTATATTAAAGTATAGGTAATTTGTATAATGTTTTAATATAATTGTAATAATAAATGTGTTTTTTAGCAAAAGAAATACAACAACCAGTTTTAATACTCAGTTCACATCACGTTGTTATTGAACAAGGAACGGATATGTTGGAAGTACCTGTTGTGTTATACAGAACAGAAGAATTCATTAAAGGTAAGGTTTAAGTTTATCGTAATCTTTCAAATATTTGCCATATTGTTTGTAAAAGACGCCTATGCTAATTTATAATGCATGTATACCTATTTATATGCATTATAGTACTAATTTATATTTCAACCCATACAAACTAATGTTCAGCTTATATCATATCATCAGAGTCAAAGTTGCTATAAAAGGTAAAAATCGGCATAATGATATTTAAAGCCCTTTGTGTCAGCCATATGGAGCACATTAGCATGTATGGGTTCACCAACAGCTTTAGCAACTCAGATCAAAACATGGGTGGCTTGTTAGAGGGTCACAAGCCACCAATACACATTATTATTATTAAACTTCTTGTTCAATTCAAAAGATATAAGGCACAAAAAACCAAAATTGCTAGGTTTTTACCTACAAAGATGACATGGTCTAAGCCAAAATCTGATTTTTTTAGTTCAAGTAATCTCAAAAACTTCAATCAATACTGCATTAATACTGTTTTAATGTATATAGTCTTCTATATGTATTCATTTTTTCATTATTCTTAACAGTGCTTTAACATTTAAATCAAGATAAAATTTATATACCGGCTGAGAACTGAACATCGATAATTATGTAGAAAAACCACATTTATGCTTATTGCTGCTTGCCTCTTAATCATTCAAAAATAATATTAGTAGCAATCAAAAGAGACAGATATTGTGCATAATATTATGCCAAATACATAGTTTTTAACAAGAAATACTTATTTATGAAATTAATACAAATTCTAGTGGAGGTTTGCCTATATCAACATAGTAGTCAGTGTCTCGTGTATTTGGTCAGCGGTGGCTGCTCCTTAGGGGCTCAGGGTCTCAAGCCTTCCAGCCTATTTGTCATTAAAAAAGTGACTATTCTATAATTGAAAATATATTATTATCGTAATATTTGCAAATATGGCGCTCCTAAAAAGTAATGCAATCCGAGGGTAAAGGCGGCCGCTGTGAAAATATGGAAATATTGCGGTGTAAGCTTTGGCAATAAACTGTAAATGTACAAGGTGAATTTGAGCATTCTTGCATGGTTGTGCGTCGTGTGGAAGATCTTGCATAATATTGGTTGCAGTTAAAGCGTGTTTATTTATATGGAGTGATTTTGATTGTTTTATGCAGTTTTATTCAAAGAACGGCAGAGAATAGCATAACTAATACTCTAAAGATACATTTTAAAAGCCTCCACTGGTTTTAAATCTCAAACAGCGAGATAAAATTGGGACTGTAATTTTATAAGATATTTTGCTGTCAACATTTACAAGAAAAACAAATGGATTTGTGGATGTAATGCATTAAGTGTTCTATTTTGTTTTCGATTATTACACACATTATTATCATGTTTCGTGTTTTAATTCTTATGTACATCTTGTGTTGTGTTTGAATACTTTTTTAGATGATTAAAATTGAAATTTATTGCTATATTTGAATTAAAACATCGACTAAATGTAGGTGAGTCATTAAATATTATTTTGTGCTTAGTTATTGTTAAAAATTAAGATCCCCCCAAATATCTCTATCACAAGCCGCCACTGTATTTGATACTGCGTATGCGTAAACCTTGACCAAAACAAACAAACCATTAAAAAATATTATTTGCCATAGCATGGAAAAATATTGAGAAACAGTTAACAAATTTGTAGTCTGCAGTAATATGCCTAAATGTAATTTCCTATACAAATGCTTGGTCTTAATAGTGCTATTGTGTTCGCATTGCAATCTCGATTTGGTTTCATTTTTACTACACAAAGAAAATATTACTGCATGTGAGCTTATATTTTAAAGCAATATACCTATATAGACTGATCCAATATACAGGGTGTTTCAGGAGAAAATGAAAATATTCTAACGGCATGTCTAGGAAGCCAAAATAAGCAAAATAAGCTGATATGTTCAAGTTTGATTTTTATTTATTTCAGAGATTGTAATTTAAAAAGCTATATAATATCAACGCGCAAATAACTGTATTGAAGTGGGCGGTGATGTTTTCGAAAATTTGTTGTAAATTAATGCAATTTGTGTATTGTTTTGTTTTGTTTTGTTAGTTTTGTAATGAATTTTTCTTTAGTACTTAAATTACAATTAATCAAAGTATCTCTGAAACAAATAAAAATCAGACTTGAACATATGAGCTTATTTTGCTTATTGTGGCTTCCAAGACATGTCCTTAAAATATTTCCATATCTTACTGGAACACCCTGTATTCCAGATCGAGTTGGATGATGTTATATTATATTTATGTAGAGTCACGGCTAATTAGATCTGAAATTTATTTGATCACACATATTTAAAACTGTTATCTGTGTGTTTTTGTTATATTCACTAGTATTTGTTTGCTATCGGTATTATTTCTTCCACTGGTTCTTTTTCTTCCATATTTTGCGATACCTTACTATGTAAAACTAATTTTATTACTATTCATGGTAAAAGTAAACCCGAACATTAGCTCTATTTAATAACAACAGACGACCTACAGCTCGCCCAAGCTTAGAAAAGGCACTTTTAAGGAAGGGAAATGCCTGTTGATACACTCTTATACCAAAATAAATTCAGAGAATAATCTTTATTAAATTTATATTGGTAGGACTGTCACTCAATATACTTCTTCTCCTTCTTCCTTCCATATAAGCTTAATCTTTTCTTTACAATACACTATCCCTCCATCCCACTATACGAAGTACGAATAATTGGAAAAAATTGTGATGTTATTAACGTCTACGGTTGAATGCCAGTTTACTAATTACTTTTTCCTTCTTAAAAAATCTGTGAATAGCCCTACTCAGAACTTCCCTCACAATTGGAAGTTGTGACACTAAAAGTTTTGAAAAATGAAAGGAAACTAGAGGTAAAAATATCTTAACGTTCCTAATAATACTACTAATACACTTGGTAATACGAATTACATCAATTTGCAAATAAAAGAACATTGCAGGTGGTGGGATTAAAACTCAACCTAATTTCAGTGCCTGCGAGAGTAATATTAATTAGCAGTAGCCAGGGCGCAACCCTCCCCATGGTCTTGTTCGGCCACAAAGGACTAACTCGCATTTGCCCTCGTGGCCGGATTATGTATGACGTGCTTATTGTTGCCCATTTTTGTCTCTTTTACAACATTTATTCTGTAGGGTCTCATTTTCGTCAATGGTATGTGCAAATTATTATTTTTATCTATTACCCAGCTGAATCAAAAATACACATTTTATTTTTTCAAGGTGTTCGCCTTGTATATATTTCACTGAAAGTATATTTGGTTTTAAGACAGGTAGATATATAATCCGCATGCAAAATATCAACTTCCTCCAACAAATAGTTTTTGAACTATACAGCCAACAAATGGACAGACAGACTGACAGACGGATAGGATGAATTGGAAAACATATTTTCCGTTATCTAGGGACCCTGAAATGTGAAGATCTATAGAAATCGTGCAAGGTGATCTTTTCACAATTACAACACTTCCTTCGTCTTTTAGAAGAGGGAAGTGACAATGACAATATAAGACTTTTTTCTCCATACATATAAAGGCCATTTCTATGTATATCTTCCAATTTCTCCTAGTAGTTCGAGAATTTGCCGAGGGCTTCTAAGCTTGGACGAGCTGTATCAAACATTTAAGTTATTATTAAACGTCTGCATATAAAAGCCACAATGTTATAATTATTAACGTACTTAGGCCGATATATAGTAAATAACGGACACGGTTGAATTTTTGTAATCAACCACGTCTGTTGTTTGTGTATCGGCCATTTGTCGCTGAAGATTTTTCGTAATAAAAATGTATATATTGTAAAAGCACGTGATGACTTTATTTTTTTTAAATCACATAATCCTTGACAGCCAGCGGTCGTTATTATTTTTTTATCGTTTTCAAGATATTACGCCTTTGTTTTCATATACAAAAGTAGGCTGGTAACTAAGCCATAACTGTATCTGTACGGTAATATTCCTTTACCATACATGGCAACCAATAAACTATTGAACAAACCACGGATGTTATGAAACATAACATTCCTAGATATATTAATAGCTATAACAACCGGTGGCTGTTATGAATTATTTTTCATGTGCTGGTTTAGTTCAGTTAAAATACAATAATAGTGTAGTATCACAAAAAAAAAATAACCAAATTATAACAAAAACTAACAATTTTAGTTTTCACAATATGGTACAGTGCTTTAGATATGCCTTTATTGTACTTTTTTAGTATATTCTTGCACCATTCCACAAGGAGTTATTTTTGAGCATTGGTTAAATTATGGGGTGTCGAATAACACCAAACTTTCCTGACTTTCAGACGATCATGTAAACTGTTACTTATTAATACTAGTCATTATAATACGCAAAATAGCCCATAATATTCTGTAGGTGACTCGGTTTTCTTCTTCAATCATATTATGAATAGCGCGCTATGTTTTCGTCCATAACTGAGGAAAGCTCAATCAAACGTATACAGTCTGTTCTATAAAAAAGGCCCCGCCTTCTAGCTACTTTATTATTTATTTTAGACCCAATAAACCTTATATCAAATCAAATGGCACATAAAAACCTACATTTTAACACTATCAAAAAATTTTTATCTTCAATTGTTTCAGAGTGGTGACGTCACGTGCAATTTTTTTAAATGACACGGTATATATTTTTTGACATTTTCTGGTAGAGGTTTTTTTTCTCTTTTCAACAATATAAATATTTCATGCACTTGCATAAAAAAATTTTCGTGAAAAATTACAAAACTTTTTCACAGTGGGAGGCCATGATACAAAACTGTAAACAAAAGTGTAACTCAGAAAAACAAAACAAATAGTAGCCAAACGCTTTAACCAAGAAGACTATACTAAGGAGATGCAACTTCCTATGACGACTGTATATAAAAGCGGCCCTTATGTCGGGGATAGCCGTCGCGGCGCTGTCGACAGCGTGTACTGCCGTTCGAGAGTTGGAAGCGAGCTAAATTAACCTGTAATCGCGGTTAAAAGTCAGTTTACGGTTGTTAATCCAATGGAGTGTATTTCAAGTGTGTTATTAATTGTTAAAAAACATGGTCCGAATTTCCAGTTACACTCAGCAAATGTTTGACATTGACAGTTCACGAGTTTTGTGAATGAATAAATGTACACCACAGCCGCCTTACTTGTCAGCTTTTAGCGGTCCGCTTCGAAACGGGAGTTGCGTGTCCTTAGTATAGTGTTCTTGGCTTTAACTGTCAGATTTCAGAATAATCTAAAGTGTTTATTGTTTTGTTTTTCTGAGTTACACTTTTGTTTATAGTTTTGTATGGTGGCCTCCCACCGATAAAAAAGTTTTTTAATTTTTCTCGAAAATTTTCTTATGTAAGGGCATAAAATATTATATTGTTGAAAAGAGAAAAAAAACCTCTACCAGAAAATGTCAAAAAATATATACAGTGTCATTTAAAAAAATTGCACGTGACGTCACCACTCTGAAACAATTGAAGATAAAAAATTTTTGATAGTGTTAAAATGTAGGTTTTTATGTGCCATTTGATTTGATATAAGGTTTATTGGGTCTAAAATAAATAATAAAGTAGCTAGAAGGCGGGGCCTTTTTTATAGAACAGACGGTATAGGTATTATTCAATTTACCAACTGTAAACTGATTCAACACTAGGTACTTCATTACCAAAAGCAGTTTGATGCATTTCAAAGCATTACTTTGGTGAGAGCAAACTTTTAGTCATAGAAAATCATGCCTCAAACATTTGCTCTTTTCTTGTCATGCACAAACGTCAGCATTGAGAAGAAAATTATTCACAACAGATAATCAAATCTAACAATAATAATTGTCAAAGTACATGTCCATGAACTTTTTTTGGTAATGTGTTTTTTCATACCTACTTTGATTACTTTAATCTGCAGCAATTATCGGTGCCACCTACCCTCAGCTTCATTTTATTTATTTTAATTTACGTTGTAAGCAAGTTTTATGTAATAAGTAGGTAAATGATTCTGAATAGTGTCATAATGTTTAAGAAACTTTAATAATTGCTTTTTATTATTTATGTAAAAAATCAACTATGCACTTAAAAAAACTAATACCTACGTAATTAGTATTACAAAATAACTGAAAGACAGTTTTAAATGCTGAAGTAATGCTATGACAAACAAAACATTACAAATATACACTGTAATAGTCAAATTGTGCTTATTTCAAATTAAATAATTGTATTGCTTATAAATTTCAAATATTATTATTTAATTATATTGGACGTTTTTTATAATTTAGAAAACAGAACAAAAGTAGAAAACCTGTATAAACTGCTCATAGGCATCCAAATTAAAATGGCATCCTTTCAATGCCTTTTTCAATAAATCAAAAATGTGAAAATCGCAGGGCTATAACTTGGGACTGCACAGAGGGTGTTTTAATAGTTCCCAATGAAACCTTTTAAGCAAATCGTGCACAGATTTGGCAACATATGGTTGTATCTTTATTTTTTTGGTGCCTATCTTCAAGCAAAATGTTTACCACACGCTTAACAGTGCTTGCAGTTTTCACAATATGCGCCTCTCCAGGGCGTGGCATGTCTTTTGTGCATTCCCTACCTTCAACAAATGTCTTTTGCAATTCCACAACTGCCGTTTGTTAATAACAAACTTCTCCATAAACACCAAGCATTCTCATATTTCTTCAGGAAAAAGCCCCTCCGCAGTTAGAAATTGGGTTACAGCGTATTAATCTTCTTCAGGCAGGCTTTTTATTGTAGTCGTTTTACAAATCAATAAAATTGGATTTAACTGCAATTCACTTGTAAAATTATACATATGAAGAAGAATACATTAATAAACAACTAGCATTCACTGGTTTTGTCACCGAGGCTAGTAAAATCATGGCTTGTTTATTATAAATATGTTTCAGTTGAACAAGCCTCGTATTCTTTAATTGCTTAATGCTTTAGTCATAAATCAGCATTTTATTTATACAAATAAATAATAAATTTTATGCTTTGAATAGCAATCGCTGGTGTTGGATTAACAAGATTAATTATATTTACTGTAAGTACAATCATTAATGTGTGTGTGTATTACCATTAGTGAATATCCCAGGTGTTAACTTTCAAGACTAAACAGAGACAATTTCTATTGAAATCTGTTTTTGCATATTGCTGCTCAACATTTGAATCTATAAAAGTGAAAGAGAAAAATATCGCAACTAACACAATATTGGTAGAAATATATCATATACATGTTCTTAGTAATAAAAAATATCTTTCAATAGAAGGCTTGTCCAGTGATTTGCCATAGTTTGACCGGTTTCAAATTTTTAAATTTTTTCTTTTTTATTTTATTACAGATATTTTTGTAGTTATATTATTTAATAGTATTAGGCATATAATGGACGATGCTAATAAATTATCAGAGTCAGTTATACGTAGTATCGGCCGTATGTTGTTTAACAATTTTCGTAATATCTACTAAAAGTGGCCAATTTGAAGATAAGTGATTTTAATATAAATAATATATATAAGTGTTTCTAGTAACGTGCACCTGCACGTAATTTGGTAGTGTAGCAACGGTTATAACGATCGTGGCTGTTAAATCTTAACGGTTTATTGGGTGACATTTTGATCAAGCAGATAGTACTGATATAGTACAATAACATGTAGGTATTATGAAAAACTAATAGTATCAGCAATGTCTTTCTCTTTCAACTAATGCCTTTGCCATTTATGTACGTTTAAATGATGAGCTGTAACAATATTAATAAAAGTGGCTTCCAATGCAGTTTGCCCAGTGTTGAATTCAGATCATTTACACAAGGGAGCAAAAATGAAAGTTCTGAGGGGTGTTTTTTAAAAATTAAAATACAAAGATAAATACTGATTACTTAATTTGCAGAAACAACTCAGAATTAAATGTAAATGCTTATTGCCGCACAATGCACTCATTCTTTTATATACAGAGAGTTTATTATAATGCGCAATGTGTAAATGGATTTATTTTAAAATGCAATATGGAAACATTACTGAGTAGGTATGTAAAAACATAATATATTCTATGGAGGAAGGAATTCTGTTGATCAAATGGTATAAAGACTTCAGTTTACAGCAAATATGTGGGTTATTACATGTTACATTCCCTCTTGTTATTTGTGATGCTTCTTTTTCAATCAAATTACGGTTCTGTATTGCATTTTAAAATAAACGCATTTCATATGGCATGGCAAATCCTTAGAAACCAATAGTAATAATCAAGTTCATGGAAACAGGAATACCACATTGCGCATTAAAATAAATTCTATGTATTTAACAAAACAGGAATATAATGTGGTAATGTTCCTGTACTGCCGGGGGGGAGGGGTATTTCCCTCCTGGTCACCGCCCCTGGATTCAACACTGAATTTGCCTATGTTAAGTCTTGGAACTTCTCTTCTAATATAAACAAATATAACTTTTCAAGCGTTTTGTTATCGTCGTTAATAAGTATAAATATGAGCTAGTGCAGAAGCATTTTAGAGCTGTATTTATTTATGCTTTAATTTTCTGTTTTGTATTTGTTTGTAGTAGAAGCAAATATTGTAAATTTAAAACTTGGTTCGCATAAAGGTGGACATTTAAGTGATTGCTAGAAGTGTAAGTATCTTCATGTAAATGTCTCATTATACCTATTTGCATTAGAATATTTTCCATGGATGAATGTGGTAAATCGAAAACCATTAAGAAATCTTTGCGGCAAGCTGCTCTATTTATCAAAATAAATGTATAAACTGCATATGTCTCACATGAACATGTCATTAAGTAGGTATTGCTAATTTCAAATTTTATAATTGCATAGATTACCTACTACCTACTACTATATATTTACTGTTATTGTTGAATTTCAAAATGTACATAATTATTTGTGTATTTCAGCAATTTAACACTGACATAGTTTTTACATTTTGTAGGTATTGCCATTCATGTGAGTCAACGATTATTATTTGTATCTGATTCATCATCACAAGTGCATCGAATATCATTCACAAATTTTACAAATAATTCCAAAACTACCACTATCCTTGCACAACCTCAGATTAATTTTGTACCACTGGAATTATCTGTTGATTGGCTTAATAATCAGTTGTATATATTGGGAGAAGTAACTCATCAGAGACAGGTATGGCAAATCACACGCTGTGATTTAGATGGTCGAGCACAACAAGTGGCTCTGGCAGGACTTCGAACCAAACCGCATCATATTGAAGTTGATCCATATAATGGGTAAGATCAATTTATTTTTGCTTACTATACGTGCATTAGTTGTTTTTAAATATCGTACGTTCATTAAAAAAGTGGAAATTCAAACGTATAAATAATATGTTGGAGGCACTGGAAGTCTATGTCAGGTTAGGTTTTGTGTCAAAACTGACGTAAAACCTAACCTGCTAACCTCGAATTTGACATAGACTTACAGTGCCAACGACATATTATTCATACGTTTGAATTTCCACAGCCTTCCCTTATGGACTTTTTTAATGAACATACGATATTTGTAATTGATTATACCGTAAAACAGGGACACTTGGGACAGTTTTGACATATTAATAAAAGCTTGCATTTTCAAAATTAATGGTAACAAAAAATTCCACTTTGTGTAGGGTACTCTGATGCCTGTTTTAATGGATTATCTCAAAATGTTGATCCATTTTAAAAAAATAAATAAAATGTTGCTGTCCCAAGTTACCCCTACTAAGGTGTAACTTGGGACTTTAGTTTAGCTTGGTTTTCCAATACTAAAAATTGTTTTGGGACAGGTACATCTGTGGGCAATACTTGGGGCACCTATCAACTCCATTAAAAGTTATTTTTTATTTTTTTTGCCGAATTTTCTCTCGCCTAGAAGTAGGTAGTTAACCTTTTATTTGAATAATTTCATAGGTAACTTCTAAAATTATTGATTGTATGTTAAAATTATGTTTTTAGTAGTAAAAAATAGGTCCACTCTATGAAGAAAATGTAATTTATTAAGCGAAAAATTGTTTTACATTTTTTACTTAACACTAACTTAACCTAGGTGGCTTACAAAACATGACTAATAATCTTATTAAATGTGTGTTTACCCCTGGATATTTTTGGTTTATCTAAAACAAAATAAACTTGTGTGGTATTTATGACATACTCATCAAGCACTGATGAATTCAGTGCTTTGTTATATCTCAAGCAACTTACCAAATATTTGTCATTACAATTGCTGTTTATAATTTTTGCAACAATTTTTTTCACACTCCCTTTTAGTGCTGCTATTGTACACTAGTTTACAGACAATAAGAGATTTTCTGGCTGGAAATCTTTATATTGCGATGGTATTTAGCCCTCCACTCAACTCTAGTTGCAGTGCAAACAAATTATAAATCAAATCACAAAAGCACAGAGTTGGGATAATTCACACAACTGTAAAATTTCACATAAATTGTCAGCCCGTAATTACATTGGCAAAAATGGCCAGTAGCATTGAGATTATTAGAACACATAGGCAAAGAAAGAAACTCAATTTTCATAAGTTGGAATCATTGATGTAATTTTAGCGTAATATAAAAGGTTTGTGCAAAGTAAAGCCAAGCCCATTTGAATAAGACTGGCACGGAAGGGTTCGAAATATGTTCAGTCTAAAAGAATCGTAGAAATTAAAGTAATTAACATGTGGACAATTTATGAGAATTTTAAAATAAGAGGTAAGAATAAAAGGATCACAGATGGACTGTGCAGAATGCATGAACCAGGCAAACAAAGAAATTACTACATGCTACAGCAAGATGTGAGAATTGAGAAAAAGGAAGCAGCTTTAGTAGAAATTGCAGAAAAGAAAACGACAGAATATGAAACAAGAGTGATGTGAAAACTAATCAGTGTAGTGGCGGATTGAACAATCAGTGAAATTAAAAACAAACTAAGTGGCGCAATAAGACAGTGAAATATCCGAAATTCAAAGGACAATTATTTTAGTATTAAGGATTGTAAATATTTATAATTTAATTGTAAAAGTAATATTATTGTACTTGGTTGATTTCCTTTTTTTAAATTGTTAGATAGTGTTTTGTTGATAACGACCAGGGGACATTAACATTTGAATAAATTCTTGAATTGATAGCCAGTTTTTACTCTTCAAATAAATTAAGTTTTTATATACAAAACATAAAATTAAATTGTTAAAACATATACCAAAGTGCTCAGAATTTTGAGGAGTACCAGCATAAGTAAAGGTAGCAATTTCCATGTCGTGAAGTGATTTTTCTTCGGCTACCTCCATCGGACGGGAACGGCAACGAGCGAAGCTTCCGATTCAGCCAGTTGGGAGTACTGCAGGGATTCCGGAGCTTATCCGAGGTGTACCAGCGAGTCATCCTAGTGGATACGAGCAACATCAACCAGCCCAGCATCCTGGGGGCCCATCTTCTACAGCAGGCAGCGCAGAGTGGGTCCGAGGTATCAGCCAATCTAAAAAATTTTAAGGACGAATTAAGGAACCGAATTCCATTGAATTTATTTGTCCATGAGCAACCATTTATCCAGGAATCGTATTTTTAATCATCATTTTGAGGTTAGACAAAACAAATGCAGCTAGGCGTATAGCACAAACAAATTAGGCGAGGTTTTTAGCCTGAAACAAATGAACCAGGTGACGCCGTTTTGAAGTCGCGATAATTTTAAAACTTACCGGATAATTTTCTCATTAAATCCCTTTGAAACTTAGATAAACACGCGAGCTGTCAGCATATTTCGAATTATTTTGGCCAGCTATTTGACAGAACAAGCAGCACTTGCGCGCTGCGTTCCAATTTCATTGCCACCCAGTGGCGTACCTTTCACATTCAAATTATAGCCCCTCTATTTACAAATAGTAGCGAGCGACATCCTGGGGCAAACCTGATGCAAACATGAAAATACAAAAAGTTACTAAACGGTAAATTTCAGTGTAAACAGTGAAAAAATAACTGAACTGAGTACCTGAAATCCTTTTCTGCCACTATTTTTACACTTATCGACACAATACCGTGGCATTTCCACGTCCTCGACTTAGAATTTGCCCCCGAAGAGAAAAATGAATAAAATCACGACAAATGTCAATGTCACATTTTAATATTAGGCAACTTCCTTGGAAATTTTTAAATATGCTAGGGACTTAAGGGATACCAACGTGATTTTGCCCCAGCGGCAACATCAAAGGTTGTCGCTACTATTTGTAAATAGAGGGGCTATAATTCAAATATTTGACAAAAGCAAAGATCCCAACCCAGAGATTTGAGTTTCATGTTTAATTTTCCCGAGCTAGCTAATTTAAAATATGTACAGATGAGTGAAATATAATTTGAGGGCGTACTACCGTTTTTTGTATTAACCGGTAACAAACTTAGAGATTGCTGTGGTATTTAATCAGCCAAAATTCGAATTGAATGAAACTAAGTATTGTGTAGTGACCATATTTATTTTTATAACAAATTAAAAATTACATAATTAAATAACGTTGTCAACGATAGGGAGGGAGTCATTACAATATATCCGTGCACCTGCACGACGTTTATGATTTAAAGGCATAATGTCCCAAGTTATCCACTATGTGTAGTTAAGAGGGTTAAAGAGTTCTAAAAAATCAAAATTCAAATTTTAGGTTATGTTTTTAAATTTTATGTGTTAGTAAGCTTTCAAGCAAGAACACTATACTAAGGACACGCAACTCCCGTTTCGAAGCAGACCGCTAAAAGATGACAAGTAAGGCGGCCGTGGTGTACAATTATTCATTCACAAAACTCGTGAACTGTCAATGTCAAACATTTGCTGAGTGTAACTGGAAATTCGGACCATGTTTTAACAATTAATAACGCACTTGAAATACACTCCATTGGATTAACAACCGTAAACTGACTTTTAACTGCGATTACTCGTTAATTTAGCTCGCTTCTAACTCTCGAACGGCAGTACACGCTGTCGACAGCGCCGCGGCGGCTATCCCCGACATAGGGCCGCTTTTATATACAGCCGTCATAGGAAGTTCCATCTCCTTAGTATAGTCTTCTTGGTTTCAAGTAACACAAACATTCAAAAATATTTGCAATATAGTTGATAGATCCGCTTCCATGGCAGTTACTTTTTAGGTATATAAAATTGGACTTTTTTCTCTGTATTTTTAATATTTTTTTGTGAGCACCTTCAAGCTTCCATAAGCAATTTAGGCGGCAATAATATGTCACATTCAACATCTGTTTTACTGATTGTAATTTTTTCAGAATTCATATGAATAATATGTTGGTGGCACTGTAAGTCATTATGACAAGAGCTCACAATTATGTCAACTTCGAGGTTAGCAGCTTAGATTTTCCGTCAGTTTTGACACAAACTGATGCAAAACCTAACCTGCTAACCTCGAATTTGACATAATTGTGAGCTCTTGTCATAATGACTTACAGTGCCACCAACATATTATTCATACAGCAAATATTTCAAAGGCACCTTGACCGGAATAATTAATGAACACCCGTTACATATAAATGTTGAGTCATTTGATAAAATCTAGTCAACATTAAATTTCAGATTTTTATTTTGGGTTGTACATGGATATAGTGGAGGTGGTTTGTATCGACTAGATCTTTCTGATATTAGTAATGGAATTAAACATAATGTACAACCTGAGCAAATATTATCAGAACCAAATCTTGGAGCATTTACTGTTGATCACACGAATTTCCGATTGCTATGCTCAAATCAAGACCAGAACACCATAAATTCGGTCGCTTTAGATGGGTGAGTTTTTCATTTTATTTCCACAGTGATTTGTTCTTTAAATACAAAAATAAATTTTAGCAAAGAAATAGTAAATGTTAGACCACGAATTATTACTAGAAAAATGCAGAAAGTATTGTCATTGGCAACTGCAAATAAAACGTTTTACTGGACTGATGGAAATGATGTGTTTTATGAAGAATATCATTCTTCACGTGAAAGCTATTATCATAATGCTTATCCAGATCTAGCTGATCGCCCTTACTTAAAGGTAGTTGTTAATCTTCAAAGTTCTCAACCTACCCCGGTACCTATCAACCCACCTACTACTCTGCAAGCTATATTTGGTCCTGACCTTGTTAAAATAAGTTGGAAAGCACCTCATCTGTTAGGTGAACAAGGTTAGTATATTAGTTTTTTATGAGCATAGATGTTCTTTAATATTACTTATATTTTATAAGAAACTACTTAATTTATTATGTTTATTTAATTTTTTTCAACTAGCAAATTTAAATTATAAAATGTTGATAATAATAAAATTAGAATAAGTTTTCTCTCTCGTGCTGTCCTATATTTACATCATATTTTAAGGCATTATTTAGTATTGATTATATATTACTTTATTGTATTTTATTATCCTGATACTCTAGCTTCTCATTCGAAATATACAAGGTGACCATTTTAAAACTTTGAATCTTACATTTTTTAAATAAGCAACACACAGCTAACTTTAAATTAAACCCTCGGAGTAATGAAATATGATTACTCTGACCTTAACGGTAGGAATACTTTTGTTTTAATATTATAGTCGCCTTGCACCTGCACTGTGTTGTCTGTTTACAGAATTTCAAGCTCAGATTTTTAAAATGGGCGCCCTTATATGTATAGTACGTTTTTTTTCTATAATAACTGTCAAAGTGTTACAATGTTGGTAGATATGTGATCAAAACGCTAGGAAATTTATATACCTCGTGTTGGTAGAACTTTTTCAAAATTATGGTTATGTGTCAATTTTGAATGTCAAAGTTTCTTAATTTGAACTCTTGACAAATTTCTTTTTTTAACATGGAATCATCATCATCATCAATAAAATCGGATAAATAAAGAAAACCAAGAAATATTTTAAATGCAAAAATGAAGCAAGCGATATAAATTATGACATATCTGTCAAAATGACAATAATTTTTTTAGTGGAAGAAAAGAACTAAAAATCTATGTACCAACATTATTAAAACTAGGGACCCTGCAGGAATGCAACTTATCCCCTAGAAAGTTGACCTTGAAAATTATTATAGAAAAAAGATGTACTATATAGAAAATTTGATAGTAGTGTTTATTTACACAAAAGAAAGAAAACTCTAAAATTTGATATTTGAACACATTTTTTAGGAAAAGGTGCTTGGCAAAATTGGTCTTACGAAATATCTATAAAAGATGTGAAGAATAACCAAATGAAAACTCACAAAGGAATAAATATCACTTCATGTACAATACAAAACTTACAAGAAGATCGAGAATACATTATTATAGCAGCAGCATATACAGATTTAGGGAAAGGACCCTGGTCATCAGAATTTCGAGGAAAGACACTTAAGCTCTCTAAGAATGGCAAATATCCAACAATATTATGGTCAGCTACAAATGGTTTATTAAGGTCTGATGCTACTGGTGAAAATGTGCAAACACTAATTCAAACATCTATAATGAAGGATTATTTTATAACTGATATATCGTGGTACAATGATCAAATTTATGTAGTAACAAATAATTCACAAATCTTCAGTTATAACTTAAGCACCCACAAATTGGGTCAAATAATGGATATTGATTCCGTTAGTAGCATTGCTGTGGACTGGATTGGCAAAAAGTTATATTGGTCAAATCCTAAACAACAGTTGGTATGTAGAAATATTTAAATAATAAGAAACTAAACCAAAACACTAATAAAAATATAGAATAGATTTTCTCCAATTCTGTTAAAATATGTTATTTTAGATTTTACGAGGAAATTTCAATGGTACCCAGCAAGAACCATTACCAATTTTAACATTAGCAAAAGAATTGAACATTGATGCTGTAAATGCTTACCTGTATTGGTCAACAGGGCAAGCAGTGGAATGTGCTCGTTTAAATGGTGCTGATCGATTAGTATACCATCCAGCCCAATTATTTTCAGGGAAGCAAGGTAAGATATAGAATATAGCTTATACATTACTTTCTAAATGGGACGATTATAGTAGATTTGTTAAAATTTAAAAAATAAATCAAGTTTAAAGTGCATCATGTCCTACATTTAATGGAAGCTGAACGTGTAAGTGAGTATGATGGAAAATAGCAGCTTTGAAAGTCATCCAATTGTTACAGCTAATTTATTCAGAATTCCATTCATTCTTTGTATTGTTAACTCTTTTTCATAATACCTACATGTTGTTGTACTATATCAGTACTGTCTGCTTGATCAAAATGTCGCATATAACAGCCAAGGCCGTTAAAATTGAACCGTTATAACCGTTGCACTACCAAATTACGTGCTTTGTTTTAATTAAGAAAAATGAATTTGCAAACATCCGTCGCTACACTACCAAATTATGTACGGGACTCAGGTTATTAGTAAGTTTTAGTTTTAGTAGATACTACGAAAACTTTTAAACAACATACGACCGATATTACATATAACTAACTTGGATAATTTATTAGCCTTGGCCATGAAATGTATCCTCGACGGTTATATACTCAATATCAGTCTAATACCGTTAAATACTATAACTTTAACAATTAGGACATGCTGCTTATTTTAAGAATGGCAAATAGCAATTACGAAATATGTATCTTTAGCATCGTTTCTTTGGGAGGGATTAATAATTTCCCCAACCTAAGCCACCAATGATTAAAACTACATCTGCTATTTTAAAAATTATTAACTAGTGTTATAGTTTCCACAATCTACCGATAATGATTCTAACACAAAATATTGGATTATACAGAGTGAGTTGGGTGGAGTGCACCAATTCCAGTCGTATATTCTACGCGTAAAAATAATGTAAAAAACTCGAATGTTGTTATCCGATTTTTATTTGTTTTCAAGTTATAGCATTATCAAAAACAACTTTATGGAGAAATTTACTGAGTTTTTGTTTAAAAATCAATATTTTTATTAATCCATATATATAATAGGCTTGTCTGGGACGCTGTTTTGTGTGTCCGGGACGCTGTTTCAGCAGCCAAACCGTAAAAGATAGAGAAAAAAGTTATGAAAGTTATATGTTTGGAATGGTCATGTCAGGTCAGGAACCGAATTTCAGTCACGTGACACTTCCGGTTTTCGAGAAATCACGTGATTTCCGTCCGTCCGGGACGCTGGTCCGTCCGGGACGCTGTTTCAGCAGCGAAACCGTAAGAGATAGAGAAAAAAGTTATTGAAGTTATTTGTTTGGAATGGTCATGTCAGGTCAGAAACCGAATTTCAATCACGTGACAATTCCGGTTTTCGAGAAATCACGGGATTTCTCGAAAACGCGTTCTATTTGAAAAACGGTCTTTTTTGTTTTATTAAATGAGACATTTGTCTCACTGGCTGCTAGTATTTTATAAATTTAAGACGTAATCATTTGAAAACAATTGAGAAATGCATCATTTATTGCAAAGGCTAAAATGGAAATAATATGTGTGGAGATTTTCTTTATGACGCTATAACTTGAAAACAAATAAAAATCGGATAACAATATTTGAGTTTTTTACATTATTTTTACACGTAGAATACACGACTGGAATTTAATGCGTTCCTCCCGACTAACCCTGTATAAGTATTATTGCGGAAAAAATATTTCGCACAATACTTAATCTAGTTACTTGCTTTTATCCACAGTGGCTTAGTGTGTAACTGACTATCGGACTACTTGTCATTTATCACATTTTGGGCTTATTGTCGTATTATTAGCTTAAGAAATGGCGGTTCTTCCGCAACCAACTAGTTTTGTGATAACAAAGCCTTTTTCGGCCTCGCTTAGGATGTGATGCGACATTTTAAGTTTTGATGGCAACAACTGACAATTCAGTGACTTTAGTACACTTGATCAAACCATACATACACAAGGCAAACAAACTGTGCGAAATTTTTTTTTTCGACGACTGACATTGAAATTAGTTTTTTCTCACTGTCATTTGACAACAAAAAGTTGACATTTGCCGCTGAGCGTGCGTTTTAATCTTTTTGCCGCTCGCCGAGCGGATTGGGTTTCCGCGTTAACAAAATAGGTAGCCACGTCCGAATGTTTCCTTGACAACGCCCGTCATTTGTGGAAATAATCGCGTCACATGTCATATAGACTGCGCGAGTAATGTTAACTTGATTGTCAATTAATTTTTGCGATAAAACGAAATTTGATATTTTCCTTTAATAATATGCTCAGTCGTCGAAAAAATAGTATGTATGTTTCAAGCTAAAAGTGCGCGTGACGCTTTTGCAATATTCATGCGCAAGCGGCAAGAATGCACTTTCAGCTCTTAACATACAATATACTATTTCGCAATAGTACCTAATGCATTGTATTTATTAATTACTCGATTGCTTTATTAATTTAATTTTAGTGATGGGTTTAACATTGGATATGAACCACAATATGGTATATTGGATAATAAGAAGTTCAGAGGGATCGAATTTGTTTAGGGCACCTATGGCAGGTGCTTTATTAGCTGGTGCAAAACCTGTGCCAGAATCCATATCTAATCTGCAGAAACCAGATATGCAAGGACCACTGTGTTACTTTAATGATCGACTACTCTGGTTAAAAGACAATCAAAATGCAGTCATTAGTGATTTAATGGGCAAAAATGTTGCTAACATTAATGGGAAGGAACTGTCAGGATTATCTATGGTTTATGTAATGGATGCAACTCTTCACACTTGGCCAAGTAAGTATAATTATTTTCTTATGCAAATTATTGCAACATACAAGTACCTACTTCAAAAAATGAAACATGAAACAAATACTGAGTATTTACTTTTAATTTTCACCTTTACTAGTTATTTTCTAATTAGAAAGCAATTAAAGAATAAAAATAGATTTATTCACTTCGATTGCCCCTTAATGCACCTTTATCTCTATTTACCTATCACAGTCAATGTTATTGGCATATACAAATTAATATTTTAAACTTGATCTACTACTAACAATTTTAATATTAAATGTGTTGTCAATTTACTTGGCATTGAAAGAAGGAAATACATAGCATAATAATAGTTAGTAATCAAAAATTGTAAGGGGAACTTATTTTAAAGTAGTTTAATTTGGTAGTTATTAACAATAATTATTTTCAAAACCAATGTAAAATTAATAATAATAAATCGATAACTATACTTTTATTCCAGATACCACTAATAAATTAGTCAACACCATATCTGTAATTCCTGAACCTATAGTACGAAGTTCAATAAAAACTGAAGGATTATGGAATTCATTTAACATAACATGGGAACCATGCCATAGAGTTAATTTTGGTACAGTATTTTATGAAATTAAAGTGGATAGCCTTCTAAAGAATGGTTCAGCAGTAAGTAACTGTGCATTTTTTATAAAACACACTTATAAATACAATAATAATTAATGTTCACTACAGCACTGAAAATGTATGCAATGTGCAGTAACGAAACGTAGAATTACTAATGTATGACAATAGTAACCTTCATAATTTCTGTATTTCAGAAGGTTACAACTCTTCCTTATATAAAATATTGGCAAACGGTAGCTCCTTTTACAAAACTACATGTTACAATTAGAGCATTTACATACTGGGGAACGTCTGTGTTAGTACGTGCTAAAATATATTCACCTCCTTCTACACCTTCAGCACCAGGAAACTTACGTACTTATGTATCCTACTATCAACATCACAATGATAGCCAAGGAGTTGACATTACCTTTAGATGGGATGCTCCTCTATATTCCAATGGTGTTATTCAAGGCTACAAAATAAAATGTTGGTACACAAGTAATTACGAAGATATTGAAATATGTAAAGACGTTGAACGAAAATCTAATGAAAGGGAATATGCTATAAATGATATGCGAGAGCATGAAGTCTACTATTTTCAGGTAAGTACCTATACCTACTGTATTTTAAGAAAAAATTGTGATATTAATAGGTAACTATGAATATATATAGTAGATATTTAGCCGTTTAAAACAGCAAACTGTTTAAATTTGAATTGACCGTATCCATAACCAACAAACAAAATTATTTATTTGCTATTCATAGCCACAGTTAACTGCAATTTTTTCTCTATCTGACATCACTTATACCAAACAAATCACTTAAAACTGTGTATAATTAAATAAGGATAAATACACTTCAAGTGGTGTTTTATTGGGCAATATGTCAGCCCTCAAGAATTTTTGATTGTTGAGTTTTATACAGGTAAACTATACCATGAGTAAAGAAATTAAATAAAACAGAAAAGGAAAGGGGAAATGATATTTTTTTGAAATCGGCAGTGAATAATGTCGAAATTGTCATTAAATACTAGAAACAGGCGGAATGATAGATAGGATTAAAAAAAACATAATGTGCCCCTCAGCATAGAAGTTTCTTTTTGTCCCGCATAATGGACAATACGTTGAGCCTTGAGAATTTTCAATTGTCGAGTTGTATAAAGTTTAAAGGAAGACTATAACATGAATAAAGAAAATAAGTAAAGTAAAAAGGTAAACAGAAAACTACATGGATTAGTCAAAGATATGTAATTTTAATAATTGAAATTATACAAAAAATGGTATAAGTAACCGGTTATTGAAAGGTTTGTATAATCAATATCGCCATAGTTACTAAAATAACTGTTGTAATACGTGGTTACTAAAGAAAATTACACATTCTTTGTCATTTATCTCCTTATGAATAATCTAGTCATATACGTATTATACAATTATACAATACGTCAAGTGTCGAGAATTTTTGATTGTCGACTTGTATACAGGAAAATATATAAAGTAAAAAATAAATATGAAATTTATTATATGTTTTATTGAACTTTTTCCACTGTCTCGGGTGTTTATCACACGACGTTTTGGGAGTTTTTGATCTACACCCGTCCTCAGGGAAATTTATAAATGTAATAATTTTCATTTACTTCAAATTTACATCAAATTTTTAATTCATGGCTATTTGATTTTAATTGGGATTATACAAAAATTTGTATAATCAATATCGCCATAGTTACTAAAATAACTGTTGTAATACGTGGTTACTAAAGAAAATTATACATTCTTTGTCATTTATCTCCTTATGAATGATCTAGTCATATACAACTATACAATACGTCAAGTCTCAAGAATTTTTGATTGTCGACTTGTATACAGGATAATATATAAAGTAAAAAATAAATAGGAAATTTATTACCTATATGTTTTATTGGACTTTTTCCACTGTCTCGGGTGTTTATCACACGACGTTTTGGGAGTTTTTGATCTACACCCGTCGTCAGGGAAATTTATAAATGTAATAATTTTCATTTACTTCAAATTTACATCAAATTTTTAATTCATGACTATGTGCTTTTAATTGGGATTATACAAAAATTTGTATAATCAATATCGCCATAGTTACTAAAATAACTGTTGTAATACGTGATTACTGAAGAAAATTATACATTCTTTGTCATTTATCTCCTTATGAATGATCTAGTCATATATTATACAACTATACAATACGTCAAGTCTCGAGAATTTTTGATTGTCGACTTGTATACAGAAAAATAAATAAAGTAAAAAACAAATAGGAAATTTATTATATGTTTTATTGGACTTTTTCCACTGTCTCGGGTGTTTATCACACGACGTTTTGGGAGTTTTTGATCTACACCCGTCGTCAGGGAAATTTATAAATGTAATAATTTTCATTTACTTCAAATTTACATCAAATTTTTAATTCATGACTATGTGCTTTTAATTGGGATTATACAAAAATTTGTATAATCAATATCGCCATAGTTACTAAAATAACTGTTGTAATACGTGATTACTGAAGAAAATTATACATTCTTTGTCATTTATCTCCTTATGAATGATCTAGTCATATATTATACAACTATACAATACGTCAAGTCTCGAGAATTTTTGATTGTCGACTTGTATACAGGAAAATAAATAAAGTAAAAAATAAATAGGAAATTTATTATATGTTTTATTGGACTTTTTCCACTGTCTCGGGTGTTTATCACACGACGTTTTGGGAGTTTTTGATCTACACGCGTCCTCAGGGAAATTTATAAATGTAATAATTTTCATTTACTTCAAATTTACATCAAATTTTTAATTCATGGCTATTTGATTTTAATTGGGATTATACAAAAATTTGTATAATCAATATCGCCATAGTTATTAAATTAACTGTTGTAATACATGGTCATTAAAGAAAATCACACATTCTTATTCGTTTATAACCTCATGAATGTAAAATGAATTCCTCTAAAGTACAGTTATAGACAGCTTTAGTTTTCACACAAACAAATAAAACGTTTTATACTAAACAACAACCTTAACTGATATTGCATCAGATGTGAATATCTTACTAGCATGGAAAGCAGTATGCGGGTATCTATTATCTACGGGTACCTATTTATTAGGATATACTAATACTTTTTAACTACCGTGTTTGTAACTGTTTATATTATTTAATTTGTTCATAATATTGTGACTGTGTTTCCCTATGCATTAAAGCATGTTGCTATCCTAAACTTGCTTTAACAAAAATCCCAATTTTCAGTATGTTTCAAAAATCCAAAAAACTAAGTGAGCTAGATACAAATTCTTTTTAGAATATTGACCAGCATTAAATTATGCAACTTTGGCAATATTGTATTTCTTATGATACGCGAGATCCCCATGCATATACTTAAAAGATGGGTATACAGGTTGATTATAAATTAAGGGTCAGTTTTTTTCTCTCTCCTAACAATGGAAAAATGCAACTAGCCCTGAATTTATAATCAACCTGTACAGTTATAATAAGCAACAATCTAGAAAATTTCATTGTAGACACTGTTATTAGGAGACTGTGTATGTATTACATTATCACATTTTTAAAATGAAAATCTATTGCCACCGTTAAATTTAATGATACCTAATAATAAAATTATAGATATTAACGATATAAGTTTGATTATGAGCATCTTAACGAAACGAGTTTAAACGAGGCGGTGAGCCAAGTTTTGCAGCAATCAAACAGGTTAAGTGCCGTAAGCAAACGTGTATTGTTCAATATTTTATCTTCATCAATAAATTCTAGTTCACTGAATTTTTTTAAATTAAAATAATGCGGTAATATCTGTCCATTACAGAACTGAGTGCGGTAATATGCTCTTAGCGATACTAAAATTAATTTGGTTAATAGTCTATAACAATACTGATGAAGATAAAATAAATTAACAATTTATGTTTAAAATTGTTTTACTATAAGAAATATCTTTTTTAATTTTCAGGTACAGGCTTACACTGAAATTGGTGATGGTGAAGCTTCTGAAGTAGTATCAGTAAATACGAGCAATGAATTTCCTTTGCCAAAATTATTAGTAGCTTCTGCTGATTCAATATTTATCCAGGATATTGATAAAAATAAGAATTATCCACTTATTCATGGAATAAGTACGCCTATTGAAATGGCATATATAATAAAAGAAAATAAAGTATTTTGGATTAATGACATGCAAGAGTTGCTTACGTTTAATTTAATAAATTCTAACAGAAGCAAAATTGTTGACTTAAGTGGTGATCCTGTAAGTTTAACAGTGGACTGGTTGGAAAGAAGCTTATACTACATTCAAAGCAAAAGTATTGAACAAGGATCATCTATTTACAAACTTGATTTAAATCATGTTGATAAAGGTATTTTAAGAAGTGTAGAGATATTTAGGACGCCTTCAACTATTGCTAGAATCGAAGTATCTCCATTTACACAGTAAGTTATAATTTCACATACTTATATTTAACGTGTGCACTAAACACTCCCTGTTTTTAAGTATTCAATTTTAGGCATAGTACAAGATAATTATATCTGTTACATTTTTATCAGAAATATTTAAACTTACTCAAATGGAATAAGACGGGAGACAGACAAATCAATTCATTGTGAAAACTTTACAATTAATTATATTAATAGTTTGGTGCTTTTTTGTTTTCTATCATATCTCTAAATTGAGATGACAAATTGTTACAACTTCGGGCCGAACTCCTCCAAAGAGCAGACCGCCTCAAACATTACTTTTACTAAATTTAGTGTAATATGTAGGTACTATAGCAAAAATATAAATGTAATGTGCAAATTTTTCAAAATGCAAAAAAATTAATACTTCATGCTCACATTTTTCACTTTGTGATTGTGTCATAAGTATCATAATTCAATTATTGTGAGTTTCTACCTTCTGAGTGAAAACAAAACAATATTTTAAGGTTTGTTGTTCAGCTGAATGTAGCATATTATGCAAGACAGGAGCTAGCAAAATTTTTCAAAGCACTTTTACTTTTTTTAGAAACCCATTACGTGTAATGACTATTCTTGCTTAATCCAAAACTTCTTTCTAGTACATTCGTAACATCAAATTTGGTTGCTGTAGATTTTTAGTTTTCTGTTATATTTATTGAATAACAGTTGTCGTTTAGTTAAATTTAGCAAGAATTTTTACATCCTTTTACAATATAAAAAACACGTTTTTGTTCATTGGTCTGTCTGTATGTGAACAGAATATCTCAAAATCGAAAAGAGATATGACGTTGAAACTACATGTATAAGTTTTGTGTACTATCTAGATGTGACTGCAAGCTTTTGAAGAAAATCGCATAACCAGAAGTATGGTGTTTACTCTTGTGATTTTTCAGTTACATTTTGATTACATTTTATAATTTGTATTGATGTGAGATAGGTGATTTTCCAGTTGAATACCTATAAAAATGGGTTTTTTTGAAAATATAATATAGGGAAGCTAAAAACAAATCTTTTACCAATTATAACATCACTGTAAAAAAAGTTGTGTGCGTGTATCACACCAGATTTTTTCTTGTATTAATTGACATTTTAATACAAATTAGTTATTTATGTATCTAGTGCATGAAATGACACTGTGGTGTTTGAAAATGAGAAAAGCACCAAACTGCTTCTACAGCATTATCGAAATAATGAAAAAATGTTCATAAACAATACAAGAAATATATATTGGCAGCATGTGAAAAGTATTTCGTTCTAGTGTGCAAAAACTTTCATGTATGTCGTCAATAGTAATGTAAATAAATAACCTATTTTTTATCATGTTAAAAATAAGGCAAACTTCACTTATCGATAGCAATGTGCGGATGTTCCCTTTTTTGATGGCTGTCGAAAAAATAAATACTTGTTACAAGGTGACAACTCAGTTTTATTTAATTATCCACGGCAACATGGTTAATTAACTAACTAGAACAACTATTCAACAAATTAATGAAAAACTAACAATCTCCTACAACTACCAAATTTGGTGCGATACCACATTTTACAATTCTAAGCAAGTTTTTTTTTTATAAAATGATTCAATATTTTGCACAGAAGAGGCAATTTACCTAAAGTGACTTAAATTTTTAAGCTGCGCCCAGCACCCTGTTTACAATTTTGAAACTCGGTTATGTAAAATGAACTTCTTATAGTGTAATTTAGACAAAAATCTGTACATTACCTAACTAACTAAATAATTTTAATCAAATTAATGTTACATATTTTATTACAGGAAATTGTACTGGGTAGAAGTTAACCTGAATAGCCGCTACCATCTCATGCAATGCAATACTGATGGAACAAATATTGAACCATTTTTTTCGGAGCATCTGCATAATAAAAGAGATACAGAAGTGGAACCAGCATGCAACTGTCCCATACATCCATCTGTAGAAAAGACATTTACAGTTGATCATTCAAATTCCAAAACAAAACCTATATTAATTTTTGTAGATTCAGATACACATACTATAATGTCCTCTGATAAGCATGGTTGCAACTGCGAAGTTGTTGCCAATAGCAACTTAGTGAGTGACAGTTTCCCTCTGCACACATTGAAATCTGATTTTGGTACATTATACTGGACTAACTCTACACAGGGGTTGGTTTACTCGCTTAGAAAAAGTGATAGAAATATTGCCAATAGAGAACATATCAATGCACAAAATATTTTGATTTTTGGTTCCCACATGCAACCATATCCACCACGCAAGTGCTTGATACCAAAGTACGACAAAGACCTTGAAGTATCATTATTAAAAAAGACATCTACTACATTAACTATTCTAATGCCTCATATTGAAATAGATACTGACTGTCAAAATGTATCTATGCCCACATTAGAATACAGAATATATTATAAACAATACAACGATGGTGATTCTATACAATGTGACGATAATTGTTCTCAAAAAGTAACATTTGACAAGATAGTAACAGTTGACGAACTGCAACCATTTACAAAATATATGTTTCTATTAACAGTTGGTAATTACTTCTCACACTCAGTAGAAACAAATTTAACTACAGGACCACCAGTTGTATTCCAAACTTTTGTGGGAGGTGAGTTACAACATACGTTTCTATTATTTCTAATTTATATTCAACCACAGCACAATTAATTAATTAAATACATTTTGTATATACTCAGGTTTGTTATTATTTCAGCACCATCAAAGCCAGAAAATGTAACTGCAACAATATTAAACCCTACCCTAGTTGAGATCAGTTGGTCACCACCTCGACAAATAAATGGTGAATCTGTCTGGTATGAAATTCACTGGCAAACAGAAGCAGGTATAAATGGTATTAGACAAAAAGGAGAACAAATTGTACCTCAATTTGAAATAGAAGATTCAAGAAATAATTTTTATGCACAGTTACATGCATTATCACCAAATGAAACATATTTAGTTTGGATTCGAGCATATAGTCAAACTAATGAAACATCTAGCGATAATGATAGCTTAAAAATTGCTTCAAGTGATAGTGACAGTATTAAAATTACAACATTTCCAGAACCAAATAACATTACATTACTGAGTTGTACATCAGATGAATTAGATATTCAGTTAAAAGTATACTCATATGCTAAAGAATACATCATACAATATGCATATTTAACATCAAATGATTGGTTATACATCACAAATGAAACGATAACACTCATAAATGATACTATGAATGTAAAAATTATAGATTTGAAACCAAAGACACAGTATAAATTTAGAATGTTACTGATCTATCCAAACTATTCTGAACCATATATATGGCCTACTGATTCTCGCTTCTTATTTGAAACGTTGGGTGAGTATCAATATACAACGCTATAACCATGTAGTTACTTTACAATAGTTGTCACAGGGGATATGTTAAATTTAAAAAATAGTGTATGTTGAAGTTTATAACAACAGCATCAAATACAAATTACAAATTAATAATTAATGCTCATAAAATTGTAACATAGGAGTATGCATGAAATAATATTGTAACAATACCTTGAAATTTGTTGGACATTTTTCTTATGCAAGTTATGTGATTTTCAAAATCAACCATTTTTCAACTCGTAGGCGACAGACCTTCTCCTCCAGGAATACCCAATATACAACACCTAAAAGGAGATGTATACCAAGTATGGTGGGAACCATCTAAGGAAAATGGGGCATCTATTGAACTGTATTTATTAGAAGGATTGACGTTACCGACTTATAGAAATAAACGTAGTACTAATCGACCTGCTTGGTTCCATAATGCACCTTCAGTTGATGAACATGAAGATAATTGGACAGCATTATACAATGGGACAGGTATACACTATTTTAATAAAAATAACCTGTTTTCTGCAACAATATTACCACAGTTACTTATTTAATAATAGCTTGAATTACTAACTAATACTAAATACTAAATCACTACAGTAATATAAGTAGCGTCAATCAATACGATACTTTATTTGTAAAGTTTATCCTGCCTTACTGATAATTGCCTTTTCTTCATTTTCATAATTTATTTCTTTGAAAGGTGAGTGTTTCTATTCTATATATTACTCATTGATTCAGATACGTATTCAAATTATTTTTGGTTCTCAGTAGGTAGAGATTCATTAATGCAACCTGCAGTCCCCAGTATACCGTATGTCCACAAGGGTTTGCACCGTAGGGCTAACATAATGCTAATAGAATAGAAAGATAGCTGATCTATCATGTAAGCAATATGCTCTGGCGGCGATAAAGCTCCGCATACCCCACGGTGTGGGGGTGCCCTCGGATACTAGGGGCACTCTTTTTAATATTTCACGGCCCCAAAGGACTTTTGTGCTATTCCTGTGATCACATAGTATGTAACTCATTGTTAATACTATATTTCGTAGACTATCCATAAGTCCACATTTCATGGCAGTCGATAAATATCATAGTCAACTCTAAACTCCACATAACTTGCGAGTCATTTCCAAACTACTTGTATAAAAATGCTACTTCTACTATCACCTCATTTGTTGATAATACCATGGTGTAAAGAATACAATGTGAAACGTTTCCAGAGATGTGCAGTCGTTCAGAAGCCGTTCATGAAATCCATCATGGCCGCGATCATGGTGTAACCATGGCCGCAATCGTATTGCACTGGATACCCTTTTTTGTGCCCTTAAATGTGCAAAACTTTCCAATATTGATGTTAATTGGGTATTTTGAATTACAAATTGCCCTCTTTTGGATAATAATGTCAATAATTACTTTTTGTAATAGCGTCTGAAACTTTACAGGGGTGGGTTCTGTTATCTAGTTACTTGTTTCTGAAAAATTGATCTTCCAATATTTTAAAATTATAAGTCACATCTTATGTCAACCAAATGTCAAAAACAGTTTTTAAATTCCAATGACAAATGCCCAATCTTTAGAATGGTACACTCTAATATTAAATAACACAGTAAGTTCTTATTTGTTAATCAATTTCACCTTCCTAACGTCTTTATTTATTTTTTAGTTAGAATATGATAAGAAATCACTCACCTTGTATCATTATTCACACAACATGCAAGTCAGCAACCTATTTGAGATCTGCAACTAGACCCCTTCAAGCTCCTTACTGCAATGCACCGCTCACCGACAGACCACTCATTCCAGTTCTTCAACACCCGCAAATCCCAAACTCCTGTCAGCAACCAGCAAAACTGGACCTCTTATCAGCTCCAGTCCACTGCTACCTGGAATGCTCCTCCTCTCTCGGATGTTACCCTTTTGAAGCTCTAGTCAACAACACATATCCTGGCGTAATCCCATTTTATTCCCATCACATCACAAGCTGAGCTAGTATATTTCTTTAATACTTTACTCGTATGTAACAATTCTTCAACCCATTAGATTTCTCTACCATTTATCAATAATCTTCTTTAATTAATTCTTCTTCTGTTATTATTCTATTAAATTTTCATGTTTAATCACAATTTTCATGTTTAATCACCACGTAGATTTAGTTTAAGTACCCTATTTATCCCAACCAAAAATATACGACTAAAACAGGGTTATCTTCCATATTTTAATGATACCAAAAATTAGTTTAATACATTTTCAGTTTGTTATTTTTGTCTACCCAAAACAAAACTCCTAACTACTTCATAGCATTATTTATGCCTTCTAGTCTAATCTAATTTGAGTTCAACCTACTTAATTTTATCTTATTTCGAAATTAACATTTGTCATTGATTTTTAAACTGTATTTTATCAAATTTTATTTTATTTTTAATCCACTTGTAATTTTCCAATAGCTATGTTTCAGATACAAATCTGCCTTATCTCGGATTTATTCAGGGAACTATAGTATGATCAAAAATTAATCTCATCTAGTATGGCTGTGGAAGTGCAAACCTACGCCTTTAAAATTGGCTTACATACGTATATTTAATTCAAACTGTCAAATTTTATTATTAAATATTCTTTTTACCCATCTTATTACAATACTATATTGAAATACATTAATTTGCAGGTAAAAGTAATGTAATTGTCCATCAAATAAGCTTGCGCCGGTCGAATAGACACCTAATCTTAAATCTAACCTAAAAATAATAGCTATTTATACAACAAGTGCTAAAAGTTGACATTTATAAAACTCAGCCTTCGGCTTCGTTTCATAATTTTCATGTCTCGTGCATAAACGACTTTTAGCACTCGTTGCCTACAATATTTTATCTACGACCTTAATTTTACTGTTAGTAATCCATAAATATCGATTTAACAAAGGTTTGCATCTACGACACTTCTAATTTATGTCATAATAAACAGTAGGCCTTGACGCGCGGGCGAATGTTTGCGCAGCCAGTACTGTCAAGGTCAGTTACGAAAGGTAATTATTAATACTACAGATCTGACTGTATTCATTACATAAAGCTTTAATTATTTAAAAAACACTTGACCTGTAACGCAAGAAGTAACTAGAATAACTTTACAATCTCACTTCCAGTTCGAAATTGTAGTTTTATAGCCTCACTTCACTTTATAACACATGTGCGCTTAAAGTAAACAGCTGATTTCTTTAACCAAGCTAAACTGTAAAACGTCACTTTTAGTGTAACAAGCTAGCGCTAAAAGGCCTACTTTTAGTAGTGGTCGTAGATAAAATATATTGTAGACAGTTTTAAAGGCAGCAATTTCTTCATTCATAGCTATACTAGATGAGATTAATTTTTGATCATACTTTATATAAACATCCTCATCCCATTGTAATATTCCAATTTTTAACCAATTTTTATTCAAACCACATTAAGCTTGTATCATAACAGTATATTGTTGCTGGCACTGTCAGTCGATGTCAAATTTGAGGTTAACAGGTTAGGTTTTTCGTCAATTTGACACCAACTGACGCAAAACCTAACCTCGAATTTGACATCGACAGCGTCTTCAACAATACATTTCAGTATTACCAATCGTGCCCTTTGTGGGCCCATTTCTTATTGGTTGAATTTGAGGTCCGCCCGCAATGCATCCATTCTTCGGCAGAGTCAGTAGATATAGGAGAGTACCATCATTCTTTGATCCGTGAAAATGCCGCCATCGCCGCCATTTTTGTTACCACCAGCGGTAACTGATTTAGTTATGTCTAAAATTTTACTTGAAATTGGCAAGACTGTAAGAGTATGTCAAATTCGAAGTTAGCAGGTTATGTTTTAAGTCAGCCTGTGTTAAATTACAAACAAAACCTAACCTGTTAATCTCCAATTTGACATAGACTTACAGTCTTGCCAATTTTAAGTAAAATTTCGAATTGCCAATAAATGTCACATTGACGGAATTGTGTTACAAACCTCAAAGTGACGCATATGACAGAGGAACAAACATGGCGGACGTGGCGGTACTCTCCTATATCTACTGACTCTATTCTTCGGAACGTTACACCATGTATTCTATGCACCATGAATAATACTGTCAATATTTGTATGTAGAAATAGTGGATGTAAGTTTTTTAACCGATCATAATGCAATGAAAAAGCTCGCCCTTACAGTACCTTTGATGTGATAGTGTATATGTTCATTTCATTTGTATTTTAACGATAATATATACTAATCTTAATTTAAACTGGTTTAAAGTAAATCTTATAGATCATTGTACTTATTTCAGCTTTACGAGTATTCACATTGAGGATGGTAAGGAGAACACGTCATCCGTGTTTCTCAAGTTATTTCTTTTTTGTTGTTCCATTGAAAAACCTCTATTACAATCTTATAGCACACTTGTCATATTCAGCATTAAATAGTACTAAAAGAAAAAATATATCTACCTGTGCTAATTACTTATTTCCAATTTAAGCTAATTGTACATCTGAAAGTTGTATTTTATATTGTTACGTTTTTACTTTCGGCTATTTAAAAATTATACGACGCTTCTTGCATTAAAAATTTATTTACAACGATTAATTACGATTATTTACAAACACAAGAATTATCAAGGCAGAACACAAATTGCTTAAACAATCGAGGCTTTACTCGCTTTTCCGACAAATGCATGACGCATTCACGTGTGGTGACCTCTAGCGCATTCTCGAAAGCGTGAGTAATCCGTTGCACCTGCCTCAAAGGTTGTTCTGGATTGATTCGGAAGGCTGCACACGTATTAGTCACCAAGGCTGCTTCTCGAATATTTGGCCGCTGAGTCACGCGTCTGCATCGGCCCGATCGCAAAGTCGTTACAATATTTATGGAAGAATATTTTGATAATGCGATAATGGATATAATCCAGATGCACATGTTGATAAATTTTCATTTTTCTCTGTTATCCTTCAGGTTTTAGGTCTGTTTTTTCTGTTATGTCTCTTACCTGAATAAACCTATACTTTACAATTTATTTATTTATTTATTTAAATCAACGTGCATTCACCTATTAGGTTATTAGCAATTAAATAGTTACTACTATTATATGTATAAGTAGTGTCGGGTATATGATTATTATTGATATCAGATATTTTATAAGTTCTTATTTAAACTACACCATAATGATAAAATTTAAAATTTAGTAATTTATGATCCCAATCGATTATTAACATTTTATTTTATAGATACATTTTGGATAATTTCTGGACTTGAAGATCAATATAGATATGCATTTCGTGCATCTGCAATGAATGCTTATGGATGGAGCAATTATAGTGAAGAGAGTTCAGAATTTGATTTGATCCTAGCCGCCCAATATGCTGAAAAACAGGATCCAGTGAGCTTAATAATAATAGCTGGTATTCCACTTATCATCTGCTTTCTTATTGTCATGTCTATTATTTGCTGTAAGTAAACAAGAATGTCATTATCTTACACTAAAATATCTACATACATTTTATACATATAATTTAGAAAAGAATAAATTCCAGATTAGCTGTTTAGTGTTTTGTTATTGTATTAAAAAATAACTGTATTCAGCAACTAAAAAAACTAGCCAGTTAAAATTAAAAGAAAGGGGATCTCGAATACTAGGTATCTTGTGTATTCTGTCTTTTGTATAAAATTATGTAGATAACTATCCACCATTATTTAATATTCTAGTAAATTTGTATTACTAACTCATATATTAAATGTATGATTGGTTCCCTTGTTTTACTATTCACCAAATATGCAAATTTGATTGTGTAAGATGCATTATGTATGACAGCAACCTTTAACAGAACTATTTTTTTTAATCCATTATCTGATTTCAATAATTACATCTTTAGGTAAATGGTGCTGCTCTAAGGATAAGGAAAAGCAAGTAGTTGTTGTTCCCAGAGGGCCAGATGTAGAGTTAGCTACTTTAAGAGAATTACCTAGAAGATGGATTCACAACACTAACATTTTATACACTGCAAATCAACTTACTCCAGATGAAATCACTATGTTGCCACATATACGCAGGTAATATATATTTGTTGTTGCTAATATGACAAGAGTAGGTGAAGAAATTTTGCTGTAAAATAGCAATTGTTTTAACCTTTGAAGTATTTTAAAATTACAGCAATGTCAGATATTACCGCGTTGACCTTTCTCAAATTTAAGCAAAATTACAGTTAGTAATCATCGGTGCATAGAAAATTGTTTTGAAACATAGGAAACAACTCTTTTCAAGAAATAACTGTTTACTACTTAAATACTTTGTACGGGGTGAGCGAAACTCGATGTCTCAGCTCTATTATAAGAAAAGGAAAAACGATAGAAAAAATCTAAAAAGAGGTTCTTAAATGGGATTGAGTAAGGTCCATTTTAAGCCAAATTTGCATATTTTTCCATATTTGGAAACTGAAGTAATGATGCATCGAATGTTTTTTTCCCGGAAACATATCTATATTTTCCAATACTTGAATTGAGTTAATTTTTCTGAACACATTTTGTGAAGACAAAAAAATTGCTATTTTGGTCTGTAGAAAATTATAAGCAAATTTCTAAAAAAAAAGTACCTATTATCAAAAATTCGCGATCATCACGATTTAAACAAGTAGCCTTTGGTAACAAATAGCAAAGTCGCATCTGTCAATAATTAATAGTATATTATGTATCAAGTTTTATAAACGTCATTTTAGTCACGAGTTTTATTACTCACGAGCGAAGCGCAGCGGAGCGAGTGTTTAATAAAATGAGTGACTAATAAGTTTATAAAACGAGTTGCATACTATACTTTTTCTACGACCACAAATTTAGAGAATATAACATCATATTATTTCATTAAAATTTTGACATTTATTATATTAGGTTAAATTATGCTTGACAAACGTCAAAGTGACGGTTGAAAACTAACTTGATTTTAGTTTTGGCTGTGGCTAATAAAGCAAATACTATTTGAACCTAATTTCACCCCATGACTAAAACATCGTTGCCAACTTCAGCTCATGACTAAGAGCCTCTTTAGTCATAGGTTATGAAGGCATGATTAAAAGGTCACTTAGCGACGTGTATGTTAGTATGTTAAATGGCATTTTAGTTACAGGAGTAGAAAAACATTATTAATTATTATTTTTAATTAATATTAATTATAAATTTAACATTAAAAACACATAATATGTTATTGTTATTACTATTACCACAGTGGCAACAGTATTGTCAGAATTGACCCTTTTAACAATTTTTCTTACCTTTCGAGAAGAAAATGCCTTGTTATTTACACGTAAATTGCGTTCCAAACTTGCAAATATTTTTAAGCTTGGAATAACACGTTTGGGGTATCTCTGGGCGTATAACTAAACTGCTCTTCTATGGTTTTTCTGAGATTCCCCAAAAACTAATAACATGTCGACTTCTTCGTTGTGCCTGAACATTTTTAAAGTTAGATGACAAAACAATATTTGTTAACCATTAGTTTAATTATTGATAAATGCGGCTTTGCTATTTGTTTCCAAAGGCTACTTGTTTAAATCGTGCCGATTGCGAATTTGTGATAATACTTTTTTTACAAATTTGTTGAGAATTTTTTAACGGAAGAAGATAGCAAATTTTTTTCTTCACAAAATGTGTTCAGAAAAATTTGCTCTTTTTAAATATTCCAAAATATAGGTATGTTTCCAGGAAAAAAACATTCGATGACCTCATTACTTCAGTTTCCAAATATCGAAAAATATGCAAATTTGGCTTAAAATGGACCTTACTCAATCCCATTTAAGAACCTCGTTTCAGATTTTTTCTATCGTTTTTCCTTTTCTTATAATAGAGCTGAGACATCGAGTTTCGCTCACCCTGTACAAAACAGAAGTGCTGGAAAATGAATGTGTCAAACAAACAGAAAATATGGTATTTTGCAACATATGTTATTTTCATTGCAACATTTAATATTCTTCATAGAAATATTTGATTAATTCTGACTTTCAAATATTTCGTAAAATTGCTTCAATGACAATTATCTAGAAAAACCATCCTCACGCCTATAAAGTAACTTCCAACATGAAATAGTAACATGTAAACAAACGAAAATGAAATCAAGCTTGGCTTTGAAAATTGAAACATACGTCGATGATTAATTCACATTATGTTGATGTTCTACAATTAAATCATATATTTAGTACTACTATATTGCTAACGCCTGTAAGTGGGGAGGTCACAGCGTAAGTGAGACAGACAACCAACTCTTCTACGTACTTGGTAAACCGTGCGCAAGCGTCGTCCGCGCGGTGGGGAAGTGAACATCATGGTCAAGTTTAAAATTCACTTCTAAAGGCGGCTTTGAATTCTCAGGCATGTGCACGAGATGCGTAGTGCCCAGAATGAGACTATGTCGGTGCCATAATGTTTTCGCCCGTTTCCAGACCCTACTAGCAATATAGAAGTAAAAATATATGAATTAAATACACATATATAACCTAAACCACTGCATAACTGTCACCGGCTCTCATGTCAAAATTTTATTTGACAATTTAATGCATACACTAAAAATCCCATAAGCCGCGATTTTTTTGTCACTCTGACAGCGGCAAAAGTTTGCCCTAACTTTTCCAGCGACAAAACGAAACCTAACTTTTAAAACGGTCTAATTCTAGTAAGCCTAGCAGAGTTGCTAAGGACCTAATATGTAAATTAAATATGTATTCATTAAATTGTCGTACCGAATTATACTCAAGCTTTTTTTATCGAAGTAAACTTAACATTCATAATTCGAGTTTTCTTGCCTTTAGGCAATTCAACTCAAAAAACTGCCAGAAAAAATTACTCGTCCTTCGGACTCGTCATTTTTTCAAAGGCAGTTTTTTTCTTTAAATTGTCAAACAACGAAATTCTCATTAAAATGTCAAGTTTACTTCGACAAAAAAAAGCTTTCGTGTAATTATAAGTGAAAATTAACATAAAAACCAACACTTAAACAATATTACAACTGCTACATCATAATTATTACGTATTAAGTTATAAGAACTGCCTGTGTAATTTAAAATTTGATCATTTAAACAATTTGACACTTCTACTATTATAATAACTGTCATATTTAAATTAAAAACATCAGAAGTAATAAAGCACATGACTTAATTTTTTCAAAGCCAAGCTTGATTTTGTTTTCTTTTGCTCACATGTTATACTAACCCTTTCGCTACGGAGAAAATTGTCACTACCATGCTGTCCAGATGAATGTGTGTAAAAGGGATGCGGATTCATTCGCTTCCTGCCTTTAATGTCAGAATGCGCAGCTTTTTACATTTCCTGGTCTTTATTTACATTTTACCGATATTAAAAACCAACCACATAGGTGGCTTAGTGGGTAGAGTGTCAGGCGTGCAATAAACAAGTCCTCGGTTCAATTCCACGAATAGGCGGAACTGATTCAGCAATCCACTGGATCGGTATTGTGTCAGGTGATCATTCGTCATTGGGATACAATTAACGTCGCTTTCCTCTAAATACTGGTCTATGAGGTAGAGCAACAAGACTACACACAACACATATATAGACACGTAATTTGGAAGTAGCACAAAAGGCCCACCTTGAGGTCTAAGTGCACGTGGAGTTGGCTCATCTTGGTTGACCAAACAGTGGAGTTGCCAAGCAATAATCCGTGGTCTAATAGTCCGTAAGCCTTAATGTTTGTTGAGGCTTTAAAAGGGTTAATGCAAGAAAATAGTTCTTGGTCCCCTACTTTTTGTTGTCTATGCTGCAGACCTCAGACACTTGATTGTGTCCACAGTGAGTGTATTCGCAGATGATATGAAATTCTTTGCCAACCCATTAATCGAAAGTGACATCATTCAAGAAGACTTGCAGAGAATCCTTAAGTGGACTGAAGAATAGCTACTAACGCTAAACAAAGAAAAATGTACAGTGCTTCACATGGGGAAAAACAACCCGCATCTTCCCTATAGGTTGGGAAATGAAACAGTTAAAGACGTCACATCTCAAAAGGACTTAGGCATTGAAATAACATATAATCTGAAGTGGGAATCCCACATAACCAACATTGTTAAAAAAGCGAACTCACTACTATATTTGATACGTAGAGCATTTTCAGTACTAACTCCAGAATTGTTCGTAAAAATTTACAAAACCTATGTTCGGCCCGTCCTCGAATTTGGCTTTGCGATATGGTCTCCCTATTTCGAAAAGGACATTACCCTACTGGAAAATGTACAGCGAAGAGCAACAGAACTCCCAGTCGGCCTCCACCATTTACCTTATGAAGAAAGGCTTAATAGGCTCAACCTAACGCCCCTGAAGTGTAGACGTGAACGTGGTGACCTAATTGAAACATACAAAATTCTAACTGGTCAGTACAATTGCAGTGGTTTAAGTGGTATGTTTACATTTAGTGAGAACCCTCAATTACGTGGACATAGTGCTAAATTATGCAAGGAGCGTTTCTCTCTTAACACGCGTAAATATTTCCTGACAAATCATGTGGTGGATTCATGGAATCGACTTCCGCAAGAAATTGTGAGTGCCGAGACCCTGAACTCATTTAAAAACAAATTGGACAATTTTCTGCGACACAGTCATTAGCTTTGTTATGTAAATATATATAATACTTGTTTTTTTTTTTTTTGTTTTTTTTTTTATGCAATGATATTAGAAACATCTATTACGTTTAGTTTAGGCATTTAGACATGTACAACCAAACCCTTATACAGAGGTATAAACAGCTGATAGCTGTCTGCCTTCAATATATAAATAAATAAATAAATAAATAAATTTCGTTGGGGTATGCGGGGTATGTAAATTAAGTAATGAGACTGGCAACGTATTGTTCGATCTGGCAGCGCTGGCGACGGGGGACTTGGAGGAGCGGTAGGTGAACATGTGATATGCCTTCAGTACGAGTTTGAACAGTTTTTCCTAGTGCGTTCTATGAATGAGTGACATCAACTACAACACGGTGTGCTATCAGGTTTTGCTTCAGACGTGGGCATAGTGGAACGGAAACTTTTGCAAAACTTCAGCAGACCTACGGAGACAATTTTTTTGTCAAGAGCCCAGGTTTTTCGGTGGCTTAAGAATCGATGAAAACGTCAACAGAATCAGGAAACTTGTGCGTGCAGATCGTCGGTTGACTCTCAGAATGATCGGAAAAGAGTTGAATTTGACTCACACCAGTGTTCATCAGATTTTGACCAATGAATGGGGAATGAGAAAAATCTGTGCAAAAATGGTTGCGGATGCGCCCGTTTCACGTCGCCTCGCTTCATAATACCTCTTACGTGTATTTGGCAGTCAGTGATTTGCGGAATATTCCGGTTCTCGTAGCGAAAGGGTTAAGTACTAAGGTTTGTAAGACATTTTTACCAATACGAGACAATGATGTCTGAAATTGGTAATAGCTATTAACATAAAGTACTTTTTTTTTTCTATAATAACTGTCAAAGTGTTACAATGTTGATAGATATGTGATTAAAACGCTAGGAAATATTTATACCTCGTGTTGGTAGAACTTTTTCAAAATTATGGTTATGTGTCAATTTTGAATGTCAAAATTTATTATTCTTCCAATTTGTCGTTTAATTACAATTACCTTTAACTTTGCAAACGTTCATTATGTTTATTTTCAAATATTGCAAATTTAATAATTAATAAATTTGCAATATTTTACTATGTGTTTGCTTTACCCACTATTATGACATATCTGTAAAAATGACAATAATTTTTTTAGTGGAAAAACGAACTAAAACTGTATGTACCAACATTATTAAAACTAGGGACCCTGCAGGAATGCAACTTATCCCCTAGAAAGTTGACCTTGAAAATTATTATAGAAAAAAAATGTGCTTTACCTCTAAATGTATGAGTATCACAGCTAACTGCCGTAGATGTTGTTTTGAAATTCAAGCTTGTAGAGCGAGAATTTTAAGATATGTAAGGCTGTTATGATTCATAAGATCCGTGGTTTGTTCAATAGTTTATCAGTTGCAGTATAGTAATGGTTGCCATGTATGGTAAAGGACTATTACCGTACAGATATAGTTATGACTTAGTTACCAACCTACTTTTATATATGTAAACAAAGACTTAATATCCTGAAACCGATAAAATGCCTTATCAACTGAAAGGCTTATAATATTTTATCTACGACCACTACTAAAAGTAGGCCTTTTAGCGCTAGCTTGTTTCACTAAAAGTGACGTTTTATAGTTTACCGTGTTTAAAGAAATCAGCTGTTTACTTTTAGCACATGTGCTAAAAGTGAAGCGAGGTTCAAAACTACAATTTCGAACTGCAAGTGAAGTTGTAAAGCTATTCTAGTTGCTTCTTGCGTTACAGGTAAAGCGTTTTTGAAATAATTAAAGCGTTATGTAATGAATACAGTCATATGTGGAGTATCAATAATTACATTTCGTAAGTCACCTTGACAGCACGGGCGTGGCCAAACAATCGCCACCGCGACGCAGGCCTACTATTCATTATGACATAAATTAAAAGCGTCGCAGATGTGAACCTTTCTTAAATCGATATTTATGGATTAATAACGGTAAAATTAAGGTCGTAGATAAAATATTGTATGCAACGCGTGCTAAAAGTCGTTTATGCGCGAGACATGTTATGAAACTCAGCCTTCGGCTTCGTTTCATAATTTTCATGTCTCGCACATAAACGTCGACTTTTAGCACTTGTTGCATAAATAGCTATTTTGCATAATTGAAACAGCATACGAATTTAATCATGCTAATAGTATATTATGATACTAGTGTATAAGTACGCTTTTAAAGCAGGTGCGACGAGTTTAAAAGCACGACACGCTAGCGGAGTGCTTTTAACGTCGCTAGTGCTTTAATGGCTCTTATACACGTGTATCATACGCTATTTTTTCTAGGATCGTAACAAAAATATAAAAACTTTTTCCGTCACATTCCGTCAATTTATTAAAACACGCTTTGCCGTAAGTTTGAAAATCAACATAACCTAGAATATCTAACACAATGTGACGGAAAATTATTAAAACACACCTCCAATGGCAACGTGTTAAAAAGACGTAATTTGAACGCTAATATTAAGAGTGCTATAAACGTCACTTTTGACACTAGAAACTGTGCAAAAAGTTGTCATTTTGACATGATCATAGAAAAAAGCTTATTAAACAATGCATTATTTTATAAAATAGAATAATATACAAATCGTTTCTACTTGCATGCCTACTACAATATGTCTAGTGAATCTAAAGCTACAGTGGATTAAGCAGGTAGTTGAGTGAAACAATGGCAAAGTATTCGCATCCTCTTCGTACTGTTTTTGTTTAGCACATTCTTTTTATGCAAACAGCGCATTGACAGTTTGTCATCCACTGCATAGAAATTTTAAGCGCTAAGGGTGTATATTCGTTAGACTGACTTTATGTAATTATTTTATTTTGCAGAGATCAAATTACACTTATGAAATTCCTTGGAAGTGGTGCTTTTGGGGAAGTATTTGAAGGAAAAGCAAGAAATATTAGTAATAATGAAGCAGAAGTTAATGTTGCTATAAAGGTAAATACTTTTTATCATAGATATCATAATACAAATTTTTGGAATTGTTATGGCTATAAATGTTAGTATTTAAAAAGTTGAAAAATGTTTCAAATTTGTGACTGATTATTTTTGACCGGTTATCTGGTTTCTACTACCTACCTAGTTGTATAATCCTATAACATAAAATCGTTGCTCTCGTTGTTTGTATATTTGTATCTTTGTTAGCTATCTCCTCCGAAGATACTGGACCGATTAAGTTGTATGATGGCTTAAAAGTTTGCTAATTTTAGACTTAGATCGTAGGCCGGTTTTTATTTACAAAAAAAGTATGAAAAAGTTTTGATTTAATTAAATCCTCTAAGCAGGGGAGCGAAGCGCTGTCGCCGTGGGCTGCTGTGCTATTAGCTTGGGTGATTCTGTATGTTCATATATCTAGAGTCCCTGTATATAGGTTACTAAGAGTTGGGCAAACACCGGGATACATTTTGATTGGTTTGGATCACTTTTTGCATGGCATGTGTGATAAAAGTGCCGTTTTTACATATTTTGTAACATGTTACGACTGATAGTTTCACACATGCTAATCTAAATCTTAACTAAATTGGCTGTATATTCCTAATAGTCGGTTCTAGAGATCCTAAGAATGATCAAAACTCTCCCATCGAAGGCAAGTTAGCAAGATTGGTTCCCATAACCTCTTTGTTTGACATATGTCAAATATCTAATTTGGATCAAAAATGTATGTCAAATCAGGCTGTTTGCCCAACTCTTAGGGCCGGTTGCAGAAAGCAATGTTAAGTCTGGTGTTAGCTAACGTCGCGTCAAAGTGAACAAAATCGCATCAAATTTTGTTTACTAATGTATTAGTTACCATAAGCATTTGAGATTTGATTCGTTTTTGTTCATTTTGACGTCGCGTTAGCTAACACCAGACTTAACATTGCTTTCTGCAACCGGCCCTTAGTAAACTATATACAGCATCTCTACATATATCATTATAGTAGCGCATTATTTAAACAATCCAGATTGGTCCAGGGGTAGAATGCTCGCCCGCCACGCGGGCGGCCCGGGTTCGATTCCCGACTGATGCATTCTTTTTTTAAATTTTATATTAATGAATCTCTCTTAAATTAGCGAACCGAAGCGTAGTTTGGGTGACTCACTAGTAATTTATATTTAACATCTCCTAAATTGTAATTTTAAAAAGTTCAACTCCTAATCATAAAAGCAATTTTTCGTTATAGTATATATCCTTAAAATAATCATTTTAGACCCTAAGAAAAGGAGCATCGGACTTGGAAAAATGTGAATTTCTACAAGAAGCCCAACTAATGAGTCACTTTAAACATGAGCATATTTTACAACTGCTTGGTGTTTGTTTGGATAACGACCCACAATTTATTATAATGGAACTTATGCAAGGAGGTGATTTGCTAACATATTTGAGATCATCAAGAAATCCTATAGTAAGTGTATGTTTTTATATTTGAAATTGTTATTAGTCGAAAATGTTTGTTTGAATTCGATACTAAAAATATAATGATTTTGTTTACATAGCTCCCATTACAGACTACTACGCCTTCATTAACGCTTAAGGAATTAATTAAAATGTGTGTAGATGTTGCAAAGGGTTGTCGATATCTAGAAGAGATGCACTTTGTACACAGAGATTTAGCATGTAGGAATTGCTTAGTATCATCAACAGATCCTGAAAGGCGCATTGTAAAAATTGGCGATTTTGGTCTAACAAGAGATATATACAAAAACGACTATTATCGGAAAGAAGGCGAAGGACTGTTACCAGTTCGGTGGATGGCTCCTGAATCTTTAGTAGATGGTGTCTTTACTTGTCAATCAGATGTTTGGGCTTTCGGGGTACTTTTATGGGAGATAATGACTTTAGGTCAACAACCATATCCTGCTAGAAATAACTTAGAAGTATTACATTATGTTAAAAGTGGGGGACGGCTTGGAAAACCCATAGACTGCCCAGAAATATTGTAAGTAAAAATAACTAGCTAAATATATTACATTTTCTAAAATAAAGCCATATAATTCCATTATGAAGCATTCAAACTTTTAATTTATTTGTCAATTAATCTGTAGGTTGTATGTTTATTAATTGGTTTTATGATTGGAATATAATAGATTTTTATCATCTGCAAATAAGCTTCTGTTAATTATGGTATTGTACATTAATTGGTACTTTACAAATATATAGAGCAGTGTGCATAATACATAATAAAATTAGCAGATGCAATAGCAGTTACAAATAGTGAATCTTTATTCCAGACATGAACTCATGCTCAAATGTTGGAATTATGAACCAGAGAGAAGACCAACTTTTAAATATTGTCTAAGCATGCTTGAAGATCTTCTGACGCAAGCAGTAAATCATTCTATTAATAGTACACATGATGGACAATATATTAGCACAGTACCACAAGGTAAGTTCTTAGCATACAGTTATTATCCTGTTTATAAGCAAAATTTCAGCTTAACTACTAACATTTATAGACTCGCCACTAAACGTGTAAGAATATTACTTTTACATATATTTACATATTTTATTTCAAATAAAGTACATACTGTAATACCTATAATAATCAGTAATTTATATAGAAAATTTCAAATCATTAATACAAATAAGATTATGATACAGCATTTATTTAATGTACTCCTTTTAAACAAAAATAATTTTCACTATTTACCAGATTTAAAGAATTCCACAGACCGGTACAAAATATTTGCTGTTGCTGCCACTATTTCGAATCGAAATAGCGTGCAGCAGTGTAAGTGCATTGCGGTTTGCGTACATACATGTTTAAACTTGCACGGCAGTGTATCTGACGTAAGCCGCATTGTAGTTAAACCTTTGCGCACTATTTCACCAAAGCTTTCACAACAGCAGCAAATATTTCACGCCAGTCTGTAGGACCTTAAACTGTATAACATACAATTATTCCAAATTTAAAAATGTATATGTATTCGAACTGATTAATTGACTATACATTTTGAAGTACAGTACAGTCTCAATAATTTAAACTAATGATTGCAAATTCTTGTAATTATCAAACCATTTTTACATAAAAGGGAAATAACAGTACGCAATGGAAAATAGTCAGTTTTAATAGTAATTAACGTAGTTAGAAGGGGTAACCCAGTCTTAACATTCGAGCATATTTTTACCACTCGAGCGAGTGAAGCGAAGCAAGAGTGGTAATTTATGTGAGAAATGTTAAGACAGTTACCCCTCGAAATGCGTTCATTAGTTTATTGTTCATTGAGGCAATAATTTTGAATCAATAATAATTACTAAAAACTGCTAAATCCAAATAGGACTATCATAAATATGTTGATGTTGATATAGTGCCTGTCGTAAACAAAATAAAAATCTTAAAATGGAAACTCAAAACGAGTTCCTTGTTATCCCGGATGAAATTAAAAAGATTTCCGCCTCCGCACACTGTTTAACATTTCAATGAACAATAAATTAATTTATTGTATTAGAACAAAAATAAATAACCAATAATTCAAATTTTACAAAGCTATGAATAGGTAAAGATACAATGTTAGACAAAATTATTGCAAGTTGAAATTATTGAAACTGTACACTTGCAGGCAATTGAAATTACAAGGTTGAAATTACCACCACTGTACTGCATTTTTATACGTAAAGATAAGTAAAATATATATGAGCAAGAATTTTATATAGGTATAGGTATGTATATTCGTATTTGTTAAAAGTTAAAGATAAAAAAGCATTCAATTCTTACTTTAAATTAACAAATGTATTGTTATTAATATTATGCATGCTAATTGGTAACTAACATACTTTGCAGTACCAGAAGCAGTTTTTAACCAAACTTATTTTCAAGGCAGCATTCATACTAAAGCAGGTAAAATATCAGTTTAATTATCACGTTGGTATTAGATACTTGATTAGTACTGCACGTAATAGACTTCTGTTTGTAATACTTAAATACATAGAAAATAATGCACTGTAGTATCTCATTGCTAAAGTTTTGGGAAAGAAATCAGCTGAAACAAGTTATGCTCAATTTTTAAATTTTAATAATATATTACATTTTTATGCGCATTGGCTAATTTCTTAGTCCCAACCTCATATTTTGTCGGGTTATAACATTATGTAGTTAGTTATTTCCAATGAACTTGTCCTTGAATATGCCTAACCAATTCACATATTTAACTTCAGTAATATACTATAAAACTAAAAAACTAGGTTTAATTCAGTTTCATACTAATTTACAAATAGATTGCAGTAATAAAGGAAGGAAAATAAGACAAAGTTTATGTGTATTATATCTTAATAATGCACAATAATTTTAGACATCTAGATTTTATTAAAATTTAAACTAGTTTTGAATAAAATATGGATAACGTTACATTATTTAACGATATTAGGTCTTATGTGTATTTTGTGGCCGAGGCCGATTAGGCCAGGACTAAAAAATTATCCGGGTCAGTTATATATTATATCGGCCGTATGTTATTTAACAGTTTTAATAATCAACTAAAAGTGGCCAATTTTAAAATATTTGATTTTAATATAAATAATTTAAATAAAACTTGCTAGTAACCAGAGTCCTGCACATAATTTGGCAGTGTAGCAATGGATGTTTACAAATAAATTAAAACAATTCACGTAATTTGGTAGTATAGTAACAGTTATAACAGCCGTGGCTGTTAAATTTGAATGGCCTTGGCTGTTATGGGTAAAATTTCGATCAAGCAGACAGTACTGATATAGTATATTAACATGTAGGTCTTATGAAAAATATAATAAACACCATCAATTTTTATAATTTATTATTTTCTTCTTTCTGTTTTATTTTAATTCTAGTTATTGATCCTTTATCAAATTATAAACAATCTTTAGAGGAACACCTTTTTTGAATAGTTATTTTGGTGACAACTCTTTTGGTATTGTTATATGTATTTAATAATAGTGCAAAATTTAATAATAATGCAGAACATTTTTAGGTCAAGTGTGATTAAGGTATAACAAGTGATCCAATGACAATGTAAACAAGTGTTTTTTTTTAATTAAAGCTACAACTTATATTAGTCTAAAAGCCAGCGACAAAAATAGTTACGTCATTTCATTAAGAAAATATTTCATCTTATTATACGCTCTTAACGTCGCTGATAATTAATTCGGAAGTCTGCCTGGTTTTAGGTGGTGGAAAGAAGTAGAGATATATCTATTTCACATGTTCCTTCGAAAAAGTATGTTTAGTTATGTAAAACTGGCTTGAAAAAAGGTCACGTATCCTTTTTAAATTAGGTTATAATTTTTGATCTTTGACAAACATTTTTAGCTAGACGTGTATTTGTCAAATGTCAAAAATTATAACCTAATTTTAAAAGGTATACCTGACATTTTGTCAGGCCAGTTTCACATAACTTAACATGACCTACTGGGGATACTTTTCCCAAAGACCATAAAAAAATAATACCGAGAGAACGAATAAATGTGTAATAAGAGGCACCTGCGATACATATTATATGTTTGACAGTTCTGAAGTTTATTGTTGGTAGCACTGTCAGTCTACGTCAAATTTGAGGTTGTTAGGTTAGGTTTTAGGTCAGTTTGTGTCAAATAACAAAGAAAACCTAACCTGCTAACCTCGAATTGGACATACACCGACAGTGCCACGAACATTACACTTCAGTACTGCCAGATACGTTTATTTTATCTGTCATCTCTACCACTTTGCGCCCCTGCTGCAGCTTTCTTCACCACCAGAAACCAGGCAGACGTTCAAATCAATTATCAGCGATGTTAAGAGAGTATAGTTAACATGGGATATTTTCTTAATGAAATGACGTAACTATTTTTGTCGCTGGCTCTCCGTCTATATCATTTTTGCCGCTGGCTCTCCGTCTATATCATTTTTGCCGTATTTAGTCTCGTTTCTGCATTGCATAGATTTAGAAATATTGTTAGCAGATATTGAGCTAAGAAGTAATAGATAATTTTTCTCATTCATTTAATTTAGGATATGAAGTTCAAAAGTAATTGGGGGGAAATATAAATATTTTAAGTAAATTGTCTTAGTTGTTTTTTTTTTAAATAGATAACGCGTGGGAAAAAGCATAATTTTCTTACGCGTGTGCATTACGGAATGAGGCAAACACATAAGGAAATGTCTTTTTCCCACTTTTAACATAAATAGCCATTGCTTTTATAAAGAATAGTGCTTTGATAACACTTTTGCTTTAACTATGTGCTCTACGCATTTAGATAAAATGCATCTTCTTTGCATAAACATGTTGAAAACGTATATCACATTTGTGTAGTTAAAATGAATTACAGCAGTTTAACAGATTAACTTAATACCTTTACTTTTATTGGGGCTGTTTAGAATGTTTATAAAAATTAAAAATCTGTTACATCTAGGGTTGCCAGATGTGTCGAAAGAAAAAACTGGACAGGATTTTTTTACAGATTTATTTTAATCATATTGCATGAAAATTACAAAGTTATAGGAACATAGTAAGACATTTATACGGCTCTCTTAGTTTTTCTAAACCGGATAGACGTCTGAAAAACCGAACTATTCGGTCACAAACCAGACATCTTCCGACCCTAGTTACATCGAAGTTTACAAATTTGTTATATTGATTGTTTTTTGTTACAGCAGCATCATGGAAAAGTGCAAGTGATGAAGAATCAGACAGGGAAAGAACGCCATTTTTACAAATGGAAGGCGATTCAAAAATTCCTGCATATCTAGAACTACTCTATGACAGCAACTGCCCGGATGACAATGATGGTTATGAAATACCAAGATCTAGTATGCGGAGCATCAAAAGTGAAGTATTAAAAAAAGAATCTCAGACTGACAGCAACAATTGTACTCAGGCAGATAAAGTTAGTCATGGATCAAATGGTGATTTAAACGCCTCAAAAACCTGTACAAATCAAAATAAAGACACTGATAATAAACATTTTTATGTCAATAAAGAATCTGATTGATGAAGTGACAAAAAAGGATTACCTAGATACAATCACGAAGATTGTTTTGTGTAGTTGCTTCTAGATTATACTGTGCGTACCTGAAGATTAAACAGAAATTGTGATGTATATAATGAGCCATTTCATATAGTAACTATTTTAATGTATGTAACTTTAATGTTCTCACACTAAATATGCAAAAATGGACAACTGGTTACTTTATGAGAGTGCATTATGTTGCAATGGTGCACCAAATATGGCAAATAACTGTTAATACTTACGAAATTTTCTATCTTAAGGCTTTATTTGAGTTTATTTATGAGATTGTTATGTACATTACATATAAAAGAAGCTTTCAGCACACCATTGCATAATTTACAACTTTAAGTTCGAAGCTTCATATTGTTAACGGTATATAAATCATGAGAACATCAAAGATTATGAACAAGGTTGATAGTGATGTATAAAAATGTTCAATAAAGTAATTTACTTAGTTTAAAATATATTTATTTGAATAATTTCCATATCATTACTTTACAGGATTTATATGAAAACAAGTAAGAGCCTTAACTTGAATATCAAAGCACTTAAAAAAATAATAAAACTATAATTTTATTGCATTTTTTTCCTCAAAATATACTACGAGTCCAGTTTATTTGCACTTGTATTTACGTTGTGTAATGCAATGAATTGTATACTTCGAAAAAAATAATAGCAAAAAAAGAATGGATATGAGAAGCACCGAATATTTCTTGCAGTAATAGATTTATAAAAAAACCAAGCATACCAGGAGTCACATATGCATATGTTTATTGTGTAGTTTTGTTACCTACCACATAGACCCGTCTTCAGAGGAGAGCAACATTAATTGTAGGTACCCTAATTTTGAATGATTATCCGGCTCAGTACCGATCCATTGGAACATGGACAAAGTGCTACCTTTCCACAGATTCGAACCAGGATTTACTTATTAGCTGGGCATAGACATACATTCAAAACCGTCACGAATGTAATTTTTCGTGGAGGTTTTGAAAGCGTGTCTATGCCCAGCTTATGGCTGCGCATAGGCACACGTTCAAAACCGGCACGAATGTACTACAGTTGTGGCGGTTTTGAAAGTGTGTCTATGCCCAGCTGTTGCAAACCTGGCATTCTACATACTGCGTCACCGAAGTATCTGAGAGAAATTAGTATATTACGGCAGTATCTGAACAGTGTTTGCATCATGATAGCTTACTTTGTTATTTAAAAAGTATAGAGTTTATAACATATCCTAGTTTTGATTCAAGACTGAGAACACAACCGTTAAGATATCAATATATAAATTTTAATTTACTGCTCGCCCAAGCTTAGAAGGCACTTTTAGAGAAGGAGACTGGCGCTACTGTTTATACTTTCAAATGCCAAAGTACATACAGAGAAAAATCTATTAAATTTATATTGACAGGACTGTCACTAAGTCGAATCCGTTTACTAATTATTTTTACTTTTTAAAAAATCTGTAAAGATCTTTACACCAGAGCCATTACTAGTCCATAATGTGCCTTTGACGAGTATAAATTTGCCCCCCCCCCCTCGCAACCATACCTACGTATAAACTTGAAAGTATACAAATATAGGTACCGTAAAACTTGGTAAAATTTTTTGACAAACTTATCGCTATTATGAGGAACTTTAATAGTTATTTTTATAACAAGTGCCGAAAAAGCATCATTATGTACAAGTGCAGAGAGTCGGTAATCTGCAAGAGTGCACGTAACCTTTTTCAGCATGTGTTATAAACAAAATTTTTCCTACAATTGTGAAAATTGAGCAAATTGTCAGAACATGATCGGTGATCGGTGTTTACAAAAATTAGGTCGCTTCCGCATCCAGTCACTGCTTTACGGCGTTGTTATGGTTTGTTATTTGCTTCATTGTTTTGAGTGGCATTTTGCAATGGCTTGTGTTATGCGGTGATTGGAATTACCTTTAAGAAAAATTAATTAAAAATGATTCATTCCGATAGCGATGGTTATTGCACACCTCCAGAAACTTGTGAAGCCTTCGATGAAACTGTAAGTGTATTATTGCCCACAAAATCAAAGGCAAGATATGACATGATATATGCGTATTTCACAAGAGAAAGAATGTGGAAAGGTTTTGTGAGCAAGCACTTTTAGCTTATTTTGCAGAAAAATCCAAAAACAATAAAGCTTCAAGCTTGTGGAGTCATTACTCAATACCAAAATCGGCACTTAGTGTGAACAAAATTAATTGCTTTTTTGAAGCGACAAAATAATTGTTTCAGAAGCAAAAAATCAGAAACGTTACGTAAAGATGAATTTTACAAGTTTTTGATTAAAGCCGACGATAGTGCATTTTTGATCATGAAGGTAATTAATGACATTTCAAATATTTGCTAGCAACTGCTCTAATTTGTTTTTATTTACTGCAGGTGGATGCAATCCTTGGAATTTCGGTAGCCTGTCGCAAAGTGGAATTGACAAATCTTATTGACCATATTGAAGACCAGGGCCGTAGCTACAGGCTTGGGGGCCCTGGGGCAACCAATAATTATGGGGCCCCCACGTTATTTTCCCCTTTCACTCTATACCACTTTCATTTAGTAAGCCTTTTTGAATAGGGTTGCTATTTGGTGTTTTTTTTCTGTTAAGATAGAAGAATGAGCATTTAAAACAGACAAACACATATTTTCTTATCACATTCAGTTTAATATAAAAGGCGTTAGCTTTATACTGCAGCGGTCTCGGATATTATTATTAATTTAGTAGTAGTCGTTAGGACACGCAGAAGGAGCCTATTGCGATGTAAAAACCACCAGGCGAAGTACCACCCGTTATATGACATGCAAGCATGGATATAAAAGTTAGTAAGTTACAATATCCTAAGTCTACACAGGTTGAGTTTTAAATGAAATCTTCTTCTTCTTCTTCGGTCCCGTGGATTCGCTGGGGAACATGGGGCGTACAAATGGGCGTCCAAATGGAAGTCCAAAAGGACGTTTCGATGTGTGAAAAATAGTATAAGGTTGTCGGTCTTATACTATTTAAATGAAATTAAGATCACATTAAATTCTGTTTCTTAACTTTTTTACAAGCAGTCATTGATTACTTTATCAAAGTGAATTTGTTGAGCTCTATGATTTTCAATTAAAAGCAAAGCTAGATTGCTGGACCTTTCCTGTCCCATAGTGCTTCGTATGTAATTCTTGATCAATTTCAGTTTTGGAACTGTCAAGAACATAATACATGTTGTAGACACATCAGAATAAGTTGGCGAAAGTGAGCTGTCATCAATTACTAACAGATGTGCAAAATCCTTGACGCTGTTAATTTTCTCAAGTTTGGCAGTTTGGTTCAATAATTCTTTAAGACAATTTCGTAAAAAACTTCCTCTTCTTTCGGGGGCGCTGCCCCGGCTGCCCCGGTGGTAGCTACGGCACTGTTGAAGACAAAGGTACATTTATAATTGTAAATATACATATACATTTTTTGGATATTTATCACAAATACTCTGCTCTTTGACCTTAAGGTGTAGCCCATCAAGGCTTCTTTCTGACATACAGGTGTGGGAAGTGTTCCATGCAGCCAGTTGGAATCGACACCATGGCGAAAATTCCAAAGAAGGCTACTGAATTTTTATAATTGTCAAATCCAAAAGTTCACACCGACCACTGCTTCAGAAGATCTTCGGCCACATTGTTGGCGGATACTGGAGCAGATCTTATAAATCTCAAACGCCACCGTGGTTGGTGATAAAAGTACAGTAACAGAAAATTACATTAAAGATTTAGTGCAGCATAAGATTTATACTACGAACAAAATTCTAGGAGTGAACATAAGCAGCCGTGGAGTTCCGGAATGGTTTTAAGTAGTTGCGCTATTAAAAATGTTGATACTGAGGGTGATGTTAATGTGTCATCTTCATACGATAAGTATGTTTTAAATATAGGCCCCATTAATGTTAATAATTACAGTAATTGTGTAATAAATATATATAGGAAATAAATACCAGAAATGTTAATCTTGTTTGTTTTTTAATTGTCAGTTTGACTGTTGTGAAAACAAAAAGCACATGTGCTTTTTACAAAAGTAAAATGCACTGTTTCTGGTAAATGAGTACTTCCCATTGATCCAAGGACGTTTTAATTACGTAATATCAAATAATTTATACAGTTGTAGAAAAAATGTTTGCAACTCTTTGCACTCGACAGCATTTAAGTATCTTCATATCTTCTCCCATTTAGGGAAAACTGTAGAAATTTAAGGTTTACTTTAATTCTAAGTGTAGAAGGGGTGAAATGAAAGCAAAAAAAGCAAACAATCGATATAATTTAGAATCTTACTAACAAATGTATATTTTTAATTAATATATTCTTCATTGGAATATAAAATAATTGTAAAAGAAACATAACAGATAATAAATTTTCAATATTAGAATTAAATTTTCGGCTTTAAACACCCAGCATTTGTTGGCTCAATGTGCCTAACATCTTGTGAACCCAAGCAAGGGTTTGTGTAACAGTTATGTTCTTTGGTGGCTCGTGAACTCTTACAAGCCACCCAGATTTGGTCTGTGTTATTAGAGTACCTTGAGAACAAGGATACTTAGGCATATTTGGCCTTTTTACTGTTTGTGCACCCATATAGACTAACGTTTCGCAAGACATTGCTCTCAGAGAGCAACTTTGACTCTGACGACGCAGGCTGCGCAACTGACGTAAACACAGCTTAATAACGATCTTCCCGTGCTGCAAGAAAAGGAGAAGTCCTGTAACGTTCTGAAATTTCTAGGTCCCTGTCTCCCTGTGAAGGGCGTTCTGGGTTAACAACTCGGATAAACTAAAATCGAAGGCAGGGTTTGCTCAACCTCAAATATACCGAGTATCCCAAATCCAATGTAACCCCCTGCATTTTTTTTATTACTAACGATACTGATTTGGTATATGGTACTTACGTTAATGTGTGAAATCGTATTAATTTGCAAATATTTTGAGGTTTGTGCTACTTCCAGTTTCACCGGAAGTACAACAGACTTTTTTATTTGAAATAGGAAGTTGCAGTTTTTTTGACAGTATAGTAGTCACTTTAAAATTCCCTTTTTTAAGGTCTTATGTTTACAGAATTCTGCAATGATTTAATTATATTGTTTTCTGCTAGATGGCAGGTTTTTATTAACTCATATAAGGTCACTATATCAATAAGGTACCGCCATTCCATTCCTCGCTTGAGAATGTGAGAAAATTGTGAGATAAGGATAACAAATACAAATTTGCCAAGTGCAATAGGGAAGACACTAGTTTTTGGGGATTTTCTTTTTGGTGTAATGGCACCTGTAAAGTGAGGAATCTGTTAGGTTCTGTGTTTTTATCACCAGTTGGAGAAAATTGTGTGACAAGGATAGATATAAAAAATCACTAATAGCGGTACCTTATTGATATAGTGACCTTAAACTCGTATATTAAATTGGCTTCGCCTCATGTGTGGACAAGGCCACGAATTAAAGAATAATGTCGTCTTTTGATCAGTTAACGGCTCGAAGCTCTATCCGGGATTTTTTTTTTTTATTATATACAAATGACTGGCAAAGCGTCCCTGAAAGGGGCTACTGCTCCGGAGACCAATCCAAATATGTAAAGAATGAATAAACTATGCTACAAAAATTGGGAATATCACCAAAGACATTGATCAAATTTTGATTCACTGCTTTCTAGTTTCATCTAGTTATTAAAATAATCTCAAGTGATGTTATTTAGGCATTTATACCAAATATTTCACCTAGATCTTTAGTTGATATTGAACCAACGCATCCATAATATTTACCAATTAATCGTACGGATTATATATTTAATATTTACATTTCCATTAAACATCAGCTAAATCAATTAATAAATGTTTTCGTTGACCGCTTGTTAATTTCAATATTAATGAATTATTTTTCCTAAAAAAGAATGGATTAATAGATGTCATTAATACACTGTTTTTGATTAATGCACTCTTTTTCATTAATTGTTTTTTTAAAAAAGATGGATTAATAGATGTCATTAATACACTGTTTTTGATTAATACACTCTTTTTCATTAATTAACTGTTTTTGTGATTTTGACGTTTTGATGATATTTTGCATAGAGGTTAGTTGTATTAAGCAAATTTTTCACCACAAAAAAGGACTTTGTGGTCAACGAAAAAGTTTTGTAATCAACTCGTTTGTTAATGGGCGATTAATAATCTCAACTATTAAAGACACTCACTCGCTATCGCTCGTTCGTGCTTTAAACAAATTCGATTATTAATCGCCTTCATTAACACACTTGTTGGTTAAATAACTATTAATGAGAGTATTTAAATTTTGTTCTAGATATTCAGTAATCGTCTTTTTTGTAGAATAAATGGTACTTGTTGTTCATAGAAAACAATTATTTCCAAAACAATATGGGTTTGGTCTTAAATATCACAGAGATATTAGAGGCGGAAATATTTTTCAATCTATAAAAAAATTTGCTATACCAGTATTAAGCTTTTTATATCGCAATATACTAAAACCTTTTTGGAAAAATAATAAAAAGGATATCATTCAAGGTGTAACTTCAGGTCTTAAAAATATAGCTTCTACATATGTCAAATCACAGCCGTTTTCTACATATAAAGAGGAAATTGTAAATCCTATTCTAAACAAAATAAAAGAAAAATCGTTGAATCAACGTTTACGACGCGAAGGATTAAAAAAGGTTAAGTCAAAAAATCGATAAATTAAAAAATCAAAAGATATTAAAAATCTAGCTGCTGCGACTAGCGTTTTCTAAAAGCCCTTTTTTATTCAAATAAATGGAAAATGTTATAGACAATTTATGGCGTATTGGTGAAATGCCTGTAATTGATGTATCAACAAAAAGTTATACTTAAAATGAAATAAGGGAAAGTAATATCAATGTGAAAGAACTTGAACAGTATACGCTTGAAACTAACATAAGTGGATGGAAACATTTATCAGGTGCTTATATTTTTGTTAAATCTAAAATTAAGAACAATCCAAATAATTATGCAACTATATCAAATAATGGGATAAATGATTTTGACTATGTGAGGTTATTCTATGAAGAGGTATTAATAGAAGAAACAAATTATGTGGGTGTTGCTACTTTAATTTCAAATCTGATTGAATTTTCAGGGGATGTATCTGATACTGGCGCATCACAATTATGTTGGTATCCAGACACAGCAGGTTCAGCAGACATCTCAATATAAATATGATGCATATTAAAATCTGAAAAATTTAAAGATTTAGACGTTGATATTTTATTTTTATTTTATTTTATTTTGGTACTCAGCCAACAGCCGTTAGGCCAATTATAGCGTCGCTGTACATTTTATGAGGACTTCCAATCCCACTAACGACTGTCATGATGTTATTATGACATCCAGGACCAACTATTTCCGTGACAGCCGTATCACGAGGCGCTGAGAGAAGCAGCCGTGGAGCTCCCATCCAAGTTCTGACCAGAAAGAGCGTTGCTTAACTCTGCTGATCGAACGTGGACGCTTGTTCAAGCTACACCACCCAGGACCTCTGATATAAAAACGATTGTTTCAAAAATCACAAATAATTCTGAATTCAAGAAAGGATACTTGGAGAGGTGGTTGTTAACAAAATATGAAGAAACTGTTACAAAATGTATTCCTTTATCTAAAATTTTCCGACTTGTACGAGACTGTAACAAAGTTTTAAATGGAAAAATTCGCATTGAATTATATAAAAATCGAGTAAAATAGTAATTTACGTTACAAGTATAGAAAGTGGAGCTTTTCAGTACGAGTGAGATGTTTCCGGAAGAGGCCGTTAGACCAAGTCCGGAATTTTGAGATGAGTATGGAAAAGCCACTTTCATACGAGTTTCGTATAATATTTTTTCGAACACTAGCATACAAAACTAAATAATATATTTATCCTCTCATCTGAATTTACCGTAAAAATTATTAATTAGAAAGGTACACTTTCCAGAATTCGTACAGCAAAGTAGCACTTTGCCGTACGAATACCGCAAAGTTCTACTTTGCCGTACGAATACTGCAAAGTGTAACTTTCTAATTCATAAATTGTACGGCAAAGCAGCTCTTTCAATGCTAGTGTAGGAAAAAAAATATAATACATGCCAAAGTCGACGGTAACTATGATTATGAAATATCTGATATTAGTTTGTGGATACCGATAGCAAAACCCTCGCTAGAAAATGAAAAAATATTATCTTCAATATTAGTTAGCAAATTTAACTTTCTTTGTGGTTGGAATGCACTAAACTATTACCGTAGTAATTTGTGGTCTTCTGGAAGTGGAAACTGGCACGTTGTAAATAATCAAAATAAAATATCTAGAGTTTTTATAGTTTTTTTTAGAGCTGAATGAACGATAATTTTACCAAGACAATGATGATTTTTGATAATATGAATTTAGAAAGAATAAATATTAAAATCAATGGTACCCAACATCCTACTTATGAATATCAGGTGAATAATAAGGATTTACAACGTTTGCATGCCGCATTCCTTTCATGTAATTATAAAAAAGATTTAGACGAAGGCACCTGTGTTAGCTATAAAGATTTTTGTAACCGCTATTTAGTTGTTACTTTTGATGTTACAAAAGAAAATGATGAACATTTATTTAGTAAAACAAAATCTTCTGAACTAGAAGTTAATTGGTCATTAAGAGATTATCAAAATATTAATTACTATATATATGCTGTAGTTGAATCACAAAGAATTGCAAATATGAATGTCATAGATGAAAAAATTTATTTGGAAATGAAGTAAAGTTTGCCTTTGGCCAGCGGAGCAGTAGTCCTTTTAGGGACACTCATGAAGCGTCTTTGACTAGTGCTCCGCACGCTTCACTGACTTTTTAACTAAATAAATGACTGGCAATGCCAATCCAGAGTCAAAGACAATGAATGATTATAGAGTATATTTATCACCTAACCCATAGGCAGATCCAGAGACTTCCTAAGGGGGTGTCAACTAATTTTTGTAGATTGAAAAATAAGGCTAAACTAATAGTTTAGGTAGGTAATGCCTACTATAGGATGGTACTAGGTAGATATATAGAATAAAAGAGGTAAAAAATATAAATTAATTTTTCATATTTGATTTTTTTTTCGATTTCAACAAATAAAAGACAAGTTAAATTAACACTGTAGTACTTAAAAAAAGAAATATTGCACCGCTATTTTAGCTATATAGGCTATACAAAAATAACAAAAAAGTTAACTTTACACTATTTTAAAGCAGAAACAATAAACCGTTCTACTGAAATAAAGGTACACTATATTACATAGTCTGGCAACGATGGGGGGAGGGGGGTGGAAGGTATTTCTAAAACTATGAGAGTTACATAAATATTGTGTATCAAACAAATAATAAGTGATGCAAACGCAAGTACCTACAAGGAACTGAAAGAAATGGCACAAGATCGACGAATGTGGGGAACTGTTACAAACCAGTCGGAAGACTGAAAATGAGAGAGAGAGAGAGAGAAAATATTGTGTATTTAAAAGTTGTAAGTACAAGTACAGTATATTCAGGTAACTTGAAAATTTTGCATTGAAATACTAATAATTTTATATCAAGTTATATGGGTCTAATGTCAGTTGTTTTCTAGATACATATCAACGATTTTATGCAAAAAATGCTGACTTTCAGGTGGCTGCTGCAAGAGAAAAAAATTATATGAAGAAAAACGTTGCCAAAAAAGTATGCTTTTCGTGAACTACCTTTCTAGTGGAAAATGATGGTTCTGGGTGTTACTGATATACATGGTGCTGATCATTAGCAAATTTAATAATTTCGTTTTTTTTCAAATGGAAGGCCCTGTATGAATTTTTGAAAAGTGCTTTTAATGAGATTGTTTTTTTATATGTTGCTTCATACTTCTAAATTCAACTGTTTTTCATTAAAAAAAACTATTTGAGCCACTTAACAAGCTTAATTTCAAGAAAAAACGACAAAAAAATCCTTGTTTTATATACGAATAGACAAGCTAAGTATATTTATCCAAATAACTATATTAAAATGCATTTTAATTACTTTCACATGTAATGTTTTTCCGAGAAATACGCACGTTTCTCGGGAAACGTAAGGGTTCTCAATTTATAAAACCAGTTAGGAAATGCCTTATTTTGTGTAACGCTTGGGATCTCTGTATAAATGCCAATTACCTAAAAATCAAGTATGTACGTTTTTGCTTTCATGCGAAATGTTATAAAAAAGCGTTGTTTTACATACGAGTACTTAACTCTAAAATTGAAATTTTGCAAGCTTTGGATATTTTACACTTTGAAAAAGCATTCGGTAAATTCAAATTTAAATTACGAGTGGATGCTATAAGGGTGCGTTTTATTTATAATTAAAACAAAGTAGTCAACTTTTTAACCGATCAAATTTTTTAAGAGGCCCAAGGGGGTGTCAATTGACCCCATTGACACACCCTTGGATCTGCCAGTGACCTAATCAAATAAAGAAACTTCAAAGATGTAAAGAAAAAAGAATAGATTGTAATATAAGATTCGATTTAACAGAAAGACCTAATAAAACTATTAAATTAAGAGAAAAACAGATGATGAAATTAAAAAATGGAAAAATGAGAAGAAAAAATATTGTGATATCAAATTTTCTCCAACGCAGATAGGTGGGTTTTTACCTGCTTTAATTCCAGCAGCAATAGCTGCAGCCAAAGCATTAGGATTAGGTGCAGCTGGTTATGTAGGTACCAAATTAGCACAAAAAACTTTTGGAGATGGCAGAAAAAACAATAAAAAAAAGACTCAGCTAAGCGTGCAGAGCACCAGTCAAAGACGCTTTGTGAGCCAAAGGCGAACTCCAAAAAAGTCGAAGACATATGGACAAGAAATAAAATTGATAGAAAAAGTCAGGCTTAAATAATATAGAAATATCTCATATAATGAAAAATGAAAAAAATTCATCAAATTTTCAAGGTGTTTTTGCAATTGACATGTTACCAAAACAAATTGGAAAAGATGAATCAGGTATAATTAATTTTCAACCATCTAATTGTTATGGTTCACACTGGGTGTGTTACATAAACAAACCATATTTAAGAAATATTGTATATTTTGACAGTTTTGGAATTTCTCCACCAAAAAAAATTAAAAAATATTTATTAAGTAGTGGAAAGATATTGCGTGGAATAGCACACAATTACAAATGAATTATTGTGTTTTATGTGGCCATTACTGTATATATGTAATAATTAATGTAAACAAAGGCAAAGATTGTTGTGATATATTCGTTTAAACAGATACCGTGTAATTTAAATGACAAAGATTTGCGTTTGCCAACTCGTGAACCTTCGGTTAATTTTTTAGATTTGTTAAATACTATTTCATACTTATTAAAAAAAAGTAAAAGATTAAAAATTAAACAAAATGCTTTCTGTTTTAGATCAAATGGAGACAAATCCACAATACAAGTTGAAACAATAAGGAAGCCGACCTGCGATTAATTAATAAAATAAGCAATGGTAGTAAAAATCGCAGATCAACCCCCCTACCATTTATACACCACGGCAGCTCTGAAAAACTCTTTCTTTACTCACCGCGATGGCCGAACTAGCTCAAATATCGGCGGCCTTAGATCGTAGGTTCAAATCATCAGCTATGCACCCTGGAATGTCTTCAAAAAAAAAAAAGGAAATGGAAATGGGCGCCAGAAATCAAAAGATTTCAAATAATAAGAAGAAAAATAAATTGCAAGTGACTAGCATTTAATTAATAATTAATAAAAGTTTTGAAATGTCAGTAATCAATGATCAGGATAATTAAAATGTAAATAATGTAATAACAAAATTGTGTATCTTAACTGAAGGTTGCGACACGCATAAAATTAAGAACCCCTTTCGGGTTATTTTAATAATTTACCAAAAACACTCGTGGGATAAGCTTATCACAGTCATTTAATCAAACCTTCTGTTAGGCTATTGAAAATAAAAAGCGTGACTGTACCTTTTACAGAGGGTCGAAATACATAAAAATAGAAAATTTAAATACTGGGCATAATTAGATATAAGCATGAAAATTTAATGTAAAAAGCAAGAGCATGTATCAAATTGAACATTACATTTTAATAATTGCAAAACGTAGGCATTTAAATTTTAAATAAATGTAAAATCCAGGTATTAAAAAAACACGATAAATCTCGGAACTAACCTCGCTTCTCCAGCGCGCACAAATGGCTAACAGCAAACCCAGCCCGGGGTTAGCTGCACCCTTCGGTTCAAATAAGTTAGTCGTGAACTGCGACCATATCGTTGAAATCGACGTGGATGCGCCGAAAACTGCTGCAGAAGCATCCCCAAAAAGACCGCAACGCCGAACCCAGCAGTTGTCGAAAGTGCGATAAGGCTTGGCCTCCGAGAAAAACTCGTGTATGAAGCTGGTAATTAAGAGCTAAGAAAAATCTAATTACTATGGAGATAATAAAACAGAAAAGCGCAATCGTACCTGATCATAATCAGCCCTTGGAAGCACACACTGCTCATTAAATTAATTGAGCGCACGTAAATTGACTTGAACATAAACTTTAGCTACGCCGAACGCGGCGGGCAAAGCGAAGACAGCAAGTGCCAAGTATCAACAATTCGTGCCCAAAGGCAAGCTCGGACTCTGATAAGAAATAGCGCGGAGGTCGAGAGGGCATCGCGCAAACGATAAGAGCTTGATGCAGGTAGAAAATGCGTTGGTTTGAAAAATTTACGAATTCGAAATGCAAAAGGATTTATAATTTAACTAAAAATATACAGGTTAAAACTGAAATAATTGGATAAATGGCGAAACAATTAGGCTAAGCCAAAAAATTGTTTCACTCCCCACGGCCAAAAGAAATAAAAAGGTTTAAATATAAAAACATTAAAAAAATGTAGGGAACCAAAGAATTTCAGAATGAGATCGATAATGCCAACACCAAAAGCGAAACGCTATAAAAAAATCCTCTTTCGAGAAGATAAGCCAAGGGAAACAACCCTTATAAATCGGCTTAAAAATAACAGGGCGCCACATAGGACACCGCCAAAGAATAGACGTTCTGTCTAAATCGGACAGAAGCCTAAAAAACTGTTAAACACAGCAAAAACCGACTGCATCACATAGGACACAATCCACCTTACTACAAACATCCGAACAACTCACAAAAATCCGAAAACTCGCACCGCATCATCATCACTCACTCCAAATCTAAAGTAACCCAACATCAAAAGGTATGAGAGTAAAACAATTATCTTCAAAAAAATGAAACACAGTAAGTACTGCGACAAAAAGATTCGGGTGAAAACCCAGGAAAAGATCCTAAAAACCATACCCGCCCCGAATTTAGGTAGAGACCCCAGAAGTCGGAGAGAACGACCGCACAACCACTATACCCCGCTCGGGCATTCAGCCAGTCGTCGCAGCTAGATGGAAAAGGCGCGCCGGTGACGGACTGAATGTAGCTCCCTCACTGAGTCGGATGGCAACACAATCGCTAGCCCCAACCCCCAGAAATCTCCACAAGGCCGAAAAACCAACCCAAATAACAATAAAATTTAAAAAACATCAAACAAGTATAAACTCGTCTCAAAAAATCACATAAAAAACAACATAGCTAACAAGCCATGAACAACGACCTGAAAAGCAAATCGGTTAAGGTCCTAAGAGAACACAAGCATGAATGGGGAAAGCACTCTTAAAAAATATCCCAAAATATGGAAAGAAACGACCCCAACTGCTAGCGTTGCTTAGACGGAAAGCAAGATGACAATGCTTCTTATCGTGACCTTCCCTGCATGACCAACCAACCACCCTAGCAAGAAACAAAAAGCACAAAAAACAAGTTTTTAAAAGGGACACAGTAGGTGTTTCTACGGTCACAATATCCTATAATACCATAGTCCAAATCCAAATAAGCAAAGCGCTTTTGAAAAAATCCTCAAATGAGACGGAAGTAATGGCAAGAAAAAGGAAAGTGAAAAGCACTAGAATGCAAAATCCATAGAGAACATATTCTACAGCAACTTTTAAAAAGAGAAGAAAAAACAGGACATAAGGAAAAGACCAATTTTACGAACAGCTAGAACGTGTATACAATGAGATCCCCCGATATGATATGAAAATAGTGTTGGGCGATTGCAATGCGAAAATTGGCAAAGAGACAATTTACAGGCCAACGATAGGGGGCTTTAGCAAACATGAAAGTACAAACGAGAATGGAAAAAGGCTTATAGATTTCGCAACAGATAAAAATTTGGTTATAAGAACAACGCAGTTTGAACAGAAGGAAATTCATAAAGGGACATGGACGGCTCCAAATGGGCAAACTGTTAACCAAGTGGACCATATACTAATAGAGGCTCAACATGCAAATTGTATTAAAAATATAAGAAGTTACCGAGGGGCTGAGGCAGACTCAGATCATTACCTAGTGAGGGCGACACTGAATACAGACATCAAAATAAATGTAAAGAAAAGCAAAGGCAGAAAGCAAGGAAATTATGACGTAGCGGAACTACAAGAAGAAGAGAAGAGAAGAAAGTATCAGCAGGAAATAGACAACCTTCTAGACGAAGCAGAGCAAAAACAAAGCGTAGATGAAGAATGGGTTCAGATAGAAAGCATAATCAAGAAGGCAAGTAAGAAAACGTTGACCAGTAAGAAACCTGGGAAGAGCAAGAGTTGGTACGATGAAGAATGTAGAAGAATAGTACAAGAAAGAAGAAGTGCCAGAGAAACTATGTTAAGTAAGAAGACGAAACAAAGTATAAGCAGTTATAAGGAAAAGAGAAAGGAGGCCAAGGCAATATGTAGGAGAAAGAAGAGGGAGTACAATGAAAACAGAATGAAAACAATTGAAGAAAAACTAAAAAACAAAGAAATAAAATTTTTTTATCAAGAAATTAAGAGACAGAAAGTGGGATTTCAGGGAACAGCAAGGTACTGTAAAGATAAAAACGGAAGACTAATAGGAAACACTGAAGAAATAGCAAACAGATGGAAGGAACATTTTGAAGAACTGCTGAATAACAACAACAAAGATTATGAAGAAATGGCAGAGATAGAAGGCACACAAGAGAGAGAGCAAGAAGAACGAGAAATAGAGCCACCCAGCAAAGAAGAAGTACGCAAAGTTATAGAAAGCCTGAAAAATAATAAAAGCGCAGGGGGGAACGGAGTGGTAGCAGAGATGATTAAATACGGAGGTGAAAAGTTGCATGAGCGTATATGGAAATTGATTAGGCAAATATGGCAGAAAGAGAAGGAGCCAGAACAATGGTCAAATGCAATGATAGTCCCCATACACAAAAAAGGGGATAAAACTTTATGTGAAAATTACAGGGGGATAGCTATAGTTGATGTAACTTACAAAATTCTGGCAACCTTGATAAAAGAGAAGCTTCAAACTTACACAGAAGCAATTCTGGGAGATTACCAGTGCGGCTTTAGAAGCAACCGCTCTGTCACCGATCAAATATTCACTGTGAAGCAAATACAAGAAAAATTTTATGAATTTAATAAAACTGTATTTGCAATATTTATCGATTTTAAGCAGGCCTACGACTCCATAATAAGGGTTAAGCTATACAAAGCACTAGAAGACTTAGATCTACCAAAAAAGTTAGTGGCATTAATTAAAATGACATTGCAGAATACAGATAATACAGTCAGGGTGCATGGTCATGAAACAAAGGCGTTTAAAGTAATGGGAGGTCTAAGGCAAGGTGACCCGATGTCAACATTGTTATTTAATGTGGCTCTAGAAAAGATAATACGCGACAGCAAAATAAATCTAACAGGAACCATCTATAACACAGAACACCAATGTATCGCATATGCAGATGACGTGGCCATACTAGCAAAATCAGAAGAGGAGCTGAAGAAAGTAGTAGGAAGGCTGCAACACGAAGCAAGTAAAATGGGGTTAAGAATAAATGAAACAAAATCAAAGTATATGGAAATGGGTAGAAGAAAAGATAGTGGAACAAATGTAAAGTACCTAACAGTAAAGGTGAGTGACAATATAGAGCTAAAGTTTGAAAAAGTGGACAGTTTTGTGTATCTCGGGGCGCTAATAACACAAAACAGTGACAGTGAAAAGGAAATAGAGGCGAGAATAGTGCGGGGTAACAAAATCGCAGGGAGTTTACTCGCGGTGCTACGTGCGAAGCAGTTATCCCAAAGGACAAAAGTGAGAATCTACAGCACAGTGATCAGACCGGCAGTGACTTACAGTTCCGAAACCTGGGTAGTGAATAAAAAAGAGAAGGACAAGTTACTGAGATGGGAGAGAAAAATATTGCGGCGAATCTTTGGTGGTCAGAAGGTGGGACAGACCTGGAGGAGGAGGACAAACGATGAGATTACGGAAAAATACAAGAACCCAAATATAGTACAAATAATAAAAGCACAACGAATAAGGTGGCTAGGGCATGTCCAAAGGTTAACAAGGATGAGAAAAGTAAAAACCATGCTGCGGGGAAGTCTGATAGGAACCAAAGCGAGAGGAAGACCGAGGATAAAATGGCTGGAAGCGGTAGAGGAAGATTTAAGGGAGATAGGCGTGCAGAACTGGACAGAAGAAGCGAAATGTAGAAAGAGATGGAGATCAATAACCAATAAAGCCCTAGGCCTTCATGGCCTGTAGTGCTTATATATATATATATATATATACCATAGTCCAAATCCAAATAAGCAAAGCGCTTTTGAAAAAACCCTCAAATGAGACGGAAGTAATGGCAAGAAAAAGGAAAGTGAAAAGCACTAGAATGCAAAATCCATAGAGAACATATTCTACAGCAACTTTTAAAAAGAGAAGAAAAAACAGGACATAAGGAAAAGAGAAAAGGAAAGAAGAGGAAAATGAACCAAAAAAAACAGAGTTTGGAAAAACTCACGCTGCCACACCCACTCATCCAAGCTTTGACTGGCTAGGTCTAACATTCCATGCCGTGACCCGGGTTTACGGAGACATGGACACGCTTAAAGACGAGGAAACACAAGGAAAGCAAACCGCCTTCAATCGTAAGGAAAATCCGCACGCAAACAGATGCATAAAAAAAACGCAAAAAAATTGCATAAAACAATGCGTAACAAGATGCAATAGCGCATCAAAATCGACGCAAAAAATATCCCCTGTCACGTCTGACAGAAGAAAAACCTGCACCACATCGGACACAGAAAAAAATATAGACACCCTGTTTACACCGAACAGGGGCCTAAAACAAGGACTGCCTCACATCGGACGCAGCCAACAAGAAACTCGCATCCAAAAAGGAAATGCATAATAATCGCATTCAAAAAAATTAAAAGCCAGAAAAAACAACCCGGAAACAACCCGTCGAGACCCTGAGTAGATACAAGTACGGTGAGGCAAGTAAATAAAAATCCCAAAAATGGAGTAAACTACACCAAACCGCACAAGTAATTCACGCAAGCCCTCGACCCACCGATACGCAACCAAAGGAAGGATAAGGAAAAACCAAACATACTACACTACCAAAGCACACACGCAACCAATCAAAGAAACCATTCAGAAACGTCATTCACCAAAGCATACCCTTTCAACAAAGTCCATCATACTACCTATAAACATACTGCTAAACCAATCATTCGTCAAGAAAGATAAGAGAAGAAAAGTCAATAAACAACCGAACGAAAGGATAAGTGAAGAAAGTCAAATATAAATACGTGCACTGCAACAAGATGAAAATTACAAAATGGCATAAGTAAAAATTTAAAGAGTACAAAATTAAATATTGATAAATAAAGACATCCAGGTAAACACAGCTGATGTAACTACCAAAATCGAGAGCCCCATAGCGTTGGTCGCGCCAGTGAAACAATAAGGAAGCCGACCTGCGATTAATTAATAAAATAAGCAATGGTAGTAAAAATTGCAGATCAACCCCCCTACCATTTATACACCACGGCAGCTCTGAAAAACTCTTTCTTTACTCACCGCGATGGCCAAACTAGCTCAAATATCGGCGGCCTTAGATCGTAGGTTCAAATCATCAGCTATGCACCCTGGAATGTCTTCAAAAAAAGGAAAAGGAAATGGAAATGGGCACCAGAAATCAAAAGATTTCAAATAATAAGAAGAAAAATAAATTGCAAGTGACTAGCATTTAATTAATAATTAATAAAAGTTTTGAAATGTCAGTAATCAATGATCAGGATAATTAAAATGTAAATAATGTAATAACAAAATTGTGTATCTTAACTGAAGGTTGCGACACGCATAAAATTAAGAACCCCTTTCGGGTTATTTTAATAATTTACCAAAAACACTCGTGGGATAAGCTTATCACAGTCATTTAATCAAACCTTCTGTTAGGCTATTGAAAATAAAAAGCGTGACTGTACCTTTTACAGAGGGTCGAAATACATAAAAATAGAAAATTTAAATACTGGGCATAATTAGATATAAGCATGAAAATTTAATGTAAAAAGCAAGAGCATGTATCAAATTGAACATTACATTTTAATAATTGCATCGCAGTGAGTAAAGAAAGAGTTTTTCAGAGCTGCCATGGTGTATAAATGGTAGGGGGGTTGATCTGCGATTTTTACTACCATTGCTTATTTTATTAATTAATCGCAGGTCGGCTTCCTTATTGTTTCAAAGTTATTTCAATATTTGAATGTAATTAAAAAATTAGATATTATCTATATGTTAAAAATGGAAAAATATCTACTAAAACGCTTGTATGTATACAGAAAAAGTTACATATATTTTTATAAAATTGGAATCGAATTATCTATTAGTAAATTATTATTTAGTGCATCGGGATTATCTTCGTTAGCCCTACCTACACTAGTTTGTTTATCTCTTGGCGCAGGGGTAATAGAAATCTTAGATAAGAGATTAAAAATATCAGAAAGGATTGAAGAATATAAGGTGATTTATAAATTTTATAGACAGTTGTTGCATTTATATAAGGCTGATAAAATAAATAAAAAAGAAATAAATTTACGTGAAGAAGAATTTGTCAGTAATTTTAATTATTTTCCTAGAGAAAAATACTTAGAAAAAGTTCACTTAAACGGTAATTTATGATTCTTATTGTAATAAATGAGAGGTATTACTTCGGTCTGCCAGTATTTTTTACTATTTCTCAGTATTTCATCTTTATCAGGCTTGGAAATAAATATTACTAACTATTTAGAAAAGAAGCCGCGTGGCGCTGTTGGGTAAGCGTCAGACTTGCATTAAGCAAGTCCTCGGTTCGAATCTCGCGGGAGTCGGAATTTTTCCACCTTGGCGATTGGAATCGGGCTCGGTGCCAACACATCACCAATACACACACTTCACACAATGGTTGCTGCGCAAGCACCAAAGGCGTGATCCAACTCTGTATCCCGAATCCGGGGCAAGTTGATCATTGTACCGCCAGATGCCAGCGCATAAAGCACCAGCCTCGACACCGCAAATGAGGTTACAGATAATATATACATACAACTATTTAGAACAATTTGGGTATTTATCGTCAGCTAAAGCAGACTCAGGTCTACGACTAGAGAGTAATTACTCTTTATTAATAGAAACAAGCTACTCTTTAATAAGATTTCAAGAATTCTATAGTTTACCAGCTGATGGAACATTAAATCAAGAAACACTTGCTTTGATCAGTAAACCTAGATGTGGCGTTAAAGATAATCCTACTGCTTATAGAGTACATAATAAAAAATGGACTAAAACAACTCTCAAATGGGATTTTTCATTAGCTACAAATGAAATGAAATAATTGACACAAAAAGCTTTTGATCAATGGCAGTCTGTTTCAAATTTAAAGTTTGAATGTAGGTAATAGTATTAAACCGGATATACTTTTACTTCGACCCACTATATCAAATCTCCTTCTCGGCGGTGCGGATCTTTTGGTGAAGATCCCAGACCACTAGATCCCTCCCCCGTATTGGGGGGTGCCTAAACGTGCTGTGTGGGGTATGTATGTTCGTATGTGTACACGATTCCGGTCGCCAGGAACCTTCCTGAAGTCTTGGATCATTTTCATACGATAGTTCCTCCGAAAATGAAGGCAACATCAACTTTTGAGGTACGGTCGTCGGAAAAAATTTTTTTTGGTAAATAACTGGTGTTAAGGACTTTATAAACTTTTGCCGCCTCTCTTACATGCTGAGTTCATGCTGTGCGCAGTGGACTCCCGTGCCGGCATCCGATTCCAAAAACACTTACGTTTCATCTGTCAAAGTGGCAGCATGCAAACCGGTCACGCACTACGAAAACTAATTCTTTGTAAATGTTAAACTGTTCGTGTTAATTTATGGCAATAAATTACTACCTTTGCTTTTCAACGTGTGTATAATTCAGTGAAACCTACAATCCATACAGTCCACAAATTCCAAGGCGAGCTGACAATCAGGAATGTTCCAAATAACGAAAAACTGAGAAGGCTACAAAACATTGGAACTTCGATCCTGATTAGTGCTCAAACATTGGTCCTACAGAACCGGATTTAAACCACATTAGGTCATTGCGGGTCCAAAACAGCGACAGCATTCGACAACATTGGTCATAGGCAAGTACAAAGCATATTCAGTTTGTATTGCATCGCATACAATCGGCCGCAAGGAAGCAGCGTCCAATTTCGCAGCAACGCGTGGAACAAAGAGGGAGCATGCGGTGCCCGTAGCGAGAGGAAGGAAGACAGCAGACGGTAGATACCCAAACGCCGAGTCTCGCGCCAAATTCGTGCAGGTGTGGAGCCAGCGGCCAGCTGCAAGCGAGACGGTAGTAGGAACAGAAAACCGGCAAGGCGGCACACACCAATATCAAATGTAAGCCTGATTTTCCTATGCATAAATTTGGTTTATTTCGTCTGTGTTGCATGTGTGCTTAATTTCAGCTGTATTATTGCGTAAACAAATGGTTTATGAGTCATATAAACATTTTAATTGCGTGAAATGCCAAGCTATTACGTTTGTTAGCGATATCCCCTGCATTTTCAAATTGCAGAGCCGTTTGCGTTGTTAAAACAGTCTCGCGTTCGTGGCGCATTTTTTGGTCTTGCGTAGTACACGGCCATCCGCGTCGTGATTCATTCCCGCGTCGTACCGGGGTCGTTTTTCTGCGTCGTAAGCGACAAGTTTCTCCCGTTATTAGCAAGCGCTATCTGAGTTATAAACAAATTCGCGCCAGAGGCGTGCGAAAGGGTTTTATCATTAAAGAATATTTCAGATTCTGCAAGTAGTAAGGCTACCGCGCGTAGCACTTTGCCTGAAATATCACAGATGGTTGACCCGTTGGGTCCACGCCAGAGGCGTACGAAAAGTTAGGTCGATCTGTTAAATTGTTTTTAATCTCAACAATTATGGATTCGCTTGTAAGAGTACGAGGCTCTATCAAGGGCAAGCTTACGCGTTTCTCAAATTACGTGGAATCTTTGCAAAAAATTCATGATGAAGATCAATTCTTATCTAGCGCTCAGATTATTCAATTGCAAGAAAGATTGAATGATACAGCCACCTTGTTATCAGAATATTATGCGGTTCATGAGCAAATTTTAGAAACCAGTAAGGATACAGAATTTGAAATGCAACATCAAGTTGAATTTGAAGATTCTTATTATTTTGCAATCTCACAAGCTAAATATTTGATTAATGAATACAACAAACAGTCTGATGTTGCACCAGATCGTTCTGGATCTCCTAATGGTAGCGTAAGATCAACGCATTCAAATTGCAGTTCACATTGCAATAATCAAGCTGTACGCCTTCCTGCCATTTCGATACCCAAATATTCAGGAAACGTTTCCGAATGGTTAGAGTTTCGTGAGATTTTTATTAGTTTAATTCATGAGAATCAAACGTTAACTAATATTCAAAGGCTGCATTACTTAAAGGCTAGTTTACAGGGTGATGCAAGCCAAATTATAAAAAGTTTAGAGTTTACTGCGGGTAATTATACTCTAGCTTGGGAGGCATTGTGCAATCGATACAATGATCCAAAAATTCTGGTTCATAACCACCTCAAGGCAATTTTTGAACTTGAATCTTGCAGTAAGGAATCTGCAACTAAATTACGTACGATTAGCGATATGTTATTCAAACATTTTGCAGCAATCAAGTCATTAGCTACCGAAAGCGAGCTTCTTGATTTTGTTATAATTTATGTAGTTTCTAAAAAACTGGACCCCACTACATTTCGTGAATGGGAGGTCCTTAGAAACCGGTCAAGTTCTGACCTGCCTAATCTTGATGAGTTCAAGGAATTCTTACAAAATACAGCAAAGCTTCTAGAAACTCTAGAGGTAAAAGATAGCAAGCTTGTACCCGAAAAGTCTTCCAAGGTACATTCTAAATCATTTGTGTCAGGTACCCCTTCGTGTCCACTTTGTAAAGGATCTCATTCCTTGTACAAATGCGATAAGTTTGTCAAGCTGTCTGTTCTTGACAGAAAGTCAAAGGCAAAAGAGCTCCGCGTATGCTTTAATTGCCTAACTCAGGGTCACCTTGCGAGCCTTTGTAGCTCCAAATATACGTGTAGAAAGTGCAAATCAAGGCACAACACACTTCTTCATGAGGATAAGCCTCAGAACGCTTCTTCTAGTCAACCAGGATCTGCGATGTCGGCAGAAACCCCTGTTGAACTAAACCAATCGATTTCGGCATTCTGTTCGAATGCTTTTCAGGTACTCTTACCTACGGCTACCGCTAAACTCATCGCTGATGATGGTACGCCTCATGTTGTGCGAATCCTGCTGGATTCTGGTTCCCAATCGAACTTCATACGTTCAGATCTGTGTAAAAGGTTGAAGCTTCCAACTCGCGAAGTCAACGCTACTGTTTCAGGCTTAAGTAAAGCCACTTCTCAAATCAAGGCTAGGTGTGATATCAAGCTGCAAGCCCCTCACACTTCATACGGCATTGGCCTATCCTGTCTTGTTCTCGATGAGATTACGGGTGTTACCCCAAGTTTTCGCGTCCAGCGAAACAGCTTCAAGGTTCCTGATAACATCAAGTTATCAGATCTGTCCTACGACCAACCGGGCACCATCGACATTCTGATTGGTTCGCCCATTTTCTGGCAGCTCCTTTGTATTGGACAAATTGGTCTAGGCCCAAATCTTCCCATCCTCCAAAAAACTCGTTTTGGTTGGATTGTTTCTGGCCCTACAGGCCCCCCTTCTGCGTACCCTGTACAGTGCAATCTTAGCACGATCGAGGATGCTTCTGACCCCATTGCTAGGTTTTGGCAACTCGAACATTACCCAGAGGAAAAGGTCCGCACAAATGAAGAGAACGCCTGTGAGGCACATTTCGTGCAAAATACTCAACGAGAAGCGAATGGTCGATTCGTTGTCTCTATCCCTTTCAAGAAGCCTGTAGAGGTACTGGGTGATTCATTGCAAATCGCTCAGAAAAGATTCTTATCAGTAGAGAATATTTCAGATTCTGCAAGTAGTAAGGCTACCACGCGCAGCAGCTTGCCTGAAATATCCCAGATTTCAGATTCTGCAAGTAGTAAGGCTACCACGCGTAGCATCTTGCCTGAAATATCCCAGATTTCAGATTCTACAAGTAGTAAGGCTACCAATCGTAGCAGCTTGTCTGAAATTTCCCAGATAGTTGACCCGCTGGGTCTGTCAAGCCTTTGGTGGCACGGTCCCACCTGGCTAAGCGAAGGTGAGGCATCTTGGCCTACTTCCATGTTCAATATTTCAGATTCTACAAGTGGTAAGGCTACCAATCGTAGCAGCTTGTCTGAAATATCCCATATTTCAAATTCTACAAGTAGTAAGGCTACCAAGCGTAGCATCTTGTCTGAAAGATCGCAGATATTTGACCCGCTGGGTCTGTTAAGCCTTTGGTGGCATGGTCCCACCTGGCTAAGCGAAGGTGAGGCCTCTTGGCCTACTTCCAAACATGTTCGTGCTGAGCTTCCAGAATTCAAAAAGGAAGTTCAGAGTTTTCCTGTAACCTCCGTTGAACCATTTCCGTTCAATCAGTATTCAAGCTTCGCTCGCTTACAACGAGTTACAGCTTATTGTTTTGTCATAAAGGCAGTGCACCTTGAATTGGTCGCTGATCTTTCTACTGAAGCTTTCTTAATGGCTTTTCGCCGGTTTGTAGCTCGTCGAGGCAAACCGCTCCATGTATATTCAGACAATGGCACTAACTTTGTCGGCGCTAATTCCGAATTAATCGAATTAGGCAATTTTCTCGCGGAACAAAACCCTTCTATTTCCGAATCAGTCGCGAACGACGGAGTAGCTTGGCATTTTATACCCGCGCACAGTCCCCACTTTGGCGGATTGTGGGAGGCCGGAATCAAGTCCTCCAAACATCACATACGTCGCGTTATAGGTAACGCTAGTCTAAATTATGATGAATTTAGCACTTTGTTAGCACAGGTGGAAGCGGCCTTAAACTCCCGACCTCTGTCCCCTTTGTCCTCTGATCCAAACGACCTTCAGCCTTTGACTCCTGCTCATTTCCTGATTGGTCGTCCGTTGGTGTCACTGCCTGATCCCAACGTTACTGAGATAGTCGAGTCTCGGCTGTCTAAATACCAGAGAATACAACAACTTCACCAGAATGTGTGGAAGAGATGGAGTAAAGAGTACATCTCGGAACTCCAACAGCGCACCAAATGGCGCACGCATCTTTCGGACCTCCAGCCTGGTTCCATGGTCCTCATCAAGGATGACAATCTACCCCCTCTGAAGTGGAGGTTAGGCCGGGTCACCGAGCTGCACCCTGGCCTTGACGGCGTTACGCGTGTGGCGTCAGTGAACACTGTGTCAGGGATCGTGAAGCGATCCTTCGCTAAATTGTGCCCGCTACCTAGTGTTGTGAACTAGTGCGTTAGCGTTCAGCGCAGTTTTCGTAAAGCCTTTTGGCTCCCCATTGTTCGGGTTTTCTTGTACTAGATTAAGATCCATGTACTATTAGGCTTTGTATATATGTGTGTTCATGTTACATGTTTTACTCTAGCTTTTACATGTCAACTCTGTACTGTTTTATTTGAAAGGTTACCCTTTCCAAGGCGGGCGGTATGTTAAGGACTTTATAAACTTTTGCCGCCTCTCTTACATGCTGAGTTCATGCTGTGCGCAGTGGACTCCCGTGCCGGCATCCGATTCCAAAAACACTTACGTTTCATCTGTCAAAGTGGCAGCATGCAAACCGGTCACGCACTACGAAAACTAATTCTTTGTAAATGTTAAACTGTTCGTGTTAATTTATGGCAATAAATTACTACCTTTGCTTTTCAACGTGTGTATAATTCAGTGAAACCTACAATCCATACAGTCCACAAATTCCAAGGCGAGCTGACAATCAGGAATGTTCCAAATAACGAAAAACTGAGAAGGCTACAAAACATTGGAACTTCGATCCTGATTAGTGCTCAAACAACTGGTTCATAACATTTCATTGTATTAGCAAAACGGAGTGATGCTGAGTGTCGAAGTATTCTTGGAAAGCACGGAAGGGCGCTTTTCTTGGGTGGGGGGTACCGTATATTTTCATTTTCTAATACGCTGTTTCAACATAATCATAACACACGGTGTCAAAAAGGAGTATGTTCTAGCAGTTTTGACGGAAAACGTAATACAATTTAGTGCAAAATTTGGAGATAATATCAGCTATTTAGTATTATTTTAATTAAGCTACTTGGAGATGCTATATGAAAAATAAATTTCAATTTGTCTCTATATTGTCAAGAACATGTTAAAATTTTATTTAAAAAGTAACGTTTTGCTGGTTATACCAGCTTCATCAGACAAAAACAATTTTAAAATACAAAATAAGCCTTTTTGTTAAATGAAATAATCTGTAGAATCTAAAAATAACAATCATTAGGAAAATAGGTGAAAGAATAAGCCTCACATTTATATATACCATTAAAACAATTTTGTGTAATTATTGATAAGGTTTCGTCAAGTTTTCATTTTTTAAAACTTTTTTATCCCAATCTTCAAATTATTTTGCTAAAAATCAAAAAACCAATTAATAGAAAAGTTATGTTGAAAGAACAAGTAATTACCCATTGTTGTATTTGTCGAAATGTTTTTAAATTTTGGGATCTGTTTTAATCTTCTTTATAAATGCTGTTAGGTTGTTTGGCGCACATTGAAGATGAACGGTTTGTACCCTTATCATTTCCAAAAGGTACAAGGACTTACTCCCAACGATTATCCACTGCAGCAGCAGTTTTGTGAGTACTGCTCAATCATACGGAAGCAGCAGCAGGTTTTCCAACAAAGATACTAGTAACTGACGAATGCTGTTTCACCAAGAATGGTAAGCTCAACTTCCACAATGCTCACACATGAGCTGATGAAAATCCTCATGCGATCCACCAAAGTAACTTTCAGCAACGTTTCAGTTTAAATTTATGGGCTGGAATTGTGAACGACACCTTAATAGGGCCTTCTTTCAAATTGCCGGCGTGTGTTAATGGCAAATCTTACTTGAATTATTTACAAGACGTTTTACCAGGACTCCTCGAAGATGTTCCATTGGTTGGGCGACATAACATTGGTTATGCATGATGGCTGTCGATCACATTTAGTCGTCCTGCAAGAGATTATCTCGATCATACCTTGCCACAACGGTGGATCGGCCGGGGTAGATTTATTCAATGGCCCCTATGCAGCCCTGATCTCAACCCACTGGACTTTTTCTTATGGGGATACCTGAAAGACCTGGTACATGCAACTGAAGTTGATACCAATGAAGAGTTGCGCCATCGAATCAACGTTGCTACAGAGGACTTGCGAGAACAATTTTCGCAAGTGTGCTACTGTGTGTTGAAAAACAGGGGCAACATTTCGAACAATTTTTGTGAATTTGGTGAATTTTTATACTTATGTAGTTATTGTTCTATTTCTGTTTCAGAATTTTTTGTCTAGGTTAAATTTGTTATTTTTAAAAACGTGCTTAATAAGTATTTGCATTATTTAAAATTGGAAATAAGGAAATACATAATTTTAAATTAAAATTATGTACACCAAGTTTTCAAGTAAGTTGTAAAAAAATATTATTTCTTAATACACAATAAAAAAAATCAAATTCGGTTTATTTTTATTATAAGACAATAATATAGTAACATGTGAGCAAACGAAAATGAAATCAAGCATGGCTTTGAAATATTTGTTTGTGTTGGTGGCACTTTAAGTCTATGTCAAATTCCAGGTTAGCAGGTTAGGTTTTGCGTCAGTTTTAATATAGACTGATGCAAAATCTAACCTGCTAACCTCGAATTTGACATAGGGCCGGTTGCAGAAAGCAATGTTAAGTCTGGTGTTAGCTAACGCGACGTCAAAGTGAACAAAAACGAATCAAATCTCAAATGCTTATGGTAACTAATACATTAGTAAACAAAATTTGATGCAATTTTGTTCACTTTAATGAGACGTTAGCTAACACCAGACTTAACATTGCTTTCTGCAACCGGCCCATAGACTTACAGTGCCACCAACACAAACAAATATTTCAAAGCCAAGCTTGATTACATTTTCATTTGCTTACATGCTATTTTATTTACTTACTTACTTACTTACTTACTTATCCGTCCTCTTCTACCGCATCGCAGTGTAGAGGTTTAGGAAATAAACTTTTTCCAAGCTCTCCTATTTTGAGCTAGTCTTTTTGCTTCGCGCCAGGTGGTGTCCTTTTTGTCGAGTAACTCGGCAACATCAGAGTTCCATGACTTCCGTGGTCTTCCCCTAGATCTTTTTCCTAGCACGCCCAGTTCACTTACAATTTTAGGTAGTCTATTATTGTCCATTCGCCAAACGTGACCCGCCCACCTTAGTTGGTTTGTCTCTATTTCAGATAGGATGGGTTTAACGTTTAGTTCTTCTCTTATAGTTTCGTTCCGGATCCTGTCACGTCTTGTCTTTCTTAATATGCTCCGAAGGAAGCGCATTTCAGCCGATTGTATACGGGATTTCTGTTTAATTGTGAGGCACCATGATTCCGATCCGTACATTAAGGTCGGTTTAAAGAGGGATTTGTAGATCTGAGTTTTAGTTCTTTTGCTCAGTTCTCTTTTTTTCAGAGCAGTTCTTAGTACGGAGTGATAGAGTCTATTTGCACCCTGTATTCTAGCATCTAATTCTTCCTCGAACTGACCTTGTTCTTGTATAACACATCTTAAGTATTTGAAACTTGATACTTGCTCTATTGGCTTATTACTGATTGTTATGTTAGTATTGATGTGGGTTTTCGATATTACCATTACCTTCGTCTTGGCGCTGTTTATTGTTAGATCGCTTGCTGATAGGTATTTATCGATTATGTTTACGTTGTGTTGTAGGTGTTCTTCATTTTCAGCCATTATTATCATATCATCGGCATAGGCGAGGATGTTAACATTTATGGGGTTTAAGTTGTAGTAGCCCCAGTTGCACTTTTTCATTTCCACGCTAGCACAGGCAAGAGTGTTGTCCAATAAAATGTTGAAGAGATGGGGACTCAGGATTCCACCCTGTCGCACCCCGTTTTTTGTTGTAAATTCATTCGAGGCAAGTCCGTTGTAACGAATATAGTTCCTACACGTTCGATAGACGCTTTGAATTGCTTTGATTAAGTTTTCGTCAACCTCTAGATTCCGTAAGGCTTCCCATATTTTTACCCTGCGTACACTATCGAATGCTTGGGATAGGTCAATAAAACAAATATAGAGATTTTTGTTGTGATTGTGGAATTTTTCGGTTATTTAACGCAGAGTAAAAATGTGGTCCTGCGTACCTCTACCAGGCCTAAATCCCGCTTGTAGTTCTGCTAACTTATTTTCAGTAGTTGTTGCAAGCCTTTTCTGTAATATTGTCTCGTAGATTTTTTCTGTGACACTTAGTAAAGATATGGGCCTGTAATTTTCACACTTTCTTGGGTCGCCCTTCTTGAGAATGGGTTGAATGACTGCAATTTCCCACTCTTTAGGGATTTGTTCGTCATCCAGCATAAGTTTAGTAATCGAAGTAGAACTTGTTTACCTTCTTGGCCCATAAATTTAACCATCTCTGGTGTTATGTCGTCATGTCCGCTGGCTTTCCCTAATTTTACATTTTTAATGGCATCTGAGAGTTCTTCGCAGGTGATTTCATTATTAATATCCGGTTGTGTTCTATTTGTCCTGGGTACATCGTTGTGGTTTGAGTTATTTGCGGGATTGAGAGCTTCCACAAAGTATTCATGCCATCTTGCTATAATATCCTCGTCCTTTGTTAGTAGCTTGCCGTTTTTATCTGTTAGAAAATTAAATGGGGTTGCCTTATCTTTGTTCTTGTTATTTAGTACACGATAAAACAATTTTTGGTTGTTATTAAAATTTTTCTCCATTTTATCACCAAAATCTTCCCAACTCCTGATTTTAGCAGATTTAACCATGTTTTTTACCTTGGATCTTTGCATTTTATATTGATCGTAACGCACATCTGTTTTCATGGGCGCCGTTACATAGGGGCAAGGAGGGGTGCTTGCCCCTCCCTGGATTTTTTCCAAAAATAACAAAAATACAAAACAATATTTTAAGGACCGACCGATGTTGGGTTTTCGTGTGCTTAGGCACGTTGTCGTAATAAATAAAATTGCTTGCCAAATCCCAGTGCACCTGCACGGAATGTTTGCAAATATTTTAAATAAATGCATCACTTTTCTCAAGGTAGTCCTATTCACTCTCTGGTTGAGTTCCTACTGTTAGATTATTGTGTATCCTGGTTTACATGATTTTTTATTTGTGACTTCGATACGTTCTATACGGTATTTTTGCATCCATTATTGTGTATTGCTAGTACTAACGCTTCTCTTTGTGCGCTTCTATTCTCAAACCATAAGGTAAAGATGTAGTAAAGAACGTAATGATTTTATTATTTCTAATATCTGAATGTACCCTGCTCGTGCAATTTCTACAAATAAAATGCCCACTATTTTTGATTTAGCTACACAAAAGGTGTTGGTGTTCCAGGTATTTTTTCCAAACCTTGTAGCATTTGTTTTTATATTTTTTAAAATCTAATAGCATTTTTTAGGTGCGCATCAAGCGTTTCTGTTTTTAGACCCTCTGTGAATTTAATTGTCTTATCTCAATATTAAAAAAATATTGCCCCTCCCTGGTAAGTTTTCTAACGGCGCCTATGTCTGTTTTATAAGTTAGCCAGTTTTCCCATAATCGCTTTTTCTTTTTTATTTCGTTTTTAATCTCCTCTGACCACCAACTTGTATTCTTTACTCTCGGATGTTGAGTATTCCTGCATATTCCGCATGTCTCACTAGCAACTGAGATTATTATGTTTTTAAATTTTCCCCATGTTGCCTCTAAGTTCCCGTCTAAAGCTGTCCATTCAACTGTTCACATTCTTGTGTCTAGTAATTCTTGATATTTATCCTGGACCTCCGCGTGCCTTAGCTTGTAAGACTTCACTTTGCAAATAGGACTATTGTTTGGAGTCGCTTGCGTATTTGTCGTCTCTAGAATAAATAGTTGCAGTTGGAGTAAATAGTGGTCGGACCCTATTTCAGGGCCACGTTTCACCGACACATCTTTAATTTGCCTAAAATTTTCTTTTCTTGCTAAAAAATAATCTATGATGGAGTGCTCGTTTCTGGAAGGCTGCACTCTAGTAAATTTGTGGATGTTTTTCTTTTTAAACCATGAATTAGTTATTACCAATTCGTTATTGATGCAGAATTCCAGGAGTTTACGGCCATTTGAATTGATTGTGTCTTCGCCATAAGGCCCTAGAATATTCTTGAATCTACTGTTTGGTTTCCCGACTCTTCCATTGAAGTCCCCTAGGATCCACACTTCTCCATCTGCGGTATCTACACATTCTTGCAGCTGTTCGTAAAAATCACGAACTGTTTCCTCGGGCTCAGAATCGCACGGGGCGTAAATTGTTATTATGCTTTTTAAACTTGTATTTAAATACAGATCTACTGAAATAATTCGTTCTGATATGAACTGCCATTTCCTTAAATTATTTTTGCAGTTTTTATTTATCATGCAGGCCACCCCTGCTCTCGCTCTTTCGTTCTTTTTAACTCCACTGTAGAACATGATATGTTCGTCCTTCATAATATCGCAGCCTTGTCCCTTTTTCTTCGTTTCGGTTAACCCCAATATTGTTAAGTTCGCCTTTGTGAATTCACCTGCCAATTCCTCCTCTTTCCCATTTATACTGCAAATATTCCATGTGGCTACTTTGACAAATTTAGATTTTGCATTTTGGTTGACAAAATTTTCTTTATTTTTATTATTTTGTTTATCCACTTTCTGGTCCGTTGTCACAGCATTTTTTGTCTTCGCGTTATCAGTCCTGGTATTCGTAATCTGTCATTTTATCAAGGGCGCACCCTCTTTGGCTTCCTCCAATTTGTTTTGATCGTTATTCCATTTATAAAGCTTCTGGTTGATCCATATTTTTTGGTAACCAATTTTCACCGTTTTGCCCTTGTTCGTTTCCTTTCTTTTAATTTCTCGTAATTTAAATTGTATTTTTCTTTCTTCGTAGGTCAGGTCACTATTAATAAATATATTTTGTTCCTTTACTTTGTACGCTTTTTTGAAAATTTCGGTCTTGTCTTTCCAAGAGCTTAGCTCAACCACACACATTTGATCGTTCACCTTCCTGACTCCCTCGAATGTTGCAGTTAACTTTAATTGGTTGTTCAGTAAGTTTGAGACTTGTTCTTTTACAGAGACCCCGTTTGTTCCTTGTAGATTAATTCCAGAAATTATAATGTTGTTACGTTTACTTTCCCTGTCTTTGAGTTCCAATTTCCGTTCGAGAGACGCAATTCTGCATTCAAATCCGTTCCTTTCCGCTTCCCAATTGTCTTGTTTGGCTTGTAACTCCTCCTTCAGAGCTGTGATTTCAGCATTACTCTGTTCAATTAATACCTTTGTTTCGCTTATTTTTTCTTGTAGGATTTTATTGTTCTTTTGGAGTTCCTTTTTAACATCGTTCATAAAGCCTTGAAATAATTTCGTTATCGTTTTCTCCTCCTTTGATTGCATATGTTCCTCGTCTGAATCTCCCATCGTATTTGTGGTTTTTATTTTGTGTTGACGCTGGCAAAATTGTGATAGCGCAGGGTCAGGCTTTAAAATGCAGCTGCTCCTGATATCGCGCTGTCGGTTACGCTCGCCTCGAGTTGGAAAACTTCGGTGTTAAAACGCGCACTTTTGCTTGTTAGGAAAGTTAGGTTATTACCACTTCCACTTTTATAACACTATATTCACTTCAAATTTTATTTAACAAGTATATAATGTAGGCTATATTACACGAGGATGAAGCTTACACACGAGCCGAAGGCGAGTGTTGTAATCATCCAAGTGTAATACAGCCATTATATGCGTGTCAAATACAATATTTTATCTACAACTATGTATAGAGTTGGTGACACTGTAAGTTTATGTCAAATTCGAGGTTACCAGGTTAGGTTTTGCGTCAGTCTGTGTCAAAACTGATGCAAAACCTAACCTGCTAATCTCGACGTTAATGTCATTTATTGACAATTAGCCCACTAATTTAAAAAAATACCCTGTGGAATATGAAATTTCATATTCCACTAGTGTAAAATGAGCCGCTCTATATATTTAGAGTTGAATATATAATGCACTTATTATTTGACAGATGTAGATACTAGTAATTTACGATACAAGTGCGTAAAGCTACTCTTTAGTCACGAGTGGGGTAGAGTTAAAACGCAAGTGAGCGAGCGTTTTAAACCCCGTGAGTGACTAAAGATGCTTTTCGCATGTGTATCGTACAATATTTTATCTACGATAGAATCTAGAAAACACGGTAAATATAAAAGTATTTAATTGTATATTAGCATTACCAGCAACCGGTCGTAATTTTGCGTGTTTTAAAAATTTTGAGACACGTTGCTACTGACAACGTGCCTAATGAAATCTTTTAAACACGTTACTACTGACGACGTAAACTAATGAAAACATGTTATTAAACAGTCAATTTACAAACTTAAAACTGCCAACTAAAAGGCAATTTTACACATTGTCGTAGATAAAGTAATTTTATCTACGACAGTGTGTAAAATTGACTTTTAGTTGGCAATTTTAAGTTTATAAAACGACTATTTAATAACATGCTTTCATTAGTTTACATCCTCAGTAGCATCATGTTTTAAAATTTTAAACCACGCAAAATTACGACCGGTTGCAACTAATCGTAATTTACATTTAAATATTTTGTTTATATTTATTGTGTTTTCTAGATTCTATGGTAGATAAAATATTGTACAATACACATGCGTAAAGCATCTTTAATTCTCGCAGAGTTTAAAACGCTCGTTCACTCGCGGTTCAAAGAAACAAAGAAATCTTGTTTATTTGGAAAAAATCGAAATTGAGTTTTCAACAGATCTTCACGTTTTAGAGTCCCCTGAACCCAAAAAACATATTTTTGTTCATTAGTCTGTCTGCGTGCGAACAGAATATCTCAAAAACGAAAAGAGGTATGGGGTTGAAATTTCATACATAAGTTTTGTGTACTATCTAGATGCGATAGCAAGCTTTTTAAAAAAATCACATAACTCGAAGTATGGTGTTTTTTTCAGTTGTTTTCGATTTTTTCAAAAACGGCTCAACGATTTTTTCCAAACTTTACATGTTTTATTACATTTTTAAGGTGTATTGATGTGAGATAGGAGATTTTCAAGTTCAATACCTCTAAAATGGGTTTCTTTTGATATTCTTTCTATTTTTTTTATTAACTCATATTTTAAATAGAACACCCGGTATATTATTACACTTTTGAATTCGGCTTAGAATTTTAGAGAAAATCGTACGACACTCATTAATGACCAATAAGGAACATTAGTTCACGAGCCGTAACCCAGACAACTAAAAAATTTCTTGCAAATTTTTTGTAGGTAGACATTACTTCTTTTTAGGGTTTGTGTCGTTACGATTTTCTTACCGAATCTGCATTCGAGCATCAATTCATATCCGGAAATTATTTTTCATGCATTTCAACAACGTCCTAATTTGCCCTCGCATCCTGCTCGGGCAAATTAATACGACATTGTTGGAATGCACTCAAAAAAAAATCTGGAAAGAATTAATGCTCTTATGAGATTATGTGTGAAAATTTGTCTCTTACACTAACGCTCTATTTTGTACGGTTTCTTAAATATCAAAAATCAAGTTTTTGGTTAATTATAAGATCACTGTATAAAGCTGACAACTTTATACTATTATTCACACTTGTCACCAAAACGCCCTTTTGGACTTCCATTTGGACGCCCCATGTTCCGCCGCGGATCCACGGGACCAAAGAAGAAGAAGATAAGATCACTACAAAAGGAAGAAGAAAAAAGCTAATATTACAAAGACCTCGATAACTTCTACGACCAGCTACCGAGCAACGAAATTATAATAACAATGGGGGATTGTAATGCAAAACTAGGTAAAGAGGTATACTACCCCACAATCGGTAGATTCAGCAAACACGAACAATCGAACGAGAACGGGCGAAAACTGATAGGGTTTGCCGCAGGGAAGAACTGTCGCATAGTAAATATACAAAGGAACATGGAAAGCCCCAAACAACAACACCATAAATCAGATAGATCACTTAATTATTCAGGAAAAATTCGCAAGTCAAGTGAAAAACGTTAGGTCAGTGAGAGGAGCGGAGATGGGATCCGACCATTTTCTGGTAAGGGCAATAATTAGATATGAAAACCAGATGACAAAGAAAAGTAAAAGAGACTGTCAAAAATATAATGTTGAAAAATTGCTTGAACATGAAACGAGGGCTAGATATCAATGCAGAATTGAAGAAGAATATGAGAACCGACAGAAACAAGCTGGAATTAATGAAAGATGGGAAAACCTAGAGAAAATAATAGAAATTGCGGTGAACGAAGTTGTAGAGAAGAAAAGAAGGAAGAGAAAAGAGAGCTGGTTCAATGAAAAATGCCGAATAGTACGAGATAAAAGACAACAAATGAGAGAGAAGATGCTACAATCTGGATCGCTAGAGGACGAAGAAAACTACAAAGAACAAAAGTGTCAAACAAAAAAAGTTTATATAAAAGGAAAAAAAGCTTTTCAAACACTCAAGTTCCAAAAACTAGAAGACAAATATAAAAACAAAGACATAAAGAACTTTTATCAAGAAATCAAGAATACAAAGAGAGGATATCGACAGACACAGTTATTCTACAAAGACAAAAAGGGTAATTTAATAGGGGAAGAAACAGAGATGATAAAAAAATGGAAAGAGCATTTCGAAGAAACACTAAATGAAGATATAAAGGAAAGGGAGGATAATCCAGAAAACGAAGTTGAGACAGGCGATGTAGAAGCAACGGAAGAACCGACAAGAGAAGAAATCTACAAGTTAATAAAACACTTGAAAAACGGAAAAAGTACGAGAGGGAACTGAATTGCCGGAGAACTGGTTAAGTATGGTGGGGAGGTAATAAATGAACAAGTGTACGAGCTAGTTGGGGAGGTATGGAGACAAGGAGTGATGCCAAACCGATGGAAAAAGGCAGTCTTGATTCTGCTACACAAGAAAGGAGAAACAATAATATGTGAAAATTATAGGGGCATAGCACTGCTAGACACAGTCTACAAAGTACTAGCTGTTGCGGTCAGAAACAGACAAGTTTTTGCAGAAGAGATTATAGGAGAGTACCAGTGCGGGTTCAGGAAAAACCGGTCAGTTACCGATCAAATCTTCATCCTGAAAGAGGTACAATTTACATGCTATGAGTATAATACCAAAATTCATGCGCTGTTTATCGATTTTAAAAGCGCCTACGACACAGTTAGCAGACCGCAACTACTCCAAGAGTTAAAAGAATTAGGGATACCAGATATAATAATTGAGTTAGTAAAGTTAACCCTAGTAGTAGTAGTAGTAGTAGTTGTGGGGAGACCGAAGTCTAGCAAGTAGGCCACCATAGGCCCTTTTTGCCAACCCCATGCCATCCCCAAAGTTAACCCTAAGTGGCTGTTATAATAGAGTGAGAGTAAATGGAATAATGTCAGACTCGTTTAATGCCAAAAGAGGTCTAAGACAAGGGGACCCTTTATCCACGATACTCTTTAACCTAGCATTAGAAAAAATAATAAGAGAGAGTGGAATAAATAGATCAGGAATGATATCAAATAAAAGTCACCAGTGTCTATCATATGCTGATGACATCACAATTTAGCAAGAACTCAAAAGGAGCTAAGGAAAGTAACTATGAACCTGGAAAGAGAAGCAAGAAAAGTCGGTCTGGGAATAAACGAACAGAAGACAAAGTACATGATAATGGGAAAAAATACAGAAACAACACCGGAAATAGAAATCACCCTATACAATAACAGGAAACTGAAAGTGGATAGAGTCCAACGCTTCACCTACTTAGGGGTCCTAATTACAGAAAATGGAAACAACAGCAAAGAAATTGAAAACAGGCTAGTGAAAGGGGACAAGTGCGCAGGAGCACTAAGTGCAATATATAATCATGACCCTTGTACCACACAGGTGTCGGGTATACTTTTAAAAATGTTCACGTTTAATTTTATATTCACTTTCCATAAATGAACTCCTTCCATGCCTTTCTATTTTTGGTTAAGGTTGCTGCTTCTTCCCATGATTTGCCTCTCTTTTGAAGTATGTTACCGATTACTTTGTTCCATGTTTGTCTTGGTCTGCCTCTCTTTCGTTTAGTCTGTATTCTTGCTTCATACACTAATTTTATTTGTCTATTGTTACTCATTCGTTGTATGTGTCCCCACCAACTGAGTTGACGCTGTTCTATGAACTGTGTGACTGGTTGCACCCCTAGCTCCTCTCTTATTTGTGTGTTTCTGATTCTGTCGTTTCTGGTTTTTCCTAGTATTCGTCTCAGGTATTTCATTTCGGCGGCTTGAATTTTACTTTTTTGCCTATTTGAGAGTGTCCAAGATTCACAACCGTAGGTTAAGACTGCTCTATAAATCGTGTTAAATACTTTTATTTTAGTTTGTTTAGAGATTTCTTTTTTATTTATAAATTTTTGATTCATAGCGTAGTATAATTTTATTGTTTTTTCGATCCTCTCATTTATTTCTGCTTCTTGTTTCCCTGTTGTTTCTAAGGTTACTCCCAGATATTTAAATTGTCTTACTTGTTCTATTTTTACATTGTCTATTTGGATGTTAGTATTAATATTCTGGTCTCCTATTATCAGTATTTTTGTTTTATTTATGTTTATTTTCATGCCTTCTTCTTCCATTATTTCTTTCCATATGTTTAGATTTTCGTGTAGTTGTTCTTCGCTTCCCGCTGTTAATACCACGTCATCCGCGAAAACTCCGTCTGCTATTTCTACTCTTTCTAGATTTCTATATCCAACACACATTTTGTTTACTTTTCTTTCGCTTTTCTTGATGATATTGTCCATGTGTACGTTGAATAAGGTTGGACTTAATCCTCCTCCTTGTCTTAACCCTGTCTCAGTTTTAAACCCTTCCGACTTCATGTTATTTCTTATCACATAATTTGTGTTGGTTTTGTATAGGTCTTGAACCACTCTTAATATTTTGTTGTGTACCCCTCTTTCTTTTAGTCCTTTCCACACCTTTAATCTAGGGACTGAGTCAAATGCCTTCTCTAGGTCTATGAAAGCTAAATATAGATTTTTATTTTGTAGTTGTCTTCTTTCTGTTATTTGTTTTATTGCAAAAATATGATCCTGAGTACTCCTTCCGGGCCTGAATCCACTTTGTGATTCTGCTAGTTGGGGTTCTAATATCGGCCTTAATCTATTGTTGATAATTTGTTCATATATCTTTACAATGGTGTTCAGTAGGGTTATTCCTCTGTAGTTGTTGCATTGTTGGTGGTCGCCTTTCTTGTGTATTGGTATTATTAAAGCTACTCCCCATTCTTCCGGTATTTTTTCATTGGTCCAAGCTTTGTTCAGTATTTCTAATACTATTTCCATCCCTACTTCTCCTAGATTCTTTATCATTTCCACAGTGATCTTGTCATTTCCAGGGGCCTTTCCATTTTTTAGATTCTTAACTACATTCTCCAGCTCTTCGATTTTTATTTTTTCTATTTCTTCCTCGTCAGGCTGGTATTCAGTTTCAGTTACGGTATTCATTTTTCCGTTAATTTGCGTTTGATGTCCTAGTAGCTCTTGAAAATATTCTTTCCATCTCTCCATGATGTCTATTTTGTTTGTTAATATTTCTTGCCTTTTGTTTTTTACGTGTAACTCTTTTACCGGTTTTTCTGTTCTGATCGTTTTTAAAACTTTGTAGAATAGTTTCTGATTACCACAGCTATCATTTTCCATTTTATTTCCAAAATCTGTCCATGACTTTTCTTTTGCTGTTACAACTAACTCTTTTACTCTTTTCCTTTGGTTTTTATATATTTCATACTGTTCTGGTTTTTTGTTAGATAGATATTTTTTCCACTCTTTTTTCTTCTTCCTGACTTCTTCTTTTATCTCATTAGTCCACCATGCAGTTTGTTTTTGCTTATTATCTTTTTTAAAAGTTCCACATATCTCTTTGGCAGCGTTAATGATTATATTCATAAAAATGTTCCATCCTTGTTGTGTGTTAGCCTGTTTTATCTCCTCCATTTTCTTCTGTAGATTTTTGTCTGTTTCTTGTTGGTATCTTTTAGCTATGTTTTTATTTCTAAGTTTATACGTTTTTATGGATATGTGACTTTCTTTTTTTGTTTCAGTAATTTTTTCGGTTTCTATGTTATTCTGTTTTATTTTTCCCATAATTAGATAATGGTCACTATAAATTTCAGCGCCTCTTCTCACTTTTACATCTAATATATTTCTTTTCTCATGTTTTTGTACTAATATATAGTCGATTATTGATTTTTCTCTTTTGTTTGGTTGTACCCTAGTGTATTTATGAATATCCTTGTGTTCGTAGAATGTGTTGGTGATAATTAAGTTTTGTAATTGGCAGAATTCAAGCATTCTTTTTCCGTTGTTATTTCTCATTTCTTCTCCGTGTTTACCTATTATTGTTTTGTATTCCTCATCTTTTTTCCCCACTCTGCTGTTAAAATCTCCTGCGATGTAAATTGTTCCTTTTGCTTCTTCTGTTGTTATTGTTAAGTCTTCCCAGAATTTTTCTTTTTCATCTACTCTTTCATTTTCATCTGGTCCGTATACTGATATTACTGTAGTGACCTTTTCTTTTTTATTCCTTAATTCTACTACTAGGATTCTTTCCGACACAGCCTTCCATAAAATAATTTGTTCTGTCAATTTTTTGTGTATTACACATCCTACTCCTGCTGCTGCTCTTTGGTTAATCGATACTCCGCTATATATTAAGGTGTGTCCATTTGTTAGGCACATTTTTCCTTTTCCTTTCTTTTTTGTTTCACTTATTACTAGTATTTCTAGTTCTGATTCTTCAAATTCGGTTATTAATTCAATCTCTTTACCATGTAGGCTTCTGACGTTCCACCCTCCTAATTTCCAAATTTTTGTTGTTTTGTTCTCTGGTTGTGTTTCTTTCGTTTTTTCTTTGCTCTTTGTTTTCTTGTTAGATCCATTATCCTTGCTCTTTGTTTGTTTACCTTCGTATATTAATTTCTCGTTTTCCATATCCATTGCCTTGTTTGTCGTGCTACTTGTTTCAGGTATCTTAGTGTCTATTCGTTTTTTGATGTTGTCTGTTCATCCTGTGCTTTATGTTCTTTGATTTTACTTCCAGCTTCCTTTCCTTTGTCCATCACACTTCCGCTTTGTTTTACTGGGAAGAACGTTTGTGCCCAAACTTTTTGTTTAGGTGTTTTTTGTTTTGTGTCTGTATATGGTTCAGTTCTCTCTGGTTCTTTCCTGTCTGGTTGAGCCTCTTTCTTCCTCTGCTTCTCGTCTCTTTCTTCTTGTATTTCTTGTGGTGAGCGTTGACTAAAAGTTCTTCCCTTTTTCCTGTTCTTGTCACCTATCTTGTCTTCTAAATTATCTTCAGTTGTTCCCTCCTGTAGCTGTTCTAGGGTATATTTTTCTCCGTTTATTTTTAATTTATTCCCAACTAGATAAACTAGGTATCCTTTATTTCTCATTCCTTTCATATGCTCTACAAGTACTTTTTTGTGTTCTCGTTCCTTAATTGTTAAATCTTCAGCAAACCATATATTTGATCCTTTTAGATTCTTTGCTTTGGCCATTATTTCGTTCTTTTTACTCCATTGTACTAGTTCCAATAATGTTGGTCTCACATTATCTTTTTTATATCTTCCTAATCTTCTTACTTCCTGTATTTCCGTTTCCATGTTGATTGAGACCTCTATTTTCCTTAGAGTCTGCCTTATTCTTTCCCTTAGCTCTAAATCGGACTGATCCTCTGCATCTTGAATTCCATAGATTACCATTTTCTTCTTTCTTATTTCCTTCTCTAACCTCTCTAACCTTTTTTCTTGGTTCTCTACTGTTGTTTGTAGTATACGATTTTCTTCTTTAAGTTTCGTATTCATGATAGTAATTTTTTCCATATCTTTTTGAAATTTATCTATCTTCCCTTCTATTCTTTCACTCCTATTTTCCATATTATCTAATTTAGTTTTAATTTCTTTCAATAGTTCCTCCATTTTTCACTTCCTTGTTTTTTGTATTTGCGAAATAACTACGTCGCCCTTTCGGATGATACGCCACTGGTGTTACTTCAAATGCTCCAATCCCGTTGCGTTAAATTGACCGTGACCGACGTCCCGCCTCCTGACGAATCACGCGTCAGCTTTTTCCCGCGCCTTTCGAATGTGCCAACCGTACGCTATTAACGCGACTCGTCTGTTTCTACAATCTCGACGTGCGATTATAGAACGTTCGCCGTGCGTTATCACTATTTAGAATGCTTGTTTTTTTCCGAAATAGCTTGGTTAATCCGGCTTTGTTTATTGTTTATTTAAACTACACCTCCTTGCTCTTGCAGTTAGTGCACTTTCTACTACTGTTTACTCCGTTATTAATCACTCAAAATCACTTTGAAACTTCACTAAGTGCCACGCCCGACCTGTCGGTAACGCGACGACTCGACATTTCCTAAGTGCAATATTTAAATCTAAAAGTGTGTCACGTAATATCAAAGTGAAAGTGTATAAAACGGTGCTGAGACCAACGGTGACCTACGGACGTGAGACATGAGTAATGAACAAAACAGATAGGGAAAAAATTGAAATATGGGAAAGGAAGATTCTGAGAAGGATTTATGGAGGCAAAAAGGTAGCAGAAGGATGGGAAAGAAGAAAAACGAGTTAATACAATTATATGGAGAAAAGCAAATAACAGATTTTGTGACAGCGCAACGTGTTAGATGGCTAGGTCACGTGGAGAGACTAGATGATGAGAGATTGACAAAGGCAGTGCTTAAAATCAACATTGAGGGTAAATGAAAAAGAGGACGGCCACGAAATAGATGGTTGGAGGCAGTAGAAAGAGAACTAGAAGAAAAAGGATAAAGAAACTGGAAAACCACAGCCAGGGACCGCAAAGAATGGAGGAAGATCATACAGCTATGGGCTAAACGGCCTGTGACAGCTACTATATATATTGCTATGACACACCTTTTAGATGCCAAGCATGTATTACGTTAGATAAACAACCATTAATTATGTTATAGCTTACCAAGTAAACTATGCCTTGACTCTTTGAATTAATTAAATATCACAATGATATTTACTTTTTATCGAGAACTCTTATTTTTCAGGGCTGGGTTCATCAAATCTAGTCTGCTACTTTTTGAAGCATTAAAAATTTTAACCTTAAATTCTCTGACTATCAATGACGTTAAATGGCAAACTTGACTTTCAAATTAATTCAACAAGGTGTACTGACAAATGTATCGCACATTGACATTTACTACCATTCAAATACGTTATGCAATTATTAACCTCAGTTTATGTCACTTGCTTTCAAAATTGATAGTTATTCAACATTTATTTATTAACTTATCTTAACAAACCTGTATTAGTTGCTTATGTCCTCACCAAAAACAACACTCACCACTGTATTCCGTCTCGAACAAACCACAGCATTCAGCAACAGCAAACCCCTTTTTGACCTGTCAAACTGACATCGGCTCCAAAATCCAGTCCTGACTCGTTCTAGATATCACTGTTCCTCCTAGCTGCTACTGCTCTTTCTGGATACAACCATCACAGCTATTACTCCTCCTGGATGTCTTCACCACAGATCCAAGCCCTGTCAATATGCTACCGGCTCCGTCAAAACCAAACAACTACCCGGCTCCTTTCTTCCGTCCTGGTCTCTGCTGTAAGTTCCTAATTCTCTTAGCTGCTACTGCTCTTTCTGGATACAACCATCACAGCTATCAGCAACCCCTAGATATCCTCGTCACACGATCTGTTGTCCTGGTAAGTTTGTCTCCTTTGATTGATTCCAATTATAACTTTGTCCCATTTATTTTCAGATACTCAGACGTCTCAAGCACCATGCACCAAGTATCCAAATCAATTAATAATTATTGTAAAATTACCTCTTCTTATATTACAAATGTATATGTATATGTATATGTTGCTTGTTCCAATAAATCCAATCTCCATCAACTATTATTATTTCTTGTATTCCAATATTCAAATAACTGTATTAATAACTTCTCATTCACCACTTCATATTACCATATCAAATTATATAAAAATCAAGCAGAAATTCGTTTTATTTACAATATTGCTTTAGCCAAATTTTACATTACATGTTTTCTTGAGTTCTATTCACGCAACTGTTTTAAACAAATTTTTATATCTAATAGTAACGATTATTTATGCACACTATTTTAGTTATTTTTTTTAATAATACTAATACAAAATTTGCTTAACAAACACAATTGTCAATGTAACCTTGGTTTGATTTTATTATATCCAACTATTAATTTCAATACATTCAAATTAGCCTACCAGTATTTAATGAATCACAATGAATAACGCCACAAGAGCTCTGTTTCTATTACTTTCATCATTGAAATCTAAAATTTTATATCCATTAAGATTTAATTATTGTAACTGTTCAAATTTATTAGTTCATTTTTTTTATATTTCTTTAATATGATTAAACTTCCTGCATCATGTATCATAACAATATATAAGGCTGACAACCTTATACTATTATTCACACTTCCCACCAAAACGCCCTTTTGGACTTCCATTTGGACGCCCCATGTTCCCCAGCGGATCCACGGGACCAAAGAAGAAGAAGATAAGATCACTGTAAAAAGAAGTTGTGTGCGTGTATCACAATATTTTTTAAGACCTCAAAACCACTCTAATTTTTTTATTATTGGTTTTTTATCAAATGTTTTGTTAATAAAAAATGTTTACTTTAGTCCCATCTGTCTACCCTAAAAATCCCCTCCGAACGTTATAAATCACTTTGTATATTAAGAAATTTTTTCGTTAACCGCTTGTTAATTTCAATATTAATGAATTGTTTTTCTTAAAAAAGGATGTTTTAATAGATGTCATTAATACACTGTTTTTGATTAATGCACTCTTTTCCATTAATTAACTGTTTTTTAAAAAGGGATGGATTAATAGATGTCATTAATACACTGTTTTTGATTAATACACTCTTTTTCATTAATTAACTGCTTTGGTGATTTTGACGTTTTGATGACATTTTGCATGGAGGTTAGTTGTATTAATCAAACTTTTCACCATAAAAAATGATTTTGCGGTCAACGAAAAAATTTTGTAACCAACTCGTTTGTTAATGGGCGATTAATAATCTCAACTATTAAAGGCACTTCTCGCTATCGCTCGTTCGTGCTTTAAACAGTTTCGATTATTAATCGTCTTCATTAACACACTTGTTGGTTAAAAACTATCAATTGCTTCATTAACGTAACTTACATTATATTAATGTCATTAGTAAATATTTCTAGATAGGGAAACATAAGTAGGTATTTTTAATATCTTAACATTTCCAACAAGCAAAAAAGAAAAATCAGAGATATTACTTTTAATTCATTATTTACTGCATTTCTTCCATACAAGTTCGGTAGTAATGTCTATTAATCGTACAATAAATTTAATATTTTAAAATATTATTGCAATTTACATATATAAACAACAATTGAAAAATAGTATATTTTAACTGTTACTGTACATTAACGCTCTGGTTCTGGTTCTTCCTTTACATTAACCTCTTCTTTTACATTAACCTCTTCCTCTTCCGGTTTTACATCATCATCCTGAGTTTCATCTTTACTGTTCTCATGCAGTAATACATATTCTCTAGAACTGAATCCAAATTTAATAACATCTCTTTCTAGTAATTCCACGTATTTTCTTGGATCGATTTGTTTTCCGTTTATAAAAGTACCATTGGCAGATTCCAAGTCGATGATGTACGGTCTTACTCGCTTACCTATACAATTATTAACATTACAAGTAGTTTTCAACAACTAGTAGTATAATAACATAAATTATTTCATGGAAAACATTAAAACTGATTGTGAAGCAAGATACGATGATACTGATGGTAGTTATATAAACTTTTAACGTTAAAATACATACATATATGTATGTATAATCGGTAACCTCATTTTACCTAGCGGTGATATAAAAAAATATTTAATTAAAATCTGTTCACTTCATTTACAATTAGAGTAAGGATTGTCTGGTCATAGATTGTAACTAGTTTTTTTTTTTTTGGTTCTCTCGGTCAATTCTAGAGTCATTATTGTTTATTGTAACAGTTTTTGACTTGATAATTTATTTATAAATACATATACATACTTCTATAAGAGAAATTAAATTTGTTAAATAATTAGAACTGTAATAGAAAATAAACTTGAATAAAACACAGAAGAATATGCATGAGAATTCTACAATGTTTAATGCATTTTGGGCGAAAAGAACATAACTGTTGATTGTCAAGTATGTAACTTTTAAGTACATAATATCAAATACATCAAAATTACGTACCTGTTGAACCATCCTCTCTTGTAAATGATACAAGGCGATACTGTAGAACTGCGTGTTGCTTAGAGCATGATGGATGATCAACCGCTAAATCAACTATTTTATGCTCACGTCCAATAAGGTAAGCACTTTCTCTGTGGATGTACAGTACTTGCAAAGCCTTTTCTCCTTTAAATGGATATAAACGCCATCTTCGTTTAGGTTTTCTAGCCTCTGGAGGTTCGCTATACTTTATAACAAAACCTCTAAAGGTGTTGGTTTCTTCTGCTAGCTTTCCAGAAAGACCAAAATTCGGCTTTTCTTTTTCGCCAGGTTTGCCTTTTGCCTTACTTGATTTGTCTTCATCTGATCTTCCCCATTTTGCATTTGCATGATCAAAAGAATTACTTCGACTTCTGTTTCTTCGATTCCTGTTACAATATAAATTAAAATTATATTATTGCAATCTAGGTAGTTTTTAAAAAACTTATTCTTATAGTGAGTATAACAGCTTACAGAAAAACTGTTTGTCTAGAAATTGGTACAACATTGAACTTCGAAATTTGAACATACCTATAATAATAGTAATTAACGACATAAGGCCGTTAGTAAGCATCTAACAAACGAGGATAAATTTGTGGCCGAGGCTACTGAATTTATCTGCCAAATATCAAGTAGGTGTTATGATTCTAGATTGCGAAATGCTACTTTTGCAATCAAGGGCTTGAATCTAGTTTAGCGACCAACTCCGATCAACATGTGCTATACACCATTCGACGTGTCTCGTCAAGCTGAACAATATTGCTGCTGGAGACATCCGAGGCAGACCAACGGTCACTGAGATACAGCACAGTAAAGTTTAAAATGTTCCATACTAAGTCTATGGCGCGTTCGCTTTAAAATGTCTCTATGTTAAATCATGTAGCGATGATAGATGGCGCTAGCATCGCGTGCATAATCTCTGCAAAAAGTTTGTTTACAATTCAGTGCAACGTTAGGTTAGGTTAGGTTCGGTTGGGTTGGGATGGGTTGGAATGGGTTGGGTTGGAATGGGTTGGGTTGGGTTAGGTTAAGTTAGGTTAGGTTAGGTTAGGTTGGGTTCGGTTGGGATGGGTTGGAATGGGTTAGGTTAAGTTAGGTTAGTTTAGGTTAGGTGAGATTAGGTTAGGTTAGGTTAGGTTAGATTAGATTAGGTAAGGTTAGGTTAGGTGGCACGCAGTGTGACTTGTTATTAACCTTCGGTGAAGTACGCTGCACAAAGCGCTGCGCGGCGCCCCGCCGAAGGCCCCATAGTGTTTTCCACGAAGAAAAATTTTATTAAAACTTTATAGTGCTGTATCTCAGTAACCATTGGTCTGCCTCGAATGTCCCCAGCAGCAATATTGTTCAGCTCGATGAGATGCGTCCAATGGTGTATAGCACATGTCGATCGGAGTTGGTCGCTAAACTAGATTTTTACCCAATCAAGTATCAAACAACGCTTTTTCAAAAACTGTACAGCTCCACATTAGCGGAAACTCAAAGAAAATTTTGTCTACATTGTGACTTCTTCTTTAATCAAAAATTGCTGAACGTAGAAGTCTTTTATCCGCAAACGTCACAGAAGTGACAACTTATGTGTCTCTATTGACAAGGTAAAAGTGTCACTTTATCTGCCTAAGCACATAAAATTGTTGCTCTCTTTCTTTCTTTCTATGTTTGTTTGCTATCTCCTCCGAAGATACTGAACCAATTAAATTGTATGACGGCTTAAAATTTTGCTAATTTTTAGACTTAGATCGTAGGCCGGTTTTTATTTTCAAAAAGAGTATGAAAAAGTTTTCATTTAAATAAATTCTTTAAGCAGAGCGGGGCATCTGTCGCCGTGGGTTATGGTGTGACAGCTGCTGTGGCCGTGTGCTATTAGCTCGGGTGATTCGGTATGTTCATATATCATTACAGTAGCACGTTATTTGAACAACAGAGGTTGGCGCAGGGGTACAGTGCTCGCCTGTCACGCGGGTGGCCTGGGTTCGATTCTCGGCCAATGCATCCTTTTTTTAAAATTTATATTAATGAAATTTATCTGAATACGTTTGCGGATAAAATAGTATATGTTATTCGGAGTAAAAGTGACTTTATGTGGCTTAGCTGAATTATTTGCCTCACTAACGTTCGGCTAAATAAACTTCAGCTTTGCCACATAAAGCATCACTTTTACTCCTAATAACATAATCTACTATTTTGTTCTAGATTGTAATAGTATTTTACAGTAGAAGTCCGTTAGGATAGCCTTTACTGCCGAGCCAGAGAGTTTGTGGGACGAGCTTGAAGAGCGAGTGGAATAATACCGGCGAGGCAGTACAGGCCCTAACGGACGTGTATTGTACAATAGTTTTTGTAATACCTACATACAATTCGGTCATATCTATCTTTTTCTAATTTATTTTCATCAAAACGCTAGATTTGTGTAATAACGTTTGAAAATGATTGAGAGTGCATACGACGCTGCAACTATTGTTTATAAATGTCATTTATTTCCAATTTTGTGTGCAGTTGTAAGCAGTTTCAAATTGTAATAAACTCCTAGCTTATGGCATTCATAGAAAATGATGACGATGATATTCCTAGAGACGGGCGAATGACAGCCAAGGAAGCTAGCCTACCTTTGTTGCCTGAAAAATCATGCGGGAGATATGAAAAGGTGCATGCTGAGTTTGTGGAGTGGCGACGAAAGAAGAATGTTAAGATTGTGAACGAGCAAGTTATCTTGGCTTATTTTCAGGAGTTATCACAGTCTTTTGCGCCTTCTTCTATGTGGAGTATTGTGTCTACGTCCAAGGCTTGCTTGCAATTAAAAGAAAAGATTGACATTTCCCAGTAAGTACAGATTCAGACAATGATATTAAAATAAAAGTTATCATATTGTAATTTATATGTATGATTTTATTAGGTACTGTCAAGCGTGTGAGCTTTTAAAAAGAAAGTCTGACGGTTACAATCCCAAAAAATCTAAAATTCTAGTGGTGAACAGGTTAGACAATTTCTACTGCAGGTGCCAGATGAAGAACATCTGCTGACAAAGGTGATTTTAATCTTCGGCATGTATGGATTGTGTAGAATAATCGAACTAACATTGCTTTTTGTTGAAGATGTAGAAGATACTGGGAAACATGTCATCGTTTTGTTAAAAGATACAAAGAATCATACGTCACGACGCGACGTTTCGCCATCACAGATGATGGTTGCGATTTTCATCCATACAGTTTGTATCGCAAATATGCTGCATTGAGACCAGCAAATTTGCAGAAATGGTAAATGCACCTTCCAACATGTGGGAATTCATGCTGTCGGTGGCGTACCACGCAAAATCGCTACTTATCTAGGACTGGAGACACCACACCCGTATACTGGTCATGCTTTTCAGCGCTCCTCTGCAACGTTGATGGCTGACAATGGAGCTAGTATGTTGACGATCAAGCGACAAGGAGGTTGGAAGTCAGCTGTAGTAGCTGAAAGCTACATTGATAATTCTGTAGGAAAGAAATTGACAGTTGCAAAGCAAATGTTCCAAGGAGACGTTGCTGATCAATCGAAGCAGTTAATCCAAGGGGTTGGTGTTAATTATGAAGGGTCATCTGCTATGATCTCCACCAAATCTGCTGGCGGTGTACAAATATTTAACAACTCTAATTGGCCAATCCGATATATAAAAAAGGAGAACAAGTAAAGTGTGATAACTACAGAGCCATATGCCTAGCACCCACTTGCTTCAAAGTTTACACGAACATAATAGAAAAAAGAATAAGACAAATAGTAGGAAAAGAGATCGAAGAAGAGCAAGCCGCATTTATGCCAGAAAAACAAACAAATGACAACATATTTATAATAAGGGACTTAATAGATTGAAGCCTAGAGACTGGAGAGGAACTTATACTGGCTTTTATTGAACTCAGAGCAGCTTTCGATTCAATAGAGAGGGAAGTAATATGGAAAAGCCTAGAAGACATGAACATTCCGAAACACCTCATTCAAATCATACGCAGTACATATGAAAGGGTAAAAGGGAAAGTACAGATAGTGGGGAGAAGATCGGAGGCTTTCAAATGGAAGAAAGAAATTAAACAGGGGGACAGCCTTAGCCCCCTGCTGTTCATATTAGTCATGAACAAACTGCTTAGAAATACTAGAGAAAGAACGAAAAGAATACAAACAACAATAGGATATCAAAATCTGGAACCAGTTAAAATTGACACTTTATTGTATGCAGACGACATAGTACTGATAGCAGACTCCAAGGTGAAGATCAAAGGTTAATAGACATTTGGACGGAAGAGATAGAGGATTTAAAAATGGAAATAAACATAGAAAAGACCAAAATAATGTTCATAAATGAGAAAGAATCAGATATCACACAAATAAAATGCAATAACATAAACATACAGACAGTAACAACATTTAATTATTTGGGAAGCATCATAACAGATGATGGAAGCATAGACATAGAATTGGCAAGTAGGATGAGCAAGTCAAATAAACTATATTATGCTCTAAAATCAATACTTGGGAAAAAAGAAATAAATAAGGAAACAAAAATAAAAATATGCAACACCATTATATTGCCAACATTAATATACGCAAGCGAAAATTGGACAATACAAAAAAAAACACATCGGAAAGCTAAGAAAAATGGCAGGAAAGATGAAATGGGATGGAGTGAAAAACAAAAAAATAAGAGACTCGATTAAACAAGAACCAATAACAAATAAAATAAAGAAAAGACAATTAAACTGGTACGGCCACATGGTAAGAATGGATAAAAACCAACTGGTGAAGAAGATATGGGGGGGCAAGATATCACAGGAAGAGAAGAAGAGGAAGACCTAGGAAGAAGTGGATAACTCAAATAGAAGAGACGGGAAAAGAAAGAGGAAAAAGCATGGAAGAAATTAAGCAATTAGCACAATCCAGGAAGGAATGGAAAAAATGGGTGAAGGAGACTAAAGAAAACTAACCCGAATCCGACACCCGAGAGGGTAATATGGAAGAGGTGAAAGAAGAAGAATTGCCCAATCACTATTAATATTAATTGTAGCAATTGTGAGAAATAAAGTTGAGATATACCAGCATACATAAATCAAATAAGTAGAGACACTCATTGTCAGTTTCTTTGATGTCAAAATACCGATTTGGATGACCTTGAACGGCTCCTGGGGGGGGGGGGGGTACTTTCCGATAGTACTAACAGATGGCGCCACTACTTTATCACATATGATTGGTAGCAGAGCTAGTAACTGGATCTGATTGGTAATACAGTGACTTTATAAGGACAGTGCGATCAATTTTAGGTGGCGGCCATTTTGAGGCGTTTTTGCTACAGCCTGCATAGACAAATCTAACAATATTTCGCTTGATTTTAATAATAGAGGCATCGGTTGTAAATAAACAGGCATATTAAATGTAGAGAATAGTATTTTAAGCAATTATTCTCTCTTCAAATGATAACAGATCTTCTTTAGATGGTTAACATCAATTAAAATTTGCACGGGTGTTTAACCACAAATAACTCCGATTTTATCAAAAAACTGTTTTAATGATACTGAAACTAACAATAATAGTTTTTAGTTGAAAACGTCTGAAATATTACTGAAATATGACTACAAATACCAGTGTAAACTGCAGGAGTCGTCTGTACCGCATTCACTCCATTTGTTACACTGTGGCAGGATTTGCATATATGCATTTTTTTAACGGTCAGTGCCATTTAGTAACAAAATATTACTAAAGTCAAAATTATTGCTTGGTTAAAATTTAGTTTGCATTCGTACCTACTTTATTTTTGTATATAAAATAACAAAAGTGTACATCAATGATGATACAATATTTATTTTCATGCTTAGGTCGTGTTCAGTAACTGAGCTACTTTAGATAATTTATAAAATGCCAAGGTCTTATTTTGACATTAGTAACTTTTTGTAACTAAATATGTGTACACTGCTAAAAATATTCAATAGGACATTGAAACGACTCTTAATGGCGAATTTTAAAACAACCAATCAGAAACAGGACCAAAATTGACCACACTGTCATTAATATAGTCACTGTAATTGGTAGAATTTTGTGCTGCCATCTGATAGTCAAGCTTAGAAATACCCCCACGAATTACTGTCCCAGGCACTCTAGCAGTGTTGCCAGATTCCGGAATTTATCACAAATTTGGTGAATTTAAAGCAGTTTGTGCGACACGATTTATTACACAGTCGCAAGCAGCAAATTTGGTGATTAATGCCCGTTTGCACCACTTCACCTTAAACCTCGGCCTTAGTAAAGTGTCACTTAAAATTATGGGCAACTTTGTATTAAGGAGTGTTGCACCACTCCATCTTAAGGAATATTTAACTGGAATATTTAACTAAGTAAAATTTAAATCTGACAACACTGCTAAATGTTGGTGATTTTTCATGCTACAGCGGTTGAGAGATGGTGGATGCGTTGCTAATGTCAAATTCGTCATGGTAAAACGGAAATTTTATTGTTGATTTGGCGAGTGGAGGTTAAGCGTTTGTGATTATTTATATTAAAATTTTTATTTTCATTTTTATATTATCAAATGGGAATTCCAATTGGTGTTCGATTTGTACCAACACTAATAAAACTGTATATTTTGTCCGTCGAAACCTTCTGAAATACAATAATTCATCCACACTGTCGAAGTACTAAGCCCTATCATTTATTTGTCGTGGATATCCGAAGTCAACAATTCTTTCAAAAATTTCCACATCGTCTTCAAATAAGTACAGTAGAACTCGCTTTTAACGATCACGGTTACAGCGAATTCACGTTTATAACGAATAATTTTGAAGGTATATTTGAATTACATTTGATTTAATGCATGTATTTCATGTTTATTACGAATTCGTTTCACGGGAATAACGAACCAAAATTTAAGAATACATTCTCAGAACTGATCCTTTTCATCTTCTAATAAAATGTAACTGAAAGATATTAGGTATTTTGTTGTGGCAACATTATAATAAGGAAGGTTTTCTAGGAAAATAGTGGTCAGTTAAATTTCGTAGGCCACTTTCTCTAGCTCTCTCTGGCACTCTGTACAATAGCGCGAGATAGTGGGCATTGTACGCAACTCCGTTTTTCTTAGAATCCAGCAGCTACCTGCAGGATCCAGTTCTTCGAAAAGCGATAATGGGTTTTGCCAGATGTTATGGCTCAGTTCTGTTATCGCATTCTGCAAAACGAAAGTGTTGCGTCATAGCCACGTCTTAGCTATTGCATTTAACAAAACCCTTTACAGGATTAAAAGTACAATAGCTATAAGACGTTGGCCTATAAGGCAACAAAAAGAGTTACAAAAATCTTCAAGTGGATGTATCTTGGTCGTGCCTTTACTGACATTCCGTATGTACCTACGCATTTTCTAGTTGTAGAAAAATGTCGGGAATCAAACGGAAAATTTTATCGGTTTCCGAAAAAGTAGAAATTATACGGATGTTGGAAATTTGCTCAAATTATGACCTTCTTGGGTATAACGAATAACGGTTATTACGAATAAATATAGCGGTCCCGTGGAATTCGTTATAACCGAGTTCTACTGTATGTATTTTCCCCTACGATTTCCATCTTCGAAGGTTTTCGTAATAAATAATGGGAAAGCCTTCAACTGGTTTGGTTTTAAAATTTCTCTTTTAGGTTAAGTCGAACTTTAGGTCACAGAGAGTTTTGGAACTTAAAGATAAGTGCAAGTTAAGAGACATAGATCTACCTTAAAATCTGGTGCAATGAAATATCTGTCAACTTAAATTTTAAGTTTCACTTAAGAGTTAAGGGGAGCGGGGCAAACAGACATTATTATCTATTTTGCAAAAAAACATTATTTTCCCGCAAGCCATAACCACCGACCACCGTGGCCATTTTGCGTTCTAGTAATGACGGATTACGGCATCGGCCACCGGGGAATCCCCGACAGTAGAATTAGAAAAAGAACTTAATGAAATATTTAAGTTTAATGAAGAAAATATGTATTGTAATCAAGTAATAAACATTCTATCAAAAAATAAGTAAAATAGCGTTATTATTATTGTTACTATTAAGTTGTTCCCTGGACTGCGACTTTTAGATAGATTTGGCGACATCTGATGATCTGGTTGGCAACTTACCCAGAAAAAATCTGGCAACACTGCACTCTAGACAGGTTTCAACATTTATAATGAATGTCAGTACTTGTTTGATGTATGTACGCTGAATATACGTTGCTAATAAATTAGTATTTACCAACGTCTGCTGAGTTGTGTGGCAAACGTCACTTTGACGTTTGGTACACAATTTAGCAGGCCGTGGCCTTTATGAACACTATTTACGGCGGGGCCGTAAAGAGCTTGCTTAGGTAATAGTAAACAGTCCTTAAAGAAGTATTTAACAAATAGGTATTACAAAAAACAGGTCATTTTGACAACCGATTTAGGTCATAAAAGACTTTTATTCGAAATCGGCATTAACGTACCTCGAAATCGTCATTAAAATATGAGATATCGGCATTAAAGTAATCCATTGTTTTACGACTTTTTTGTAAGTGGCGAGGCGACAGATAAAACGTCAACCGACCTTAACATAACCTACAAATGTTGGTTAAAATGTTGTAATTTCACAATTTCTCGATTTAAAAAAAAAACATAATGTACCCCTTGGCAGTGAAGTTCCTTTTTATCCCTCATGTGGTTTATTTGCCTAGGCCCTACGGGCCTCGACTACTAAAACCACATTCGTGATAAAAAATTAAACCTCAGTGCCTTGGTATACAAACTACTATTACATACAGTGAACAAAAACCAGGGTGTATACTAACTTACAATTTGAAAATTCCCTGACTTTTCCAGGGTTTCCAGGTTTTTTCAATCAAAATTCCGGAAGATTTTTGTCATACTCTTAACAGTAAATTTTTACGAGAGAGTAGAAAACCATGCAAGCTATCAGATAAACGAAGACAAGCATGTCTCCTGCTCCCAAAAAGCTTCCCGTGCGGAGCCTGATTTTGCACAATTTGAACGTACTTACTACGTTTACATGATGCTCTGGAAACAAGACAAGTCAAGATAATCCGGTTACACGGTGGCTCTCGAATCAAATAAACTTTTGATTAAGTACTTTGTCATTTTAATTAATTTTCCCTGACTTTTTTAATAACTTAAAGAAATTCCCTGACTTTCCCCCGATTCCAGAGTTAGAATGTCATTCCCTGACTTTTCCAGGTTTTCTCTATTTTCCAGAAAGTATATATAATAAAGCGCTACAGGCCCTCGTGGCCCAGGGCTTGGTGTACTAATCTTTTCCATTGCCTTCTGTTTTCTGCCACCTCTTTCCATCTCTGCAGTCCCAATGTTCTAAGATCTTGCTCAACCTGCTCCAGCCATTTATTGCGGGGTCTCCCTCTTCTTCTTGTATTGATGTTCTCGCTTCTCAGTACTCTCCTGGTCGTCTTCTCCTCTGGTTGACGCATTGCATGTCCTAACCAACGTATCCTCTGGGCTTTAATGCAGTTCGTGATGATGGGCTCTCTAAACACCTCGTATATCTCCTTGTTTGTTCGCCTAAACCATTCCCCGTTCACCTGCTTCCCTCCAAAAATTCTTCTTAATATACGTCTCTCCCATACTTCCATTTTTTCTTGATCCACTTTATTTAACACCCACGTTTCACAACCGTAAAGTACTGTTGGTCGAACAATTGTTTTATATATTCTCAGCTTTGTCTTATGCGATATCACTTTTGATTTAAACACTGTTCTCAAACTTGTTACACTTTTATTTGCACTATTCATCCTTGCCCTTATTTCTTCACTATTTCCCCCATTTTCACTTATCACTGTGCCTAAGTATTTGAATTTTTCTACTTTTTCAAAGTTGTAAGTTCTTCCTTAATTCGTTATTATCGTTAACACGTCTTCTTCCCTTTGTTGTTGTGTTATGGGTCCCATTATCATGTATTTGGTTTTCTGTTCGTTAATGTTTAATCCCACTCTTGCAGCCGCTTTTTCTATTTTTCGTATTGCGTTGCTTAATTCCTCTTTCGATCTTGCAATTATCGCTACGTCATCAGCGTAAGCAATGCACTGATGCCCTTTATTGTATATTGTTCCCTTGATGTTTATTTCGCTTTCTCTAACTACTTTCTCCAGAACAAGGTTAAATAGTACGGCGGAAAGCGGGTCTCCCTGTCTTAACCCCTTATTTACTTTAAAGTGCTCGCTTTTATTTTCATTCACTTTTACCTTACATTTTGTTCCACTTAGCGTCATTTTGACCAATCTTATTATTTTGGCTGGTATACCAAATTCTTTTATTGTTTCATATAGCTTTTTCCTATTAACAGAATCGTAGGCTTCCTTAAAATCTATGTACAGTGTGTCCCAAATTGGACACTTTTGATAGGAAACATTCATTTCTAGAGGAGATAGTAAAAAACTAACTTACATGTTACGGGCTCGTTTTTTATGTAAAAATGAATGGTGAAAACTGCACATCGATATCTTGATCTCTTTAAAAGATACACGGTGATTTTCAATTTGGTGCATTTTCGACTCACCCCCGTAACTTGCTTATTTGTGAATATTTTGTGTTTCTGCAAAAACATTCTTAAGGCACTTTTTTAAAAGGAATCGAATGGTATGCTTAGTGTTTTTGTAAAACAAATGGCGGGGAAGCTGTGACATAAACTTTTATTTTTACTTATGGTAAATTTTCGACTCACCCCCGTAACTTGCTTATTTGTGAATATTTTGTGTTTCTGCAAAAACATTCTTAAGGCACTTTTTTAAAAGGAATCGAATGGTATGCTTAATGTTTTTGTAAAACAAATGGCAGGGAAGCTATGACATAAACTTTTGTTTTTACTTATGGTAAATAAAAATAGAAGTTTATGTCACAGCTTCCCCACCATTTGTTTTACAAAAACACTAAGCATACCATTCGATTCCTTTTAAAAAAGTGCCTTAAGAATGTTTTTGCAGAAACACAAAATATTCACAAATAAGCAAGTTACGGGGGTGAGTCGAAAATTTACCATAAGTAAAAATGAAAGTTTATGTCACAGCTTCCCCGCCATTTGTTTTACAAAAACACTAAGCATACCATTCGATTCCTTTTAAAAAAGTGCCTTAAGAATGTTTTTGCAGAAACACAAAATATTCACAAATAAGCAAGTTACGGGGGTGAGTCGAAAATGCACCAAATTGAAAATCACCCTGTATCTTTTAAAGAGATCAAGATATCGATGTGCGGTTTTCGCCATTCATTTTTACACAACATACAGCGGTATGCCACATTCATAGCATTTTGCTTGCACCTGTCTCAGTATATGTATTTGGTCCACCGTTGATCTTCCCGACCTAAAGCCTCCTTGGTAGTCGCTTAGGATTCTTTCAGCCCATTCCGTTAACCTCTCTTTTAAGCTAGATGCCATAATTTTGTACGTTACATCTAGGAAAGCAATCCCTCTGTAATTCTGAAATTTGGATCTGCTTCCCTTTTTATGTATTGTGCATAGCATTGCCTCTTCCCACCTGCTTGGCATTTCCTCGTTCTGCCACACTTCTGCAATTAACTCGTGTATTAGTCTGTACAGTTCCACCCCTCCACTTTTGATTAATTCCGCCATTATCCCGTTTTCTCCGGGGCATTTGTTGTTCCTCATTTTTGCTATAATTTCCATTGTTTCTTCTAACTCTGGTTTCCTTACTCCTTCTGTACTCATCACCGGTTGATTCATTTCGTCTCCCTCTACTTCTTCTTCTGCTTCATATAACATGTTTTGGAAGTGCTGCATCCAACCCTGCATAATTTCTTCTTCCCCTCCTATTAGATTACCATCTTTGTCCTCATAGTACTGTGTTTTTACTTGATATCCTCTTTTTTCCTTTCTTACGTGTTGATAAAAATTTCGTACGTCCTTTTTTCTGTATTTTTCTTCTATATTTTCCAGTTTCGACTTCATAAATTCTCTCTTCTTCCTCCTGCAAATTTGCTTTAATTTCCTTTGTTTTTCTTTATACTTGTTTCTATTATATTCTGTGGGGGTTTGCAGCATCTCTAGTCTGGCAATTTTCCTTTCTTCTATTATTTTGGCACACTCTTCATCGAACCATCCCTTTTCTTTTTTAATCATTTTGTCTTTATTTATCACTTCTACTGCCTCCCATATTGTTTCTTCTATTCTTTGCCACTTCCGGTTAACACCAACCTCCTCTCTAATCCTCCCTGTGTTTTTTGTTATGATTTCCTGATAGTCTTTTATATGTTGTTCGTCTTGTAGTTTTCTTAAATCCCATTTTGTTCCTTTCTCCAAGAGTTTTTTGTGTCCTTCGGGTACACTTAACTTTAGATTAACTTTAACCATATAATGGTCAGAGTTTACATCGGCCCCCCGGCAGGTTTTGACGTCGTGAATGGTCCTTGCATGTTTAGCTTCGATTAATACATGGTCGATTTGATTTATTGTACGTCCATCTGGGGATTCCCATGTACCCTTATGAATGTCCTCATGTGCAAAGTACGTGCTTATTACTCTCATTTTATTTTCAGTTGCAAATTCTATTAGTTTTTCTCCGTTCCGATTGGATTCCCTATGTTTACTGTATTTCCCTATTACTGGTCGATACATTTGTTCTTGACCAATTTTTGCATTACAGTCTCCTATAATTATTTTTATATCATAGTTTGGGATCTTCTGGTATATTTCTTCTAGCAATTCATAATATTCATCTTTTTCTTCTGCGCTTTTTTCTTCGGTCAGAGCATGGACATTTATGATACTAAGTTTCCTATATTTTGTTTTGATTCTTAAGTAACACAGTCTTTCTGATAGTGCTTCAAATCTTATCACTGCGTTTTTCCATTTTCCCTTTATTAAGAACCCTACCCCAAATCTCCTTTCTGAATTCCCACTATTGAAAAATATGTACTGGCCCAACTCTTGAATTACTTTCCCTTTTTGTTTAGTTTCTTGTATTGCAACGACATCCAATGCATATTTTTCCACTTCGTGTATTAAAGTTTTCATTGCTCCTTCGCTGTAAGTGCCCCTAACATTCCACGTTGCTATTTTGATTGTATTTCTTTTCTTACTTTCTAGTTTTTCTCGTGCCCCTATGATACTACTCTTACTCGTAACCCCATTCTCCATTATCAAATTCATTTCCGTTTCCGTTGCCAAATTCATCGCCGTTAGTCCAACCTTCTGTTGGGTCGCTAGTTTTTTGGTTGGTGAAGAGCTATTTGTTGTTTATTGGCGTCCCAGTCGTACCTTATATCATTTATAATTATCTTTTGGTAGCCCAGTTTTACTTTTTTTCCTTTCTCTCTTTCCTCTTTCATTTTTCTTCGCAGTTCTGTTTTAATTTTTCTTTCTTCTACTGTTAAATCGTTTTCAATGAAGATGTTTGTGCTTTTTAATAAACTTTTCCTGTCCATGACTTCTTTTTTGTCCTTCCATGAGCTCAATTCTGCTATTATAATTTGTTTATCGTCCTTCCCTTGGATACTATATGCTTTGGTGACTTTTGCCGATGATTTAAGTTTATCCGTAAATAACAGTTGCTCTACTTTTTTTTCCATCTGGTCTTCCTCTATTACCATTCCTCTTATCACCACCTTATTTCTAAGCTTCTCTCTTTCCTGTTTTTCTAGTCTATCTTCAAGTCTGCTAATTCTTGCTTCCATTTTCTTTTTATCCTGCCTCCACTCTTCTGCTTTTTTCTCCCATTCTACCTTTGCCGCCTGGAATTCCTCTTTTACTTTCCCTAGCTCTGCCATAAGATCTACGTGTTTGTTGTTTGCTTCCCTTTTTAACTCTTCCTTAACCTCGTCTAACTTTCTCAGCACTGCCTCCATTTCTTCTAATTCTTCTTCTCTTTTTAGAGTATCTTTTGTTGCTTCGCCCTGTTTTTGTTTTTGTGGGCACCTTTGAACCTTTGCACTTTTATGAAAAGCTATTTGTTCTTTCTCCCACTTTTGAAACTCTTCTGGATCTTCTAAATCAGCTAATTCCCTTTTTCTTTTGATATAATCTTTATTACTCACTGTACTATGCGCTCCTTGTCTTCCTGACTTTAATTCTTTTTTGTCCATCTAACTAGATTACACCTTCCCGCCCTCGTCACTTGCAATTTAAATTTACGCGCGTGAACTTCGCGGTGTCCGATTTTACGTACTCGCGTGCCCGTCACGTTTAGAGGTCACTGCCTTCCCGTTATCACTTTCAGCGTTTTTCGCACCAAAACTCACTATTTTCGTATCTGCTGGCTCAGGTTTAATTACTTCTTAGTTCTGTATGCTTCTTGTTTTGCATTCATTCGCTTTCACTTACTTTTAATTCACTTTAACGCTATTCAAAACTCTAAATTATTACCACCGTGTATAAGAGTACATAAGAAAACAACGCAGATAAATAAAAAAACATTTGAGGCATGCTTAATTCGTCGCTGCACATTTAGTGAAATCTAGTAACCATTTCATTAACAAAACGTCGTAAATAAAGAAAACCTAAACACTATTTAAAATTTAGGATAACAAATAAGTTATTTCTCAATGACAATTTTGCCAATTCAGTTGTATTCTTGGATGAAGCTACTTTTTGTTTGAATGGATCTGTAAACAGGCACAACTGTAGATATTGGTCTGACAGCAACTCCCATTCGATGGAAGAAGTTTGCACCCAGCGACCCCAGAAAGTTAACGTATGGGATGTTATTGTTGATCACAACATTATTGAACCATTTTTCATTGAACGCAACCTTACGTCGGAGAGATATCTTCAAATGCCGTGGAAAAATTATATTCCTCAAATTATAGAACTCTTTCAAAATCATGATAACCCAAATACAGTCAACGAAAACAGCAGGATGGTGTGCCTCCGACTATGGACTTGCAATGCGCAATTATTTAAGCGACATTTTTGATCGGCGTTGGATTGGAGAAGAGGATCCGTGGAGTGGCCCGCTCGGTCACCAGATTTGTCTCCTTTAGATAGCCAAATAAGAGCTAACACCACGCTAGTGAAAACCGCATTTCGATATTTACTCTAAAAATACTTCGTGTGGACAGAAGGGCAATATTCAATCATATTGAATGAGTATTAATTATTATTGACACTTTAAATATAATGTTGGTATTTTAACAGTAAATTTATATATATTTTGCTAAAAGAACGATAATTAAGATTTAATAATAGCGACATTATTTCGAGTTTTAATTTCTTTTACTGATATTTTGGGTTAGGAAAGAAATATCAAAATGCGGTTTACACTAGCGTGTTAGACCCTTATTTGGCTATCTTTTGTTGCAATAAAAGTGATATTGTTGCATTTCATTTTTTTGAGAAAATCCATTTCATTTGTAGTGTTGTCGCAAAACGCCCTCTAGCGGCGAGACAAGCAATCTAAATCAATCGCTCAAGGCAACGTTGATAGCCTAAGAAAAGCCCTTGTCAACGACTCCAAGTTTGACAAAATCTGTTCAGCCATTTTGAAGTTATTGACATTTATTTCCGAAAATTTTACAATGTAATCAAAATAAACTATGCCGGGCCAGATACCGCGCATGTCCGGCCCCCTACTGCGAGCCAGATTGATGGTGCTTAGGGGCCGGTGTTCGCCGCGGGCCGTAATTTGGAGAGCCCTGCTCTAATCAATAAAATTTTACAATAATAATGTTTACTTTGATGTTTAATTGGAAATTTATTAAATACATGTATTCCTAGATATAGTTTTGTTTTAATAGATTCGTTTCCATCACAGTTAACCCTGCAGAGGTTGCGCGCGGACTGTCACTCCGCATGCAAGAAGTATCAGCCATTATTTGGCAATCCCTACTCTTTAGGTCTTGCCAGTCTCAGTACCTCTCGCGGAACAGTATCTTATTGTCGGTGCCAAATAAAAAGTTAGTGAGTGCACATTTGTGTGAATGATTAGTATTTGCGGAGTGAGAGTCCGCAGCGACCACCGGCGTTTGTAAAATAGTTTTATTTTAAACTCAATTTGATTATAAACAGAGGTAAGTTACTGTAAGTTTTTTAGATATTTTAACTTATTAAATTACTTTAAAATTTTCTAGTTTCCATGGGGGAGTACGAGAAACAGCAGGATCGCCTTCGGCGTTTAATTAAAGAGTGTTTAGAATCTGACCAAAACGATAAAACTGGCCAAAAAGATATTACTGTGTCAAATGTAATATTTCTTTGTGTTTAGAACATTCAACCATTATTTGTAACGAATGACGTGATTGTGCAAGGCAGAATTAATTATTTTTTCATTTTTATTAAAATTCCAAAATCCTAAGTTAAATGTTAATATTGGACAATTATTTGTAAGGTTTCTTTTTAATAAATAAATATTTCCTTGTTTTGCAAAAAATAAAAAAATAAACTGGCATATGACTTGTTTGTAGCCCCCAAATTATCTTTTATTTGCCATGGGGAGTGTGAGTCCGCAGCGACTACTCATGTTTCATTATAAGCGCGACTCCTGCAGGGTTAAACACGCATTTCATTGCTGCGTCTATAGGGCCCGGATATGTAAAAATAGGTATTGTACCGCTTATGCATCCTAGAGTTAAATAATAAAGCTGTATCCTATTCATTTAGTAAACTACAATTAAATATAGAAGATAACTACCGAAATTGAAATACAGTGTTAATTTCTATATACCAGACGCTTTACAATGCTTTTACTGTAAAATTATGTATTTATGGCTTAGCATGTTTTTTACTGGACTCTTCAGATTTGAAATCAGTCATTACACTTGATACACAACATCAATTTAGTAATTTATAACGATACTGTTAGTACATACCTGTTCTTATCCCTTTGATAATCATTAAACTGATTTTTGTGCCTATATCCATCTCGGAATGGTGGCTTTCGGTCATTGCCTTCTCGACTTCTTCCCCTTGCATTACTGGATCTATAATTTCTACTTCTTTCATAACGATTAGACTCTTCCCTATCTCTAGGCTTTCTATAACGGTCGTTATCATTCTTCATTCTGTCTTCATTTCTGTCCTTTCTTCTATCTACATCACTGTGTCTGCTTCTTTCAACTTCATCACGATCCTTGTATTTATTTCTTTTATCATAATCCTCTCTACCTCGGTGGCTGCTTCTGGCATCATTACTGTTTGTCCTAAAATTAAAAAAAACAAGTACTAAAAAACATCCTATCAAAATATTAAGGGCAACAATTAATTTTTTCTATTTGTCTATTCCAGTTGGTACATAGTTTTAATGCGTAGAGTATCTCGTGACAAATCAGTCCCTGTTACAAGTTACCGCGTTTTTGCCATTTTTAATACGATCCATGAGCAAGTCCGTTATAATTGAATGAAGACGAATGATAGAAGAAGATAACAATCTTGATTAACTGCCTTCAGTGATTGTGCGTTAAATTCTTACATAATCTTACGTTTTGTGTGTAATTTTTATCACTATAATTACTATGCAATTATTAAAGCACAAAGCAGCTAGAAAGCTCCTTTTTATTCATCTGGAAATGCTAATGTGTAGGCTTAATATTTTTCAAAAACTGGTGGCAAACACGTAGAGCAAGAATTTGTAAACAACGGTAAGATGCAAACGCATATAGAACACCAAAACAGCTGGTGTACTACTATAATTTTTCATTGTGAATTAAGTCAAATAACATAACATTTTGATCAACTATTTTGAACTGTAAAATAACATACATATTATTAAAAAGAATTGATTTCCATCTTCTGTAAACGCATGTTCTTATTAATTTGCTTATGGAGTTCCTTATCAATTTCCAAATCGGGTGTCAGTGAATACTGGCATGATCTGCAATTTTTATAATTTGCTGTTCCTCTAGTCCAGCTATTGCTAGTTATGAAACTGAGGTAGCCCTGTCTGAATAATTTATAATTTTAGTATTAACAATGTCTCTTTCACACTAGACAGCTTATACGAGCAAGTTTTCGTTTTTCCACTGTAAATCCGAGGTTAAGAAAAATCTGTCAGTTGTCATATTCCCCATCCATTTTGATATACAGAGAGATTTTTCTTACTACGAACACGGCAGACGATATGTCGAATTTACAAATGCCGAGAATTTAACTTTGACAGTTCGCGTATTTTGTCAATAGATAATATCTGCTGTCATTTCTATCTTAAAATCGATAACTACGAAGCAACGAATCAGTGCAAATTGTAAAATGGTATTATCAGGGTCCAACGGTCCGGGAAATTCGAAATTCTTTCACAACATTTGAAAATAGGCGTTCTTTATCGTTATCAATGTTACATGGAGTTATTTCAAATTTTGGAAACTTTGGAAGTGTTTCTCCCCAAAAGCACAAAAGGCCTAATGTTCCCAATGAAGACAGGAATTTAAAAGAGGTTTGTATTACCGCTAATGACTATCCAGATTATTTATTTAAATAAATTGCAGAACTAGTAGATTTAGCTGCGATATTCTTCCCGTTGGCATTTCAGAAGTATGGAATTTTGTGAAACTGTGACAGAAATGCCTAAAACTTCCTCTGAAAAGTCGTTTTCACTACAACTACGATTTGAAGAACTGCGTTTAAAAATTAAAAGGGTTGTTCAGAGTACTAGCACTAATAAGTCGTCGGCTAATGTGCGAAGTTTCTATGATCTCTTAGGATATTGTTTAGCGCAAGAAGGCAGGCTCTTTGAACAAGAGTTAATGTAAACTTCTTGAATTTTGTTGTTTGAAATAAAAATAGTTTTATTTTTGTTTGCATCTTTTTTTACTGAGTTAGTTTGTTTGGAAGAAATTATTTCTTTCTTCAGAATGCGTTTTACTTTGAGAACTACCTTCTTTTACTGTACTGTTAATCTCTAAAAATCCTGTTTTTCAACTCTGAATTTATCACCTGAATTAATCACAGAATAACAGTACCTCATACATTCTATTTGTGATATAATAATTGATTTAAAAGAATTACACTAGGCGTCTGCGTTGAACAATTACTTAAACAATCAACGCAGACGACCCGTGGATTAATATCAGAGTACCTTAGACCGACTATCCATCGGTCTTGGCGTATTTTTAGGCAATCGTAAATTCGCCTTGATTTACTCGTGTTCGCAGTTCATGAATTTTCACTGTATGCTTTTTGAACAATCTGTAATTTACATACCTACATTAAGAAAGTGGTTTATAATTCAAAGATTTATGGTATGAGTGAATGTTAGACCACGAGCAAAGCAAATACACTAATTTTATGAATGCCATAATACTCTAATTATAAACGAGTTTCATATACTATTTTGTCGTCGACTAGCATTATAATAATTTCTAAGAAATTTTATTTCTGCTAATATAAAATAATTTTGTAATAGTAGTAGGGTATTACTATTGGAAATTTAAAATTAGGTGACTATTAAACATAAAAAATAAGGTTAAAAAAAGTTAAAGTCCATCATGGAGAAAAATTGAGTTTCGTACCGGCATTAAGTTCCTAACAAAACAAAAAAAAAGCACCTCAAATTATTTTAGAAGAGATGTCAGTCATTTACGAGGACTCTTTCCCTGGAAAATCCATGGTTTACAAATGGCACAATCTCTTCAACCAAGGTAGAGATTCAATTGAAGACAACCACTGCCGGAAGACCCTTTGAGGCAACCACTGCGAAAAATATGAAAAACGTTGAATTTTGATATTGGAGGATGCCTGTCTGAAGAAGGAGCTTGGAGAGATGGTTGGAGTATCATCTACACCAACATCTCAACATATCAAAGGTCAGAGCAAGACGGGTGTCAAAAATACCGACACCGTCCCAAAAACAAAACGTATTGTATGTACGCAAAAAATGTTGGATCTTTGTGGGGACAACAAGAATGATATTTTGCTTCGAATTGTCACTTGAGATGAAACTTAGGTTCAACATTATAAACCTTAGTCAATGCAGTGGCATAAAAAAGAGCACCTTTTTTTGAGATACAGAGAGTAACCTAATGATTGATTACAAAGATAGAAGTGTTACAATAACCTAAGAATACTGTGCCAGGTTGCTAGAACAACTAAAAGAAGCTATGAAAGTGAAAAAGAGAGGAAATTGTGGGTTTGACACATTAAGCCACGCTCCGTACCTATAGTTCAGACCTAGGCCCGTGCGATTACTATAGTTCCTAAATATAAAGAAATACCTTCGGGGGAAGAAATTTCAGGAAGATAAAAAAAAAGTGAAGGCAGCCATTTTGGTACATTTTGAGGCAAAAACAAAAGTTATTTTTATAAAGGCATAAATAAACTAATTCAAAGATGTGAAAAGTGTATTAAGGTTAAGAGGAATATATTGAAAAAGCACAATAATATCATTGCTTTTTAACCCCCTTCCCCTTCACTCTGCAAACTTTCCCTCGTACAATACACATAAAAATTGTATACATTTGAAAAGCATAGTTTCTTTGCTATAAGCATTTTTGTCCATTACTTCTTTCCATTAAAAAAGTAAATCAGAACATCCTCAGTAATTAGGGACTGCCGGTTGTAACTTATTACTTCATCTACGCTATACTTTAAAATGTATTATTTGAGAGAGAGTTTCGTGTAATTATACTGCCCGTAAATTTTTGCTTTGAATCAAGTTCAGTGTTTTATAAAATAAGCAGAATCACAAAAACATGTCTTTCTCCAGTTTTGTGAGTTTGACGAACAAGAAAGCAGAAAAAGCAAATTCAAAACGGCAGCATTATACAAGATATAAAATTTTACAGGCTTAGAAGGAAAACGGAGATCAGAAGATGATTTTTGAAGCACTTCAATTCCAGAGATTGAAGCTTTTATTAGTTTGTTATACATTAGAAGTGCGTATGGTGCTCACAATCTATATAAGTAAAGCGCTGCGGTCCTAAATTCTTTTAAGATATTTAAGATAATTTTATATTAAGTTTACAAGATCTGAGCATTATCTAAATATTTTTACAATATAGAGTGCATATAATTTGCGCATATTTTGGTAATAATGGGCTGCATATACATATATAGATAGCTAACTGCTTCTTTATTCACAAAAAGAACCAATAAAGGTGCAGGACAATATTAACAAAATAGTTAAAAATATACCAAGTTTTAAAAAAAAACTAGAAAAAACATGAAAATTTTAAAATACCTGTCTATATAAATTAGGTCAATTTATCATTAAAAAAACTGTCCCTTTTTAATTTTTAAATATTTGAGGATTAATTAAAAATACACACAATACATAATACATTTATAAAAAAAAGTAGCGACAATAGATTGATCGATATTCCGTTCTATAGTTATCAGGTTATCACCATTAATACTATTGACAAAATCGAACTGAATAGACAGTCCAGAGTTTTTTTAAACTTTTTTGTTGTTGAAGTTGAAAAAGATCGCTCTGAAGTAATTGCCCTTAAAAATAAATTCTTAAAACTAATTTTGCTTTGCGCAATGTCTGACACGTTCACTGGGATTTTTGAATAAGTCATATGCCAGAAGCATTTTTTTATCGAAATTTTTGCTTTTTACTCAAAATTTCTCGCCCCTAAAAATTTGGTGAATGAAGCGATCACTTCTTCTGCTTCATTACTAATACGGTTCTGCACGAAATGAAGAAACTGTTGTGTGTAACTCCCGCTACATCAATCCCAGAACTAAGGCAAAAATTTCAAGAAATATGGGATAAATTTACTACACAAGACAGAATGTAGTAGATAGTACGTATTGAAGAATTATGGCCATTATTAAAAAGAAATGTGATCTTACCCCATGGCATTTCACATTCAAGTGCCTCTGATTGCATATTTTTAGTTTTTCTGTTTTATTTATTGTCTTAGTAGGTTTTAGAGTGTGTAAAAAAATCTCCAAAATGTTTTGTGAATAATAAAAAATACTTGTATTAAATTATTATTTAGATTTCACTTTAGTGAGTGCTGAGTGCCAATAGATGAGAATTTTGTAAGTGGGGGCCAACTGAACTGGTCAAGCCTTTTGTCAAACGCACGATTTTGTCAACAGAAAACAGCTATATACTGCGATGAGAGAAGTACGAAGTTAATAAGATTAACACAAATGACACTGCGATAATGACATGGAGAATAAAGTTAAAATACATGGGAACATATCGAGATTTAAATGTAAAAAAACGCTATGACAAGGTGAGCTATTATCAGTAACACTTTTCAATATCGCATTGAAGTCAATTATAAGAAGAAATAACTTAAAACAGAATTGGGACACCATTTTTTAAAAGTCGCCAATTACTTGCATTTGCGAGTTACGTTACTATAGTCTATAATCCAAAAAAGAGCTGCAAAGAACTGTAAGAGTGCTAGAAAATGAGGCGAGGATAATAGGACAATAGGAAATGGAAATAGGAAAATAATAGGAAAATGAGATACCTTAAAGTTAATAAATTATCAGATACCATAAGGATGTATGTACTACTATAACCTTGAGTTTCTTTCACCTAGCAACCAGAAACTTACGTGAATCGAATTTGTGTTGAAATATTAAAGAAATTGTGTCCAACGTGAAAAACACAAGTATCTTAAAAACATTAATAACAAATGATGCAAACATCAAACATACAAAATAATAATAAAGAAGGAAACTTCAACAACTTTATTCTTAATATTTGTTAAGTATAACATTTCAATTAAAAATTTAAATTTTTGTGAATTCTTGTTGATGTTCGGATCATTTGTTTTTAAACTTTTCGGAAGATATGTTTTTTTACTTTGGACAAAAAAAGATTTATTAGCACTAATTTCGATTAATTTTCTTGTTGCTAAGTAACCGACAGTGATGTTTGACAGTATATATCCTTATCGTACCCGATAATAAGTTAATTTGAAGTATAATGCACAGGGTGGTAAAAAAAGAAAAAACAAAGAATATTTTTTGGAGTAGGTGTCTGTGACGTCGCATTTTCTACCTTCTCTCAATTTTAAGCAACTTATCCAAATAAAATTTTTGTTTTTGCGAGGTATTTTGAAAAAACAGGGGTACTTTATTCTTAAGCCATTGTCATATTTCTGAACCTTCCCCGTATACAAACGGAGATATTTAAATTTCGGTAAGTACATTTTGAGTTTTAGGAGATGCAGGTACTCGATCAGAAACAAAATGTTCTAATAAATGGATAATAAAAAAGTTGCCCTTATGTTACCCTTTATTCTTATCACGCTGTATATAGTTACATGCACCGAAAATTTTCTTAGAAACACTATAGTGATTTATTTTATTGAACAACAGTGCCACATAAAAATAGTTTGCATTTTTAAATATAATATAAAGAATTTGATAATAGGCAATTTGTACTAATTCTAAATCACTGAAATACCAACAGCTAATATTTTACCAAGTTTTTCTTAACAACTGATTTACTTGCTTTGTGGTATATTTCTATAGTAAGAGAGTAAAACTACAATAATTTTTACTCAACAGTAATATCCCAAGTGCATTAAAACAGCCGATTACATTTTGACATTTTCTGTCAGAATGTTTTGTTTAGAAATTTGTAAACTAAATTTGCCGCTCAACAAAGCACGAGAGATTTTAGGGTAGAAAATTTAAGAGATATTTTTCTTCAGAACAAAACATTCAGACAGAAAATTGACAAAATGTATTCAGGCTAGTTTACAAGCACGCGGGATGTTCTACGTGATTATTTCCTGAATAAATAGATAAAATTCAGTTGGTGATGCACCTTTAATTATTATGTTAAAATTATTCGCTAGCGATTAAATTTTGACGTTTGAATTTTAGTCATCATTCAACTAACAGAAACCATGGTGATTATGCATTATTATGGATACGAACGAAATAATCAATTGCGTTACGTATATTTTTTGTTCAATTTCATAATAGGAATAATATAGACATAATAATTCACTTCGTGTTTGAGCTAAACTGTCAGAGAGCTGAAAGCAATATACAGCTTCTTTTTGTTCATAAATTATTTAGCAAAAATGTATTTAATAGCAAGTATAAAATGAACACCCAAAAAAGGCCTACCAAAGTAAATGATGTAAGTTACCAGCTCAGAGATTATTATTATTAGACTTTAAATTTAAATCATAAAACAGAAACTACCTAAAAAAGTGGGTATGCTTGTACTGAGATTACTGGAAAAGGTAGCTTTACACAGCGCTAGAGCAGTAATTGTTATTTATGTAACAAAGGATTCAAATAGAGCTTTATTCTGAGGGAAAAAACACCTGAGCGAATAAAGCTCAGTTTAAGGCCGTGTTATATACTGGCTGTTTCCTAAAAAACGCCGCAACCCATAACTCCGTTGTTTTAAATTTTAGACCCAACAAACTATATATATTCTTAAATGGCAAGACAAGAGCTACCTTTTAACATCGCCCGTTCGTAAATATCTTTCAACTGTTTTGAGCAACGATGTTCAACTTTTTTATTTTAAATGGAACACCCTGTATATTTTTACATATTTGGATTCAGGATGATATTCTGCATGCAGTAGTATGCTTCATTTGTTTTTTGGACACTTAGAAATGTTTAAAATAATTTTTTAATATTGCATGTAGACAGTCGAACAGTACCATAAAATTTTTAAGTGTGGCGTGGAAAACAATCAGAATACACAACGCAATAAACGTCATTTAAGCGTCAGTGTCGCTTAACACCAGAATAAATGTTTATTGGTTAAACGCCAAATGTGGTGGAAGGTGGATAGGAACGCATGGACCAGTTCGGTGGCCTGGGCGTTCTACCGATCTTAAGCCCCTAGATTTTTGGTTTTGGGGCTATCTTAAAGATCGTGTTTATCTAACACGTCCAGAAAACTAAGAACTTCTGAGGCAGAGGATTATATCAATACTTGTCGCGAAATACCTCCCAATTTGATATTGAATGCGACCAATGGAGTAACTAGGAAGATGTCCTTTGTGTGTTCAACAAGGTGGCGGTCAGTTTGAGCAATACTTGTAGATACGTTTTGTAGTTTTGTTTAAATTTGTTTTCAATAAAATATTTCAACATTCTGATCGTTTTCCATGGCACACTTGAAAATTTTATGGTACTGTACGACTGCCTACATGCAATATTAAAATTTTTTTTTAAACATTTCTAAGTGTCCAAAAAACAAATGAAGCATACTACTGCATGCAGAATTTCACCCTGAATCCAAATATGTAAAAATATACAGGGTGTCCCATTTAAAATAAAAAAGTTGAACATCGTTGTTCAAAACAGTTAAAAGATATTTACGAACGGGCGATGTCAAAAGGTAGCTCTTGTCTCGCCATTTAAGAATATATATAGTTGGTTGGGTCTAAAATTTAAAACAACGGAGTTATGGGTTGCGGCGTTTTTTAGGAAACAGCCTGTACATTATTTTAAAATAAAAATTGGCCTACTAAGTTTAAAAATTAGCAAAGCAGTCAAGTACCTTTACACACGGTCTTAAAGAATATAGGATTTAAATGGAAAAAGAATAATCCTCGAAGAGGTCTCATGGAATTGAACGACTTTTCTTTAAAACGGATAAGTGTTTTGGAGCCCTATCAGCACATAAAACAAGAAGCGTATCAATTTGTGTTTTTTTGTGAGACGTGGATATTCTAAAATAGCACTATAAGCTGCTCTAAGCAAGACATTGATACTATGTCATGAAAGTTTATGGCTTGCAACGAAAGTTTCTTTAGAACTCTATCTAGCCTTCATCGTCCAATATGTATGACATAATTAAGTATACCACATGACATGATTTAAAACTTCATTGTGTTCAATTTAAGAGTAATGTGAATATTTACCGTGGCTTTTTGTACTTTGAATATTCATCTCGTCTTGCTTTCTTGGGTTGTTCATCTTCTGATACATTTGATCGTTCTAGTGAACGTTCAGTCTTCCTTGATTTGTCAGCAATTTTCCTTTTCTTACCATATGACTTATTTCTACTTTTACTGCTATCGCTGCTCCCATTACTTGAGAGAGCGGAATCATCACTATCACTAGAACTACTACTGCTACTGCTGCTGCTGCTGCTTTCCGTTTTACGTTTGTTCTTTTTATTTGTCTTCATGGTATTATTTGCACTGCAGTTCCGTTTACGATCAGAACACACTTTCTTTAAATTTTACAAAATACACCCGCTACACCTTACTATTTGTTTTTACCGAAGTTTATATTGAAAAAGTTAACGTCTCCTTGTTATTGCCATTTTGAATTGAACAACAAATTAGCGTTGCATAAGGCAAATGTTAAAAGACAAAACTTATAACCTTTAATTACTAACTTGTCTGCGTTTATTATTCGTTTACGGGGTTAGAAATTACAACTGAAGAAATCCATTAGGATCACAGTGCAGGTACCAACATAATAAAACTGATACAATATGCTGGCATTGCTGGTGCTGGCGAACTGACAATATTGCTAATATTGCTAATAAACATACAATCATAGCGCCAATGGAACTGGAGAAGCCAGGTATAATCAACTTATACAATAATGTCCAAGGTTTCGTTCCACATGTATTAACGAAAGTAAATTTATAAGGGATTTTTTAGAATTATTTCGTACTACTAAACTGCAAAAATTAAAATATTCAATAAAAACCAGGGGAAAACTATCATTTAAAACATAATTATATCTGCTGATTAGCCAATATATTGGAAAACTACTGTGCTTTGTGCCATTTAAAAATTGCCATTAAAACAACTTTCATTGCACCAATATATCAATAAGTCAAAGTGGACACCTCCTAAATTACAAATGCCAATTTAGATTTTAAATGATAATTAGTTGTACCATCGGCTGCATAGAAAATTGGTACAGCAAAAAATAGTATATTGTGTATCTAGGACGAAAAGCGTAACATTCCCAGACGACTGTGAATATTGTTGGGCGAGGCCAATACCGAGCCCAACAACACAGGAGTTTGGGAAATTTTGCTTTTTGTCCAAGATACACATTCTATTTTTCCGCCGATCGACACGAGTAATTACAAAAATTAGGAAATAGTACTCGAATATTCCCTGCCTAGGCCGGGAATATTATTCCTGTATAGTTTTATTGTAAATTACCTAGCAAAGGCTGATGTAATGGAATGTTTGACTTTGCTCAACAAAATTTTGTCAATAATGTGTCAGTTCTAGTACGATTGGCGGAAAATCTATTTACCCGAATATTTGAAAATTTTGTTGGTGGCACTTAAGTCTATGTCAAATTCGAGGTTAGCAGGCTAGATTTTCCGTCAGTTTTGATACAGACTGACGCAAAACCTAACCTGCTAACCTCGAATTTGACATAGACTTACAGTGCCACCAACATTTTCAAATATTCGGGTAAATAGATTCTTTTGCTGTACCAGTTTTCTACGCAGCCGATGGTACATATAGATACCGGGTGATCATAAATAGTTGCGATTTTTTTTTCTTAGGTTGGCACTGTTAATGTTGGTTACCTACCCTAAAAAAAATCAACCATTTATGATCATCCGGTATTGTTTGTTACGGAAAAGTCTAACCATGCGGAGTTTATTAAAAACTGATTGCTACGGTTATGTGGTTTAAATCCTACTAGCACTTTGCGGCGATTTAAGAATTCCAATCCCAGTACTATGTGATTTGAATGCTAAAACATTTGCTAATTTTTAGAACTTCTCCACAAATGGCGCAAATATGTAGTACATGATTGAATTTAAGGATCGTACTGCTCACAGTGTTGCCAGATGGAAAGAATAATTTACCCATCTTCATTGCGGGTTAAAAAGAGACAAAACTTAAATGATTTTTTATTGGAGAACAATATTGTAACAAAAATACAATAAAATGTACAATAAAATGCAACAAATATAGGTAGTACCTTAAATTCTCAGATCAATTATCGTTATTATTTAGTTTTATAAATTTTAACGTTAAATCCATCCATCATTTGGTCATTAATTTCAAAATTATAACATTCATAATTTTTTAGTAAATTTTTAGTATGTAAAAAACCAGTTAATATTGCTGTGGACAACTTATTGCGAATTTTTGTTTTATTTAGATTAATTTACGAAAATATTCGCTCAACTGTAACACTTGAATCCAAGCAAATTTAAAGCAATAGCACATAAATTGGGATACGTAGGTTTAACATCACCGAAATTTAGTTTTGATAACTTTTTCCAAAAAGCCACTATGTTCAAATCTTTCAGTTGGCTTAAATTGACATTACGCAAGCTCCGCCATTCATTGTCGACCAGATTTACTTCAGTGTTTGACAATATACAGTCTGTTCTATAAAAAAGGCCCCACCTTCTAGCTACTTTATTATTTATTTTAGACCTAATAAACCTTATATCAAATCAAATGGCACATAAAAACCTACATTTTAACACTTATCAAAATTTTTTTATCTTCAATTGTTTCAGAGTGGTGACGTCACGTGCAATTTTTTTAAATGACACTGTATATATTTTTTTACATTTTCTGGTAGAGGTTTATTTTCTCTTTCCAACAATATAAATATTTTATGCCCTTACATAAGAAAATTTTCGAGAAAAATTAAAAAACTTTTTTATCGGTGGGAGACCACCATACAAAACTATAAACAAAAGTATAACTCAGAAAAACAAAACAATAAACACTTTAGATTATTCTGAAATCTGACAGTTAAAGCGTTTGGTTACTATTTGTTTTGTTTTTCTGAGTTACACTTTTGTTTACAGTTTTGTATCATGGCCTCCCACTGTGAAAAAGTTTTGTAATTTTTCACGAAAATTTTTTTATGCAAGTGCATGAAATATTTATATTGTTGAAAAGAGAAAAAAAACCTCTACCAGAAAATGTCAAAAAATATATACCGTGTCATTTAAAAAAATTGCACGTGACGTCACCACTCTGAAACAATTGAAGATAAAAAATGTTTGATAGTGTTAAAATGTAGGTTTTTATGTGCCATTTGATTTGTTATAAGGTTTATTGGGTCTAAAATAAATAATAAAGTAGCTAGAAGGCGTGGCCTTTTTTATAGAACAGACTGTATACTAGATGAGTTTTTTTAAAGTGTTACAAGGCATAATCTTGAAAACGGTTAAAATATTTTGATGAAATTTTGGTGGGGTGATAGGGAGATATTTAAACCATATATATAATACACATATATTGCTAGTAGGGCCTGGAAACGTCCGAAAACATTACGGCGCCGACATAGTCTCACTTAGAGTATAACGCGTCTCGTGCGCATGCGTGAGAATTCGAACTCTGCCTTTAAAAGCGAATTTTAAATCGACCACTTCCCCATTGGACGCACATCTCACCATTATACATTGAAGAGTTGGTTGTCAGTCTCACTTCCTTCGTGAGTTTCCCACTCATAGCCGCTAGAAATATAGTAAGTATTAGATATATGATTTAAACATATTTTTGACATTTACGCCTTCTCTCTGTTTTGACGAGTGGGGGGTATCTTTGGAATTTTAAAATTCGAATGTATGTAAAAAACTAGGTATGTATGGATACAAAAATTTGTTGATTTGGTTATGGTTACGGATTTATGATTTATTAGGATATAAAATAAAATAATATTTACCATTTACTTTCAACTTATTTAGCATAGGTCATCCTTGAGAATTTGTTGGAAATGTCCCCCTTCAACTTCAAAACACTTTTTCACTCTTTTTCTAAATGAATTTTGTACCCGCTGTAAGATTTCAGGCGCCACTAATAAGTAGACAAAGTGGATTCGGTCAAGAGCAAATAAAAAAAACATTTTGTACACATACGTAGTTTTTTACATAAATTCGAATTTTATAAACAAAAGTACATCATCTAATTTAAAATTTCTCAAAACAGAGAGAGGGGGTAAACGTCAAAAATATGTTTAAATGTGTCCTCCCATCGCCCTACTACCTCACCAAAATTTCATCAAAATATTTTAAACCGTTTTTGAGATATCGCCTTGTAACACTTTAAAAAACTCACCTAATATATAAAACAGCATTACAAGCCTATTGACCTATAAATAGCTTGTATCTTTCTCTTCTTGGCCATTGCTTCCCATTCCATTATTAACTCGAACTGTTGTAGGTCCTCTCTTACGTCCTCCTACCATGTTTTTCTTGGCCCTCCTCTCCTATTTGTTCCACTTACCTCCATTCTGTACATTTTCTTCATTAGGTCTTCATCTTTTAATCTTGTTATATGGCCCAGCCATCTTAACCTATTTTGCTGCACAACTGTTCTGATATTCTTCTCCTGGTATATGTCTGCTCGCTCCTTATTCGTTCTTCTTCTCCATTCTTTGTTTTCTTTAATTCCCCCAAACATTGTCCTTAGTACCTTCCTCTCCCATATTTCCAACATGTTCCCAATTTCTTCTGTTACCACCCACGTTTTACTCGCGAAGGTCACTATGGGCCTTATAACTATTTTATATATAGTACGCACTTTCGTACGTCTTGATATGTTTTTATCACTTGGTATGCTCTTTAAAGCCCCCACACATCTCAATCCCGCTGTTATTCTTCTCTGTATGTCACTTTTGTAATTAGGTACTCTCATTTGTAATCTCCGGCCCCAAATACACTACTTGATTTGTTGTGCTTAGAATGTACTGCTTGATTGTGTAGTGTTTGACAATAATGAAGGAAAATTAATAGTCATTGGTCCTATAGACACATACTTTTTGGCAATTACTTCAGAAAGTACAATAATAAGTAATTCTTGTAAAGTTATTGTAGATTTATTTTTGCTATTAAACCTTTGGTATATTTGGTCACAACCATCAATTAAGAAATCTAGACAGCGCCTTTGAAAACTAAGTAATTCTGCGTCATTTAATCGATGCGTTTTATTACTTAGGGTTCCCATAACAAAAGCCCCTAAATAAACTTCGTCAATGTTTACAAATAATTGGGATTTTTATATTAAATATCGGTGATATTCGTTTTGTCTAAATATGTTTTTTTTTATATAATCATCTAAAAGGGTTCTTAACACAAATTCAATTTTTTTATACCAAGTATTAATTTTGGTATCTTTGGATTGCATTTCGAGATTTAAATTATGAAAAAAAGGCAAAACAAATTTTAGAACATGGAGATATCGAGAGATCCAAAAAAAACTGTTCCTCAGCGGGCTGTGGAAATTCAACATATGAATAATATGTTGGTGACACTGTACGTCAATGTCAAATTCGAGGTTATCAGGTTAGGTTTTCCTTCAGTTATGACACAAAATGACGCAAATCCTAACCTGCTAACCTCGAATTTTACATTGACGTACACTGTCACCAACATATTATTCATATGTTGAATTTCCACAGCCCGCTGAGGAACAGTTTTTTTTGGATCCCTCGACATAATTTAATGGATGGATCTCTTAAACGATTTAATATATGTCAGAGCGTAGGGGTAGTTCAGGGCTTATTCACTTATATTTTACACACAAAGTCAGGTAAGCACATTTTATTTATATAAAATAAATTAAAATAATCAGTACATGGCCAGCAAGGGCGAAAAGAACAAAGTAATTAATTGTAAATAACAAGAAGAATTGAAACGCTAATGATCCGACGCCCGCAAAACCAACCAACACCCTCACTTTTCTATACCAGAATGCCCTCATCACAGCAACGCAACTCATTCCCAGAATTGTTTTGGTGTTTGCAGGCGCCGTTCCATTCAATAGGAAATTGCCTATCGCGTTCCTTCTGAGAACTCAAACAAAACACAAACAAAACAGTTTAAATGACGCATAACTTAATTACCGAACATAACTCAGGCAGATACATGAGGTCACATAACTTCGGCGCCGACACGGCCCTTTTCTGACACGTGCGTGTCCTCGGGCACTAAAGTCCATCAACTGTAAGAAAACAACTCAGTTACTAAACCGCTCGTTCATCCTGATCAACAAATGAACAACAAATCAAGCATCGACTTTATTAATTCTCAATGTCCGATATTAAACTAATCGGGATCAACTACTACACACAGGTCGTCCGATTAAAGTGTTAATCGGGATCAACTACCAAATAGATCTTCCGATTACACTTTTAATCGGGTTCAACAAACTACCAAACAGCTCTTCCGATTACACTCTTAATTGGGCTCAACAAACTACCAAACAGGTCTTCCAATTAAACTCCTAATAGAGCTCAACACCTTCCGATTAAACTCTGAATCAGGATCAACACCTTCCGATTAAACTACTGTAATCGGGGTCAACTCATATCAACAAAACGTCACAAAGCATCACACATATCACTACTAACTTGTCCCTCGGGGAAATTGTACCCCCTTTTTATAACTTACCTTGGAAGGCTCACGCGTCTCCGACTAGCTCAATACACGGCTGCTATTAGGGTCTAATGACTGTGGGCTTTTAGTTTGCTTCACTTTCTCATAAAGGTATTAGTTCAGTAATAAGAAGAAATGGGCGCCATAACTTTATTATCAAGTGTTAATTTTTTTTAATACTTACAATCGGTTGTATACTCAATTTTACAATTCATTAATTAAAGTTTATGCCTTTTTGCTATTACACATGTTATGCAATTCCTACCTAATTTCAGTTTATATCTGACAAGTTAGAAATATCATTAATTATTAGTTTTAGTTAATTAACCTGTGATTATCCAGGAGATTTCTTATACTTATCTAACTAACAATCTCTTTCGCATTAGATGAAAATATAAAGAGCTCTCTATACCTTCGCAATCCTCTTTCTAACACTTTAATCCCAATTAACAATCTATATTTAGTTTAATTGAAGTTACTCCAGGGAGTATAGGAAAAGTCTTTCATGGTTAAAAGCTTACTACATGACAATAATTGATATATACTAACTTGACAGCTGCAAAACTGCTCAAGTCCCCGTTCAGGATTATTAAGAGGTAAGTAACAACTCTTTTACTTTGAAACTAGTTTGTTATCTATTAGCATCATGGCTTATGCCCTTATTTAACGATATCCAAGCTATGACGGTGGTCTAATTATATAAACAATCTCTAACCAATTTTAACTCATTTAGGATTAACATACGGTTAATGCAGAGAACCTTTGAATCTGGATCTCTTCATCTTCCCAATATTAAGAAGAAAACCCTATCGTCGAACCAAAGAAGCGGCCTTTGATTGGTGAGTAATCTTCTAACAATTAATAAGTTTTTTAACAAAGTTCTCCTTCCTCTTTTATTTCTCCCCTTGCGTCCTCCCAATCATCTTGGAGCACATCAATACACCCCTCCATGATGAACATAGAACTAAGCAGGAGCTGGGAACTAGCGAGGAGGCCTAAGAGCTGAACCAAGGAAAACCCCCTGATTAATATTTGTATGTATTAGCTTCCTAGTTACCTACCAGTTAAATAATAACTGCCCTTTTCAGAAAGAAAATGTTCATTGGATTTATCCTATCTGCCTGAAAAATTATTATATCTTAATATAATGTTGAATTTATTGATTAAAGCCTTACTATTTTCTTTGTATCCTTCTTAAGCTAGGATTTATAAGTAGTATCGCTTCTCGTCGACTCAGAGAAGCTTTCTGCTTTCTCAACTAAACAGGAAGTAATATTTTTTGTTATTTATTGTTTTAATAATATAACCACGAGCCTTCTAAAATATTTACTCTTGATTTAATAAAAGGGTAGGCAACCCCTTATACTGATTCTGCACTTTAAGTTGCCTATCTATCAGGTTTTAATAATACCTAGCGGTATCCTTGTAGTAGTTAAGCTATGTACTGCTACAACATTAATCAACTGATTGTGAGCAAACTTAAAGGTTCGACCTTTACCTTCTTCTGTTGGCCTCATTACCTCATAACGATCATTTTCCAATACCTTTATAATTTTAAAAGGGCCTCGGTACTTGCGGTCAAGCTTTGATATCATTCGTTCGTTATTTTTGCTGAAGTAGTATGTTTTTCAAAGTTTGCATTACTCGCTCTACTTGACCATTTGCACGACTACTGCCAGGAGCAATAAAATGTGCTTCAATGTTGTAATTGGAACAAAAACTATGAAATTGAGAACTTGTGCAGCATTTATCTTGATCACAAATAATTCTACAAGGTGCTCCAAAGAGATAAGTGTAGCTATTCTTTCAAAAAATTTACAGCGCTTTTCGCCGTTAATGAATTGATACGTTGCAAAAAAATTTACTTTGTAAAGGCGTCAATTATAACAAAAATGTATTCTTTTGTATCGCTTTTCCCTGTGAGTTTTCCAGAAATATCCATATGTACAGTGTGTTATGGCTGAGAAATTTTTGGTATGGAATGCATCTGAATTTGAGATTTCCTGATTTATTTTTAGATGTCTTACATATCAAACAATTAATTATAAATAAAATTTACGAACAGTTCTTGACATTTTTGGAAACTAATAAAGTTCGTAAATTTTGTCAAGTGTTTTTGTCCAGCCTAGATGTTTTAAATCGGTATGAACATGATTAATGACGGTCCAAATCATTGTACTCGGTACAACTGGTAAATAGTGCGATTGATGGTAGAGAATATTATTTCTTATGTCATATGTTTTGGCAAGATCTGCGTCAAGTTCGTTGGAGCGGAGTGCTGTAAGAGTTTTGTTTATTTCCGGATTACGTTGTTGAGTCACACTGAGCCACTCTTTATACAAAGCAACATTATAAATGACTTTGTTTCCCGAAGCCGATATCGGTGGAGATGACGTAACACACGGTGGGTTACGAGAGAAGAAATCAGCATGTTTCATCTGCTTTCCGTCGCAATAAATGATATCAAAATCAAAAGCTTGCAGAAATGCCCACCACCGATGGACCCAAGGGGTGAGATCCCTTTTAGAACACGATACTTTCAATGAATTGCAGTCGGTTACCAGAATTATGAATACCCATCATGGCACTGGCACCATTGGAGGTAAAACCTATTAAATGTTTTTTTGTAATCATAATTGTTACTTAAAAATTGCAAAATCGTATTGTAAAGAGACTCAGCAGTGCCACTTGGTACAGATAATAAACCTAAGAACATATCATTTACTTTAATGTCATCAAAAACTGTAGCTACTAGAGCTAGGTGCTTTACTGCTCCTTTGTCAGTTGACTTTTCTAATAATTTGCGATAAATGATCTAAGGTATTAAAAGCAAGATTGTGTTCAACTGCAAAAGATGCTATTCTAATTTCAGCACTTGTAATTTTTTTCCAAAGCTTTTTTTAGAAAAAACATGCATTTCTGTCAATGATTGTTGAGTGTGCACTGACGCTACAAATTTGGCATGTGATTTCCCCTGAGAATGTTTAAGTATTTCGGATTTACCACATAGTATGTCGTGGCTTGATGACAAATTCGGTTCTTTCGATGAGGAGGGACTAGGTAATGAAGATATTTTTAATTCTTGATTCTAATGACAATTGCTAAAATTAATTATATGCAACAAATTATATTTAAACAAGTATTACACTGAAACAAATTGCAGTACTCTAGTTATTTAAACAAAAATAGAATAAAAGAAACGAGGGTACCTACTTGCAACATTCAAAAACCATAATCACAAAACGACCACTTTTAAATAAGTATTAATTATAAGTCTAAATGCTGCTGTGCTTAATGTTCGAATCATAAATGACACGACAGTAATGACACAAAAAGTTCCAAAAGAGTGTATTTATATCCTAAATAAAGGGGAATTACCTCTTCATTTAAACATCAGCAAGTATAGTAGAGTTTACCAGCCCGCAAAAGCCTTCTAGAAAAGATTTTCGTTTGCACTTTGTTGCTAAAATTTAAGACCCACTTTAAATCATTCCCTATCCTTTAGGAATGCAAAATCGCCAGGTCGTCCAAAAATCGTCCCGCGCAGGGGGCGGCTGGGGGTGGTTTTTGAAAAATTTTCGAAATTTTTTTTTTGCATTTTTTATATTTACGGCACCTGGGCATGAATGTGCTCAAGTCTTATGTCAATATTTTAATCAGAAATATACATTTTGTAATTTCAAAATTACCATGCGCAATGGTTTCTTATGGAACTCCTTAATAAATAAGCGCTCGCCCTGAAAACGCACAATTGTCATATTCTTGAACTCGTCTTAAAGTCGAGAACGTTTTGATTAATCAAAAAAATGATTTTTACAAACGTTGTAGATTGGAGATCTGGGATTACATTACTTTTTTCAAATTCTTAATCGGGCGTATAATTTTGTCAAAAAATTTAAAAATGTAACACCATGTCGTGCCGTAGCGGTCGGCCGTGGAGATGCGAGGAAGGTTTATATTACCGTGGCAAAGCCAGTCGAAAAACGACTCTATGCGTCGACGCGCATTTAAGGTCGATTTTCGTCCCGTTGCAGCGTCTTGGATGCTGCATTATGCGGAATAGTGCGTACAAGATATCGGCAAAGTTGCATAGAGATTTTTTAGTATTTTTTTAGAAGTTCTGGTGTATGTGTATAGTGCAGTGTTAGTAGTTTAGTTTCTAATATAGCTCTACTTATAACAGATTACAAACTTTTTTGACAATTAATTAAAAGTGGGTTTTAACTTTTTTAAGTTGTGGGTTTATTATTATCATACCTTATTGGTAAGATGTTTTTAGCTCGTAGGTAGTACATTTTTGACACAGCATTTATTACAGCTCTATTTAATAATGGAAAGTACGAGTTCCGATAGTGAACTTGAATCACAGTTTAAGCTGAGAACCCTTGAGAAAGGAGCTGTTAAAAAGCAAGAGAAAATTCACCAGGCATGCGTCATTTGTCAAAAAGCAGGGAAATTAATAATGTCAAAAGAAATATTCAAACAAAGATTTATTGAATGCACGAAAGTTCGTATTAATATTTGTCAAGGAAAAGATATCAGTATGTTGCATATATTTACCAATTTTAATTATTTAAAAGAACAAGATAATTTATATTGGCACAAAAACTGCTACAAAACGTATACTAGTTCCAAAAATATAGGTTCGTACAAATTAAAATATGCAAAAATAAGTACTTGTCCTGATCTTTTCCAAGCGAAAACACCTCAAAAACGTTCTCTACGGACAATTTCATTTGATGTGCATAGGTGCGTATTTTGCCAAAAACGTTTAGGAAATCAAAAACTATGCCAGGTCATGACCAAGAACATGGAAGACAAAATTAAAACTATATCGCAAAACAATTCCTTATTTTATTCCAGAATAGGCGAAAATGATTTAATTGCATCTGAAATAAAATATCATGCTTCGTGTATTTCTACAGAATTACGTAATACGAAGAAGAAACTAAACTCAAGTGGAAAAAGAAAGCGGAAAATGGAAAACGAAGCATTACAACAATTATGTAGTGAAATGGAGAGAGGCTTCGAAAAGGGAAAAGGTTATTCCACAACATCAGTTAGCAAGAGATATCGTGAAATTAGTGGAAATTCGGAGTTGAGTGATCGAGTTTTAGTTAATAAAATAGTAGAATATTTTGCCGATGATATTGAATTAGTGAAATCGGTCAGATGTAACGAACCAAGAATGTTTGTGAAAATTTTTTCCAAGAAACAGGCTATTGAAACAATTCGGCAGCATACTGAAACCGAAGCTTCTAATTTCTCCTTGGGTGCATCAGAATTACAAATTTTAACCAAAATTTGCCAAAGTATAAAAGCGGAAATAAATCAAATACCTACATACCTTGAATACAATAACTTAAACATTAATGAATATAAAAAATATATCCCAAAGAATGGAAAAAGTATACTCCAAAGCATATTGGTCTAGGAATATTAGTTCACCATGATGCACGCCGCACATTTTCCTCTGAAGAGACGTTATCTGATAATGAAACAGTTTCTGATTCTGAATAATTAGCTCTTATGGTAATAATTAATTATTATTAGTAATTAGGTATTCGTCTGTTATAGGTGGAAGTTTCCACCATTTTATAATATTAAACAAGATGTTAAGTTATATATTTACTAAACTGTAAGCGAACAAAAAAATAATTTTTTCTTCTTGTTTAAATACTATGTAATGTGTTATTATTATTTTTGATATTGTTAACTGAATACCTATTCAATAAATGTATTGTGTATTTACAATAAATTATTATTCTTGAAAAAATATTTATTGATAATGCCGTATAAAATGCGCAAAAAGGCACATTAATAGACGACATTATATGCTCATCGAGGCATACACAAGAATAAATTCTCAAAAAAATCTCAAAAATGCAATACAACTCCGTTGGCAATATTATTCTACATAACGCGGAATCCAAAACGCTGCAACGGGACGAATATCGACCTTAAATGCGCGTCGAAGCATAAGAGTCGTTTTTCGACTGCTTTTGCCACGGTAATGTAAACCTACCTCGCATCTTCACGGCCGACGGCTACGGCACGACATGGTGTTACAATTTTCAATTTTTTGACAAAATTATACGTCCGATTAAGAATTTGAAAAAAGTAATGTAATCCCAGATCTCCAATCTACAACGTTTGTAGAAATCATTTTTTTGATTAATCAAAAGGTTCTCGACTTTAAGACGAGTTCAAGAATATGGCAATTGTGCGTTTTCAGGGCGAGCGCTTATTTATTAAGGAGTTCCATAAGAAACCATTGCGCATGGTAATTTTGAAATTACAAAATGTATATTTCTGATTAAAATATTGACATAAGACTTGAGCACATTCATGCCCAGGTGCCGTAAATATAAAAAATGCAAAAAAAAAATTTCGCAAATTTTTCAAAAACCACCCCCAGCCGCCCCCTGCGCGGGACGATTTTTGGACGACCTCGCGATTTTGCATTCCTAAGGGATGGGGAATGATTTAAAGTGGGTCTTAAATTTTAGCAACAAAGTGCAAACGGGATGACACGATAGAGAAAGCTTTTTACTCTACTAGTACCGCTTCTACTGTTTATGCAGATGTCGATAAATTAAGGAATTGTACATGGTACAGCTATCAAACTCCTCGCATGCTTTGATTTATAGTTAGTAGGGTTACTCATGATGAGATAGGGTGCTGAAAATTTCTTTACTGTTCAGAGCACAATAAATTATTTTTTTTTACAAAATGTAAAACAAACATCGACTAAGAAATTAACATTTTCACTAAAACTGAAAATTTATTTAAAAAGATAGAAAATATCCTAAATTTTTCAAATTTTTGTTAAAAAAAATTTTTTTAGGGAAGTTTTCCTAGGTCTGGCAATGCGGCTGCTCACACGGTGAAGGTTTGCTTCGTGCGGCGCAGGTACAATCATACATTTGGTAGTGATCGGCATCTTAACAACACCCAAATACGTTACCAAAGGAGGCGTACAATTTAGCTTACCCAAGGCAGTAAATCACAGATATTTATTTTTAACTTTTTGTGATGTCCAATAACACTACTGTTTGCACATAAAAATTTAATCTAATTCGCCTCGAGCCATAAAAGCTTCTTTATACCCTTAATACGTAACTAACTGTTAACAGGTCTTTACATTTTAATAACTTTAACAAAATTATCGAAAACAACTTTAATCTAATTCGCCTCGAGCCATAAAAGCTTCTTTATACCCTTAATACGTAACTAACTGTTGACACGTCTTTACATTTTAATAACTTTTAACAAAATTATCGAAAACAACTAGCACAAAACCCGAAAAACAATGGTGATGAAGTTAGAATGTAATGCACACTTTATATGCAGAAGCACATTAGTATCAATAATTCTTAATTTTAATTTATTCGGTTAATATTTAAATTTAAAATTTATATAATTCATTCATCACTAAATCAGTCACTTTCATCTTCTGTGTCATCTAGATTTATCACAATTTCCTCCATTTGTAGGTCAATTATCCTCTTGTTTTGTAAATGTTAACTAATTTCGTGCTCAAGTAACTTTGTTGTAGCATTTTTTCCAGTTTTCTTATGTCACTGTTGCTAGTTCTTCATGTAACGTTGTTCTCACATCATGAAACTTAAATGTGGTATTTCTTCTTGCCACCATATTTTTTACTTGAGCCTAAATTAACTGAATTGAGATTAAGTCAGGATGATAGGGAGGTAGCCGCAATACTTCGTGCCCCTCAATTGGAAGTAACGGAGTAGGATATGTTGGTCAGTTTCGATGTGGAATCCCTGTTCACCAACGTACCAGTAGGAAATTCAGATTAATTATTGTTATATATTACATAATTGTCTATAATCTTCGTCAAAAGTTTTTTTGTAAGTAAATAGTTTTGAAAAAATCACAAAATTAAATTTTTACAAAACTCAAATTTCAAAAATGAATAATGGGATTTTTTAAACCTTATACATTATAATTGTCTATAACTTATCAAAAAAGTTTTTTTTGTACGAAGTTAGTTTTTGAAAAAATTGCAAATATACAGTGTGTCCCCGGATAGGTGAAACGACTCTTGTGAAAGATAAAAAATTTTCTATTTAAATTTTCATTTTTTGGGATTTAGCCCTGCTTGGTTAAAGGCGAATTTCTAACATAATTTCAGTTATGAAAAATCAAGTATGCCTTGGAAATTTTCAAAAAACCCATTTTTCTGTAAGGTAAAGTGCCTTTTATGTGGCAAATACGACAAAAAGTTATTAAGAAAAGTTGTTTAGAATCAACATCTAGGCCCCTATACCAAATTTAAAAATCCTCGGCCAACTTTGATCTCTCAGAATTTATTTTGTTTATTTCCCAAATCAAAGAATTTTATTTTTAACAGTTTTTGATTATGAAATAAAAAACTTTGTTAAAAGTATTTGTTTTTCGAATAAAAATCTTAGTTAAAAGTAAAATTCTTTGATTTGGGACCTAACATAAAATAAATTCTGAGAGATCAAAGTTGGCCGAGGATTTTGAAATTTGGTATAGAGGCCTAGATGTTGATTCTAAACAACTTTTCTTAATAACATTTTGTGGTATTTTCCACATAAAAGGCACTTTACCTTAGAGAAAAAGATTTTTTGAAAATTTCCAAGGCATACTTGATTTTTTAAAACTGAAATTATGTTAGAAATTCGCCTTTAACCAAGCAGGGCTGAACCCCAAAAAATGAAAATTTAAATTGAGAATTTTTTACCTTTCACAAGAGTCGTTTCACCTATCCGGGGACACACTGTAGATTAAAAAAATTCTCAAAGTCCAAAAATAAAAGGAATCATTTTTGTAGTTAGTTTTTGAAAAAAATCGCAAGATTAAATTTTTACAAGCGGTTAAAGAAAGTTATGTGGTGACCACACCTCATTTTTTAATTAAAAAGAAGTTGAAATAAAAAATAAACTTTAAAGTTGTTACATTCTTTATTAATAGCATAAAAAAGTACAAAATACTATTGATCTAACTGTAAATATTAACGTTGCTAATTAAATAAATGGCTTCATTATCACATCCACATACTACTCGGTTTCTGTTTAGGTCCAAACTATTGACTGGTTTGTGTAATTTTGGCATTAACATGAAGACTTCAAACTTGTTCTTAATACCGTCTGTGGAAAACCATGGATTAACATCTACATCTTCAACACTTAATAATTTGCTTCCATGGGAAGCTTGTTTATTTGTAATCCAATGCCACAATTCTCCCGAATTCGAGCAACTGAACATTTGATCAGGGTGGTCAGGATGGAACTGAATTTCAGAAACGCTCTCTGAATGAGCACTTAGTAGATTAACTGGGAATGTATTTTGACGCAAGTCCCATACTGTTAAAGAACCTACAATAACCAAGAGTTAATATTAATTTATTATGATATTTAAAATATGCACCTTCTTCATCGCCAGCCACAACTAAATGTCTCTGTGTGGGATGATATGCAAGACAAGTAGCTGATATTTGATCCCCACTCAACATAAAAGTGCTGGATGGTTTATTATCAGAAGAACGGAGATCCCAAATTTTCATTTGACCTCGTATGTTACCAGTTAGAACTTCGTTAAATTTTAAAAATGTTACACAATTTAAAGAGCAACTATCTGCGTCACCTGCAACAGATATAAAACATAAGCTAATGCAGCTATTTTGATAAACTACATTTTAATAATTTTGCTTTTGCCAGTTGCGTATCAAAAATCACAACGTTTAGCATAGTTTCTAGTGTCAAAATAACCGTTATGTTTTTATTGCACTTTAACAATGCCAATGTGCAAGAATACAGCACACGCTCGATAACGTGAACTAATTCAAACCAAGTGTGTTCACATTGTTCAAATGTTTACAATAGCGAGCGTGATTTTATTAATAAACACATTATTAAAAGAAACGTTTAATAATACAATAAAAAACAAAATATATTATGACAGCGATAAGTAATCGACATTTTTAATGAGAAGAAAAATAAGCTGCTATTTTATTCTGCATAAATAAGCACCTATGTTCAACAATGACTAAAATGAAATGCAAACGCATCATAAACACCCATCCGATCGACTCAGCTGTGTCGCAGAGGGGAATCATCTGCAGAAATCGGCGACTAATCTGTGTTGCAGAGGGGAATCCCCTACATAAATCGGCAACTACGGCCTAGCGCGCACTATGAATTGAACTGTTCAACGATAGTTTGGTCGGTGAAAGTAAGATCTGCGTGCATTAACGAATACTGAACGTTTGCTTATGGTACTTAACGAGACTCATTTGATTACCGCAGAGCTCGGCTCACTGCCTCGTTCTGGCAATCAAACTCGTTTCATTAATATCTATTATTTATCTTCATCAGTGTTGTTATAGACTACTTACCAAATCGATTTGAGTATTGTTAAGAACTTTGTTATCACACTCAGTGCGGTAATCTCTCAGTGTTTTTACAAAAGAAAGTATAAATTAAACCAGAATTTATTAAAGAAGATAAAATATTGAACAATATTCGTTTGCTTATGGCACTTAACAAAACTCGTTTCGTAAAGATGCTCATAATTACACTTGTATCGTTAATATCTATAAAGCTGCTATTAAAACTATGGTATAATACGCCCACCATTTTTATTAAAAATTATTTGCAATCATCTTCGTTAGTGTCCAATTGCAGAAGCTACTTGCCTCTGAGGCAGCTAAATCCAACACTCAATTATGCATACCATTTTTTTCGGGACATCGATTACTCAACAACGAAAACTAAAATCGCAAATACCAAGTGATGCTAACCAAACCACCAACAAATGAAACAAAAGTCATGGCCTCCTAATTTGGTTACAGATTTAATTTCACATTACTAAAAACTTCTGTTTTCGCATGGCCTTTATTAAAGTGAAATAAAATCGAATTGCATTATTCTGAATAAGATGTTTTCAATCTCCAAAGTGTAAGCATTTCATTTTTCGAAGAAATACTTGAATTGACTAATTATTGTTGGAAATACGAATACTTATTTCAATTTTGTACAATTTTTTGGCACACTGTGTATATATTTTGTTTAATTTGTTCCTTTTCTACATAACTCCAATTTTTGAAATACCAAGTTTACATGTTTTCAGGAGTTGTAAAATCAGCTTATTGTACATAGTTAATCAATTAATGTTAACACTTACCAATACTACGAACAACATTACTCTTATGGCAGTTTAGTAAATTTATGCATCCATCTTCTCCAGTTGTAACAATATCATTATCATATACTGCAAATGAAGTACACGAGCTGATGTCCTTATTTTTAAATCTATGTATTTGTTTCCAAGAAATTTCCTCAACAATTTCCGTTTCGCCTGTTAATTCTGTTGAAAGTTTTAAATAATATATCGATCCCAAAGATGATGAAGCAACGAAATAATCGGGGTTTATGAACTACAAGCACATGGTTTAACTGTAATTCAAACGACTAATATTTCAATACGCTGTTACCTTTATTTCAGTTACGTCTGCTTCGAAGCAGTAGTTTTTTATTACAAAGGGATAAATATCTGGGTCATCCTCGTTCTCTTCAAAATTCCACAGTTTAATATTGTTTTGGTCATTATCCCAACTGCCGGTCACGAATGAATGTGAATAATTAAATGGATCTGGCCTCCACCGAATTTTATTCGTTTTTTCGGAGATAAACGTACCGTGAACGTTTTGCGCCATTCTGTTTGACTTTAAATACAAATATTACTTTTTTTATTAAATAAAGCAAGATTTAACTCGGATTTGTTTGGTTGTGTTAACATAACCTTGTAATTCTACATCTAAAACCAGTTTTTGAAAGCTGGCAGTGTCTAGTGTCCCTCCAAAGGGTGCCATAATTTCATTTCCGAACCTAGAATCTGGTTTTATACTATACTCTATTTAATAAATAAGTAAATATTCTCCATATCAAATAGTTATTTGTATAATAAGCATAGAAAGTAGAATTTACATTTGCTGCACCGACTGATTGATTGCAACCACAAAACAGTAACTAATTGCAATGACTGTATTATACGAAGGGTAGTATTGTAAGAGCACAAAATATAACATGTGAGCAAACGAAAATGAAATCAAGCTTGACTTTGAAAATTAAAACGTATGTCTATTAGTAATTCACATTCGGTTGATGTTCTATACCTTTTCAACTTCAAATTGGGACTAATCAATTTCAAAATGGGAATAAACAATTTCAAAATGAAATAAATAATTTCAATTTGAGAATAAACAACTTCAAATTGGGCTAATCAATTTCAAAATGGGAATAAACAATTTCAAAATGAAATAAACAATTTCAATTTGAGAATAAACAACTTCAAAATGGGACTAATCAATTTCAAAATGGGAATAAACAATTTCAAAACGAAATAAACAATTTCAATTTGAGAATAAACAACTTCAAATTGGGACTAATCAATTTCAAAATGGGAATAAACAATTTCAAAATGAAATAAACAATTTCAATTTGAAAATAAACAACTTCAAATTGGGACTAATCAACTTCAAATAGAGAAAAGCTTTTTGTTAACGGTAGTGTTTGGAAAATGACAATTACATGGTTGTGACAGGACGAAACACCAGCAAGAACTAACAATAATTAGTTCCGTCCTGTCACAACCATGTAATGTCATTTTCCAAAGACTACCGTTAACAAAAAGCTTTTCTCAACTTGAAGTTGATTAGTCCCAATTTGAAGTTGTTTATTCTCAAATTGAAATTGTTTATTTCATTTTGAAATTGTTTATTCCCATTTTGAAATTAATTAGTCCCAATTTGAAGTTGTTTATTCTCAAATTGAAATTGTTTATTTCATTTTGAAATTGTTTATTCCCATTTTGAAATTGATTAGTCCCAATTTGAAGTTGAAAAGGTATAGCATGAAATACACCTACATAACCTAAACCATTGCATAACTGTCACCGACTGTCATGTCAAAACTTTATTTGAAAATTAACATAAAAACCAACACCTATTAAACATCTGTTACATCTGCTACATCAATCATTTCAATTATAATAGTATATTATGATACTAGTGTATAAGTACGTCTTTAAAGTACGTGCGACGAGTTTAAGAGCACGACGCGCTAGCGGAGTGCTTTTAACGTCGCTAGTGCTCTTATACACGTGTATCATACGCTATTTTTTCTACAATCGTAACAGAAATATAAAAACTTAGTTCGGCTACACCTTTACCGTCACATTGTGTTAGACATTTTAGGTTATGTTCACATTCAAATTTATGGCAGAGGGTGTTTTAATATAGTATTAAAACACGCCACCAATGGCAACGTGCAAAAAAGACGTAATTCGGGCTCTAATATTAAGAGTGCTACAATAGTAAAGTACGTTTTTACTTCCTTTTACTATAAAGGAAGTATTGGATTCACCCCAAAAATTCGAAATTGAGTTTTCAACGGATCTTCACGTTTTAGAGTCCCCTGATCCCAAAAAACATATTTTTTTTTCATTGGTCTGTCTGTCTGTGTGTCTGTCAGTCTGTCTGTGTGTGTGTCTGTGTGTCTGTCTGTGAACAGAATATCTCAAAAACGAAAAGAGGTATGGCGTTGAAACTTCATATATAAGTTTTGTGTACTATGTACATGAGGCAGCAAGCTTTTGAAGAAAATCGCATAACCGGAAGTAGGTGTTTACTCTTGTGATTTTTCAGTTTTTTTCGATTTTTTCAAAAACGGCTCTAACGATTTTTTTTAAACTTTACATTTTTCTTACATTTTTAATGTGTATTGATGTGAGATAGGTGATTTTCCAGTTGAATACTTCTAAAGTAGGTTTCTTTTGTTTTTTTTTTTCTATTTTTTTATTAACTCCTATTTTAAATAAAACACCCGGTATATTATTACATTTTTGAATTCACCTTAAAATCCTAGAGAAAATTTGTCTCTTCAACTAACACTCGATTTTGTACCGTTTTTGTAGAATATGTAATTTTTGAAAATTTTTAACAAATGGTTAAAAATTAAAAATGAAATTTTTGACTAATTATAAGATCACTGTAAAAGGAAGTTGTGTGAGTGTATCACAACAGATTTTTTTTTCTATAATAACTGTTAAAGTGTTACAATGTTGGTAGACATGTGATTAAAACACGAAGAAATTTTTATACCTCGTGTTGGTAGGACTTTTTCAAAATTATGGTTATGTGTCAATTTTGAATGACAAAGTTTCTTAATTTGAACTCTTGACAAATTTCTTTTTTTAACATGGAATCATCATCATCAATAAAATCGGATAAAAAAAGAACACCAACAAATATTTTAAATGCAAAAATGAATCTAGCGAATTAAATTATGACATATCTGTCACAATGACAATACTTTTTTTTAGTGGAAGAAAAGAACTAAAAATCTATGTACCAACATTATTAAAACTAGGGATCCTGCAGGAATGCAACTTATCCCCTAGAAAGTTGACCTTGAAAATTATTATAGAAAAAAATGAACTATATATTAAAATACAAGTTGCAGAAGGCATCTTTTCAAGCACGAATTTGAAGTTCCGAAACGAGCCGCATAGCGACGAGGTGAGAAACAAATGAGTGGTTGAAGGACCTTCTGCAAGGAGTGTTCTATGCTAGTTTTTCTATTTTGCCGCTTTAGTGCAAAAAGTTGTCATTTTGACACGATTGAAGAAAAATAACTCTTTGTTTTTGATTAAACATGTGTAATTTAAACAACTTGACACTTCAATTTTAATAACTGTCATATTTAAAGCCTGTTTACGTTATATGTTTTTGCTCATGAGAAATTTCTTCTGAGTTACTTATGACTTCAGTTATGAGTTAAAACATATGAGAATATTTGAATGTTCACACTGTTGTGAGAACATTTCTGTCATTTTGACATTTGTGGCCTAAATATAACCAAATATCTAACCTAAAAATGTTAACAGTTACATGCTACAGCTAGTGTTATTGAGAAAGCATTTTGTAGATTAAAAGTGAATAGAATTTTGACATATTCTAAAACTGGTGTATCTTTGACAACCTTGTTGTTTTTGCTTTTGCATCAAAACATTAGAAAACGCAAAATATTGAGAACAAAAAATTAATGGAGAATAATATGGATGACTATTCAATTCACCTGTCATCTGTTAAAAAGTGACCAATGAAAATCCAGAATTCTGACGTTTCTTGACCAATCAAAAAAATATCAGTGGATATATCTTTCTAGAAGGTATTCAAGTGACTATTTTAAACAAATGTGATTTTTATTAGAAAAAGTCAATATTAGTGTTCTGTTACTATAGAAATTGCGTAGTCTGTTGCTAGATTTACTGAAAAAGTAGTTTGGTTCATTAAATAGTCAAGGGTAATACCACAAGCAGTGGATATATTTTTGTCAAATATTTTGCCTCTTTCATGTAAATTATTGCGTTTAAATTTCACGATACAAAATCACATCAAAAATGTCACGAGCCGAAGGCGAGTGACATTTAAATGTGATTTTGTTGAGTGAAATTTGCAATAATTTCTATGGAAATGGCAAAATATTTAAAAAAATATATATCCACTTCGAGTGGTATTTGGGACGACTATTTAACAATATTAATACATAACGATTAACTTTATTGAAAAATAATCTAACAATTAATATAATTATTCATTCTCAATTAAATTCAGCGGAATACTTCCAAAACACAGCATTTTAAAATTTTTAAAAGAAGCCACACAGTTTGTTGGTGTTCAGTGTTACGTAACCTAGCGATATCACTAAGGACAGAACATCGTTGCTAAGCGATACTTCGCAACAAGGCTATTTATTTTTTGAGTACGTACATTGTTTTGTGAATATTTTGCATGGTGCCCAATATTCAGTGACATACTGCTGTTATTGGTTGAAAAAAGCAAATGTCTGCAATGTGATTGGCTTATATGTTATAGTGTTGAATAGTCCCTCGAATACCATTCTTTTAGTCAAAGTTAAGTAGATTATTTTGCGGTGGTATCACTACTCATGTCCATTGCGCTTGGGATTAGGACTCGTGCTAGCGCCAGTGAACTGTACAAACCAGTTCACTGGCTAGCGCACACAAACCTCGAATTTGACACAAATTTACAGTGCCACCAACATAAAAATGCCAACCTAAGAAAAAAAAATCACAATCATTTATGGTCACCCGGTATATCATAATATCGTAGTGGAAAATTTGGTTCAAATCGAATAAAAGTAAAAAAAGATGAAAGTGTTAATATTCACATTTATAGTGAATATACTGTGGTGTTAAAAATTAAATTTATGTTGGCAGTTAATAATATAACCTATACAATTTTGACAGATAAACTTAACTTTTACAGGATGTTTAATGCCAAGCACTAGGTAGTTCTGTGTATGGAACATGCAGCAAATCATTTTGAATAGCTGTAGTTGTTTTTGTTACTAACATTTTTATGTATTCAACAACAATATTTGTATTTGTTGAAATTACATTCCTGACATAACCTTAAACTGACAGATATTAAATTCCAGTGTGACTTTTACTACCATGACTGCCAACAAAAATTTTTAACAAAATAACAGCCACAGCCCTCTAGACGTTGAAGGTTTTCGAAAATACTGTATATGCGCAGACCCTACTAGCAATGTAGAAGTAATATCGAGAGATAAAAAAAAACTGTTCCTCAGCGGGCTGTGGAAATTCAACGTATGAATAATATGTTGGTGACACTGTACGTCAATGTCAAATTCGAGGTTAGCAGGCTAGGATTTGCGTCATTTTGTGTCATAACTGACGGAAAACCTAACCTGATAACCTCGAATTTGACAGTGACGTACAGTGTCACCAACATATTATTCATACGTTGAATTTCCACAGCCCGCTGAGGAACAGTTTTTTTTGGATCTCTCGATACATATATGGAAAAAATCACTTATTGAATTTGTTATGAGTTACATTATCTTAGCATCCCACTCCTATTCTTCAGTTTATCAAAAATTATAACAATTTTACTTAAAATTTCATAATTATAATTTTGGCAATAGCGCGTCATTATTTTTCGGAGTGCTGCTGGCAACTCTGTTTTGAAGTTTTGATGTCTAACCTCACAAACTAGAGAAAATATAACATTTTTGAACTAACTTCCATAAATTTAAAATATTGTGACGCATTGCTGTTCATTATTATTAATGGAGCACATGAACAATATTGGGGAGCAAACAATTACTTGTAGTGATATTGCTTGCTTAACATTAAAAGAGCAGCGAGTTATTCGCAAAAAGCAAAAGAAAGATGCAAAGAAACTTCAAAAGCAGAAAGAACAGGAACAAAGAGAAATAATGTTCAGGCTTCAACCAGTGGGTAATAATGTGACATTGATAACAAGAGATTTTGCAAATAAAGTTACCCAACAGAATACTACAGTCGAGTCATATAGTAACTCGCTAAGTGCTTTAGACTTTCCAACATTAGGTGAAAAATATAGAGGGCCCAAATTAGATACTGCATCAGTGACACATGTGGAAACCAGAGACAAAGCTGAATTAGTACAAACTGGAAAGAAATACTCTTCAAAATTGGAATTATCCGATTTTATTAGTGTTCAACCATCAGCATCGTCACAAACAACAAAGCATATAAAGCCGCCTGTTCAAAGTTCAGAAACGTATTGTGGAAATCCCTTAGATTCAGATTTACCTGTCCGAAAAAAAGGAAAATATAGGGAAACACCTAAAATTAAGAAGGCTAGTAAATTAAAACAAGGTATATTGCAGGATAAAAGTGACTTTGATGTATCAGAAAACAATGATACTGAAGCACATTTGGACAAACAAAACCTACTACCTTTGTAAGAGTTCAATATTTGTTTAAAACTGTAGTAACTTAAACTAATATTCTGAGTTAAAAAAAAACTTGCACCCATTTAAAATGCAAAAATCAAAGATGATAAATGATTAAGTTTTGGTTAAAAAAACTACAAAGAAGAGTTATAATTCTAATAACCTGTTGCACCGTCCTGGCATCTCATATTCATTTATCCTTCCTGTCATGCTGCGAATAAGTTCATGAACTGAGTCGTGTGATAATTCATTCCAGGCAACTTGGAGATGATATTGTAGCTCTGCAATCATTTCTGGAGGTTCTGGTAAAGTAAACATCTCTCGTCCCAGACATGTTCAATGGGCGACAAATTTGGAGATTTAGCGGACCACAGGAGAAAGTTGATATTTATAACACTTATTTGTTTTTTTTAACCAAATCTTAATCAATTATCTTGTTTCACTTCCTAAACAATATACGAATATATATGAAAGTCATACCTGCATTGTAAATCGGTGTAAAGTTCTTTTTTTAAACAGTATGTATCCCTAACAATTTAACATGCTTTAGAGCATAATTTTTTAAGGAAAGTAATATGTAGGATTGGGGCATCACTTACAGTTTACAGTGTTTTTATTTATTTTGATAAATGAAAAAACTCACGAAAAAATGTAAATGAATTTGTTTCGCAAATTATTTCCGTATCAAATGTTTTCATTCTGTTCTTGTGGGTAAGGTCACTAAATCACAGCTTACGTTAACATAGTTAAGGAAACTCCGTGTTATTTATGTCGAACCAAAGTCTACTAGTAATTTTTAAATTACACCTAAAAACGATCGTCGATGTAATTTATAATCTAGAGAAAATATTGTGGCCTCACATTCCGAAGGATAAATTAGTATTAAAAACTGGTAGTTATTCACTTGTAGCGTTTACACAAATTTTGTTTTCCTACCTGTGGTAGTGTATAATGTGATTTAGTGATCTTAATTGTTTGAAAGGGACAGTGCCATCTTGATTTTGATTAAATACACCATACGTATTTTTTTCGTATGTGATACACAAATTAAAAACGTCTCGCCTACACTTTTACAAATTATCATAAACCAATTGCAAGTAATACTTCAGAATACAACAAAGCAAGATCATTTTTCTACTGATATATGTGAAAGTGACTTTTTTTCATTCTAGAGATGAAAATATTTTCACCTCTAGAGATGAAAATGAGAATTTCTTGAGTAAAACACTAAACCGACTAAATTTGCGTGAACTTTCTTATCATTTAATTACATTTCAATGAAATATTTTATGTACAAACCTAAAGTGAGCCTGAAACTGTTTAAAAAACTAAAATAAAATGATGGCATATTGACCCATTTCACTTGAAAGGTATCATCTTCTATGAAAAGGCAACAATACGTTACTATGGAAACCACTAAACTTGTCTTGACACTTCGCTTCGAATTGAATTTAAAGTCGATGCAAATCGAATGATATGGATTCTGAAACTGACATAAGTGTACCAGGTACACCACCGGGCATTATTGAAGCGGCAAAGTCCGCTTCTAATAATATCTTACCCGAAAAATCCAGAGCAAGGTATGAATTTGTATATAAAAAGTTCATGGATTGGAGAAATGACAACCAGATAAACTCATTTTCGGAAAACGTTCTTCTGGCTTATATTGGAAAAATATCTAACGATGTAAAGCCATCTACCGTTTGGAGTATGTATTCCATGCTACGCAATACCATTAACATCAAGCATAATGTGGATATTTCGAAATACGCTAAACTCAAAGCATATTTAAAGCGAAACTCCACGGGGTTCAGAAGCAAAAACGCTAACGTGTTAACATCACAACATTCAAGCATTTATCCATGATGCACCTGACGATAAATTCTTGTTTACGAAGGTAATTTGGTATTATATTTAATGTTCCCGATGTGGAAATACATTTTCTTCATTATAGGTAGCCTTAATTTTTGGCATTGCTGGCGCTTGTCGTTCCCATGAATTACGAGATTTAGAAGTTAATAATGTTCAGGATTTGGAAAAAACCTTACTTGTGACTATCCCTAACACGAAAACCCACACCCCACTTTCCTTCATAATTGTTGGTACTTACTACAATATTTGTAAGAAGTATATTAATCTACGCCCATCAGGAGTAAACAGTACAACACTCCGATTCTTTCTCAATTATCAAAATGGCAGATGCACAAGACAAGTAATAGGAATCAATAAATTTGGAAATGTTCCAAAGCAAAGTGCCACATTTCTTAATTTTCGGGATCCCCAATTGTATGCAGGCCATTGATTACGACGGTCTTCTGCCACCGTTCTTGCGGATACTGGAGCCAATCTGACAGAAGTAAAACAACATGGAGGTTGGAAGTCGAGCGCAGTGGCAGAACAATATATTGAAGACTCAATAAATAATAAAATAAAACGAGGACAGAAAATATTCCAATCTATTGAAAATACGTCAGAATCTGCAAATATACTTGAAACTACAATTGGCTTTGATGATAAAACATTTGACTTCGACAACAGACTTTCAAATCTGCCTGTAGCAACAACATCTACAACTAAAAACTTACCCTCAACAAGTACCAGCACTCTAAATAACAATGCTGTCAATAATAATTATTATAATAGTTGTATTTTTCACGTTTATGGCAAAAATAAATGATGTAATATAATGTTTCATAAATTACAATATAATAAAAAAAAATTGCTATTTTCACATAATATCAGTAGAAAAAATTGCATTTACTACTCGAGATGAAAGTGAGTTTTTTTTGGTTCGGTGAGATTGCTAACCAAAAAAACCTCACTTTCATCTCTTGTTGTAAAATATACTATTTCACTAATAATATTGCAAGAAAGTAAAAATGCTTATTAAAAAAAAAAACTTGATATGAAAATAGTTTGACAACTATTTCCATTAATAAAATAACTGAGAATAGAGTAACTAATGCCTCATCCTGTATAACTTTTAATACTAATATACAGGGCGATCAAAAATAAAATTGATCGCGGGAGAAATATGACCACTGCCTACACTGCACTTTATAAAGCTATATTTGAACTACAATTAACTGTATTACTAGTTCATGTGACTTTAATTCAGTCTATGAAGCTACACAGATATGGAAAAATAAGTAATTTAAATCAAATTTATAGATTAATTGATAGGTAACATTAAAATAACACGTGGTCAACTTAAGATGCCAATTATTGGTATTCGCCAAAAAATTCGTATTAGTAATACTCTACCTATCTGTTTATGGTTAAATACCGTACGATTGAAAACGTTTAACCTCCAGAGGGCTGATTTTTAAAAATTTATGTTTGCATTAGTTGGCAGTAAAAGTGACATTATTTGCATTTTACATCTGACAGTTTAAGGTTATATTAGTAATGAAATTTTAAAGTCTACACATTACCCTTTTTCTGTGACGTCAGAAATAACAAAACATAGTGTTTAAAACGAATGTCTTACATTGCATTGAAATTCAAAGAGATTATTTAGATCGCAGGTAGTAGACTTTAGAAAGAATTTGACATATACCTAACCTTTAATGTTGTTTGTTTGTTAATGGACAAGGTCTAGGCATGCAGAGTACCAGGTACCTTAGACACCGACTGCTACGGTCATATGGTCAAAGTCCTACTTAGAATTTTGCCGAGACTCAGGAGTTCCAACCCTAGCAAGGGATCTTTTACATGCTACACATCGTAGTAACATGGGACCCACGGCTTTACATCACTTCCGAATGATGGCATTCTGTAGAGGCTTTCATCTGCATTTTTTTATTTTTGAAAACCTCACCGGGACCGGGAGTCCGACTCGTGACCCTTACATCAGTAGTCAGGATGTTTACCACTGAGCTACCGACCCCGGCAACCTTTAATGTAAGGGCTACTCTAAATAGCACATTATTCAAACCAAGACATCTTTGACCTATGCAATCCGACGTTTCTCCTCTTAGAAGTGCCTAATGTTTAAAATAATATTTTAGGCTTGCTCACTTGCTTGTTATTGCTCGTTATTTTACTGTCATTTTGGACAAATGTCACATTGACAGTATTATACAACAAGCCATACTTACAAAGCACCTGACCAAAAACTGTAGATTTTTTGTTTCGTCCAGTTCCTTGTGGTTAAATAAAGAGAGAAAATAGTTACGTCACAGCAAAAGGGTAATGTGTAGACCTTAACACATACAAACATACAGTGTGTCCCAGGATTGATACAAGAGGTGAATTGGACTAAAAATTTTTGAATTTTATTTTAAGATTGTGGGATTAGGTCCTGCTTGGTCTGAAGAGAATTTTAAGAATATTTTCAGTTTTTGAAAGAATAAGTTGGTCTTAACGGTGAAGCGGAAACTATTTTCTTTTCAGGTAAACTACCCTTTTTGTTCATGATGCGGCAAAATTTTACCAAGAAAAGTTGTTCATAATGATAAGTTATGCCCTATACCAAATTTCATGAAGATCTACGTCCTTAGATTAAACAAAATAAATTGTATTTTCTTTTCAGGTAAACTACACTTTTTATTTACAATACGGCAAATTTTTACTAAGGAAAGTTGTTCAGAATGAAAAATTATGGCCCTATACAAAATCTCAGGAAGTTATACGTACTTAGATCAAACCGTAATTTTTAATAAATACAATTTTAACAGTTTAATTTAAGCAGGTAGATCTTCCTCAAATTGTGTATAGGGCCCTAATTTATCATTCTGAACAACTTTTCTTGGTAAAATTTTGCTGTATCATGAACAAAAAGGGTAGTTTACCTGAAAAGAGAATAGTTTTCGCTTCACTGTCAAGGCCGACTTGTTTTTTTTTAAACTGAAAATATTCTTAAAATTCTCTTCAGACCAAGCAGGCCCTAATCCCACAATCTTAAAATAAAATTCAAAAATTTTTAGTTCATAACACCTCTTGTAACATCAATTCTGGTACACACTGTATATGTTGTGATTGTAGCCACCTAATTTTTAAGGTGATGTTACCGTAATGATTTGACAGTCAATAAAACATTTCTTTTTCATTTAACGAAATTAGTGTGGTCGTAGAAAAAGTATAGGTAGTACACAACTCGAGTTGTAAAGCAATTACGCACTCCTGGAAGTACTGCACTCACCGCTACGCCGTTCGTGCACAACTTTTCCAGTCGTGTGTAATATGCCATTTACAGCTCTTGTTATGTAATATACTATTAAAGGTTTACAGGAACATTTAAAATTTATCAATACAGATAAAAAGCATTGGTAATTTCTGATAACGACTTATGTTAGTCAAAATAAAGCTTAATTTAAGTCAAAGTGATTTCCGATTACTGAGTAATATCATGAGTGCTGATGAAGTAAAAACAGCCGGTAAAAGCTGCTTTGAAGGATTTAAAAAGGCGTGCAAGTCACACGTAATTTCGAAATAAATAAAAAAGTTGGAAAATTATTGTCTGTAAGTAATTGATATTATAACACACTGTATTGTTAATATCCCTAGCGAGGAAGAAGTGACTTATTTACCTAGATGAAACCTGGATATACCAGAACCGAAGTATAATACGAATGTGGTTAAAAGATGATAGGTGTACTAATAATAAGAGATTGAATTGAATTGTGCAAATTAAATTGATTAATCTTCGATTTTCTTTTTTGTTGTCGCATGGCGTACGCCCAAGTATCGACTCGCATACACTACTTTGGAAACAACTGCTCTAGAGCATAAGTTTTCCATCACACAGTACGCGTTCATAATAAAATCTTGGTTAAAATGGTATCTCCCAGAAGCCATCATTTAATATTGAAATTGTCATAAGTTGTTGTATTTGCAATTTTAGGCTACCGCTACAGCCTCTGTAGAATATTGTGAGTTTCTTTATATATGATTTATTCTGTTGTCATGTTATATACAGCGATTTCTGTTGTTTCTGTTATGTGCACATAATTGTAGCAATTTCTTTCAGCAGCAAGTCAAAAGTTTAATGTGGTGAACTTATGAATATGTTAATTGTTTGTAGGCACTGTGATCATCTTATAACAGGGGAATTAAATGATTTAATGAAAAGTTTTGTGTCGGCAATCGTTTTGCTGCAGGAGAAACTTTATAAACGTGATCCTATGAAAGGAACATCCAAACGAAGATATGTTGTGGGACTACATGAATGCAAAAAATATTTGAAGCTTAACAAAGTAAAAATTTTTATAGTGGCAACTGACATTCGGATAACTAAACATGAAGGTAAGATTTTAAAAATTTCTGAACTGCTTAAGAATATTAGTTTACAGGTGCATTAAGTAATGCTGTCTGTGAAGCAATTGAATTGACAAAAACAAATGAGGTCCCGTATTTGTTTGCCTTAAAGCGCAGGGTATTAGGTGTTTTGACAATGAAGTGCATTCCTGTTAGTTGTGTTGCAATATTGAATGTTGAAGGACTTGAAGTAAGTTTTTAAAATTAGTAATTGTATTGCATAATGAGTAAGTTGCATGCTACATGTACTATGACACCACTGCACTTTGTAAATGTAGGTGATAATAAAAAATTTTAGTTATGAACCAACGTAATTTTGGAAATACAGTAGAACTTCTTCGTAATGAACTTACGTTTTACGAAATTCTCTCTTTAACGATTTTTTTACAGGGATTCTGCTGTTCGAATAATTTACCATGTAATTTTTTCTCTATTTTACAAAATAAAATTCCATTTAGCTAAGTAAAATATGAATTTTTTATAAAAACTGTTGAATATTTTTGTCTGAATCGAATTTTTGGAATTCTATCTCTACAGGTTTAAAATAACTAGCACTTTATCTGAATTCCGTATTAACTCCACTTGTAAGGGATTACTCTATTATTTATGGTCTTTAGCAGAAGACACCGGAAATGATTGTCAATAATAATTCACAGAATTTAGAACAGAGTAAGACCTTTTGTTATTCCTTTAGTTTTGAATTTTCCAAATCTGGTGAAGTTAAAACAAAGGTGCAGTTGTACATTTATTCTACGAGTACAGAGACGTGCCTGAAAACAAGCCAAAACGGAAATGCTTAATCGTTTCAGAAAAAATACAAACTTTAAGTTAAATCGATGATAGTAGGTGTAGAAAGACAGACATCGCTTTAAAATGCATTTATTATGCCATTTTGAATGAATTTCCATTTTATGAAATTTCCTTCTAACGAATTTTTTAATTGGATTTAGCAACTTCGTTAATAGAAATTCCACTGTATGTGTTCAAAACCGAACATAGCAAGTTGTGATATACAATACTTTTGCTATGTTCGGGTTTGAAACCGGTCACAGTGATCGCCAAAAAGTATACATCAAATAGGCAAAATTGTCATTTTTGATATTTCAAAAAACTTTGTACTGCAACAATTGGTGTTTGTCTGAAAACCTAATTAACCCCTATCAGATATACCAAGTGATTTTTACTTAGTTAGGAAATGGCTTTTTCCAATTATCAAAATCCAAAAATTCAAAATTTTACGGAAATTAAGTAAGATTTTATTGAGATTCTTTTAGCGTGTGTTAATCTCAGCTAATTAAACAATCTCAAGACCATAAAACAATTTTTTTCTCTCACTTTAGCAAAAATTGAATTTTTCAATTTTTAAAATATTTTTAAAGTTCACATACAAAGACTTAATTTTAAGATTCAATTTTTAAGGTGAAGGTTTTAAAGATTTATAATTGCAAAAAATAATAGAACATGTTAATTATTCCTTTAGATTTTTTATTGGTTACTGAAAAGTAATATGTTTGCATAATTTTTACGTTTTTGATGCAAGGCGCTTTTTAGGAAAAATATCTTTCAAAGATAATTAAGATCTATTTAAATGGCTCCTAAAAACTCTAATCTACTCCTGTTAATGAATTACTGTTACAAAAATCCTGTAAATGTTCTTTTATCGTTGTCTAAATGACGAGATCTTTTTTTATTCAGGTTAGGTACATGTTCTAAAAATTCAGTTTTTTTTAAAATTTCAATCAATATTTAGATAGCAAAACAACTTTATTTGGTAAATTTTTTCTCTATCTTGGATAGTATAGTCTGATCGTCCAAATTTCGTTTTTTATGTTTAAGGTGGCCGGGGTCGGTAGCTCAATGATTAAGCATTCTGACTACTGATCTAAAGTCGCGAGTTCAATCCCCGGTTCCGGTGAGGTTTTAAAAAAATTCAAAATGCAGATGAAAGCCCTTACAGAATGCCATCATTCGAAAGTGATGTAAAGCTGTGGGTCCCATGTTACTACGATGTGTAGCATGTAAAAGATCCCTTGCTAGGGTTGCAACTCCTTAGTCTCGGCAAAATTCTACGTAGGACTTTGGCCATATGACCACAGCAGTGGGTGTCTAAAGTACCTGGTACTCTGCATGCCTAGACCTTGTCCATTAACAAACGAACATTTTTAAGGTTATATGTCAAATGTGTTTATTTCTATGCACTCTTCGTGTAATAGTATTTTACAGTAGAAGTCCGTTAGGATAGCCTTTACGGCCGTGCTAGAGAATTTGTGAGACGAGCTCGAAGAGCGAGTCGAATAATACTGGCGAGGCAGTAAAAGCCCTAACGGACGTGTATTGTACAATAGTTTTTGTAACACCTACATACAATTCGGTTATACCTATCTTTTTCTAATTTATTTTCATAAAAACGCTAGATTTGTGTAATACCGTCTTAGAATGATTGAGAGTGCCTTGGGCGTTGCAACTGTTGTTTATAAATGTCATTTATTTCCAATTTTGTGTATGGCTGTAAGCAGATGACAAACGTCACTTTGACGTTTGGCACACAATTTAACAGGCCGTGGTCTTTACGGACACTTTTTATGGTCTGCGGCCGTAAAAAGGTTGCTTACGTAGTAGTAAACAGTCCTTAAAGAAATCTTTAACAAGTAGGTATTACAAAAAACAATATAAAAAGCATCAAATAACCCTATGTTAATTATCAGGTCCGCCTTAGTAAAAGAAAATGCCAAAGTTACATCTTAACCTGTTTCTAGTAAAATTTTGCAAACAAAAAATGAAAAATAAATAGAAACTAGGAGTAATTGCCGTTTACGATCTTTTTGGGTCAAGTGAGGCTATGACCATCTAGTAATTTTGTTGGCAGTACCTCTGTTGCAACTAAACTCCCTAATAGAAATTAACACTTTTTGTGTTAGGTTAGGTTGTTTTCAGTTTAAGGTTATATTTTCTGAATAGGTATATTGTTGCCCGATCTCTGTTTAAATTAAGGATGAAAAATTTTAATGATTTAACAATTGACGACAGAAACGAAAATGAGAGAACTAATGCATAAAAAAAGCATTCAATATATTAATGTTTTATTGCAATTTGGATAAGAATTGTGTACATGCTATGAAATGCCATTTTATTTTACATGCTTGTTGCATACTTGCTTGCTTGGTGGTGTCGAAGGATAAAGACGTCACAAACTGATGCCAAATAAATTTAGTAGAACAATTGAGCAATATTGGTCTATAGAAATTAACATGCGAAAAGTATAAATATCTTGTCAAATGGATGGCTTGCTGATTTTACTTCATGTTGATTTTCACAACTGCCACATAACATTTCAACACTAAAATAGTAATAAGTAGGTAGATAGTAAATTCTTATACATTACGCTGGATTGTCTTTCCTTTTCAAAATTTCATTATTAACGTACAGTAAATATATTCTCTAGTCTCCACATCAACTCGTGTTCTTTTAAATCTGGTCTGTCCTTTTTAAATTGGAAGTAGCATTGTTTAATGGAAATTTTTTGTTGTAACAAAATTATTTTGGGTATTATGACTTTTCCTTTGACGGAAATTAATAGTAGATTATATTATAAGTGAGAGAAATGCATCATTATTTGCGAGTGAGAATTTTGAATCGCGAGTGCCCCAGCACGAGCGATACAATTTCTCACGAGCTTATAATGGCATTTCGCTTACGTGTGATATACGACGTTTTATCTTACAGTAGCAATTCGTATGCCTAAATAGTTTGAGCCGTCAGAATAGGTTGCAAAACAGACAATAGATAGTTACAGTAGCACCTATTACCATACATTATACAATTGTTTTCAGTGACTAAAATGAAGTTTTATTCCCTAGTGATTATAAAATACATTATACATTAAGTTTTACTCACTAGTGAGTATAAAAATCTTTTATAAAAAATAATTTTATCTTACAGTAGCAGCTATTACCGTACATTATACAACTGTTTTCAGTGACTAAAATGAAGTTTTATTCACAAGTGAGTTTTCATTATTTATACTACTGCATTGTTGGTAGCACTGTCAAGCTATGTCAAATTCGTAATTTTCAGGTTAAGTTTTGTGTCAGTCTGTGTCAATTAACAAACAAAACCTAACCTACGAACCTCGAATTTGACATAGACTGACAATACACTTCAGTACTGCCAATACACTTCAGTACTCTCAAACGTATATCACAAATCATAGGCGACTAATTATAAATTTATTTCGCGACATATTCTGACTGCGCAAACTATTTAGGCACAAGAATTGCTACTGTAAGATAAAACGTCGTATATCACACGTGAGCGAAATGTCATTATAAGCTCGTGAGAAATTGTATCGTTCGTGCTGGGGCACTCGCGATTCAAAATTGTCACTCGCAAATAATGATGCATTTCTCTCACTTATAATATAATCTACTATTTCACACTTGGTAAATCATTTATTTTCTTACGAATACTAAAATAATAAATCTGGCAATGTGGTGACAAGAGAATGTCGAACTGACACTGACAGAAAAAAAAGTTGCATCTGCTACATCACCGAATCAGTTAGTCCAACATGAAAAGAAAAAATCATAGCCAACTCTGTCCCAAAAAGTTCGTGAATGATTATAACTAATAATATTGCACCTTATCTAGAAAACGAAACAAAATGCAAAAGAGGCAACTATGGCGGTATAATCAATAGATACTAAGAAGAAAATTTAAGAATTAACAAGAATAAATTCAATTAGTATCGTCAGTATCATAGAAACTGCCACCGTCATTCTCGGACTGTTTCCTTTAAAGCAAATTGAACACCATCTTCTCTTAAGGTATTATAAACGTTCACAATTATTTGTTTAGCAGCATGTCTTTTAATCGCACAACGGGTCTCTTACTGATATCTTATTCCTCATTTTCTGAAACTTCTTCCATATGAAAGTCATTATCAGTTTCTAGAATGGATTGTGAAGGCTGCCACATTTTCAAATTAAACATCAATTCTCAATAAAATTGAAAAAGGACAACATAAACAGAAAACACAAACGAGAAACAGAACTGATTAATTACAAAAAGGCTTTAGCGCGAGGGTATTGCAATGGTTAATTTTGATGTTCTTTCAACATCACTTTTTGCATTTTTTAACCAATACATACCTGATAATTAACGTACGATTGCTTGATACTTTATATACATTTCTACGAAGAGTGCATAGAAATAAACAAATTTAACATATAACATTAAAAATAAAAAACGGGATTTGATAGCAGTTTTTGCAATTATTTTCAAAAAAATGTAAAATTTGACAGATAACAGATGTCACGTGACAACTTTTATTTGGCTCACGTGCTAAAAGTAAACAGCTGATTTCACTTTTAGCTGATGTATAAAACGTAATTTTTAGTAAAAAAAAGCTAGTGCTAAAAGGCCTACTTGTAGTAGTGGTCGTAGAAAAATTCAATTAGAAACGGTTGCTTGGAGCGACACCTAACAAGTATGCCTTTCTTGGACGAAAAACGCCAGGGAATAAGAATTTTTTGTTAGAAATTAATACACCGAGGCACAAAAAAGTTATGAATCTTTAGATGTATGCAAAATGCTGCTGGTGGCATCCTCTACAATGTACATCAAAACTGTCATCAGATCTGATTTTCTCATCACAAAAAACCATTAGTACCAAATTTCGTGCATATTCTGCTATTTTTAAGATAAATATTTAAACAAAAATACATGCATACATAATCCTGAGCCTTCTACCGTAAGCTGTAAGACTTGGCGTCGATTGGTTGTCATTCTTCATTGTTTGGAGTTTTTCTGCACCACTTTTTCCATTCTTTTCTATTTTGGAGTTTTTGTCTCATTGTGTTTATTCTAATCCCCTCTGTTGTGCTGCCTTCCTCACATCTTTTGTTCATGTTCTTCTCGGTGTTCCCACTCTGTTCTTTCCTCCTGGTCTTGCTTCAAAAGTATGTTTCACCAGTCGACCTTTTCTCAGAAAGGTGCTTTTATAGCGTTGAAAGTTCTTCCTACAATGGCTGCACGTTCATTTATCTTCCCGTTGTTACTGATATATGTATTTGAATTTGTTCACGTGCTCTATTTCATTCCCTTCTATTGTAATGATGTGTCTTGTTTCTTCTGCTGCTATAACCATCGTCTTTGTCTTGTATGTGTTAATTTTCATGTTTGCTTTTTGCATTTCCCTATTGTATATGCTTATGTTTTCCTGTAGTTCTTTCTCTGTTCCTGCTAAAATCACCATGTCGTCTGCATATATTAATTCGGACATTTGCACCTTTTCCATTTCCTTGTCTCCTTCTTACTCTCCTTAACTACTTCATCCATAATTAGTGTGAATAATAACGGGCCTAGTACCCAACTCTGTTTTAAACCTCTCGTTGCAAACTCCTCTGATTCCTCGTTTCTGGTTCTCACTACATTTGTTGTCTTATGATACATTGTTTTGACCATCTCCGTTGCGCTTGCACCTCTATTTTCTAGTGTCTTCCATATGTCTTTTCTTCTAACTTGGCCGAAGGCCTTACTAAGATCCATAAAGCATAGATGAACTTCCTTCCCCTTTCTTATTGCCTTTTTGCTAATTTGCCGCAGTATGAATAAGTACTCCTCTTCCCTTTCTAAAGCCACATTGACTCTCTTCTAATGTGTTTTCTAGTTTTTCTCTTAATTTTGTTTCCCATATTCTGACCCATATCTTGCCCAGTATGTTTAGTAAAGTGATTCCTCTGTAATTTTCACATGCTCTTATAACACCTTTTTATACAGTGGAATTATTACACCCGCCTGCCAATCTTTTGGGGCTCTCTTTGCTTTTATCATGTTGTTCATCAGGCTTAGTATCGGTTCCCTTCCTGACTCCCCTATGTATTTTACCATTTCCGGTGATATCCCATCTATTCCTGCTGCCTTTCCTAGTTTTATCTTTTGTATTGCATTCTCTAATTCCGTTTTGGTTATACAGGGTCAATGGTCATCTATTAAAAAACAATGATAAATCAATTAATGACATTAGTGACATAAGAATTTGTTTTTTTATGTTTAAGAAAATGCCGCTACATAACAAATTCTCCAATGCTGAAAGGTTCGTTATGTCGCAACATTTTCGTAAGCACAAAAGACAAAAAACTAAGGTATATTAGGTTTAATCGATTTATTATGATGTAAGGAATCTATAACTAATTGGTGTCCCATTCTTTCTGGGACACCCTGTATACTCGATGCCTCCCTCGTTGTTCGTTGTTGTGGTGCTTTGTTCATTTTCGCTGTTGCCTTCATTTTCTTCTTCTTGACCATTGTCTCCTAACACCTTCTTGAAATGTTGCAGCCATCTTTTCATTATGTCCTCCTCTTTTGTAAGTAATTCACCTTGTTTAGCTCTAATGTTTTTTAATGTGCTGGTTCGTTTTTTCCTTAGTTGTTTTAGTGTACTGTAAAATAACTTTCATTAAAGTTGTCTTTCATTCTGTTTCCGAATTTCACCCATTCTTCTTGCTTTGTCCTATTTACCACATCTTTTACCTCCTTTCTTTTGTTTTTGTACTTTTTGTAGTCTTCCCTGTTATTAGTCTGTAGGTATATCTTCCAAATATTTTTCTTTTGTCTTACTTTTTCTTTTATTTCGTCTGTCCACCAAGCTGTTTTCTTTATATCCTTAATAACTACTTTTGTTACTCCTCAGCTTTCAACTGCTGCTTCTATACTTGGGCCGCCGAACAGATAGAGTGGAGCAGGCAACCCAAATAACATATTACAAAGGTCACTTGATAATATTTTAATTATAATTATTTAAAGGATCGGAGATGCCGACCCTTACAATTAGAACTAATTTCAATAATTGTCATTAAATAACTTTTTGAGGTTATGATGCAAATAGAAATGTCGACCAACTTAAAAGTCAAGCCTGACATTTGTGCACTTGTAATTGAAAATGTTTAGGCCTGTGGCCTGGCTCTTCCTAAATCTCATTATTGGCTGCGGCGTCGAAACCAAAACACATTGCCCGTGATATGGTTAAGTTTGTAGCGCTTTTTCTTTGGAGTTCCTTTATTCAACCATTTACAAGGACTAAATTGTGCATCTCTACTGCTGTTTTCACAGTTACATGCAAGTATAAAATATTGACTTGTAAAGTAGTCTCTTAAAGAAATTTTAATTATTAATAGAGCTGCCTGCATTATGGGTAACCGTAAGAAACTAATTCGTAGTCAAGGACGTGAAAGAATCTATAGCGACTATTGCAACTTTTCTCAGTCGTTTTGCAAGAATGAGTGACTAAAGCAACCGATGTTGGCCTAAATACAGTTAAGCGAATTGTTAAAGGAGCCTAACAAAGTGGCGGAAGAAAATTTACTTCTCCAAGAAAACAAATTACTAAACTTACCCCAGGTCATCTGTCGATCAATATAAAGAAGAAGTAATCCCAAGTGTGATCTATAACTTTGCCATAAAAAGAGACCGACAATGAAAGCTGTATTCGAAGTCGAACAAAATGAAGGGGGGTGTTAATTTCACTGAGAAATTACATTCCTTTGGGCGATTGGTACATAAAATGGGTTTTCAATAGAGAAAATGTCAAGACAATAGGCACGTTCTAATAGAAAAGAGAGAAATTCTTGCAAAACGTGTTGATTTTTGTAAGAAAATATAAATGTACTCTTATCTGATTTACCTAATGAAGGTTTTGGTTCTCAAAAGACATGAATGCAATTTTTTCTATATGCGATTAATTTTAGTTAAGCTATTACTGAGGTTACTATACACTTATTTAATTTAATGACTATACATATGAATTACCCTTTATATGGTGTTTAGTTGTATTTTACCAGTTATAACTTTTTTTATGACTTCATTGGAGACCATATTAGATGAATTAGAAGGAGTAAATCAGAAGCTTTTCATAAAGACTGCATTAAAGGAACTGCGAAGTTTCCAAAGGGGATTATGATTTGCGGCTGCATGTCAGTTAACGGACTGTTAATTTATTTATTATGTACACACTGCGACGTAAATAAATCACTATCAAAGTTTTATTGCTCAAAATAATGTTTCAATAATAATTTACCCATTATAGAGGGGTACTACTGAAATACTTGATCAAATTATATCACAATTATTGTTTTAAAGCATAAAACAACTAAAAATTATATTCCCCTTCAAAAGTTATAATATTAAGGGCCGATTTCATAATCAAGTTTAAAGCTTCATTTATCTAAAGTGACATTAGAATGTGCACACTGTCATGTGCTACATATGTAATCATGCACATTCTAACATTACTTTAGTTAAAATTAGATTTAAAATTGATTATGAAACCGGCCTTTAAAGAAATAAATAAATAAATAAAAATATTATAGTTTTATAGAAGCTTTATGTGTTGAGGCTGGTGCAGGCAAAGCACATAAAGCCATTTTTATTGCGAATAACATATAAAATTTTATTTTCAAATGAATACTTATACTGCAATAAAAGTAACAAAATTAGAAAACAATAATTTAGTAGAAATGTAAAAACTCAAGATTGAGGTAGAATTGTGATACGTTGGAAATAATTCTTCCATGGTTATGATGGATGAAAATCACAAGTAATAATTAAATTATATTGTGAAATGTTTGATTTTGTTATTTTATGTGAGTAGGCAGATAAAGTAGCAACAGTGGCAACTTTATATGCCTAATCAGTTAAAGTACTACCTTTACCTTTGGTTATAATTATAATTAACGCCTTCACTTTGCGAATCAAGTCACATAAGTTTTCACTTTTATGGTGTTTGAAAATGAACATATTTTATTTAGATTTACAAAATATAAAAATTTAAATAACTATGTGAAGTAAAGAAAAATACAGTAGAACTCGCTTTTAACGATCACGGTTACAGCGAATTCACGTTTATAACGAATAATTTTGAAGGTATATTTGAATTACATTTGATTTAATGCATGTATTTCATGTTTATTACGAATTCGTTTCACGGGAATAACGAACCAAAATTTAAGAATACATTCTCAGAACTGATCCTTTTCATCTCCTAATAAAATGTAACTGAAAGATATTAGGTATTTTGTTGTGGCAACATTATAATAAGGAAGGTTTTCTAGGAAAATAGTGTTCAGTTAAATTTCGTAGTAGGCCACTTTCTCTAGCTCTCTCTAGCACTCTGTACAATAGCGCGAAATAGTGGGCATTGTAAGCAACTCCCGTTTTTCTTAAAATCCGGCAGCTACCTACAGGATCCAGTTCTTCGAAAAGCGATAATGGGTTTCGCCCGATGTTATGGCTCAGTTCTGTTATCGCATTCTGCAAAACGAAAGTGTTGCGTCATAGCCACGTCTTAGCTATTGTATTTAACAAAACCCTTTACAGGATTAAAAATACAATAGCTACAAGACGTTGGCCTATAACGCAACAAAAAGAGTTGCAAAAATCTTCAAGTGGATGTATCTTGGTCGTTCCTTTACTGACATTCCGTATGTACCTACGCATTTTCTAGTTGTGGAAAAATGTCGGGAGTCAAACGGAAAATTTTATCGGTTTCCGAAAAAGTAGAAATTATACGGAAATTGGAAATTTGCTCAAATTATGACCTTCTTGGGTATAACGAATAACGGTTATTACGAACAAATATAGCGGTCCCGTGGAATTCGTTATAACCGAGTTCTACTGTACATAAAATACAATACAAAAAAAAATAACAGTCAATTAATCAAATAAATGGTAAAATAATACAATATAGATTCCTCTAATGGTTAACAACCTAAATTGTCTTCAACGAAATCATCTTCTTGTTCAGATGATAGATTAGAACCGAATTCACCGCTGTCGCCTACTGTAATAATTATTTCTTCTCTGTTATCCATAATGTATTCCCACTTATGTTTGTCGACACTGCACATATATTCTTCCATTCTTGCACACTCACAATTCGAAAATTATTTTCTGCAGAAGTGTTAACATCGTCTAATTTGAATGTTGTATTATTTGTAGCAACATAGTTCTTTACTGACACCCATATTTTCCCAGTCTGGTTTAATTCTGGATGGTAAGGGGGTAATCGTCGGACTACGTATGACCATGTTTCGCTAATAATTTCTCAATCATATAACTTTATGTGTAGGTTTATGTAATTTTCTTGTACCATATAATTGGTTTTGTTTCATTCAACTTAATATAAATGTTTCTTACTGATAACCACTTTTGCATGTCTGCTTTTTCCAAACAAATGTTGGATTCGGCTCAGTACAGACATTGTGATACGATGCATTATCGATGATCAAAACTGACTTTTTTGAAGATTTGCCAATAATTTTTCTTTCAGGCAATTCACATAATTTTAATGGTTTATTTCATCGTGGCAATCATCTGTCTCTTAAGTCCTGATTTAAACATCAGGAATGAATTTGGTACGAAAACCCTTTCTAGCTCCGGCATGAAGAATAATCAATTCTTGCCCTTTACTGACGGGGGATTTTAAACAATTGTTGGTACCATCATCACAACATTTAGAACAGTTAGGCCAGTCAAATTGTCGAAAATATCTCGTTTTTTTGACAAAAATACTACCTGAAAAGTGAGCATGTAGTTTTATAGAACAAATCACGTAGAATTGAATGAACTAGAAAGTAACAGCTGAATCAGTGGAGAAGTGATTCAAAATTGCGGTCAAAGTAATGAAAAAACGGTTTTTTGCATATAAAAGAGCAAAAACGCGATGAATTTTTTCCAAGTAAAAATAGGCTTATGTAGTTTAAAAAAAAAAAAAAAATTAAGCTGTCGGTTGTCAAAATCGATTAATTAGAAAAAAAGATTTTTCAATTGTTCTTAACTTTTTAAAGAAAACCGATATTACGTTGAAATTATCAGAAAGCATAGTACTCGGTGAGCAAAAAACGCACGATTTTAAAATTTGCAAAAATGTTGATTACTTTTTGCATAAATCATTTTTTTCGAAAAAAATACGTTTTCGCAGAAATTGATTTACTCAGCTTGCAGAAGTCGTACAGCAATCAGCATAGGCTTATTTTGTTCCATAAGAGTTATACTACCACACACAATATGATCGCAAATTTTTTTGCACTTGAAAATATGTGCAAATTTAATGTGAAGAGTGATCTTTCTTTTACGCGCACAAAATGTTGAATATTTTTGTCAATTTTAATTGTACCGAAATTACATAAGCACCATTCGATAGCTGCCAATTTTCTCCGTAATTAAAAAAAAATTCAGGTACGACCCATAGAAGCCGAGGAATTTTCTTGTTTGAAATTGCTGCACATTCAATTATTAATATTAGCGGCTGAAATTTGCACACACTTTAGTTGAAGACTTCTAGTGTAATATAAAAATTATTTCGCAATTATTGACCGTGTATTATTTATTGCAAACCGGTTTACATTAAGCGTCGCAAAATGTATGTTCCCTTCAAAGCGGTGCCGTGGCAAGTAGTGTTCGTTGTGGGGAGAAACTCGTAGTAGGCCGCTCCACTGGGCGTTTACTCGCCCTGCACAATGTACTCAGAATATCCTTCCTTTTTTAAATGTTTATAATGATTCTAATAATTATTATAAGAATCATAATATTTATTAGAAGAATAATTATAGCAACTAATTATTTCATTTCTAAACTGTCATTAAACGTGAAAAATATTTTTATTAAAAATAGGATTATAAGATATATTTAAACAAATTATTTACAAGTAATTGTTACGTAATATAAACATCTATCAAAGTACAAACCCTTGCATATGAGATAACTATTACTGCAGTTTATTGCCCACCCAGACATATATTGACAAAATATCAACCAAGTATTCTTTGACACACTGGGACTGTGATATATAATTACACTAACAGCCAGTCTTATAAAGTCCACTATTCTGAAGTTTATGTGTACTTTGTTGTTAAAATAAACAAAAGCGCATTTACATTCGTAGAAAGTTGACAGCTATCGAGTGGTGCTTATGAAATTTCGGTACAATTAAAATTGACAAAAATATTCAACATTTTGTGCGCCTAAAAAAAGATCTCTCTTCAAATTAAATTTGCACATATTTGCAAGTACAAGAAAAATCGCGCTCATATTGTGTGTGGTAGTATAACTCTTACGAAACAAAATAAGCCTATGCTGATTGCTGTACGACTTCTGCAAGCTGAGTAAATCAATTTCTGCGAAAACGTATTTTTTCGAAAAAAATTATTTATGCAAAAAGTAATCAACATTTTTGCAAATTTTAAAATCGTGCGTTTTTTGCTCACCGAGTACTATGCTTTCTGATAATTTCAACGTAATATCGGTTTTCTTTAAAAAGTTAAGAACAATTGAAAAATCGGTCATTTTTAGCGGTTTTTTAGCGATAACTTTTTTTCTAATTAATCGATTTTGACCATCCATAGCTTAATTTATTTGTTTTTTTTAAACTACATAAGCCAATTTTTTTTGGAAAAAATTCATAGCGTTTTTCCTCTTTTATATGCAAAAAACCGTTTTTTCATTACTTTGACCGCAATTTTGAATCACTTCTCCACTGATTCAGCTGTTACTTTCTAGTTCATTCAATTCTACGTGATTTGTTCTATAAAACTACATGCTCACTTTTCAGGTAGTATTTTTGTCAAGTAAATATCTAATTTGACTGGCCTAAGTATGGAAGCTATGCAAGTACGTTTCATCAGTGTACACAATATTTCAGCATTCGGCTTTATATTTTATCTTAAGAATTCAACACAATTTGCTGGAATTTCTCTCCTCTATTAGAATGTGTGCCTATTGTCTTGACATTTTCTCTATTGAAAACCCCTTTTATGTACCAATCCCCTAAAGGAATGTAATTCTCAGTGAAATTAACACCCCCTTTCATTTTGTTCGACTTCGAATACAGCTTTCATTGTCGGTCTCTTTTTATGGCAAAGTTATAGATCACACTTGGGATTACTTCTTCTTTATATTGATCGACAGATGACCTGGGGTAAGTTTAGTAATTTGTTTTCTTGGAGAAATAAATTTTCTTCCGCCACTTTGTTAGGCTCCTTTAACAATTCACTTAACTGTATTTAGGCCAACATCGGTTGCTTTAGTCACTCATTCTTGCAAAACGACTGAGAAAAACTGCAATAGTCGCTATAGATTCTTTCACGCCCTTGACTATGAATTAGTTTCTTGCGGTTACCCATAATAAAGGCAGCTCTATGAATAATTAAAATTTCCTTAAGCGACTACTTTACAAGTCAATATTTTATACTTGCATGTAACTGTGAAAACAGCAGTAGAGATGCACAATTTAGAAACTCCAAAGAAAAAACCCTACAAACTTTGTATCTAAAATACATATATAGAATTTAAAACAACTTAAAAAACCTCAAAACCAGGGTGGAAGAACACCAACACTAAAGAGAAAAATGTAAAATACAAAAGGGAAAAAAAGCAAATAACAGCTTTTTAAAATTCAAAATAAAAATATGAAAACAACCATTTTAACTTAAAAAAGAAATACCAGATAAATAACACCAAAAATAATTTATATTATTATTCAAACTTTCCTTACCTAATAAACATCCCCAACACGTCGAAGAAAGATGAAAAAGAGAGGAAATAAAAATAGGAAATAAATCAAACAACTAACCAAATAACCACAAACTACTAAAAATAACAAAAGGTGAAATCCAATTTTACACTATTCCTAAATCAAATTAAAACTCAAATTAATAATATAAAACTATGACCATTTTATAACTTGGAACATATACAGTGTGGTCCATTAAGTGTGCAACCAATGGGACATTTTTTTATTAGTTGTAAAACCTGCCAAAAGTTAGTGCATGTTTGATAACCATATCAGATGCCCTTAGAATGGCTTCAAGTCAAACAATATACAGGGCAGGACAAAAAATATGAAATTTGTTCAAGAATAGTTACCTTATTTCAAAAAATATAGCAAAATTTTATTGAGAAAAGTTGTTTAGAATCAAAAGTTATGCTCAAATACAAAGTCACAGCCTCCTATTCGAATTTTGATTCTTTTTTTGTAAAATTTTGTATTATCCCCGTATGATACATATTTTTATTATTCTGATTTTATTAAGAGTTTTTCATATGTAAATTATTATTAGTAAAGCATTTGTCTTGTTAAAAAGAATATTTGCGAAATTCTAAAGTTCTGTTAAATATCGTTGCAACAAACATGAAGTGGACGCTTACCTAAAAAAATATAAATCCAAGTAAATTTTACAAATACCCTTCAAGTTGCTAAAAGTTATTTAAAAGGGATGTGGTTGTGGCTACTTTAAATACATAAAAAATCAAAATAATAAAAATATGTATCATACGGCGATTATACAAAATTTTACAAAAAAAGAATCAAAATTCGAATAGGAGGCCGTGACTTTGTATTTGAGCATAACTTTTGATTCTAAACAACTTTTTTCAATAAAATTTTGTTATATTTTTTGAAATAAGGTAACTTTGTTCTTGAACGAATTTAATATTTTTTGTCCTGCCCTGTATATTGTTTGACTTGAAGCCATTCTAAGGGCATCGGGTCTTGGACACAACGCCCACTGGTCACAACGTCCACCACCTAGTATGGCCGCCATGTTGGACACAACGTCCACTTTTAAATTTGGTCATAACGTCCACCCTGGTCACAACGTCCACCGCCACAACGCCCACTCTGGTCACAACGTCCACCTTCGCATTTGGTCATAACGTCCACCTTGGACACAACGTCCACCGCCATAACGCCCACTCTGGTCACAACGTCCACCGACGCCTCTTGAAAATAACAGTTTACGGCGTCGGTCGTAACGTCCACTCTGGACACAACGTCCACCGCCATATCGCCCACTCTGGTCACAACGTCCACTTTCAAATTTGGTCACAACGTCCACCTTGGACACAACGTCCACCGCCATAACGCCCACTCTGGTCACAACGTCCACTTTCAAATTTGGTCACAACGTCCACCTTGGACACAACGTCCACCGCCATAATGCCCACTCTGGTCACAACGCCCACCTTCGCATTTGGTCATAACGTCCACCTTGGACACAACGTCCACCGCCATATCGCCCACTCTGGTCACAACGTCCACTTTCAAGTTTGGTCACAACGTCCACCTTGGACACAACGTCCACCGCCATAACGCCCACTCTGGTCACAACGCCCACCTTCGCATTTGGTCATAACGTCCACCTTGGACACAACGTCCACCGCCATATCGCCCACTCTGGTCACAACGTCCACTTTCAAGTTTGGTCACAACGTCCACCTTGGACACAACGTCCACCGCCATAACGCCCACTCTGGTCACAACGCCCACCTTCGCATTTGGTCATAACGTCCACCTTGGACACAACGTCCACTTTTGTTTTACTGGTTATTTATTAATAAATTTTTAACTGCCTTCGTTAATGCTTTTTGAGTGGACTAATTTTCTTTAGAATTTTAAAAAATGTTGGTTTTAGGCTATTTTATGTATTCTTTGAACCAATGTATAGTTTCAACCATTTCCTCCCCATTCTTGACGATTTTGGTCCTATTTTCTGCTGGATTTTGTCTATTGTATGTATTTCCAGCTCGTTTATCATATAAATCGGTATACGAAGAATAATGGTCCTGTCATAACACTAAATATAACGATTCGTTGGTTTACATGAATAACTGTTTTCTTATTGTATCGGAAAGTATTCAAACCTTCCCTGTCAAAAATATTTTTATTTTCAACGTTTTACTTAGAAATTTCCAAATTTTGGTTTTGTAACTATAAATGAGAAAGAGATACCGTCGCTAAAATAAAACGTGGTTGTCGGTGCTGTCCTACTAAGTACAAATCCCCTATTTGCTTTTAGTGTTTTACCACATACTTTAGAATATTTTAATGCTTAGTAATGTAGTTTCTTAATGTTACCTAGGGTCTCTAAATGACATTGACAAATTAGGCAGCTCTGTTAGTTAACTGGGTCAGATAGAGGACCTTCAGGGCCGATTTTAGATATTTGCGGACCCTAGACGAGAGAGTTAAACATGGGGTTTAGTGGTGGCATGATTTTAAATGACAGCGCGGCCCATTTCACTTTTACCAAACATATATTACACGTGAATTCCCGAAGCAAATAAAGATAAAAGCCAGCTGAAGAAAATACATATATTTTTCCACGATTGGGAGTAAAAATCAGTTTCTAGATTGGTTATAAAAACTGTGGCAGAATTTTCATTTTAAAGCATATATTCATTATAAAAAATATATAAGATGTATGTTGTTACTTATAATACAATTCAAAGCCTACTAAATATTGCAGCATAATTCCAATTGACTGGAACGCTTTATGAAAATCACAGCCTGCTGAATTGTGTGACAAATGTCACTTTATACGGCCTGGGCATTTTTTTGAAATCCATTGTTGTTTTCATTTCTGATAAAACGCCAATTTTGGCCGTTTGGCGCCACATGCCCACGATGACATTTAAATGACAACGGATGTCAAGACGAATTCGTGTTTAGAAATGATTTTTAAATGCAGTATCAGTAGGATAAGGACCTATTGTTTTGAATGTAGTATAAATATGAATGGTATATTCTATTTAGTGTCGTGTAAGTACCTTAGAGATCTATAGTTTTAATATTTTTCTTGAGAGAGGTGTAAAACTCCAAGAATTCGTAGTTGAAGACGGATTCATATTTTCAGGCAGGTATTTTTTGGATAGCTCACACATTTGCTTTAAAATAGCACATGATAGGCAGATAATCATATTTCTTACCAATTTGGAAGATGTTCCAGGTGGTAATAGTAATGAAGTATTTTATTCTGTGTTATTGCAAGGTTGTAAGTTTATGTGTAATTTATTGTAAAAAATTTAAAATTACACATTTAAAAGTTATTTCTTTTATTAGCTATCTATCTGTAAATTACATTAAAAATGTAATAAAGGAAGTGCAATGTGATTTTATAGTCTTCGCCCAGAAGTACCTCGGAAACACCTTTATTGAAAGCTACAATTAACAATTCTTTCCCGGTGTTTGTGGATACCTACTTATTTAAATAAAAATTGAAAATAGAAATCGCTAAAAAGGTACGTTGTTTGAAGCACCAGTACGATAATTTAAATTTAGCTTTCAGACCATTTCTTTCGTAAAACTTAGTTGGAGGTAAATTCATGATAAGATCTACCCCAATTGGTATATTTGGAAGCTGTAGTACCGTTTTCTATTTTAACAATAACAAACAAAATCATAAGCAATAATAACGAATAAATTAATCAACAAATTATACTGTGAACGTAAATAATGTATTTGAGAAAATACACGGAAAACTAGCAGGAACCTGAGCAAAGAACACAATAGAAAATCAAAGTAAAAAATACACGGGAGGGTTATATTATCGTTGTAAAATTTTAAGAAACGCCCTAAAATTTGATCAATCATTTGCATTGCAGTCAACGTAGTAACTGATGTTACATTGCAAATTTGAAATTCCCGCTCGTGGGTATACAGAGCTCTGCGGAGAATCGCTAAACTACACATATGCCCAGGCCGCATACAGTGACGTTTGTCAAACAATTCAGCAGGTCGTGATGAAAATAATTGTTTCTACTATAGGTCGTGGACAAAATAATATACACAAGGCAGGAGTGAACGCGGGCTTCGCCCTTGGGCTTTAAACTTACACTTCGAACAAAATCATGCTTTACTCTTTTTTTCTGTATAATGTACTATGTAATTGTTTAAAAAAGTCATTTTAATAGGAACAGTACTAAAAAATCTAAATGGGTTTACACCGAACTTTCCTCGCGCGAATTAGATCAATTTACAAATTTAAAAAAATGTATCCCGCTGGGGTTTGAACCCGCCTCATCTGCATAGCGATCGTAACCGCACCTGCGTAGCAATTGACTGCATCGAAAAGTCGAACTGCGCCATTGAGCCTAATTCATTCCAGGTATATATATATATATATATATATATATATATATATAATGTGTATGCAAAATATCATCTTCCTCCGACAAATAGTTTTTGAGTTATACCGCCAACAGACAGACGCCTGTTTTTCGTCATCTAGAGACCCTGAAACCTGAAGAAATCTCGGAAGGTAATTTTTTCGTAATTACAATGAAAATAAATTACAAGTAATAAACAATACCTGACTAATAAAGAAAATATCGTTTTTTGTCTAGAATTTAATTCAGTGAAATCGTTTAATATCTCGTCATAATTCAAAGACCGCATTGCTTCTGCTTCTATCTGAATTATAGATAACGTTAAAGCTCTGCCCAATACAGTTTGGTAGATATAATTTTTAAGTTTTAAAAGTGAGACATATTTTTCTAGAAGCATTACAAATCGACATAGTAAAATATACTCTTAAAACATTTCTACATTGGGAAGTTTAGAAATAATAATATTTTTTATTATAAATTTTACATCTCATAAGGCGAGTTTAAAGAATTCCTCGTAGGGCTGTCAATATTCTGAAAGGCCTGACGAAGACACTGGTGTGCATTTATGTCCAGTTGACAGAGTCGAAATTAAACAATTTGTACGTGTAATCACAACTTAAAATATTAATAAGTGTGCTAGAGTAGCCAATAAAACAATATTGCATCATACACAATTACGTCTTAACTTTTTATATGTATAAATAACATAAGTTGTCAGAAAACCAATAAAACAATCATTTTTTCCATCTTAAATGGTTATCTTTAATTATTACTAAATACTTTTATGTTCGTTATCGAATTTATTTGGACAGTTGAATTTTGAATTTTACCGCAAGTATATTCAGAAAATTAATTTTTGTATAAAATAAATGGTATACATTTAGTTTTTTCAATATTTAAAGTGAGGAAGTTATGCCATTTCACCAATTTCTTTATTAAAAAGTCATGGTATACACTGTCAAAGGATTTTATACTGTATAACTTGCGTAAATTCTTGAAATTAGATAGTGTAAACGTCTTTTTTAGCCAAACAGTGTAGATGAAACTACTTTGTGCGTTGTAAAAAATCAATAAGTCATTTTTTAATTAATTTTGCTACTATTTTAGCTAGAGATGGTAGCAACAATATTGGCCCATAATTTTCAACAACATCCTTCCTATTATTTTGAATATTTGTACGGAATGTACAATGGCAGTTTTCAGCACATCTGGAAATATATCAGTGTTTAGGACTTGATTTAATACAAACTGCATTGGTTCGATAAAATACCGTTTTCTTCTTTTTATTGATTTTAAGTGTTCGTCAGTCAAGTTCTCTATTTCTGATGATGTGGTGTTCATTAAATTATCTATTTCTTTCTTAGTTACTAGGGATAAAAATAAGGTCGAATTACCTGGGGAAACATTTTTATTATTAATGTATTGATTGTTTAATTAATTTTATTCGCAATCACATTGTAATGTGTCAATTTCATGACATAACAACAGCTGGGAACTATAGTCCATTTACTAAAGGAAAAAAGTTCTAACTCCGTTGACTCAAAACCGATTTTGAACATTTTTTTTTTATTATTTCGGAAAAAGTCTATAGAAAAATTCCCCATAGGTGAGAAGGTGTGCTTTTTATTTTTTCAATTGTTATTAACAAATAAGTGTTTTTTAATATATTCTTAATTAAAAAAATATATAACTCCTTTATTTATTTAAACCATTTGCTGACATTTGATAACATAAGGTTTTTGGGTTCACAGATTACGAATCTGGCCTCAAAATTGGTCTAAAAACAAAAATGGCGTCTACAAAATGGCGTCGAAGGTCAAATTTTTTATTTTCTTTTTTTAATTTTTATTAGATGCCTAGGGGTTTTTGGGGGCGCTGATTACGAATTTAACATTAAAACTCAACTAAAATAAAACATGGCGGATCCAAGATGGCGAAAAAAATTTAATTTTTTTTTATTCGGACTTTAGTTTTTAGCTATACTATAGGGTTTTTTGGGTCGCTGATATCAAATTTTATGTTAAAATTTATCAAAAATGAAAAATAACTTCTTTAAAGCGGCAAAATAGCTTCTTTCCTGAATTCCGCACGTTGCCTCATATCTAGGGATTTTGGACACAGTAATTACAAATATAGCATAAAAGGTTAATTTTTATGGTGTACGAATATTAGTATTATTATTTAATAAGCATTATATACAAATAAAATTCTAAATTGTTAAATTAACTCAAATTTAAATAGATTAAATACATTTAAATATAACATACGAATACATATAAATTCCAACGCCTAAAAATGTGTTTTCTACGACCTTTTTGTACAATTTCCAAAAGATATTTCTGAATTAAAAGATTTTTCTGTTTATGACCGACGGGGGAATGTTATTACATAAAAACAAATGGCAACTTGTTCAACAGAATTGTGCAATTTTAGATATATTAATTTTATTGTACGTAATTATGGAAAAAAAACAAGTGTTTTTGTCGATTATCAGAAACAGAATAAAATCTACTGAAAGAGACCGACGTCTAAAAACGAAAACTGCACCAGATATTCGATTTGAAAGAGACAGTTTTTAAAGTTGTATCAAGAAAAAATTCTGGCAAATGTCTTTCATGTCGTTTTATTAATTTTTTAAAACAAACTTTAGCTGCAAATAATATCCTTGCTCTCAAGCTGAAAGTGATGCTGATCGGTTAATAGTTACAACAGCTCTCAATGCATCAAATAAAAACATAGTCGTAGTATCAGAGAATATAGACGTATTACTTACATTAACAGCTTTAGTTTCATGCTGATAAAGATATATATTTTTTAAAACCTGCCAAAAATATAGAAAATAAAAAAATATCTTCTTCTAAAAGCCTATAATTTGCGCATCCCAATAAATTGTAGTGAGCATGTTCTTTCTGTACATGCTTTAACTGGATGTAGGTAACACTTCAGCATGTTTTAACAGAAGAAAGAATCTTCTTCTTCTTCTTGTTCAGGTGCTTATCCGATTTCGTATGTTTGCCATTAACACGGCTATCTTCACTTTATTGGTTGCAATCCCAGATAACTCATTGGATGATTTCCCATACCACGCCCTTAGGCTTTACAATCAAGATATTCTTCCGCGTCCTGGTCCACATTTACCATATATCTTGCCTTGTATAATAGATTGTAGTAGGATGTACTTATTCTCATTCCTCATTATTTGTCCGAAGTATTGGAATTTGCGTATCATGGTGTTGCCCATGATCTCTTTACTTTTTTTTCATTCTCTCTAGGACTTTAGTATTTATTACACGGTCTTTCCATAATATCCGCAATATTCTACGGTATAACCACATTCAAAGGCTTCGATTTTTTTTGTGATTGTTTCGTTAAGTGTCCAGGACTCGACCCCATAGAGCAAGATGGGAAAAATGTAGCATCTTAGCATGCGAGTTTTTGTGTCAAGGTGCAGATTATGGCTTTTGAATATAGTTTAATATATTGAAGATGTATAAGGATGAGCAAGACGAATAGGACCGGCACCTTATTAAAGATCCACATGGATAAGTCCTAGTAAATGAAGCAATGGCTATGTTCAGGAAAGAATAAATTTGTCAAAATATTTGAAAATAGCAGTGATTTGCAAGAAACTGCAAAAATCTATATAAAACAATTTTGGTATAAAATGTATGCTTGCAATGTATGGTGCAAAGAAAGGTAACTGCTTAAACTCTTACAGAAATGTTGAAGTGATTGAAAGTTTTTTATTATTCATATACCACAAGGTAAATGAGGTTACAGACAATACAATACATATATTTTTTAAATAAAAACATTTTGAATTTTGGGTTTGATTCTTTTATTAAGGCGTCTACTAAAAAAGTAGCGTTAATTTAGCATAATTGTGCCCTACGATGAATCCAGCAGAACAACATTTAAAACACGTGTATTTGCAAACACAGTTGTGGCTGGGAACCGATATTTCAAGGGAAGATTGGGGTTGGAAATATGATACAGGAAAGTGTTTTCCTATCTTAATGACGCAAGAACCAGATCCACAAAACATCTTAAAAATTATTTTTTTGCAACTACAAAACTAGTTGCGGGCGAGCTTGTGGGTATAGGAAAAGTGGCCTTTAGGCTCAGCGGCTTGCGGTGAATGTGGAGGAAATAGTTGCCTTAATTCACGACCGGCAGTGTCAATGGAACAAGTAGAGGAAGAAGAAAATAAAGCTAAATAATTTTGTTTTTTGTTTTTAAATGTATCTTGGGTTAATTTTAATAAATCAATTAAATTATAATATCTTGAATACTCATTTAACTCCTCTATTATTTGTTTCCACCATTTTTCAGACACCGGTTTCCATTTTTGATAAATTTTAACATAAAATTTGGGATGAGCGACCCAAAAAACTTCTAGGTATAGGTATCAGAAATTAAAAAAAAATTACCCCTTTCCGCCATTTTGGCTCCGCCATTTTTTGTTTTAGTTAAGTTTTAATGTCAAATTCGTAATCAGCAACTACACAACCCCCCCAGACTACTAATAAAATTAAAAAAAAAATAAAATAAAAAATTAGACCTTCGACGCCATTTTGTTTTTAGACCCATTTTGAGGCCAGATTCGTAATCTGCGACCCCATAAACCTTATGTTATCAAATTTTAGGCGATTGTTTAAATAAATCAAATAGTTATAAATTTTTTAATTAAGAGTATATTAAAAAACACTTATTTGTTAATAACAATTGAAAAAATAAAAAGCACACCTTCTCACCTATGGGGAACTTTTCTATAAACATTTACCGAAATTATAAAAAAAAAATTTCAGAATCGGTTTTGAGTCAACGAAGTTAGAACTTTGGCGAGTTTTTAGCCTTTAGAAAATGGACTACTAGATGATTACTTGAAACTAGCCAGGAAATTATTACATACCCCGAAAAATATTACATACCTGAAGAGTGGGGTGTTTCCATGGTAACAAAACATTGAGTGGGTTGTTTTCATGGTAACAAAAATATTAGCTACATCAAGATATCTATTATTCAGAATTCAATTGTAGTTATTTTTAAAATTAGATGATTGCAAATAAAATAGTATACATACCATGGTGGAAAGTTTCATCCCTGTCTCAAGATAAAGTTAACCTCGACGCTACGCGTCTCGGTAAACTACCTAATCTCTCGACAGTAATGAAACACTTCCCACCTCGGTATGTAATATACTATTTTACCCTAAGTAGTTACAGCAGCCATATCTTTACCTACCTCACTGAAATATCCATTGAATTCATCAGCGATTTCCTTTTCATTCTGGAGTTGTGTACCATATTTTGATATATTTGTTTTATGGTAGATTTACAAACAAGCACAAACATTCATACTGTAGTTTGCAGTTTTCCAGAGGCCTTTCGGATCAGAAGTTTTACTTACTTGTTCACTATTATAATTACACTTAGCTGTTTTTATTCAAGTTGGTAATATATTGTAGTAATTTTTATAACTTTATCGAATTTCATAAAGTAGTGCACTACATTTCTACATTAAAAACCGTTGAGTAGTGTGATATTTTTCACCATAGCAACCATTACAGCATAGCAACGGCGATTCATTTTACGTTTGGCACTGTCAGTCTATATACATAATACTCGAAGTTATCAAGTTAGGTTTTGCGTAAGTTTTTGACACAGACTGCCGCAAAACTTGACCTGCTAACCTCAAATTTGACAAAAACTTACAGTGGTCACGCCTGATCACACTGGTCCGTTGAACATCCTTGTTTTTTATTGTGAGAATGAGAGAGTTAACCGACACACCAGTGCGATGGTGGGACATTGTCGAACACAGCCCTGTACTGCCAAACAAGGTCCTTAAATATAGCAAGCGTGGAAATATATGTCATCTCAGTAACCGCCATTTTCGTGCCCACTAACAATGAATTTTTGGCAAAGCCGTCGCGATTAGAGTGAGAAACGTCACAGCTTATCATTTAAAAGATTAATGTTAGATGGTTTGAGAGTACCCGGATGTGCATCTTTGAACTGCTCTAACCATTCAAGACCTAGTTTTCGTTTATTTGGTTTTCCCGCTGACTAAAAAGGGAGAGAATTCTGGGTTCAAAATTCAAGGTTTAGATTTCCCGCCATTTGGCGATATTTTCGTACCCACTGCATAGTGGAAATACATGGGATGACCTGTATTTCCAAGTTTGCTATATTTATTGACCTTGCTGCCAAACGCATAACATCTACTGGAGCTGCTGATGTGCTTCAGTGCATAGAAAGTAGTTCTGCTTAGCTTGGTTATGTTTAGACATTTAGTGTCACTTTTATAATATAAAAATATAATATTTCACATTTTTTATCAAATGCGATAAAATATACGGAACACCTTAGAAAAGCGATTTTATTGCTCGTTGTTCGCTGATGCTCCTACTCAAACCAGCCATACTTGTTCAATAAAACATCACTGTTCTAAACTAGTTGCGTAATGTAGTATTTTAAGTCAACGTCCTTGAGATTTTTAAAACCTTTTGCTTTAATTTGTGCATAGCGTTTCAAGCCGTCAGATCTTCCAAATCGTTTTTAGACAGTTTAGTTGTATAAGTAAACTCATCTTGAGGAACGTCAAAGGGCGTTACCTCCCCTGTAATATCCACTGCTATGTATTTCCAATTAAGTTATCTGATTTGCTTATTGCTTATGTAGCAGATTGCAAATAAATATCTACACAAAAAAAAGAAAATTTGTGCATAACATATATTGCATTGATATTTTTTTTCGTAATCCATTTTTTCGGTTTTTTTAAATTTGTTTTAACTGTTTCGTCTTCTAATAATCGATTTTTAGTTATTTAATAAACGATATATTTTTCAGTTGCTAAATAATGATTTGGTTCAGAACACAACTGACCACAACTAACTAGAGTAACATGTTCAATATACTTATCCAGTTATCCTTGTCAAAGATTTTAATAGTCCTATTTGCCTGTGTGTTACCTTCAATGCTTCCTCCTTTCCTAACAGAAACAGTTGATAGTGTAGCATAATGATCTGTGATATTCGTTATTAATATGATCTCATTGTGTAATATAAAAATTGTAAATAAATTACATAACCGCTAAAAAAGTTCTTTAATATTGATTCTTTAATCTATTGTGTATATCTATTTGTGTATAGTATTTCATTAAGAAGACTATTATTTATAGATCTACTATGTATTTACATTGGGACGCCAGCGTGGCTCTGATGGTTAGAGCATCGGACTGCGGCGCGGAAGTCTGGAGTTCAAATCCCAGATCGATGCCTGGCGGGCGGCCTACCCAGTCGCTTTAAATAATTGGGAACCTGCGTTCGAAAGAACAAGGGGTAATAATGCGGTTGTCTAATGCGTGGTGCTCACCACATCACCACGTGTCATGAATTTGACACGCGACAGCCGGGTGTGAGAGCGAGGATACGGAAGCTCTAACCTTCCGCCTTGCAGGCCAAGCTCCTTCAAGGGGTGTTAGTGCCTCACCACCATTATTATTATGTATTTACATTGACAGTGATTGGAGTTATAATCAACATCAGACATGCAGAGTGATCAAAGAAGAAGTATGTACATCTGTGCCGCTACATTCTTTATTGTTCTCAAACTAGCCAAAGCTAATTCAAGAACAATAAAGACACATATAATACATAAATTAATATTTTATTTATCCCGCCCTAAAACAAATATTCTACTAAATTCAGCGATATACCGAATGTGCAGCCTGAGCAACAGATTCGCCGGAAAACTGGATTTTTACATGCCTTCTGTTGAAAAGTTTAGCCGAATATACTTCACATTATTTTAATAGTTATTTACTATACAAGTGGGATAAGAGGATCATTAATATACATGTGTATAAGTTACAAACGAGTGAGTAGTACGAGTTAAGCTATTAAAAAAGCCTCAAAAACGTTTAAAAAAGCGTTAACTTAAGCAAAAAAGCATAAACTCTTACAAAAAAGCTTTATTATAAAAAACGTCATAAATGAAAAAAAGACTATTCATTCATTTAACTAATAACAGTAATTCTGAAGAACAAGTATAAACCGTTCAATAGTTATTTGCCAGATAGGAGGCCATGTTAGGGTGATGAATTTCACCCTGTAAATATGCTGTCAGTCATTAACAAAAGTTAGGTTATGCTCATTTTATACAAAATGATAATTTTATGTTAATGTACAAAACGTGGTTGCCAGATTTGGTTTTGGATTTTGTGCCACTTTTATTATTGGTTAAGATAAATTTCATGAAAGACAAATTGCTGATTCTGAATACGTTTCATACTTTGTTGAGTAGGCATAATGGTATAATGAAAGTCGTTTTTTTATTGTAATTATAAATTGTATACAAAAATATTTAAATATTACAATTTATGCATTTTTTCAGTATAAATAAAGCTTTTACAAGCCACTTTAGGCCCATTGCATAACAATCTGTCTCCATTGTCCCTTATTCATGATTTTATTTCTCCAGTCTTCTATTCCTTTCCTTGCTATGTCTTCTATTACTGCCTCCTTCCACCTATTCGTTGGTCGCCCTCTTCTTCTCGTTTTTGCGCTCTGCCTTCCAATACTATCTTAGTAGCTCTTCCATCTGGCATTCTCCATATATGCCCAAACCATCTTAACCTTTGAGCTTTAATGAAGTCTACTTTATTTGGCTCTCCATACTTCTTTTGTACCTCTTCGTTTGTAAGTTTTCTCCAACCATCATCCGTCCGAGTCCCTCCAAATATTTTTCTCAGCATTTTTCTCTCCCACGTACTTATCATGTCTTGGTCTGCCACATTCATCGTCCATGTTTCACATGCGTACGTAGCTGTGGGTCGAATTACAGTCTTATAAGTCGTAGTTTTGCATTTCGCGACATTTGTCTTAAGGACATTATACTATTTAACGCGCCCGGACATCTCGATGCTTTTATTAACCTTGATTTCATTCCTTGTGTGTAATTTAAGTTTTCAGAGATTAATGTTCCTAAGAAAGTAAACTCCTTAACTCGTTCTATTCTCAAATCTTAATATTACGCCATTATTATTGATTTCTTCAGTTTTTCCATTACTTCTTTGTTAAAGCTGCTGAATATTGTCCAGTGGAAGTTGAAGAATGGATTTTTTTTCAATATGGCCACAGAAGAAAATCACAGGGAGTTAAGTTACAAGACCTCGGGGGCCACACTGTAGACATGTTTTGACTAATAACTCTGTTTTTGTAAAACTCTCCAAGTAAATTTATGCCCCATCTTATTGAAAGTACGTAACCCTTTTGTAATTCATTGTCACGTAACTCTTCAAAAAACGGCGACAAAATTTCAGTATGATATGGTTTTGCTGCACTCAATTACCTTAAAAAAATATAGACCTATTAACTCTTATTTTACTAATTGCAGCCCAAACCCCGATTTTTTGTGGGTGAAGCGGTTCTTCAACATAAAAATTGGGATTCTCAGCGCTCCACATCCTCATACTTTGTGAATTAATATAGCCAGATAAATAGAAGTATGCCTCATCAGTAAAGAAAGTTTTCTCAAACGCATTATCGTTATTTCCTAAATTATTGATAAACCAGTTACAAAATTCCAATCTAACCGGAGGATCGTTTGGCAGCAGTTTCTGATACACTTGCAACCGGTAAGAAAAATAATGCAAATTGCTTCTTAATATCCTATGAGATGTTGAATATGAAACATTTAATTGCTGTCCTAAATGGCGAACAGATACGTGTGGTTGTTCTTGCACAATTTGTCTCGCATTGTTAACTACTTCTTCAGTGCGTATGTTGCAAATAGTATGTATCATTTTTAGGTCGTGGGCCAAAAGGTTTAATTTCAAAATTGTTCCGCCCCATAATATTTCTAATAGTTCTTTCAGATATCTAAAACAGTACAAAGCCGAAAATTAAAGCAACAATTAAGTTTTATGCATAAATACTTGCATCCCAAAAGTCACTAAGCCGGGCAAAGATTGCAGTTTCACTGAGATCGGGCCTGTCGGCTTTATAATGCCTGTAAGCCTTTGTAATTTGTAGTTTTGTGTCACCTTTAATGACTTTTGGCATACTTACTTTAGTACTACAATTTGTTGACAGATAGATATCCATGACGCCGATGTCCATACATATTATGCCTAGTGGCAAACAAAGTATGAAAGGACTGGCAACATTGCATGTTTAACCTCAAAATGTCAAATTAGACACTTTCGTGAGCCTCCTGTACATAACAGCTGCTTCTGACAAAGTGTCAGAAAGAGTTTCTAGGGAGTTTTAGTTTTATTAAACATAAAAACAAAATTCCATGTCTACCTACTTGGCAAATAACTATTGAACGGTTTATAGTTTTAATAAAATTTTATGATAAAACATAAAATGTACACTACGCAAGAAAACATTTTTATTATTGGGGAATATTTTCGATCAGGGCAGTTATTACTAAATTGAGAATAGCAATATACCCATGTGGTTTGTAAGCAGCAGTTTCAACTGCAGTTTCCTAACAGAGTTGTTAAAGAAACTGATTTGCTGCACTGCATTCGTAGCACTCTTCAAAAATTTCTGGCGATAGGAAGTGTAGAAAAAGGCAAGTCTACTGAAATTCCACCCACTGCCCCAAACATTATTGAAAATGTGAAGCTCTTGTTGCACGAAATCCAAAAATGTCAGTGCGTCATATTTCAGCTCAGGCGGATGTTCCTACAAGTTCTGTTCACAATATTTTGAAGAAGTGACTGCACATGCATCCCTATAAAGTATCTGTTTTGTTTAATCCTGTTATAGAAACATGTGGTTTCTTCCTTAGATACCAAGCGAGAAACCATTTGTTTTGCTCACACAGATTGTTTTTATGGCAACGGGTGGGCGAAAGTAGTGAGTGAAAGTCATTTTTCGCCCACTGTCACTGCCCAGAATAAAATACAACATTTTAACATTTTAACTTTATTTGAACACTAACTACATTATTGTTTAATTATTTGTATAGAAATTAACCACACAATTCTGGAAAACTGGGGTACTTCCATTAAAAATGCCAGAAGTGGAAAATTGATGTGCTTCAACGATTCCCGTTCCTGCAGTATCTTCTGTCACGGAATTTTCTGTTGCCTCAACTTGAATAGGTTGACCACAACGAAGAAGATGCATACTTCTCAATTAGGCCGTTAAAATAGGCTACAACAACAGTTTCAGTTATCACTTGTACCTTTTTTGCCTTCATCCATTCACGAAATTTTTCCATTTTTTTCATGTATCTTCCCTTTGACTTTTCTGGCAACAAATGAAATGTAGCGGCATCAGCAGCTTTTTGGACGTCGTCGGGCACAACAAATTCTTCACTTTGCTCCATTTTTGTAGCAATTTAATAAGGCAAATTCAGGAAACTGAACCACGCGTAAAAATATTGACAATTTAAAAGTTGGTTATTAACAAACCATAGCAACGTAACAACACAACCTGCCTACGTTTTTTATATTGAATAATTTTTGTTTGTCATATCAAAATTGTATTTGCAGAAATTTTTTAGATATTATAAGTACAGGATTAAACAAAACGCTATACAGCACTCGTGGAGAAACCGTTTCGCTCACTTATTTGCCTTTGCACACTCGCCTAGCGGCTCGGGTGCAAAACTGGCAAATGCGTGAGCGAAATTCTCAGTTTCTCCACTTGTACTGTAATATACTATTACATAATATTCTACCACGACACCGTGCTAATCGAATACATTATTGCAACTTTTTCCAAGAAAATTTAACCAACAACGATGCCCTTGATTTAAGTTTCTTTAGCGATGAGGCATGGTTCCATTTAAGTGTATTTGTAAATAAACAGAACTACAGAATGTGGTCAGTCGATAATCCACATAACCATATTGAGTCTTATTTACATCTTCTTAAAGTTGTAATATGGTTAGCTCTATCACGTCGCGTCGTAGCATCATAGGAACAATATTTTTCCATAACACAATAAACGGTCAACGTTATCGAAAACAACTGTTAATGCCCTTCTTGGATCAACTACATCCCGATGAATTTAATGGAGGTTACTTCCAGCAGGATGGGGCCACTGCGCATACAATGAAAAAATTACAATTTCTCTAACAGTTTTTTCCCAATCGAGTAATTAGTAGAAGAACTTGGGCAGCAAATTTACCTGATCTTACTCCGTTAGATTCCTCCATCTTCGGACATCTTAAAAATGAAGTCTACAAAGAAACAATTAATAAGTTAGAGGAGCTGATGGAGTGCATCAGAATTAAATGCAATGATATAACATCTGCAATGTTGCACCACGTTTTTGATAACATGAAACGTAGGGTAGCATTGTGTATTCAGTAAAATGGTGGACACTTTAAGCACTTGTAGCCAAACAATAACTGACCCTTTTCTAAGGACTACCTTCAGCCACGAAGTTATTTTCCTTCTGTTGCGTTTAAGTTCTGTATTCGAGAAATATTTTTTATTTTCTGGAAAAAATGTACTATTATAGTCCTGTCAAAATAGACATTCAAGGTTTCAATAATTCTCAAGAAGCTGAATATTGGTACAAATGTTGAGAACACCGTTGTAATCAAATTGTAAAAAATCCCCATCGATACTACGTGTTGTTGTCTCTTTCTTCTCATTCTCCTTCTTCTTCTTCTTCTCATTCTTCTTCTCCTTCTCATTCTTCTTCTTCTTCTTCGTCTTCTTATTTTTCTTCTGCTTCTTCTTCTTCTGCGTCTGCTTCTGCTTCTTCGTGCTGGGTACAAGTAAATTGTTGTAACAGCGAAGCATCAGTTGTCTCGTCGCTGATGTAAGAATCCTCTTCTCTTGGAGATTCAACATTGGAGCAGGACTCGCCTCCACAACTACTAGTGCATGCTGCTGAACAAAGCGATCCTACTTTTTTGCAGCCGCATTTAGAAGTACACCCCTTTTTGCAGTTATTTATTTATTTATTTTATTTATTTTATTTATTTTATTTATTTATTTATTTATTTATTTATTTATTTATTTATTTATTTATTTAAAGAATATCACATTGTCAGCCAACAGGTAAGAACCCAATTACAGGTTGACACGAATTACAAGATATTATTATTCTGCCGCACTTAGCCAAACAGCAGCATCTCCAATGTTCACCAATGGAAACGCTACTCTCCAGCCAAGCACGGCAGCATTGTGGTACTAGTAGTACAATAATATGAAAATAAAAAACTAACGGGTGTTCATAAACAGTCGTCATCCCAGTTGCCTTAAAAAACAAAATGTTATGTCTTTGATTAATTCGTACAACACAATGAAACGTCATTGAGTACTGTCATAACGCATTTTTTCTCAATTTTCATAGACATACGTTTCTGAAGTCAAAACCTACTGGGATGACGACTGTTTATGAACACCCGTTATAAGTAATGAAAACAAAAAACAAAGCAAATTTAAAGATTTTGCATAAGCATATTTTTGAATTTTGGAAAAGACATGCAGAAAATATCGATACACCAAGCATACTGATTATAAGATCGCATAATTCTCCAAAACGGTGAGTTTAAAATAACATTGGTACTAGCAAATTCCGATTTGAACAGTTGAAAATGTCTGGTATTGAACTGAGGCACATTAAAAGTAATACATGAAATTAAATCCGGACAGTTGAACATATTATTTACAATCTTATAAAGAACAGTAACATCATTACACTTCCTACGATTTTCCAAAGTCACTAAGCCGACAGTCGCCAATCTACAGCCATAGCTAGGTAAGTCAATATTCAGTCGCTTACAAGTAATTCTTGCAAATTTTCGTTGGATTTTTTCGATTCTATTACAATGAATTGCATAACAAGGGTTCCAGATTACGCTTGCGTATTCAAGATTTGATCTAACGTAAGCAGAATACAACAGTTTATATGTATTAATATTTTTAAAAGAATTTGTAATTCTTAAAATAAATCCTAGCATAGAATTTGCTTTATTTGTAATGTTTTCAATATGCTTGATAAAAGTTAATTTAGAATCAAAAGTAACACCAAGATCTTTCATAAAATTTACTTCAGTTGCAAAATAGTAGTTTATTTATCTAGAACGAAAAGTGGCATTTTAAAGACGAGAAAGTTGTTGGAATTATTTGCGAGGGCCTTTAAAAACACTTTTCGTTCGTGGTGAATACAACGGTTTATTTCATACTGCAAGTTTAATGAATTTTAAATGAAAAGTTGTAAATCATTTCAAATTGCATGTCAACAACTGACGTATAATTTTAAAGTACTTGAACTTTAAAATTTTACTTTAAAGTACTAGGACTTTAATGTTCCATTTTTTGTACAATAAATAAGTTTTATAGTACTTGAACTTTAAAATTTTACTTTAAGGTACTAGGATTTTAAGGTTCCATTTTTTGTACCATAAATAATCCGAAAAATGTAATTTTTGACATCAGTATGAAATAAAATAGCATTGAGGAGCTTTTCTGTTGCAGCTGGAAGTAAAATCTGGATTGGATCCAACGTATCGTTAGTTAACTTCCAACCCCAGTCTTCTGGGTTTAGTTGCAGAAGCAAAGGTTGGGGGAAGAAAAGCTAGTTTCTTGTTACGAGTAGGGCTGGGTGATATATCGATAAATACCGATATTATTTCCATGTTGATATATCGATATATAGAAATATCGGGTATCGAATATCGATATTTATCGAATATCAATATATCGGTATTTATCGAATATCGATATATCGAATATGGAAATATCTGATATCGATATTTATCGAATATCGTTATTTATCGTTATCCCCATAATTATTGATATCGTCATAATTATCGATATCTCCATATTATCGATAAATACATATATATCGAGATTTATGGAATAGCTGTCAAATTAGTAGTTTCCACTTGTCTAATCCAACTGTTGTCAGAAACTGGTCAACATGTAAATGTTCAGATTGGTTTACGATAACTTTTTGTATGTATACCGTATACATTGTATCATGTATGGTTACGGCCAAATAAAAACGACCAGCATTTTGACATTCTATGTCATTTTCATCAATTTTGGTAAATCAGGCTTTTACTTGACAGTATCTTGACAATTTGAATTCTTAATATGTCATTTTTAATTTTGTTTCTTAGGTGATTTAATACCAATTCACAATAGAGTAAAGTACTGCCCGGTTTTATTTGGCCGTAACTGTACAACATTCGCTTAATTTGAAGTGCCATAAATTCAATTTGTTTTAATAATCCTAATAATAATACTTTATGATCTAAAATGATCTACTATGTTATTCTACATATTGACCTATTGTAATCACGCATAACCCGATTTTACAATCATAAATTGTCTTTTCAAAAATCGATATGAATATGGGTGCACTAAAAACGATGTTTCTGTTAACTATTAGGTAATCTTTAAAACATTCGAGTGCTGTATAACCATTTTCGAACCTGATTTTTTGCGTTGCCACTATTCATCTAAACTGAATTTGGCTATTCAGAAACTATAGTTATAACTACGCATTGATTGTGGTGTACAGTTGTCCATACATACACATCTCACGTTACAGTAAAATAAATACCTAATATTTGTTAATTCTTTACTTTTGTAACACATATAATTAGCAAGATAGAAATATACTTTAATTATTCACATATTTTAATAAGTACCATTTATTTTCTTAAAATAATGCCATACAATATAATAACATTGATAACGATATAAAGCATATTCGTACTCCGTAAGTCCGTACTCCGAATTTAACACGTATTCCATTTTGCAACTTTTAATTCTTGTAAAGTAGCTAAATTTAAAAATATTGCGCAAGTCTGCTGATTTAATTTGCGTGGATAAATCCTTTTCGGGCGTTTTTTTTTTGTTTATGCTACACCTTTTTCGCGTAATATTTGATAGTCAGCACTCAGCAGTAGGGCTGGGCGATATATCGATAAATATCGATATTATTTCCATATCGACATATGGAAATATCAGATATCGACATATCGATATATCGATAAATATCGATATAATTCTGATATCGAATATCGATATGTAAATTTTAATATCGCCCACCCCTAGTTACGAGTCTGTTTTACAAAAGATTTATGTCGAAACTTATCTAAGCAGGTAATTTTTTTTGGAGCTCCATATATAGAAAGAAAGAAGCGAATTTCGTTGGTAATTAAAGCTTCTGGAATAGCGTTAATTTCTTCGAAAATTTTAGCACAATCAACTAAGTTTTGTTTTTCAAATAATTTAAAAACTTTTATTTTACCCCTCCTGAAAATTGCCGATGTCGTATCGCAGCCAGTAATTGCATGCAAGAATAGGATGTGATTTTGGCATTTTGGATGGGCGGATAAACTTTTGGAGGGAAATATTTCCGATCGCTGTTGAGCCTTCCCAGGTTTTAAAAAATAAATAATTTTCTCGGTTCGAGTTCGAGCAGTGGGTAATACCAATAAATCAACATCTTCACCAACAACAATATTTGTATTTGTTGGGTTGAATTGTTCTATTGCTGTTTCAACTATGAGGACATCAGCGTCATTATTAGCTTGTTTGACTACAATATTTTCAGCGGTAAATTTTTCTTTCAACATTAAAATGAAACGAGATTTGTTGTGAGTATTAGCAAGAAATTGTTGTTGGCCTGTTGGAACTGTTATGAATTTATCAAAAATGACATGAGTGTACTTTTTACGACACTGCGCGTGAATTGTTACAGATTTCTGATATTTCAAGTATTCAGAAAATCCATTAACTCTTTTAACACTTGCATCAATCAACGTCTTCATGCCACGATTAACAGTAACAATTTCACTTTTAGTCAAATGTTTATTACAAATGAAGCAAATTGCAACATTTTTTTTAACTAAAAACGGCACAAACTTTAATAGATTATATTAGAAATAACCACCTGTTTTCACTATGAAGGAACGTTCAAGACTAATATAATAGTATTTCATTTAGTATTTTGAAAAGAGAGCAGGTATACGAGCGTCGCCACACGGACATTTGAATAGCAGACAGATGTTGTTCAAGGCTATATGGGCATGTAAAATGAGGGATCGGGTTTCTTTTGAGTTTCTATTCTTAGAATCATATAATTTATATATATAAGTTACACAGATCAATATTTTAACTTATACTACGGGTCTCGTAATGTATATAGGCGGCGTACTAGTACATATAATGGAGAACACGACTTTTTCAACTTTTGGAATCGCTACATCTCAGAAATGGAAATTCTTAGGGAAAAAAATGGAAGAATAATATTTATAGATAATTACATTATCTACAATTTTTGTCTGACATATTTTTATGATAAAACTGACCGTTTGGCTGAAAAATGCAAAAAAACCCATTTTTGCGAACTTTGACCTTGAATAATTTTTTTGCACACGTGGGATCGATGGGGATTTTTCACAATTTGTTTATGATGGTGTTCTCAACATTTGTACCAATAGTCAGCTGCTTGCGAATTTTTGTAAGTCTACTACTAGTTTTCGAGCTAACTTGACCGGATTAATTAATCCCTTTCTATATGGGTTGTTTAACTACTTCAAAAGTGGTACTACGCGGAAACCGCCGGGGGCACGAATGCAAAAACATACGTTGGTTTAGTCGTAAGATTGTAGTAAACTAGCCATTGAGAGTATTTGGGAGGATATGTGGAGTATGAAGCGAATTATGAAATCTTTGATAAAGTGTAGGACCTTTCCGAGGTTAATTGGAGAGGAATTTTGGAATGGTTGGTTGCTTTGTTGATGGTAAGGTGGGTACTTGATTGTGCTGCGTGACTGTAAAACATTCGGTTTGATGGGGAATATTGTTACTCGAACATTATTCTAGGATTGCGTGCTACAGTTCGTTGTCTTTGGAGCTGCTGGTGATGAGGACGTCCTATGTAGCACCCGGGATGTTCTCCGCTGCAATTGACAGATTTAGGTGAATCGTTGGTATTTTTCTTGCATACATTCGATGCGTGATCTTCTAGATATTTTACGCAGCCTCATTTTGCTGAACAGTAGTTTTTGATCGCTGGCATTTATGAGACTGCCGGATGTTCGTTGCTTTCTTTCGCATTTCTACCGTGACAATAAAGTGGAAAATTGTTTTTAGCTCGAAAATGTCTGTCGGTGAGAATTACGCCAAATATGGGAACTGGGTGTTTATTTTTACTATTAATTAAGCGGGTCACACTAACAACAGGCATTTTTTAAACCAGAATTTTATTTACAACAACCAATTCAAAAACTTACTATCCTTAACTGGAACTTCAATAGCATACAATCACAAAGGCAAGGTTTTATATTATTTTTAGCACGTTATAATGTAGATTTCGCTTGCGTCGCTGAAACCCACTTGTCAAAAGGAGAACAATTCAAAGTAAGCGGGTATAAAATCTTTCGCAAAGACCGAACAGCATGGGGAGGAGTTTCAACTTTAATAAAAATTAATTTAGAGTACAGTGCATCAGTTGATTTACACTTGATCAACCTTGAAGCAGTATGTCTTGATCAGAACAACAAAAGTTGCAGCCGCCTACAAACAACGTAACAAATCACTAATTGAAAATGACATTCGAAACCTATTCACGTTCGAAATACCAATGGTTGTTATTGGGAATCTCAATAATAGTAAGAGCACGCTTTGGGGATGTTGATCTAGCAATCCAAGTGGCAACAAATTTAACTATTTTGTAGCAAAACACTAACTACAAGTACCTGCCTAAAATGAATGCACATACCATCCGTACAGAAATGATCACCAGCCGGATATCTTAGATATAAAGATTGCCAAAAATTTCACTGCACCTATTCAGCAGCCAGTTATCTAGGAATTAAATTATGATCACCTTCCGGTGCTAATAACATTGCCGCTACACCAGCTTGGGAAGTATTTAAGGTTTTTGATAATGTTTTGTACTGTTTTGTTATGTTAGTGAGAATATTCTCAAAAGAAATAACAAAAAGTTACATTTTATTTAACTATGTTTAACATACATAACAATTATTATACTACGCCCTTTGTATATTATACAAAGCTACAACTACAAAACACCGAAACAAAAGAGTAAAAAAAATAAATGCTTGAAAAAGAAACTTTTAAGTCATTTGCAGATTTGAAGAAATTTAAAATTTACAATTTTCTTTACTCATAAAACAGGTATGAATGATATTATTTTCAGCCATTTTTGGGAAAAGATTAAAAAATCGACAAATTTAACCTGTGTGATAAGACTGTGCACCCCCCCCCCCCCGCGTTCGTACTACAAGTGATCAAACAAAAAAGTTAAATTGGAAGACAATGGCAGAGAACGACATCACAAGTCTTTAAAAACGAAATTAGACTAAAACTTCAAAAATATAAGGTGTACATATTTAAAAATACTTCCTTCGTATGCCATATGCCGCAAGCCAGAAATAATACCAACTCTATCCACACCAAATAGTGTACATACACCTCTGACGAAAATAATAGCAACTTATTTGCAAGCCATCTAGAAAACATCCTTATACCAACCATCTCATACCATAACATGCTCCACTCCCACAAAACTATTACTCACATAGAATCTCCCCAACCAACTGCAACCGATTTTGATAGGCTCACAACACCAATCGCATCATTGAAAAGACCCTAAGTTCTGATTTGATACCCAACATCGTCTGTAAGAACCTGATTAAAAAACCAGTAGCGCTCGTAACTTCATTATTCAACGCCTGCTTAAGATTAGCATACTTCCCTACTAAATGGAAATACGCACAAATCCTTATGCTTCATAAATAGGGAAACAACAAAGAAGACAGTAGTATACTTTCAACACTGTACAAATTATTTGAAAAAGTTATGAGCAATCGCTTGCATTTCTAATTAACTTAGCACAACATAATTCAATTCCTCCAACACAATTTGGCTTTAGTGAAGGTTTCTCGGCAGGTTAGCAGTTACAAAGAATTATTGAAATAATCGAAGGTGTCTATGAAAATAAGCAACATACTGTAGCTCCCTTCCTAGATATCACCCAAGCCTTCGCTGACGTGTGGATAGAAGGACTAAAATACGAATTACTTCACTTACCACTACCCCAATATTTAACAGCAACCTTATTCTCGTTACTCGATAATAGAACATTTTCGGTTCGTATTAATTGCGACATCTCTGAAAAAACGTATACATTCAGGTTTTTTTCTGGTTAATATTTAAGTGAGTTTTGGGATTTCTACAAGGTTGGTAACTTACATCGTTCCACAGTGACACAAAAGACAGAGAGAGATGATATATGATTTAATTCGTTACATACCCTTAAACGAAGAAAATGTAAATACCATCAGAGTATTCCAGTTCTGTGTCTGGGTCGGTAACAGTGTTTAAAACGTTTAAGATAGTAACTATGATACCCATCTTAAGTAAAGAGGCCGCCATTCTTGCGCTTCTTACTACATGTGCCAATAACCGTACCGAAAATTCTTTGATAACAACATCGTCGATGGTCATGAAGAAATAAAGACTGTAAACATTCATGCACAAAAACACTATTTAGTCAATTTTACTAAAGGCTGAGAGCAAATTTTGTTGGTGTTATGTACGCACAGACTTTATTTATTTATAAAAGAACACAACAAGCACGAAACCCGATTACAGTATTCTCAAAAGTAAAAATATACAAAACATAAATGCAAAATTACAAAACAAAACATAATATTTTAATACTAGTCACTATTCATAGGTACACACCTCAGAGTACTTTCTACCTGGCTCATGTAACTTCTACCTGCATTTATTTTCATTGGTGTTTAAAATGTCCAGCTTCTCAAATTGTAACGTTAGTTTGTTGTAACATAAACACATTCTTATAATTGCAGGGATTTTTTAAATATCGGTTCCATATTTCTTGTAAAACAACGTTTTAGTTCTTGTTCTATAAAAAGACATATAGAATAAAATTTTTGATCGAGTTTTTTTATTATGCAATAATTTGTAGAGAAGCATGAGCAATATGACTGTTCGTCTTTGTACTAATTGAAACATTTGAAATTCAAATTGTTGTTAGTGATTCTCCTGTGAGGCATTCACGATCATTCCTGTTGTTTACTAACACGCCATAAGCGAAAGTGACATATTGAGGGGTAAGCATAGTATACAGATGGTCGTTAAAATTACTTTGATATAATAGATGATGTATTTCTTTGTGAAAAATTGGTGTGATTAGAATAATATGTTGGTGTTCTGGTCGATTTTTCGTTAATGAACGTTTCTTCACGAGCAGATTTATTCCTGTTCCAGGCCTGTGACCTGTGACAGAAGTTCAGGCGGATTGGAAAAAAACCAGTGTGTCAAGGTTATGTACTAGGGATAAAGTAACTTTTGAATAATTGATGTTGAGAAATATTTGAAAGTTGAACATAAAACATTTAAAATTTACAATAAATATAACTTAAAAGGAAGAACATTACATTAGCGTTCCTACCTGGACATATGTTGGGTTAAGTGGAAGAACAACATTAGTTGAACTTCGCTTTTTTTCTTGTATCCGAGAAAATAAAGCCATTTATTATTATTATTAGATGTAACTGCTAAAAATAACATACATTATAAAAGTAATGGAATAAACCCAGTTGCCTGCCATCGAATCAATACGGCATCTCAAGAGCAAAATTTGTTCACATATTCAGTAACGTATGACAAACAAGTGATATCAGTGTGCAAAGACACATTCTTCTCAATGTCTCAATGCATCTAATTGGCTGGAAAAATTGAAATCTTACATGAACGCCACCATAATCGGCCATATAAAATTAATGATGAAGTAGTTTTATAATACACATCACATGAAATACTTTCTTTCTCAAGAGTCCTATAGTTACGCTATATAAATCGTAGTAGAAGTGAAAAAATAATACAACACAACACAATGGTACCACACTGCAACAAAAGCAAAAGGAAGACCAAGACCAAATGGATGGAAGACGTTTTGAAAGGGGGTGTACAAAATTGTAGAAAGAAAACATACAAACAAAAGAAAAAAAGGTTTAATCGAGTTCGATGCCTGGAATCTTTTTAATATTGTATCTCAATTTGCTCTATTTGGTTGTCAGTAATTTTCGGTATGTGAATACAACTGTATTTTTATTGCTTTATAAACAAATTTATTATTATAAACTATGGCACTTTACTATTCCAAAACATTAATTGAATAGGTATTACATGCAACAATACTTCCTACAACAAAGCATAAAAATTACAGTATTCGTTTATTTTTTTATTAAGCAAACATAGTTACTACGTAGTACCAAAACATATGAACCAGATACGAGGCTATTCGTTGATACTTCATCATTAAATCTGAAAAAGGTCTACACTTCTACATGGAAAGTCGTAATACGTATCAATTTTTATGGTATGCTCCGATGAAAAAAACTTTTTCTGTTAAATATTATTATGTGTGCAAACTTCTCTTAATAATCAGCAGTTTGTGTTTGAAATATTATGTAAATTACTTAGTACTTCCAACTCTAAATTCCACAGAGTATCTTTACAGAAAATTTTAATTTGAATATGCCAAGCCTCGATAATAATATTAATTTGACATTATTGGAACTAATTGATTGCATTCAAGTCACTGATAAGCTCACATTTTTCAGGCGACTTTCCCAATAGGCATCGATTGGATACTGCTGTTACGAATGTACATTGGATTGTTAATTATGATGTGATTGATAACTGTGACTTTTCTGATCATTCCTAAATTCTTTGTTCGATACAGATTGATACAAGTCGTAAATGCCTCCAATTATTCGGTCTTTTCTCAATTAATTTAACATGTCGTTAACTGAAGCTCTTTGGGACTTAATATATTATAAAATTGAGTGTAACGTTTATTTTTAGACTCATTTAATAAACGTCTATATGAGACGATTTTTATAAATATGTCCAAATAAATACGAACCTAGTACCTGGCTTACATATGATATCAAATGAATGATTGCACCTTAGAGTAAATTAATATAGTAAAAAGTAAGTTAATGATTGTTAAATGGGTTGCCTATATATAGGCTGCCCATTTAATCGTATAACATCTAGGTAGGTAACACATTTAACACACTCATGATTTTCACAAAGCTCTAAATACAAATCGAGCGTCGTAAGATGGAAACTTAAAGTACAACATGAGAATTCAAAACTACATCACGATGAAATGTCTAAACGGCTTTTTCATACAACATTAGGCTATTAAATTCACTAAATCACCAAATGCCACTGGTCTAGTGGTCTTAAATCATGTATACAATTTAAAAAACAAATTCGGTCCCATGAGTTTACAGTTTCCCTTCTCAATGATAACACTTCTGGATTTCTAGTTACATATTTAATACAGAGAATCTCGATGTACAAAACTAAACAAGCTTGTGCTTGTTAAACTTTCTAGAATTTTTTTATGTATAGTAAAATGTATGTATCGGGAGAATGTATATAGGTAGTTGATACAATTTTCAACAACATGAAGCAGCTGACATAACTTTAAATTTACAAGACTATTCAACTCACTTGTCATCTATCAAAAACTGTCCAATAAAAATACAAGATTTGACGTGTTTGAGCCAATAAAAATGAACTATATTGACAATTTTCACTAGTGAAAATAATCGACAATTTTCACTAGTGGTATAGTAAATATTTTAAACAAATGTGATTTTTATTAGAAAAAGTCAATATTAGTGTTCTGTTACTATACAAATTTCGTAGTTTGTTGCTAGATTTACTGAAAACTAATTTGAAAAAGTAGTTTGGTTCATTAACTAGTCCCTCGAATACCATTCTTAGTAAAAGTTAAGTAGATTATTTTTGCGGTGGTATCACACCACAAAATTTTCATATCTCTCGAAAGGCAATAACGGTGAGTATACAGTAACTTTAAATTATAATACGCTTTCTGAATACACCGGGAAACATGTTGTTCGAAACGTAGGTCGTTATCAATGAGCACACCTAAATTCTTACACACGTTGCTCTGCACTAAAACTTCACCACCTACTTTTATGTCAATCAACGCAATTGCTTGTTCCCTTACTGCTCTATTACCAAACAGCATAAATGAAGATTTAGAGGCATTTATTTTTAATGAATGTTTTTCACAAAATTCCACAAGTTTCGCCAGGTCCTCATTCGCCAACGATATTGATTCATTCAGCTTATGATACGGAAAAGAGTAATATATTTGCGTATCATCAGCGTACATGTGAAATTTACAATATTGTAAGCAAGAAGATATATTATTCGTATACAGTGAAAATAGAAGAGGACCTAGAATCGATCCTTGTGGAACACCCATTGTGACTATTACCGGATCGGAAGTTTTTTGGTGAATACTAACCATTTGTGTTCTATTAGATAGATAATGTTTTATTAAGCTGATAGCCGAGTTATCAAAACCTATGAAATGTAAAATAGATAGCAAAAGCGTGTGGTTGATGGTGTCAAAAGCTTTCGAAAAATCTAAAAGCACTAGTAAAGTTAATTCCCTGTTATCAGTAGCTCGAATACAATCATCTGTTATATACTCACCGGCACGAAAAACGGAGCACTTGCTTTTTTTTCTTAGATTTAAAATTGTATCCCTTTGTGATGTTTTATTATTACATTTATTATTATACATTTATTATACATGTTATAATGTTAAATTTATAATAAATGTATAATAATAAATGTAATAATAAAACATCACAAAGGGATACAATTTTAAATCTAATCAAAAAATGCAAGTGCTCCGTTTTTCGTGCCGGTGAGTGTAGCAGTTAGAGCAGTATTGCAACTGTAACCGGGGCGGAAGCCAGATTGCGTTTTTGGAAAAATATTGTGCATGCTAACGTAATTGCGAATTTGTTTATCTAAAATTTTTTCAAGAACTTTAGATAATGTGCAAAGAATACTTATTGGACGAAGCTGTTTGAATTCTGTTGGCAGGTCTGTTTTAGGCAGAGGTATAACTCGTGCAGATTTCCAAACATCTGGAAAGACGCATTCTCTTATGCAGAATTTCATGACGTGTGTGAAGTATGGCAACAGATGAGGACAGCACATTTGTAATAACTTTATATTAATGTTATCAGGGCCCGTAGATGTTGATTTAATTGCGAAAAGAATATTTTCAACTTCCAATTCATTTGTTTCAACAAACTGAATCGAGTTTTCCAGATCATGTTTTTTATTTGCCAAGTAGTAGTTAATTAAATAATTATTATCTATACGAGAGTTACTATTAGAAGAATTTAGAAAAAAATTATTTATCTCATTTACGTTTTGCAAGTTAAGTGGCAATTCATGTTTTTTATCTCTATTTATAATATTCAATTTACGAAGCTTTTTCCAAATTGCCTGAGGTTTATTATTTTTATAAATTTGATTTTGCAGATATGCTTTTTTCTCTCTTGCAATTGCACCAGTGACAAAGTTTCTCAGAGATTTGTAGCTGTCCCAATGTACTGGATTTTGAGTTTTTTTAAATTTACACAGAGCTTTGTTTCGCAATTTCATCATAAATTTCACGTTATCCGTAATCCAAGGTTTACTCGTTCTGGATATTTTAAATTCTTTAAGGGGTGCATGTTTATTAAAAATGCAATGTATATGTTCATTTAAAAACTTGATCTTGTCATTTATGTTGTGCATATCAAAAATTAAAAACCATGGTATCTCTGAGAAAAAAATCATTATCAAATAGTGAAAAATCCCTGCACATACGAATTATGGGTTTATTTGTTACTACAGGTAATGATAGAACACAAGAGGATAGACAATGATCGGCGATATTCTGCTCGACAACAGATTTGCTTTCAATTTTGAAATTATCACCGTTACTTACAATTATTAAATCTAATAAAGTACTTGAATTTCTTGTAATTCTGGTTGGCTCATCGATTATTTGAATTAAGCCTAGAGTGTCCAAAAGATCATTAAATTTGAGTATTGTATAATCAAATGTCAACAGATTAAAGTTTAGATCACCCATACATACAATATAATCACACTTAATCATCACTTCTGCAGCTGAAACTCAAAAAACTATAATAATACTAAAACCGACTACCATAATAAAATGACAAATTTGTTAAGTAATGAAAATATATACTGCTATGGTTTTAAGCCCTACCAATCAACTCTGTTAGCATTGCCAAATTAATGGACATTTCATGAAAGCTCAGAATGAAATATTTTATATAACTGCAAAGCTAAAACTTGAATTTGCCAGAATGAATACATTTGTAATGAGATGCCAGTAATTGCAATTAATGAACGCAATACGCAAAGCTCAATTTGAACAGGGATCTAAATTGAATGTAAGTTCAGTTAATTGATTAGGTTTGTGCTAAAGTAAATGGCAAGCCGAATGAAATTTAATAATTAGAAGATGGATCGCAAACGCAAGGGTATGAAGCGTAGAATTCAGGTACAGTTTAATAGTAAAATCCAGTCAGGGTTTTATAAGAAAGGTAATTGAAAGATAGATAAGCTTATGAACATGCAACGAGCAGATAAGAATGAAGGCATTAAAGCATTTGAAGGAACCGTAAGAATCAAAAGACAAGGGTTATAGAAAGTGCGGAAAAGGAGCCAGCATATGAACTTAAAAATGTGTGGAAAATAAAATTGTGAATTCAAAGGAAGCCAGTGCAGGAAATGCTCGAATTAAATAGTTTAATCAGTGCAGTGACATGTGAATACTTAAACGCAAATTAAAAAGACGTGCAGTGACAAATAGACACGCAAAATTAGTATAAATGTAAACAATTATTTTAAATGTAATATTAGTGTACAAAATCCTAGTTTTAAGTAAAACTTATTGTTAAAAGTCAGTATTTTGAACCATGTTAACATCCGTAATTAATTTGAAACTAACTAGCTTTTGTTTATAACAAAAAAAGGAGACAAATGAATAAATTAATGGCTTGACGTGTGAAATTGTGTTCTGTAGATAAATTAAAATTTCTGATATTAAAAATAAAAATACATGTCTGAAACTTTACCAGTGTGTTGAGCAAATTTTTGTGCCCATGTGGTATTATTTTTATCAAAATCTGCCACCAAAAATTGTTGAGGTCTCCGATGTTGTGTGACATAACCTCGATCCGAAGCAGCCTTAGTTCCGACAGCTACGAGGAGGTCGACTAGTCCAGCCAGCATATTGGGAAAGACATCAGTGCCACTCAGCAGCCCGTGGGGTACGGTTCCGTGCCCCAACAGCAGGATCCGACCCATAGCAGCCCCGCAACAAGGTCAGAGTAACTATGAACCCTCCGATTTGAGAACGACTAGTGCAGGTACTGTTAATCCTAAAAATAATTAAGTGAGCACCGGAAATTCATGCATGCGTAAGAAGAGCAATACTCAATGCAATCTAGGCCAGTTCCATCGCCGTACGAGTGAGTCTAGTCTGCCAGGAAGCTCAAAATCCATTATTTGAGGTTATCCGTTAATGTGATCCAGACCCACGCCAAAATAAACAACTGGGAGATAGAAGCGGGCCCCATAAACAAATGCTAGAAACCAATGAGGATTAATGCCGCGAAAACCAACTAATTTAAATAGTTACCAATAGAACTGTGATCGATTTCACTTGTTTTGTTTATTAAATTTGACGCGATGTTGCAAACGGCGTCCATCTTGGCTTATACTTGACCCAATTTCAATTTCGATTGTGCGCAGTAAAGCTTATGCGGAGTCAGATCCGTATTTAATAATTTTAATAGATTATGCATTCAGGGTGGACCCAACCGAGATGAGTCTGTGCTTTATCGATTTGAGCTAGCGTATTATTGGATTAATTGCAGATAAATAAAATATTATAAAGGGCATACAACTATTTATTTTTATCTATCAATTTACAAGTAACTTTTAATCAACCTAAGATTTGATAACACGAATACGAAAAATATTTGCGTAGTACCCTTATTTAAAAATTAAATTAATAACATATTACAACACTAATTAGACATACCATTGCAATACAAACAATAAAGTAAAAACTCTACTTTAATAATTCAAAATAATAATAACAAATTCTTCAAAACTTACTAGAAAACAATTACAATGACAATTTCACTTACAAAAAGCTAATTTCACATAACGGTCTTCTTTTAAAAATATATCGGATGTCTAAATTGCATAAGGACAATTTTTCTTTAAGACTTATAGTAGCTTCATATATGAGCCCTACTTGCAACTATCTAAATATCTATCTAAAATATTGAATAATGTAACATGACTTAACAAATTTGGCATTCAAGACTCATGGAAACTTAAAGAACACATTGACAACATAAAACTTAATCAAACCCATAAACTTTTTTCACTAAATGTTGTTTCTTTATACACTAACATTCCTATTGCTCTTGCTCTAAATACCATTAAAAACCACTGGAATAGAATTGAAGAACACGCTAATATTCCACTAGACGAGTTTATTCAATTAGTGAATTTTGTCTTAAACACTACCTTTTTTCATATAACAACATAATATATACTCGAACGTTTGATTCTGCAATGGGTTCACCAATTTGATCTACTATTGCTAATTTAGTATTAGAAGAAATAGAAACCAGAATTCCTAAACAAAACCCTAATTATTCTCTTTATTTAAGATATGTGGATGACATTATAATGGCAACCGTCTCTGTAAATAAATAAAATTTCCTTAACCTTTTTAATAACGTACACCACCGGCTCAAATTTACTATCAAATATGAAAATGGTAAAACCTCAAATAACTTTTGAGATTTAACCCTAATCAGACAATCAAATAGAAATATTTTAAGAAGCTGGTTCCGGAAAATTTTTAAAACTAATAGATATTTAAATTTTAGCTTAAATACAAAACTATTAAATACAAAAAGACGTTGTAAACAATTTAGTAGACAGAGCTATCAAACTAAAATGTGTCATTATCCTACTGGATTGATGATGCTAAACTGTCACTTTATTGCCATGCGGCAGATAATATTATCTGCCGCTGAGAAGATATAGTAATTTTTTTCGGATTTTGTTATAAACGTTTGAAGAAAAAATGCTATACGTTATTCGGAGCAAAAGTATCTTTATGTGGCTATGCTGTACTCGCAAGCTCGGCAGATAAACGGTCCAGCCACGCCACATAAAATATAACTTTTGCTCCTAATAACATAATATACTATTTTCTTCAAACGTCATTGAAATATAACATTATACTGCTGGATTGATGATGCTAAACTGTCACTTCATCGCCATGGCAGATAGAGTAATTTTCTTCGGATTTTGTTTACAACGTTGTAAATAATTTGTTCTAAACGTTTGAAGAAAAAATGCTGTATGTTATTCGGAGCAAAAGTATCTTTATGTGGCTCGGCTGTCCAGCCACGCCGCATTAAGTATAACTTTTGCTCCTAATAACATAATGTACTATAATTAAAAACAAATACTCAATTGAATTTATTAAAAACCAAATCAAATGTAGAATCAATAGTATCAAAAATAAAAATATAACCAACTTATCTATAGAATTGCAACCAAATCGTTTAGGCAATGATTTTAATATGACTAATATGTATGTATGTATTATCTGTAACCTCATTTTTACCTTGCGGTGTAGAGTCTCGTGCTTTATGCGCTGGCATCTGGCGGTACAATGCTCAACTTGCCCCGGATTCGAAATACAGAGTTGGAGCGAGTAGAAAAGTAGTAAAAGAATTTTTAAAATTACATAAAATACAATTACATCTAACTACACATTTGCATCATGAATCAAATGCACTCATTGAACGAGTACACTCGACAATTTTAGAACACTACAGATTATTAGAGCATACCCCTGAAAAAGAAAAAATGCCTTATTGCATATTAGCCTATAATAACTCAATACATTCCAATTTAAAATTTACTCCTTCTGAAATTTTATTTGGACATACAGACAGTCATAATCCATTTGAATTATGCAATGATAACTATTTTGAAACTTACATTAATGACCATAAAATAAAATGTCGCATTTTTACTCAGAAATCCAGTCTAAACAAAAACAAGCCAAAGAACAAAGAAATGAAAAAACTAATAAAAAGAAAGGACTCTTTTAAAGTTAATCAAAAAGTTTTCCTTAAAAATGACCGAAGAAATAAAAGAAGTATGAAATTTAAAGGACCCTTCAAAATTATAAAAATCCTAGACAATAATACATATCTTGTTGAAGATCTAACTACCAAAAAAAAACATTTAAAAGACATGCAAATGAAATACGCCAAACTGACGAAATAATACCTGTTACAGGTACTACATCTGGTTCTTCAGTTGCAGTATCTTCTTAGTTACAGGAGACGTAACAATTAAGGACCTATCAGACAACCCTGGCCTATACCCTCAAAACCTAGGAAAAGCGCAAATTAAAGAAAGCGGCTGGACTATTATAAAGACATTTGACTATACACCCTTATTAACAAATTATACTATCCTTAGACGTTCATTATTAAACTCTATCCTTAAATTAAGAGATCGCCATTTTTACACAGTTAAAAATGAAGAACAAACAAAAGTAAATCATAATGACATGCTATTGTTGATCCAACAGTACATCATAAGGATTGATAACATGATTGATCAAATATTTCCTTCAGATACAATCAGAACAAAACGCGGAGTAATAAATGGACTCGGTACTGTATTTAAATTTTTGACAGGCAATCTTGACGCTGAAGACGGAGAAAAACACGAGAATGCCATTGCGGATCTTCAATCCACAAGAGATATCCACAATAAAATTCTAAGTCAACATACACATTTAATAAATGATTCCATAAACGCTATATTTACCCTAACTAAAAATCAGGAGCTTTTAAATATAAATTTGCAGAAATTGATTGCACAAAATCGTGCTATAACCAACAACATAAATTCACTCTCTATTCAGAGTGTCCTATCAGAATCAATATTTTCGTTACAAATGTTTGTAAACACCTGGCTGGAATTAGAAACATCCCTCACCTTTGCACAAAACCAACAAAAACGAATCTAATCCATCTCACACCGGATTGCACGGCGGTCATTGACCATGATGCCTTGTTGTTCCAAATCAGAACCTCTTCCTCAAAACTTGTAAAGTTGCAAATACCCAATATTGATGCCTTGGATGCAAATAGTGCTAAACACACTAAAACAGCAAGTGTGGATCTGACACCGATCAACATTAAAGAGCTGATTAAAGACCAGTCACAGCTTGGGGGAATACAAAAGATGCTTGAGCCTGCCAATGTAGCGAATTTGCAATACATTTCTGTAACCACGATTATAATACTAAGTATGATTGTAATAAAAATCTTAAGTTAGTTAATGTATACCTATTGTAAACGCCAAGCCTTACAAGATAAATTCATGGCATATATAAAATCAAAAGTATTTAAAGACGACATTCCTAAACCTTTTGAGTTCTTAGAAATCAAAACGTGAAATTCAAATGCTTTGAATTGTCTTAAGAGGGGAGGAGTAATGTAACCACTCAACCACTTAACGATCACGTGCAACACACATGTCGCTTGCTGCCGTGATTCCTATATTTAGAATTCTCTGAACTGTAAAGAGGCAACTTAACTTGCGCAATATTGTGTAATTATGTGACGACACCCAGTCACGCCACCCGAAGCTGGCAGAGGCTATAAATAGCCGTGCTTGTTACTTCCTTTTACTACTATAAAGGAAGTATTGGATTCACCCCAAAAATTCGAAATTGAGTTTTCAACAGATCTTCACGTTTTAGAGTCCCCTGATCCCAAAAAACATATTTTTTTTCATTGGTCTGTGTGTCTGTGTGTCTGTCTGTCTGTCTGTCTGTGTGTCTGTCTGTCTGTGAACAGAATATCTCAAAAACGAAAAGAGGTATGGCATTGAAACTTCATATATAAGTTTTGTGTACTATGTAGATGAGACAGCAAACTTTTGAAGAAAATCGCATAACCGGAAGTAGGTGTTTACTCTTGTGATTTTTCAGTTTTTTTCGATTTTTTCAAAAACGGCTCTAACGATTTTTTTTAAACTTTACATTTTTCTTACATTTTTAATGTGTATTGATGTGAGATAGGTGATTTTCCAGTTGAATACTTCTAAAGTGGGTTTCTTTTGTTTTTTTTTCTATTTTTTTTATTAACTCCTATTTTAAATAAAACACCCGGTATATTATTACATTTTTGAATTCACCTTAAAATTCTAGAGAAAATTTGTCTCTTCAACTAACACTCGATTTTGTACCGTTTTTGTAGAATTTGTAATTTTTGAAAATTTTTAACAAATGGTTAAAAATTAAAAATGAAATTTTTGACTAATTATAAGATCACTGTAAAAGGAAGTTGTGTGAGTGTATCACACCAGATTTTGTAATTTTAGTTTAGTTCATAGATTTGTGTCTTACAGAACGTTACTCTGTCCAAATTTGTAACTCCTACTTTTAATTAAAACTTTTGTGTAGTAAAATAAATAAAGTTTTTTTTCGTTAAGGCCACGATTGGCAACTTAACTAGCGCGCCTTTGGTGCCTGGCGCTTATCCAACTGCGCCGCGCGGCTTCTTAATATGACTAATATAAAACCTCAAAATAATTTCGTGTCTCTAAATTATATTCCCAAACTATCAGAAAAGATTAAAAAGGAACTTAAAACATACAACATTAAAACCTCTTATAAAAACTATAATAACATAGGTAAAATGTTTTTCGCTAATTTAAGAGACAAAACAGAAATTAACATGCAATCCGAATTAGTTTATCAAATTAGCTGTAACAACTGTAATTCCATTTATATTGGGCAGACTAAACAATTATTAAAAAATAGAATATATCAACATAAACAGTCAATTAAAATCAATAAACTATCACCTATAAATAAAAAAACTGCCTTAACAGACCATGCCAATTAAATTCATTACAAATTTAACTTTAATAATCAAGAAAATCTTACATAAGGGGAATAATTTAAAGAAGCGTTTATGTTTAGAGATAAGCGAGATATAACGTAGACCTACTGCTGTTAATGTATGCAACTGATATTGATAACTTAAGTTCCATACATCATAATCTATTTACAAAAAAACCGAGATTAACAAAATAATTATACTTCTAATATATTTACTTTCTGCTTTAGTAAACTATTTAAAAAATATATAATAATAAAAATTATTTATACCCTAATTCATAAATGTTTGCTTAACAGATAAAATTTAATACTGCCCTGCTGTCAAATACAAAACTCGAATTTGTAGTTCTGCGTATTTGCCGATAAAATAAAGCAATATTTATTCTAATTATGGATTGGCATAATCCTTGATTGTTTCATCATAATGAATTTTATTAATTAATGTGTC